>VMKM01000121.1:0-600703 GCA_008360985.2 Macquaria ambigua | reverse complement strand
GTCTAGGATGTTACAGGTGCCTGCCAGTCAGTTGCTCAGCTCTGAGAAAAGAGACACCAAAGTCCACCATGCTCCAGCCACAGTGGTGGGGGAGGGGGGGGGGGCAGGTCTTAGTGATGGATGGCAAAGCCTGGCTGAGCATATTGCTCCCTTAATAAAAGCTACCCTGCAATCCACACGCAGCTAAGGGTGTATTTTCTCTCTGTGGCTCCCTCCGCCCTCCTCGCTCCACCATCATTTTGAAGAGCGAAAACTGGTTTAGGTGTCAGAAAGAATGATGCCCCTCGTCAGACTGCGACTCACCTCTGAGCGGTATCCACAGCTATATTCACACCAAGTGGCTCTCAGTTGGTGTGTGCTGTTTTCTTTTTCGCTGCTGTTTTTTACCAAGGGCCCAGAACAAACAAGAAAGACAGAAAACATCATCAAACTTTCACCTGGTGACTTCAGACCCAAAATGATGTTTCAGTCTTTATTTGGCTGTTAGTGGATGGGCAGAGCCACAGCACTGCCTTGACAATAATACATGGTGAGTTGGTGGTCATGAAACAGGAAGGCCCTTCCCTGTTCTTTATATGTGGAGAACTGAGTTATAGTTTAATTCGATTGTTAATGATCTGACATAAGCCTGCATTTTTCACTTCTTCAAACCTGCCAACACATTGTAGCGATGGCCCTCATCTCCCATCATGCTCAGCGCTGAACTGATGAGCTGGATATGGTTGCTGTTCATAACTGTTCTAGAATGTAAATGTTTGTTCAGACACTGTAGTTGGAGTTGATCCTTGTTGCTTGCTGCTGTGTTGAATTTCTCCCCTGCATTGCTTGTCATTACAGGGCTGACATTGTTAGATCCTGCTTCTTGCCTCATGCTGCTTGCTACAGTATTTACACTTAGCTGGACCATGACCAAGATTTTTTAGAATTGAGCCCCATACACAAAATCCTTATCAGATATACATGACTCCTTTCCTAAGTGAGGAATTCACAAAACTTTGATATAATAACATGTTGTTGAGAGAGTTATGGAGAAATCATCAAGATCTCATAGTTTAATTATCACTATTTATTTTACACAATAAGAGTTAAATACAGTACCAATACATGGTAAAATAACTTTAAAAAAGACCAATCCAAATTTAGCTGGGGAAACTACAAAGCAAAAGAGATAAATTCAAGACGTTTTGGCATCAGTACTGGCAATTACCTCTGACATTTGATGGAGATTTGTCTCTTAAACACTACATTATATGAAATGTACCTGCTTCATAAGTATAAACTGTATACACGTGGTAATGAAACAATTAAAAATTGTCATAGTCTCATGTCATAGTTGGAATGAGTTTAAGGTGGTTCTGTAGCTTGAAATTAACTACTGTGCACCAGTAACCAAGTACAATCATGAGATTGCTGATCATGGTCTCTGCTCAATGTTGCCTTCATAAGACTGTACTGCTATTCAAGATAACTGCAATCAAGATTTACACATCAGTCCTTCAACTGCATGAACTGCAAAAACCAAAAATTTGACTAAACAGGTGTGGTGGGAATTTTGTTGGTATTTAATGAAAGTGGGAATTTGTTGAATTGTTGTAAAAACAGGTGCATATCTTATCATAGGAAATGGTATGAAAATGTTTTTGTATGATATATGAAATGATGTATTAATGTGTATATATGTGTATATATATGTGTATGTATTAATTTTGCATGTATTGCATAATGAAAAGACAATGAACCCCAAAATACAATAGCAGCAAGCAGGTAAAGTCATGCTATTCTGATTTTAATACAACCTGCAAGTACATGTTTTTTCTAGCCATTCCAAAAAAAAAAAAGAAGAAAATCCAAACTTCTAAATTGTCCAGTGATGACTCTTGATATACCATGATGAGACCATCTCTGGTCATCCTAAATATTCCGTCAGCAGACAGCTCAGTAGACAGTGCAGTTAGCAGAGGAGCGTTGGGTACACAGGAAGTCACTGGTGACCTCTTTATAACCTCTGGCTTCAGTGAGACCACTTCCTGTTCAACAAATGACAGGAGAAACATGTATGAGGAGCATCTGTCCACAGATGAAGAAGCTAAAAGTTAAAAGCTATTAAAAAATTGAAAACACTTCACTAAAAACACTCATTAAAAGCGACAGATGAACAAATAACGCCAGCTTCCTCTCACATCTGGGCATCTCTGGTTGTGAGACCAGAGAACAAGTTTGACCGGGCTTCGCTTTTGCTGCAACGCCATGTGACATCAATCAAATGTGCAAATGTATACATTGTAAATATATATATACTTTATTATACTTTAAAACTTTATATATTAAATATATACTTTGTAATTTGACAGTGTAATTCCACTGCTTGTGACCATCAAGACGGAGGATGCGATGAAACTGTAAATGTACTGATTCTTGTCTCACTGTTTTCGCATCATAAATCTTAAAACTCATGGGTGTATCACTCAAATCTGCCTCAACAATGCTGCCTCTTGTCTGACAAACCAATCAGTGGACACTGTGAATGGTTAGTCAAAGGCTGCAATGGTTTAATCACAATATTGTTGTCTGATCTTACCTTCCATGAGGTTGTAGAGGTTGCAATAGTTGGTGCCGTGGTCTTTAATGGCATACCAGGTCTCTGAGATGGACATGGCCTACAGACAGAGTAACAACTATATGTGTTAAATAGAAGACAAGGCTGCACAGAATCAGACAGGGAGAATAACAGTTACAGGAATAAGGACAGATACCAGGAAAGGAACAACTTTACAGTAAGAGGTTGAGACAGAGAGGACACAGATGGTGACAGAAATAGAGAGAAGAAGGAGGGATATGAGGAGAGAGAAGAGAAAGTGCTACAGAGAGGACATAGACTTAAGATAATGACTTAGAGGTGGATGAATACCTACCGAAACGCGACAGCAAGTGAAGAAGTGATAGGAGACCAGCTGGAAGTTGATGTCGTCCACATACCTCTTAAAGGGAGTGGTGTGTTTGGCTGCTATAAAGTGGACAGAGGCAGACTGCAGCTGCAGAGAGACCAAAGCATTGTTTGATTAAAAGCCAGTGACGTGAAACTGTCTATTTATATACATTGACTTTGTTGCTTTTATTGATCAAACTCAAAGTTACATGGGATTATATGAACTTTTCTTTGGTTTTGGTAAAACCCTCCAACCAGGCAGGCCTCTTTATCCTATCACCTCAACCCCTCCTTTCTGCCATCAGCTCCTGACAATACTAAAATTACAATTAAACTATTTCAATATATATTAATAAAATAATTGCTTGCAAGTAAAAGAACAATAGTGGAAAGAAAAAGGGTAAAGAAAGGCCAAATACATAAAAATAAATCTGATACTGAAATAAAATAGAAAAAGAATAAAATAACACTTAAAGTACTGTCAGGAAGAATTATTGGATCACAGGACCAAGTGATTCCCAACTTTTTCAACAACGTGGACTACTGCCAGCCATGGTTTTGGTGGATTAGGAGGTGGGGTGTTGTTGGTTGACGGTTGGGATGCCCATCAGCACACACATGAAAACAATAATTTTGCTTGTGTTGTTACTGTAGTTGAACCAATGTAAGACCACAGCACAATTTACAGTGATATTCTCAGAATATCTTTATGTAAGGTAGCTGGTGGAATTAGTGAACTAGAATGCAACAACTGGATTTTAATTTGAATCATAAACTTGTGGTGTATCATTAAATGGACCATCTTTAGTGGTGCACAATACCAAACAAATTTGCCATTAATCAAATTACCATAAAGTCATTACTGCACAGACAAGCTGGAGCCTTCTGGTCAGTTTTTGTTTAGCGCCTGGCGCCTGTTTGTTAATGTCCTTAGACCAAACAAACAAGTTTGCGCCGAGGTGGGAGGACCCATGCAGCCTCAGCTCTTGTTAAGCTATGCCATGTCGTTCTGGTGCTCATTTTGGCATGAAATTGCATTTGAGTTCAAACCTGCTCAGACCAGCTCTTATCACAGAAGTAGGTCAGTTTTCTTTAGTTAGCAGAGGCACACGCACAGACCTAAATCTAAAATCACAAAACACCATGTATTTAAGCCTTGCCTTTTTCAGTTAACTTCATATTTTATTCATCTACTGCATCGAAATCCAATTTTTTCCATGATTTTTACATCCACAAGTGTAATCCAGTGCACGGTAGTTCAATAGAAATGAGAAATGTTCTGTTTTATGAGTGTAATTCCCACAACAACTTGTAGAATGTTGGATCTTTCCTTGCAGTTGATTAAACACCTGTAGTCACACACAGCAGGAATGATACGTGACTCCTCAATCACATTAAAAAAAGGATTTTGATGCACAGATCAATCTACAGTAGATGAATAAAATATGAAGTAAACTGAAAAGGCAAAACTTAACAAAAACCAGCGTTTGGCCTCGCGCTGGAAGGAAAAGAGAGCGCTAAGAGTTTATAGCCATGCTAGTGGCTCTGTGGACTAATTGAAATTGTGACCTGATGGCCACATAGTGATGGCCTAGATGAAAGGTTAGATCAAACTTATTGCAAATCATCCTCTGGTGACCATAAAAGTGAGCGACTGTGGCTCTATCACAGGGTTGGTGGTTCGACCTCAAGCTCCTCCTGGCCACATGTTGAAGTGTCCTTGGATGAGACACTGAACCCCAAATTGCTCCCGATGGTCAGACCAGCGCCTTGCATGGTAGCATGTTGTTGGTGTCTCTCTGTGTGTGTGTGTGTGAATGAGAGGCAATTTATAAAGCACTTTGGATAGAAGCGTTATATGAATGCAGCCATTCACCTCAGTCACCATTTAAAAGTACCAAATTTCACGGCAATCCAGTTGTGGAGATATTTGAACATATAGATATTTCTAGAGGAAAAGTCATAGGATCACCAAAATCAGTAAGATATATCATCTTGGAACTGTGATGTTTCATGTCAATCCATCAAGTAGGTGTTGAGATATTTAACAGAAAAAGTGAAAACTTTGACCTGCTGGCAGCACGTCAGAGGATCACCAAAGCCATTAGAATGAATCCTCTAATGAATATATCAATTTCATGACAATCCATCCAATTGTTGTGAAGATATTTAAGTCTGAACCAAAAATGTCAATCTGCTTCTGGCAGTATGGGGAAAAGTCAGTAGGATTCATTCTCTAGGGAACATGAGTGAATGAACATTTCATGGCAATCCATCCAATAGTTTTTGAGGTATTTCAGTCTGGACCAAAGTGGTGGACTGACTGATATTGCCAGAGTCATGTCCACAGCAGGGCTGAAAACCTACACAAGTTCACCCCTGCTGAGTTACAACATTACATTTTAGTCAGCTGTGCCCCAGTCAAGTGGATTAAAGCCTGTGACAGTTTAAGGAAGTGGGAGGGGCACGCACACACACACCTTGTACAGGCACCTCTGTCCTCCCATGGTGCAGCCAGCCATGGTTCTCCACTTCTTAATCTGTGAGACCAGGGATTCATAAACCGCTTGACATGGTATCCCAAAGTACCTGCATGAGAAAAACAAGCACAGTCACTGAATGTGCTTTAAGGTCCAACTCAAGTGGGCGTTGTCAATGAAACGGTGCCATCTAGTGGACATTAGAGTGCTGTTCTACATGGACTACATGGCAGTTTTCTGTAGTCTTTACAATGAAGCCTTTGAAAGGCTGACTTTTTAATTACTGCTTATATTACAGCAGTGGTTTAGTGGCAACATCACTTACAGCTGAAGGAGAGTTTTCCGTTCACAGTAGAAATGACATCTCAGTGACCTGCTCTGTGATTTAACTGGACAGTTGAATTTATTCCAGTTAATAAGATGATCATATGATTACATATTCTTTCTCAACACATTCTCAAATGCATACACTGTTATTGTGACAGGAAACATCAGAAATGTCTAAATATTTGAAGTTGATATGGAAATTAAAGAACATGTGTAAAATATAATGCCATCTAATATAATAGCAAATTCAACCACAGTGAGGGTTAAGAGGTGTTGTTTATGTTGAGAAGGTGTCAGAGAGGAATTGATTCCACTCTAACATGGTTAATGTTGTCGATGTCTTTTTACATTTTTCTTTGATTAAGTTTGCCTCTATGCTACATCATGCATTATCGACATAAGAATTTACTTTAATCCATTCATGTAGCTGCTTTTGTAACTGATTACTTATCTATTTATGGCCTCAAGCGCCTTATTTGGGCCACAACTTCCAGTTAAACAGAGGAAATATCAAAATCTAATGGGCAGATTGCCATGACGTTTGCTGGCATATATCCTTGCTTTAAATGACCTCAAGGCCTTTCCTGTACTGCCACCCACTGGACAGACTGGCTGTAAGAATAGCAGCATGCAGCAATAGTCGGCTTGTGCGTAGTTCTGTTCATCACTTTGGTATGTAGAGTGTGATGGCCTCTGTAGGGCTTCCTGCTGGGCTTTAATCTTCTCGTTCTTGCCTTTGTGTTATATTGTCCACCCCGTCACAATTACAAAAGCAGCCATTCATGTAACAGTCATGTAGCCATTCTGACAATCATTTGACAATTCACAGTGAATTCTGTCAGCACCAAGTAAAACGCTGAATGAAGAAAGAGCCGAGACAGTTGTTGTCTACATTTATGATGCACCAACCACAGGCATTATGCAACGATGTAATGTGCCAAATACAATAAAATTGCATTGGCAAAGCGGAACAATGATCACATGCAGACCCTCACCAACACTGATGGAATGATGCATAACAGAATATTCTTTTATATTCTTTTCATTCAGTTTTATTTATATAGCGCCAAATCCTAACAGACGTTATCTCAGGGCTCTTCTCATATAGAGCAGGTCTTGACCATACTCTTTATAATATTATTTACAGAGACCCAACAATTCCCACCATGAGCAAAAACTCCCTTTAACAGGCAGAAACCTTGAGCAGAACCACAACCAGGCTCTGGGTGGGCGGTCATCTGTCTCGACCTGTTGACTCTAACATGGTTAATGTTGTCGATCAATATTCTTTTAGGTTTATTTGCTGAAGATCACTAGAACCTGAACCAAAACCTCTGTAACACACACATCAAATCCGCAACATTTTAAGCTTGAGAAAGGCAGAACTTACTCCAGGAGTAGTATTGGATTGCATTGCATTATAAAATGTTAAATTGTGCAGTAGTGCTAAATTTAAACTCAACAACCTGGCAGAGAAAGTAACCTCACCAGAGTGGAGTACAAAGTAATTATAAATACAGTGAATGAAATTAATTCTAGCCATAAAATATAAAGGCAGCACTAAAAAAAATACTTGGTTACAATATGTTTTGTCATGAAAACCAAACATAACATTCTATCAAAGTATGTACAGAAGAAATACTGTAAAGCATACCATTCTACTTTGCACTGGGCATGGAGAGGTCCGGCGCAACAAAACTCAGAGGTGCCAACTGCAAGGAGAACTGCAACGAACCAACGAACTGGATGCATTCTGCTCCAAACTGCCTCAGCAAAGTTCAGTCTGGACTTAATATTTACACAGACAACAGCTCCAGTGACTCAGAGACATAAACGGAGAAATAAGGCAAAGAAATCACAGGATGATCATGTGCTTTCCTGAAAAGGAAACAGCCTAAATTCAATTTACTTCTGAGGAAGAGACAGTAAAGAGAAGTTGAAAGATATTTGGTTTACAGAGACACCTAGAGGCAGTCTGTGATAGAGCAGAAGAGACACACACTGCTCTCTCCCTCTGCTGCTGCTGCTGCAACTAAGGGCGTTTTACACCTATAGTTGGTTTGCTCTGGTCTGAATCAGGTGATGAGTTTGTAAACTTGGAGTGTTTTCCCCTTGGTTCGGTTTTTTTTCACACAGAGAAAAATCCAAGTGAACTAAATGCATCATGGCAAACTACGTGAGAACGTTCACTCCGCTTATTGGTCAGATGTGTCTGGGAGCAAGAAAGTAAATACAGGAAGAAGGTCCTGTGATCTGGACTAGTGCATGTTTCTGTGAGAGAAACCTTGCTGGTTTGTTCTCCAGCTAGCTGCTACTATTAGAAACAGTTTGTTGCAGAGTGTACCGCGTAGTTGGGTCAGACCGAGGTCGGATCACGTTCCCACCACAAACAAACCGCTCCAGACTTCGTTTGGAACCGGACTGAGACCACTTCCTCTAAAGGGTCTTGGTGTGGTTGTTTTGATCCACACCCGAGTGCGATTACACCTGTCCAAACAAACCGCACTAACCGGGTAAACTCACCAGGGTTCGTTTTAAACGAACCAAACAGGTTAGGTGTGAAAATGCCCTAATACTATAGTAACCACTGCTGGCAGCATTCCCAGGTGGGTCCAGTTCCAGCCCAAGAGATGTTGTTTAGGTTATTTTGTCAATTCTATTGGAATTTCACGCTAAATGTTATGTACAGTGTGCTAACTTCTTTGAAACAAAAACATCCGATTTGATCAAAGTATAAAGAAACATTATTCATTTAGCCTGTTCCACCCACTGTGCTCCCAAGAGAGCATACAGCTTCATTTCTGCTTGGTTGCTCAACACTCTTGACAGTCGTGTCTCGACAAAAAAACGATATGTCACACCCCGTCTCACATTTATACACAACAACTGGAAGAAGTAAGAGAGAAATAATGAAGCAGAGTGATCACACAGTTAACCTCTTCCACCCTGTCAGCTCTGGACACACTGCTGTCTTTCACTCATGGGTGAGCACAGACATAAAATGTACAATTTCATATCTACAGTATCTGTATGGGTCTTCTTCCTTCTTCCACACTGCTTTTTGTAAAGTAAGTATATTAGTTTTAATAAGACTGCATTATTTGTTACCACCCACACATTTACTTCCTGCTAGATGCTGCCATTTATTAATGAATATACAGTAGGTGTGCAGTGGGAAGCACACACTCTGTAGGTAGCAGGGGCAAAAATGAAAAAAGGACACCCTCTTCTGTGACGGGGATTAGGATTAGGATTATTTTTGGGATCAAGGTCACAACAGAATAACCCTGAACTAACCAGGTGGGCAATTGGAGGGCTGTTGAAAGTCCACACTTCATTCAACCAGCATCTGACAGCACAGGGTCTTCATGAGGGACATATAAAACATGCATATATATACTACAAGATGGCTAAATCTATGTTATCCAATCAGAACTAGACACATAAAACGATACTTTCCGCACCACTAAGGGTCTGTGTGACGTAGATCTCGTCATCTGCCCATGTCTGTCCTCCACGTGTGACGTCCTCCTGCCAACATTTCCAACCTTGCGGACTGTATGCACTGTCTGTACATTTGTGGACACATACAGGTAGTATTAGTATTCACAGAACTGCATCATTCTTGTCCCAGGGCCCTATATATTGAATTTCTCTGTCCATGCATGTTATTGGGCAGATGTGGCTGCATGCGTTAGGGTGCTTTGCTGGTCGCTTCTTAACAGGTGAGGTGGAGAAAATGAGGGATGTAGAAGATGGTAGCTAATCCTAATTCTTTCCAATTTAAGCCACAATTAATCTAGGCTCCAATTATTTTCTTGGACTATCAGTCCAAAATAATTTGTTATCAAATTGTGTGCTATTGCATGTTAAACTCCCAATTGAGGATCTTATAATTGCTGCTTGCTCACATACTGTAGGCCATCTGTCAGAAGTCTATCAGAGGACTATTAATGTATTGTATCTGTTTTATGCCTTTTTCTCTTCTTTTCATTGGAGGATCCCTCTTTGCTCTCCCTTCCTCCACTTGATTCTCTAAATATCTATAGCCTTATGTAGCCTACCCTAATGAGGGCTACACTCTTCTTCTATCACGAGGGCTTCTTAGGCATCTCATATTCTTTTCCACCCTATCAGGTATCCCTCCTCTCATTTAACCTTGTGGTCTTCTATAATTTGACCCTCCTGAATGCTGCAATGCCTGTGAGCCATCTAATGTGACTCAATCAGGCATACTGTTTGTTTCATTCATCCCTGACAAAGGTCCCCAGCATCTTCACTTCCAATCAACCCTGTTGAGGATCTTTTTCATTTCAGCATGCTTTCTCATGTAAATATTTCCTCTCTACTCCACTCTTTTTGGGCAGGAGCGGGGAAGACCCCTGTGTTGCAAAATGCGTTGTCCTACATTTGTGAAGTGATGCAAACAGCTAATACCACAGGTGTATCCTAGGCAACACCCCTTCAGTCTGAATCTGTTTATTGATTGGTCAGCTGATCTGATGGCAGTGTATACAGAGTGGCTGGGCTGTTGTGGAAACAGCTTTACTGTAATATTACTGTAATAATGTTGCATGATTTGTAACACTGTAGATTAGGTAAAATACCTGTGGAAATAGGAATGACAGCACCAACGGCATCTCTAACGATATTCATGTTTATTCATAAAATAAAAATGATGTGTAGAATCTCAATCATGAATGAATCATAAAAACAGTCTTTACACTCTTTGTTTATGCTGTCACTGAACTTGCACCACACTGTAACATTAGCTGAAATGCCCAGCACAAAAAGAAGCAGTTACCCCAATTCAACCAGCTAATCTCCTCATTTTGTTGTCTTCACATGAGGCTTTACAGTGACACAATTACTCTTGTCTATTCACTGTCCCACAGTAATGCAAACTCCAACATTACTCCAGTGTGTGATCGCATCAACAAAGCTGTCAGCCACGTTAACAAAGCAAAATGCTAACATTACAGTAACACACTAACCTGCAAAATGAACCGTAAAATCGCATAACAAAATGGGAAGACTTAGAGCTTCCAAGTTTGTCCACGGCCAGTGAGGATCCATCACTCCTTGATCACTCCATCACATGACCCACAGTTTAGTCCACATTGACATCTGTCTGAACTTGTACAGAGAAATGTGACTTGTACAGGTGTTTTATGCATGAGGTCCATTGTCTCATCACATTTAGGAGCTGGAATGTGGTAAGGGTAAAATCATCTAACAAAATGTAGGAGTTTTTAAACATATTTGCCAACTGGAAGCAAAACCAGTTGTTCTACAGGAAATGTACTATACCCTGCTGAAAGGTGTCTGGGGCAGTCGGTATTATCACTCCCAAGTCCAAAGATAAATATAAATATGATCTGAAAGCATACACTGCTGTAGACAGTACATATACAGATGTACAGAGTATGTATTCATGGTGCATAAAAAGCCAAACATGCATATGTGCTTGGTATGTTCATTTGTCACATTAGTGATATGAATTGTTTTCAGAGCATTAGAGCAGTGTGTGTGTGTGTGTGTGTATGTGTGTGGGTGTTGCTGAGGAAATATTTTGGTAAATTAGCAACCAGGGACTGAGAGTGTTGTGATACACACAGATGGAAGACCAGTCCCATTACACGTTGACATCACCAGACACTACACACATATACAGTACATACACATAAAACTATACAATTATTTATCAAGTGTGGCTCTTTGAACATAAATATTCACATAGTTCAGAGCTGCTTTAAGAGAAACATGAAAATGAAAGGAGAAGGATAGGTGGAAATAGAGTGAGTTCTATGGAGAGATGAAGGGAGGGTGGCAGGGAGGTGTTTGGGGGGGGGGGGGGGGGTGAACAAGAGACTACTGGCTTTAGCATAAAAGTGAGGCTGGCCATATAGCAGACCACAGGGGAGAAAGAGACACATAATCTGCTGCTGAGTCAGCTGTGAATGATGGAGGTAAGAGAGAAGCAGAAGAGAGACAGAGTGAGACAGCTGCTATTGTGAGTGCTCCTGCAGGATCACAGTGGCCTTGAGAGATGAAGAGCAGGGAGGAGGAGGGGGGAGGAGGCCAGCATTCCTCCTGAACACGACTGCTGAAAGCTCCGCAGCACCTCCAGCCTCCAGTGGGACTACAAGCACTGTCAGGGTTACAGCCACTCAGGGGGGAACAGCCTCTGGGTTCATTCCTCTCCTGGGAAACAGTGCTCTGCTCTCCACACTCATCCACTGACAGACGGAGAGCAGAGGAGAGCACATCAAGAGCCACAATGACAGAACAGACATCTAAAAAACAGGGATTTAAAAAGTGTCGGAGTGCCACTTTCAGCATTGATGGCTTCAGCTTCACTATCGGTAAGAGACTCTTTGTTACAGTGTGGTATGATGTGTGTGTGTGTGTGTGTGTGTGTGTGTGAGAGAGAGAGAGAGAGAGAAAGAGAGAGGGAGGTTTTGCTTGGTGTTATTGTGTTGCTGAACAGATGGTGCTCTTTACTTAAGGTTTATTTGAATTGTAAGGGCTCACTCTCCTGTTACATTTTCCTCCATCTGTAGCATGTCCTCCTTTGCATCAAGAGAAAAAAACCTGAAAATATGTTTCAAATTGGCTGTGTTCTGTACAGACAGCTTTAACATATCTATAAATGTTATTTCTGCTCCATGCAGTCTAAAGTGTCCATATCCAGATCTTTAACATGACCTCTTTAAATTTGATGTCATATGAATGTAAGATCCAGTTGAATGTGAATTAGTCTCAGTGGCATGTCCAGACTTTTTTTTACTGGGGTGGCCCAAATGGGGCACTGACTTATGCAGGGGTGGCATGAAGTCTAGTGGACCTCAGACCCTCTAGGGGGGGCAATCTTTCCCCCAGGAGGAATTGTTTTTATATTTTAAAGTTGAATGCATCAATCTGGTGCAAAATAAGAGCAAGATTAAGAGGCTAGATCTATGAAGAACGTGTGCTATTCTAAACAAGTTTGAGCTCTTGTAAACAATTTAATCATCTTTGGAGGGGCCTTACCGGAACCAATGGATTAAACCAGCTAACTGTAACATGTATAATAATATATCAGTCAGAGGGACGAAACCACTACTTCAAGCTGATATACTTGGCCTATATAATAATACTCCAGAGACGACGACTTCAAACTGTGTTGTCCTCTCCGTGCCAAACCCTTTTCTCCGAAGTTTCAAGAAGCTCTTTATCCACTGTGCCACCCCAGGCCACCCCCTGGACACGCCTCTGATTAGTCTATATACTGGGATCCATTAGAGTCCTTACATTTTTGTCTTCTGTAATACATTATATAGTGAAAGTGGACACCCCTGTCCACATACTTAGTGTACGTTTGGTTTGGATCTGTTATATGTATGCTCCAGCATACAGTGATATTTTAGACAATAGTGTTCTTCCAACTTTGTGTCAACAGTTTGTGTTTGGCCATTTCCTGTTTCAAGGTGACAGTGCCCCCATGCACAAAGGCAGATCTCCCACCATCAGTGTTGGACCTTACTAATGCTCTTGCGGCTGATTGGGAAAGCCTGAAAGCAGAAGAGTGGAGGCTGTCACAGCAGCAGATTAATGACCATAGTTTTTGAATGACATGTTAGAAACTACAGTACTTTGTTAGTATGTCCACATTGTTTTGACCATGTAGTTTATTTAGATCCCTATGTAGCACCAGCTGGAGAAACTGTATGAAAGGCTCTGACCTCTTCTGGTCAGGGGATAGAGGAGGTCAAAGGTAGATTGAACTACAGAGCAGAATTTGAGTTTTTAGGCTACTGGAGGCCCAAAGGCCCTTATACCAGCCTAGCTACCATGGGCACTTTTGAAGAGGGTTTGAGGTCTGGGCTACAGTAGCAACTGTCTGGCCCCAGAGGTGGTTAGTTAATCTGTTCAATTAGTTCATCTGTCCATGTTTCTTTCAGTTCACCCACTGACTTGGCTTACTTGCCTCTCTGTGACAGTTGCGGTCCAGGATGGTTGGTACAGCAGGAAAGGGAACTTTAATAACCCTCTGCTTCCTAGCCTTCAGGCTGGTCTCGGTGAAGATCACCAAGTTGAATAAACTTGTGATCAAAGAGTTTGGAAAGTGGAGGTGTTGTCCAGACGTACTTGCTGCGGTCAGTTTGGAGGCAGTACAGTTGACCAGGTGGAAATCCTTGTCAGTATTTGGCTCTGGCCATGGACAGGAAGTTAAGGACAGTATAATGTTATCGAACACTCTTTAGTTGGGGAGGTATATTACTAAAACAGACACAGGTCCAACTTTGAGCACCAATCGACCATCTTTAGGGAATATCAACAATAAGCTGCGGTGTGGAGGGCCCACCCATTTTAACTAGATTAAAAACATACATGTCACAATTAAAACACACAATTAAGAAATGTGCATTTGCAAACACTGCTGTGACCTTAAATAACCAAAGAGACTATTCATAAAAACATACTCACAGTTAGAATTACAAGAATTCCTAAACAGACATCTAAAAAAAAAAAAAGTTTAATTTCATCACTGTATATGGCAACAGGGCTATGATCTCCAGTTGACCTGGGATCTAACAGTTTTATAGACATTGATATACAAATGAGGGTCATCACACTAGTCCACAAACATGTCCACCACAGCTTTGTAGTGGACAATGTCAGGTTAGTAAAATATATCATCTGCACATTTTACTACAAGTTGATTAGACTGGGAGCCTACACATTCAACTGTATACAAAACAAGTAAATAAAAAGGCTGAACTGACGCATCCTACATTGCTTACTACTGTTGTGACTGTTAGATGAAAAATAATCTAATTAAAAGAGATTCACCCTTAGTTGGACGATCTATTACCTGGCTTTTTAAGTGCTTCAAATCAAGAGGTAATATGTTTGAAATGGCATCATCAGTGCTGAACTTCTTTCTTATGGGAGAATTGTTATCCATCTATGGATGGCTCCACCTCCCTACATAGTTCTTCAGACATAATCCTGTCTAAAGATTTCATGACAATCAGACCGGCAAGTGTTCTTGGAAGAAATTTAGACTAGAACCCACCAATACTGGATTTGTGAGGCTGATACCGATTTCGATATTTGAGGGTTAAAAATCAGATGACAATATACTCCATAGTGTAAATATATACAGTATATTGTATTACTGTCAAAACCATAGCTCTAACATCAACTACAACAGTAAACTTCACTAGAATTATGATTATTATTTTGTTGTTGTTGCTGTTATAAATGGCTAGGAAGTCAGGGTTCTCCTTTATAGACTAAACAAAATGTATAACAGATACTGAGCTAAATGAATTAGCCTGTCACTAGTGGCACCAATTACCAATTATTTCTATCTATAGGATGCAAGCTACAGGAAAGCATTTTCCAACCACTATTTTTGTCAACAGATTGAACGTGATGTTAAACACATGCCATCTTTAATGATGCAGAAAACTGATACAGTGACTGAGAGTTGATGTTACTATATGTCTTGTCAACAATATTGATATTCCTTGTGCTGTATCATATATTTTGCTGAAACTGGCAGAGATATCTCGAATTGGCAATGATTCAAAGCTGCTAGGATCACCATTATTGTGTTAGGCTTATTAAGTAGATGTTGGCTCACTGTTACGATCAACATGAGGGACCCAAATGGACACAGGTTTTGAATGAATAAGAAAAGTGATTTATTGGCAGGGATTCCGGGGAGTGGAGATGAATCAGGGGTAAGCCGGCAGGCAAGGCAGAGGAAGCGTGGTGGAGCAGCAATGATGGCTGGAAGTGAGCGTGGCTGGTAGTGGCAAGTGTGGAGCTAGCAGGCAGGACTGTTGGAGTGCAGAGCGACAGACAGACAGACAGACGAACAGGCAGGCAGGCAGGCAATGTTCCTGAGGCACTAAAGAGACAGGGTTAGTCAGGAACCAGGAAAATACACACAAGAGAAAAACTTGAATACACAATTGAAGGAGCTGGAGACGCAATCTGCCTACTAGGCTGAACAAAAATCTGCCGCTGAGTGGCTGAATGACCAGGGTAGCTTCAAACTTAGTTCTTGTTTGTATCAGAACAAATGTGGAAAACCCATCAGTTTGTATATAGTTGCAAAACCATGTTTCTCTCCCTGCTATTTGACCTTTTAGAACTTGGGAAGGGCCAGTAATCCACAGTAAATTTAAACAAGACCCCGTACCTACATAACTTTGTCATTACCATCCAAAATGACCCATATGAGCATTCTTTGATCTAACGGCCTGCCACTGTTAATGCTTAGATGTGACTGTGATGTTAGAAAGTTCTTATGGTGCCTGTATACAACCAATTGTGTCATCCTGGTTTGCCTTCATGCTCATATTATTAGTTATTAATATTATATATATATATGTATATATATTATATATATATATATATATGTATATATATATATATATATATATATATGTATATATATATATATATATATATATATATGTACAGAAGGCCATGTACTTACAGTGAGTGTGTGTGTGTGTGTGTCTGTGTGTCTGTGTTTACTGACTGCTGTCTCCATGGGAACCAGAAGAGATGGGAAATGACTGTGACATCATTTTGACTGGTGCAAATAAACGTGCGTGTGTTGTCAGTTGTTAGGGTGCTGAGCTCAGGGAGTCATTATCGCTAATGAAGTGGCCTCTGTCACAGAGCGTAATCTGGCTGCACTTTATCTCCTCCTTCACTGCCTGATTCCAGCTGTACTTGCATTTCCCAATCACTAACACACACAAACACAAACACAAACACACACACACACACACACACACACACACACACACACTCCTCCTGGGTCACAGATTCTTCTATATTTATCCTGGTATAGAACAGATTTACTTGCTTACTTTTACTCATATATGTGTTTGTATGCATGTGCAACATGATTTTAGGATTCTGAATTAACCAGATGAAAGCTTATAGGATTTCTGTTACAGTTTAAAGTTGAAGCTTTAATTCGTGAATTCAGCCACACACGATCCTACACACCCACATGGGTTTTTTCAGGTACTCTGGCTGATTTGACCTCCCACAAGTTGGGCAGCGGTATCCTGGGAATTACATAAGGTCACCAAACTGAATGTACTAGTAAAAATAATAAAGGTGCAGGTTATCCCACTTTAAGGTGCAACAGAGAGTATGGGAGATGTCACTCAAACACAGTCTGTACACTCCAACACAGTCCTGAGAAGAGGTCTGATCAGGCAAAGTAAGTTTGGCTGTTTGAGGCCTTTAAACATATGAATTATATTACCAATGAGAATGTAAAATGAAAGAAATTCTAATTCTTCTCTTTACAGTTGCCAATGAGGCAGGAGAAAGCAACCGCCATCCACTGGCCCGTTTTGCACGTGAGTTCACCAAAGTTCACCTTTTTTCTATTTCAAGTTCAACTCTGGAAATTCAGGAGTTATTATCATGAGGTGTGTAATAGAGGAAGATATGATGTGGTGGTGTGGTTGAAGATAAAAAGCAAGCAAAGATTGTTTCTTTGTGTGAAAATTGTCCAGGCTCACGGTCCCAGAATGCCCTAGGCACCGCTGTCACAGCCGGCACTGGCATCATTGACCACAAAGGAATTCTGATCGACCCGCGCAGCTCAGAGGAGATCCTGGCTGATGAGCTGCCAATCCCTGATGCACCCGACGCCGTGGAGAAGACTGCTATCAGGTCACACATGCACACAGAAACAACACATTTAACACACTTAAACTGGTCTTTGTTTCTCCTTCTCATTATTTATATCTGCTATGTAAATGTATCATACACAGTTGCCATATGAAGATGTGATGAAGGGAAATGTGTTGCAGCCTAACACCTCCTGGGTTAAAAATAAGGAATCATTTCAAAACTAAGAGGCTACAGACAAGCTAGCGGCTCGGAGAAGCACAGCAGTGTTCTGAGCTAAATGCTAACATGAGCATGCTAAAATGCTCTCAATGACAATGCTAACATATGGATGTTTAGCAGGTCTAATGTTTACCATGTTTACCATCTTAGTTAAGCATGTTAGCATGCTAAAATGTACTAATTAGCACAAAACAAGTACAGCTGAGGATTGCCATTAGTTTTTCAAGTGACAAGAAGTCAGGGGATCTTCAAA
Source organism: Macquaria ambigua (assembly GCA_008360985.2). NCBI lineage: Eukaryota > Metazoa > Chordata > Actinopteri > Centrarchiformes > Percichthyidae > Macquaria > Macquaria ambigua. The sequence goes on along the minus strand of VMKM01000121.1, from coordinate 582,834 downwards.
GTCATTAGAATTCATCCTCTGGAGACCATTGTGACACCCCTCCCACTGTATTGGAGGCTGTCCTGGCCAACCCCAGCAGTCAATTGGCTGACATGGGAGGGTCCTTGGCTGATTAATAGTGATGGGATAACCGGTTCATTTTAGTGACTTAGTTCCTTAAATCTCGCTCAGTAAAATGAACTACTCTTTTTTTGAGTCATTCGTTCAGGACGACGACGACGACGACGACGACTCATTTCTGTCCAACACTGAGCCTGTGTAGCTGTCACGTGAGAAAAACAAAACTCATGCATTATTATTGTTGCACAATGCGCATGCGCAAAATGAATGAATTACTCTCTGAGACGACTCGTTACTACTAGTTCATGTCATAAGAGTAGTTCAAATGAACGATATGCTCATGATCGACACATCAGTGCTGATTAAGTTCACCTGGGCCCTTAGATCTACACATGTTGAATTAACCTTAGTTTTAATAAATTATTCTTGTTTTAAGTATAACCTTTGTGTGGATTCCCTCCTTGTCATATTCCTTGAACCAGTTTGTGATAAATGGAGGCTCATCTGGGATACAAACCAGTTTGGTAAAGGTTAAATCCATCCTTATTGTGACAAATGAGGAATTGTTGATTGGTATGTTGGTGACCGATTTCGTTTGTGACCCTTGTGGTTTGTGAATGTTAAAATAAGTTTAGGTGCTTTTTAGCAGTGTAGATTAAAGTGCCTTTGGTATTTATCATTGTGGGTAACATTTTTTGGGGTATCACGCAAGGTTTCCTGTTGTTTAGACTGGTTACTTTTGTGGAGTTTGTTTTTGGTGGATGTTGGAAAGGAGCAGCACTTGTCCCCAATTTGTTTGGTTTACAAATCCATTTGTTTGGAATTTAAGGTAGGTACTGGTGCATGTAATTGGTGACTATGGCCATGTCTCAGTTGGTTAAAGCCATGATCTCAACAGGAGACCAACCAACACTCTGGTGGAGAACATGGGTGAAGACTGTCTTGGGAGCATTTCCATGGTTTCAGGAGGGTTTCCAGTTTCTGGTTGCCTTTTGGTTCTGGTGGAATCAGTGCCTAAGTACCCACCACCATCTGTCTGAAGACTAGGGTTGAGACTAGTTAGTTAGTAAGTGGAATTAATAAGGGCTGGGGAGCTTGGGCTACCTTTGACTTCACCATTGCACAGGTTCCAATACATGTATTTATTTGTTTTTTGTCCTGTGGAATAGTAATCTTAAACATACAATGGCTATTACTGTAAAATAAAATCGGTGCCCTTTGTCTGGTCTTGATATGTTGCATTATCAACTTTGTTTGAGCATGGCATGCCCTAAGATGGCTAGGCATGTGTAAAAATATATTATTTTAATCTATTTTATTTCTATATTTAAAAGAATCTGCACTATTTCTTTGTCTTATGTCTTAGATTCTCTTTCTACCTGCGTGATTTGCTTTTATACATTTTGTATGAGCATTGTTGAAGGGATCCTGAGAACAAAGAATTTAATTGCCAACGACTGCTTCACTGTAACTTGTACATTTGACAAATAAAGAATTTGAATTTGGTCTGGTAGGTGAGGAACTAAAATACTGGCGGTGACGCAGTTGTTAACCACCATATGTTGTGTTAGTGTCTTCTACTTGGTAACTTGGCCTGGTAATTTTGGTAATATATATAAGCACTGCAGCTCATGCTTTGTTCTGTTCTGTTGTGAGCTTTGTTGTAGCTTAGTTTCTTTGTGTTTTGGGACGACTTGTTTGTCTAGTGAGCCTTTGCTTAGAGGATGCTTTTGGTGTGCTGCTTTGGTTTTTAACACTTATGTATCAATTCCAGTTTTGAGCTTATTGGGTTTCTGGAATTTTGTAAAAGCAGAGTATCTTAAACTATGTTTTGTCTAGCTGCCGGTGACCTTATTGGACACTTGTCATGAGCTGTGGTGCTCAATTTGAGATCACCATTGTGGTGTGTACTTTGGGTCATGGGTTGAACCTCAACTGTTGCACACAAAAAAACAAGCATTATTTAAACTGGATTTATTGTTGATGCAAGGGGTTGAAGGCAGTCCCATTGTAGTTCAGTGTCAGATTTCACCTGTTGATATAACATGATCAGGCCGTATAATGCATTTCCCATTTTGGCATTCACTGTGACAGACAACAGTGATCTCAGTAAGCAGAAGGTTTAAAGCTGAGATGTCCTTGTTTGATGTGTGTTTAGTGAAAGGCAGCAGATCACAGAGCCTTTCTTCAACTTGTTTGATATTGTCTTCACTCTCAATAATTTCTACCGGCATCAGAAACTTGTAGGAGAAAAAACAAGCAGCCCAAGCTGACCAGTCACAGTTCTTGTTGTCTCCACGGTATATTACTACTATTACTTAACACAAAACCATAAATTAGCCTTTAGCCACATTTTGCAGTGTTAAATAGCATTACATGCATATGCCAAATGAGATACTGTATCTTATGTGCAAAGTTGACATTTTGCCTTGATGGTGAGTCAGTGAGTGAATTAGCTCACCATTCAACTGATGTGGCACTACAGGAAAGGTCAGGAGGTCACCAAAACATTCATCCTCTGGATTCCACAAATATCCACTGTAAATTTCATGTGAATCTGTCTTGTGGCTGTGGTGATATCTTTGCTGATGACAGATGGACTGACATGGCAGTCCTTGGATCCTGGCTGTTTTGGGTCTGCATGTTTCCTCTGTCAAGTGATGGAATTATAAAACTGCTCTGTATTTTGTTTTGTGCTGAAATGTGTGAGACGCATCATTAATACATTTGGCTTAGTTTCACTACTTTGCTTCAACATTGCCAATTCACACTGTCTGCACTGACATTGAGTTTCCCTCGAGGTGCACACATTCTATTGCCAACTTGGTTTTTATTAATCCCAAATTATGTGTGGGAAATGGCCTTGAGATACAGATTTTAGAAATGAGCTCAGAGAGGAATTAATTCCTTTTTAAAGGATCATTTTTAATTTAAAGGTTAACAACTTATGGCTCCTAACTCAAAATCAATAAACTTCTGTCACACTGTTATTACAATTTCTTATAATGTCCATGTCTATTGCTGTGATTACACAACAGATTATAGTGAAAAGATTAGGCACTCAAGATCTTTAAGTTATGGATGTAAGGCCAAAGGTTGAAGCCATTATGTCAATGTAAGTGACAGTTGTAATGCTTGTAACAAGCTGTATGTTTCCTTCTCTCCCTGATTTTACACCCCAAATCTAGCATGTGGCATTGTTTAAATGAACTGGTGATGCTGATGTTGGTGTGATGGCTATGTGTTGCAGATTGCGATGTCTTGTAAAGCAGCTGGAGAGAGGGGAGGCATCTGTGGTGGACCTGAAGAAAAACCTGGAGTATGCCGCCTCAGTCCTTGAGTCTCTATACATTGAGGAAACCAGGCAAGGACCTTTCAGCTCAGTTCTGCTTTTATAAAACCATACTTAAACATGTACTGTGTGATACCAAAAGTTCACCAAAAATTCTGCTCTTAAATGCTGCTAGATCCTGTCATGACTGGTACATAGACTTTTGAGCAATGGTGGAAGAATTAAAAAAAGAAAAGAAGCTCTTTCTCTGTATCTTATTCAATTCAATTCTATTCAGTTTTATTTATATAGCGCCATATCATAACAAAGTTATCTCAGGGCACTTTTTCGAGTAGAGCAAGTCTAGACCGACTCTTTATATTTACAGAGACCCAACAGTCCCCACCATGAGCAAGCACTATGCGACAGTGGCAAGGAAAAACTCCCTTTGAACAGGTAGAAACCTCGAGCAGAACCAGGCTCTAGGTGGGCGGTCATCTGCCTCGACCGGTTGGGTTGAAGGGGGACGGGGGGAGCGGGAGAGAGAGAGCAGGAGGAAAGAGAACATACAGCAGCACAATACAGTTCCACACAGGGATGCAACGCAATGGTTGCGGTAATGGTATGGATGTTAACACCAACAGAAACAACACTAAGAGCAACATTATAGCAGCAACACTAATAATAATAAATTATTGTCTCTAAATGTAGCACTTCAGTAGTTGAAGTTGATGTACTCGCATGATTCTTGCAATTCTTGCGTTGTATCCACATGGTTGAATGCACTTATTGTAATGTAATATAAAGTACTCAGATTCTTTAATCAAGTAAAAGTAGCAATACTATAATGTAAAGATTCTTCGTTATATGTAAAAGTCCTGCATTCCAAAGTTTTCTTTAGTAAGAAATTCTGTTGGGTGAGCTGGTGGAGTCCAAAGTTCATACGTATTATCAGTACTTAAAGTATCTAAAGTGTAAATACTCATCTTGCCAGATGGCCCCTTTCAGAACGTTATATTATTGTATTTACCATTGTAATATTGGTTTATTAATACTGATACTTCAATTATAAGCAAAATCTTAATCTTTCAAGTAAGTAGTACCTATAGTTGTCAAGTAAAAAGTGAATTATTTCCTCCAATTGTAGTACAGTAGAAATACAATGATGCATACATTGGTAATACTTAATACCATTACAGAAGCCATCTGCAATACCATCACCAGCTCCTGGTGGTCCAAACCTCAGAAGCAGACCACCTGCTTGGGGACACCAAGATGGGGGGAGGATGAGCACCACAGCTGGACAGGTTCTATAGTAATGATGAAATGTAAGGAGTGAATGCAAACACCACAATGCACAGGTCATAGACCTTGTGAGACAGAGGAGGAGCTGGGTGAAAGCACCTCACAGAGCCCAGAGCCTCCAAGTGGTGTCAGCAAACTCTCCCAGCATGAAAACTGAGAATAGAAATATCAGGTGGCCTCAAACCTGCAAGACAGTAGAGTGGCAAGAGTTCGATGAGGACGTGGACATGGTGCTGGAATCTACAGCCAAAGGGGATGTGGACAGGAGGCTCTAAACTATGACCTCATAGTGAACATGGTGGTGGAGAGGTTTGGTATGGAGGAGGAATAAGGAGCAAAGCAGCCTTACTCTGAGAACCAGAGGCCAACCAAGATCCACAACATAAGGAAAGAACTAAAAGCCTTGAAGAAACAGCATAATGAGGCAAGGGAGGAGGAAAGAGCACCCCTGGCAGATCTGTGGACCATGCTCAGGAAGAGGCTCTGCAGAGCCGAACAACACCGGAGGCAGAGGAGGGAAAGGGCTAGGATTTTACCAACAACCCATTTGGGTTCACCAGGCAGCTCCTCTGACAGAGACATAGTAGACACCTAACCTGTCCAAAGGAGGAAGTGGACCAATACCTGTACTGCACCTTCAGCAAGACCTAGGGAAGTGTGCGGCAGTGGTTGGACCCAACCGAGAGATAACCAAGGCCTTTGACCACAGGGATGCACTACTGAGGGAAGTTGAAGAAGTGGTGAGGAAGGCAAGGTCATGTTTAGCACCCAGCACCAAGCAGCTTTTCCTGGAAGGTGTAGAAGCACTGCCCAAGACTACTGCACCGGCTCTGGAGGATCATCAGGGTGATCAGGAGGAGAGGCAAAGTGGCACAGCAGAGGCAGTTTGCAGAAGGTGTGTGGATCCCTAAAGAGGAAGACCATAATATCGCTGCTCAGTGTTGAGGGAATGATCTTTTTCAGCATTGTGGCTAAGCAACTGACAAGAGTTCTTTCTCAGGAACTGTCAGGATCTATTGACACCAAAGGTGGCATCCCCGGGTTGTCTAGAGCATACAAGTGTGGTCACACAGCTGCTCAGAGAAGCCAAGGAGAACAAGGGCTACCTGCTGGTGCTGTGGTTAGACCTGGCCAATGCCTATGGCTCCATGCCCCACAAGCTGGTGCTGGAGATGCTGGAGAGGCACCCTGTTCCAGCCAAAGTCAATGACCTCATCCTGGATTACAACAATGACTTCAGGTTGAGAGTGCCAGCAAGGACAACAACACTAGAATGGCACAGACTGGAGGTGGGGATCATCACAGGGTGCACCATTTCTGTGATCCTGTTTGCACTGGTTATGAACATGCTAGTAAAATCTGTGCAGAGTCCAGATCTGGGATTTTCCAACCACCAATCCGTGCTTTCATAGATGATTTAACAGTCACCACAGAGTCAGTACCAGGAGCCAGATGGATCCTGCAAGGGCTGAAAAGGCTTATGGGGTGGACCAGAATGTCTTTCAAGCCCACTAAATCAAGATCTGTGGTAGTGAAGAAAGGCAGGGTCATGGACAAGGGTTCCGGTTGTCCATCATAGACACAACAATTCCAAGCAGAGCCCAAGTACTCTAAAACTGTATTCAAGAACAGTGCTTGACTATGTGTTCTCTCACCACTGTTTTTGAATACCTTGAGACCTAAAGCTCCAAGCCTCATGATGTCATGAATATCATTTATGATACAGTTACTCAAAGTTCATAGAGCCCAGGGAAGTTAGTCACCTCTGTCTTTTGTTCATTTGTTGTTTTTCATTATGGCACACAAATGTATAAAAACAAAATCATTCACAATTTTAAGGCAGGCAAGACAAGTGACACAAGTCTTACTATGTCACTTACTATATACTATATATTACATACAGTATATACTATATGTCGCTATACTGCTCTCAGATGTTTTACCACTTAAACGCTATACATATTGTGTACTCAGCTCCCATTCATAAACTCAGAATCATGTGTGTTTAAGTGTGATCAAGTGTCATGTGAATGCATCATTAATTCCAAGACTGTTGACAATTCCATACCTGTTATAAGCCATGAGAAATTTCTAAAAACCAGAATAAATGTTTTTTAATTGAATAAATAGTATCTAATTTGAATTACACTTGATTTTTTAAATAACTGAATAGTGAGTAGAACAATCAAATAACACTGTCAAACATGATAATGTCAACAAGATTCTATATGTATTAACCCTTTGGGTCTATGGTAGAAATGTGTGGATTTGCTGTGGAGAGACAGTGTGATAAATAAACTGTGCAAGTAAATAAACAGTGCAACAACTCAAAGTATGATGATCATTTGTATGTTCATACATAAAATAGGCTGCAAAAACTGTATATTGTATGAGTTTTTTTTTTTTTTTTATGAATGTGCCTCTCCCTGCAGGCGGCTGGTGGATCCAGAGGATGAGCTGAGTGACATCCAGTCAGACTCGGTGCCATCAGAGGTTCGTGACTGGCTGGCTTCCACTTTCACCCGGCAGAGGGGCCTGTTGCTGCGCCGCAATGAAGACAAGCCACGCTTCCGCAGCATCGTCCATGCAGTGCAGGCTGGCATTTTTGTGGAGAGGTTTGGTTTGTTTGGTTTACTTTATTTTGGCTTTGTTGGGTCTTGTGTGGTTTGGTTTACTTGGTGTAACAGTCCTCTGGGAGAGTTGACCCTTAATAATGATTTAACCATGAATTATTATAAAAGAATGTCATTCTCACACTAACCTACTGATAATGGTAATTAATCTTCTAATGAGTTATGTCATAAGTATAACATTTTCAATTACAGTTGAAAGCGCAGTTAACATATATGACAGGGTTCCATTCACATCCAGTGTTTTAAGATCAAATTCAGTTTGCCATCCACACTGAAATGCAACAACAGAAAATTGATTACATTATTTATCCTTCATCGTACTCAGGTTAATGGCAGCAATCAACAAAACTGTGCATTATTGTAACCAACCAGTAAGAGGAATGGTCGGTCACGGCAGTTTGACAAACATGGCTGACTACTCTGCTTGGTCTCAACATGATTAAACTCCATTCCATAGAAGAATAAAAATAGTCATTTAAACAAGGGTCTCAATACAGCAACAGAATACATCTTAATGCAAGTCAAACCACTTGTGATCAAGTCATTTTACTTTCTTGCTCATATTTGAATTTACTGTGGAAAACTGTGACAGATGCTACTGAAGCTGGTGTTGCCACATACTTGCAGCTAGTAATGACTAACGATGGGCAACACCACGAGAACGTGATGATATTATGTCTCCTTACGTTTGGTGCATAACTATAAAAAAAAAAAAAGCATATTTCACATTTTAGAAAATACATGCTATGCTTGCAGTGACCCAAGTCAACAGATATCAGAGGCCGGCATGGTGGAAAACACCAGTACCAAAACACACTTATAGCCTACTCACCTAATTGTATTTATTTATTTCTTATTTATTTCTTATTTCACTTATTAAAGTGGCATCCAACAAGCATTACGCTGTGCAGAACCCTTAAAAATGTCCATTAAACCAATCTCCATGGCTCTGGAATTCCCAAATTTATAGAATTGCCATTCAATTTCTCCTCTGCCATGGTGCAAGTAGTTTTTAATTTGCTATAACTTTGAAAAGGATGTCTCTGCAGCTGCGACAGTAGAGCGATAACTTCATGAACAATAGCAGGGCAGTGCAAATGTCACTGAATGTACATGTGACTGAATGGTGATCCACAATAAGCATCTTTGCCAGTTGGGAGACCCGGCACCGCTCTGAGGGCGATGACCTGCTGTTTGTGTGCGCTTTGGCTGCTGATGCTACCGTGATATAACAGGAGTGCTCACTGGTGTTCACTGGGAGGCTATCATTGAAAAACTTTGAAAACTTATCTTCCAGCTGCTTTTTCACCTTTCCTTTTCTTCTTGCTGCACTTAGCTAGAAATTAAGTTTGCTGGTCGAACACAAACATAATTGTCACATGATGAAATAGACACTAGACACTGGACAACAGTATTTTCCAGCGATCACTGCACATGATAAAGTAAATTATTTTCTATGATTTAATTGAATCATTGTCTTATTTTATTATTTTGTAAATATTATGTTCCAATTCCAAACCCTCTTTGCACGTTTAAGAGATAGAAAATAATTTCTTCAAAGAAAACAGAACAGAAAGAAGTTCTTATTCTTAGCAAACAAGCCAGTGTAGCATTCAGTAGTTGGCTTGTTGGCTTGACATTGTGTGTGGTATGTGTGTGTGTTATATCTCTATGACAGGATGTACAGACGAACCTCCAACCTGGCTGGTCTAAGTTATCCCCCAAATGTCATCACTGTGCTCAAGGTATTAATGTGTGTCTGTGTGTTTGTGTGTGGTGGAAATCTTGTAATAGATTCATAAATGGCACAAATGGCATTAATTTTATCTTGTACAAAGGTTTTAATTCCCAGCACATGCTGAGTTTCAATAATGGATTAATTCATCCATGAATCCATTATTGAAATGACAGGTGGAGGGCTGAGTGAGGGCCTATATAGAATGGAAGGATGAAAAGAGGTTGAGTTTGAAGGGTGGGATGAAATGACTGTTGATAAGGGGATGATTGTGGATGGGTAAAGGCCAGAAGGTGTAGTGACACTGACCACAGGGAAGCTAAATCACAATAACTGCATTTCACTAACAAGACCATGCCACGTATGTATTAATTTGGAGCAACACCTGGATGGAGCATCGTAGGTTGATCTTCCTCCCTGTAGGTGAGAAAATACAGAAGGCAGCATGAACTGGTGTGAAAGAACTAAACAGCAATGACGTGTGCTGCGGCAGGGTGGGTAGGTGCTTATATGACATCTCAATACAAAGAGGGAGAGAAGGAGAATACTGCCAGAGTGAGTTTCCTCGTACATGTCGGCAATGGAAGCCTTAGTTGGGCTGACACTTAGGTTAGAATCCACTCTGGGTATTATGGAGGGCAGTTGGAGCAGAGTGAGATTGATGAAGTTACCTGAAGTGATTGCTGCCTGAGGAAGGTTGAACAAGAAAAAGGAAGTGTATCTGATGGGGGCCAAACTGGGGAATGGCAGAGTTTAACGTAAGGAGGTGCTGTAGGGCATAAAAGTGTGCTGGGGTGATGGGGAAGGGTTGTGAAGGGAGGGGGAAAGAGTAGGTCAATAGGAAAAGGAGTAACAGCTGGGGCAATCTGAATGTCCACTAAACATTAACAGTTTAATGGAGATGAATGAAAGTGTCAACACTGCCTCTCAACTGATTATTACAACTTTGTCAATATACTGTATCTGTTGCATTTATAAAACCCTGAAAACATGACTGTGTCTAGTATATTTTATTTCTTATTTTGTATATGTTAATATATCTATGATGAGGCAACTATCAGGAGGTACACACATGTCAATACACTATTTGCAGGTGCAGGATAACAATAATCTTCTCAATAATCTGCACAGAAGAACAAAAAAAACACCCGCACATTGCTATCTTGTTCCCAGTTCTTCTTTAATTCTACATGGACATGGCAATATTTTGACTGAAATGTCATGGGCATTTTTACATTTTCTTATCTATGATATGATGATATGCCATAGCAATGAACAGATGAAAGGGTATGTATGATATTCATGTGCTAATGCAACTTGTTCGTCTGTATCTCTTCCAGCATGTGGACATGTGGTCCTTTGATGTGTTTGCACTGAATGATGCTAGTGGAGACCATGCTCTGAAATTTGTCTTCTATGAGCTGCTCACCAGATATGACTTAATCAATCGTTTCAAGGTATGCCACCAAACTTCCATTGCTATTATCATTCACTTCAGATATGAGAATGTGTGTCATCATGTATGTATTATTCCATTTCCAAAGACATTTTCCAATAGCTGGTTCATATTTGTTAAGGGGGAAACTAAGTGGTAATCACTTTTGTTGATAAATGGTTCAAAGTAGAAGAGAGATTGAAGAGGTTGCAGCAGAATGGTATGGAATGTACAAAACATGAGGCCAAACAGCAAGGTCTTCATTCTGTGGAGGTCTCCTAAAGTTTGGAGTCTTCACAATAAATGTGTAACAATAAAATCCAAGTTGGAATAATCTGGATTTATCCTTTAAGGTGATGTAACCATGGTTCATTTACATTGATGCTGCAGTATTTGTTATTGTGCTTCTTTGTTCTGTTGCCTCTATTTCAGGTCCCTGTTTCTGCTCTCATATCATTTGTGGACTCGTTGGAGGGGGGCTACAGCAAACACAAGAACCCTTACCACAACCTGATGCATGCTGCTGATGTCACACAGACCATCCATTATCTGCTCCTCACGACTGGCATGGTGGTAAGTCTTGTGTTGTGTTAATGCAAACTGGAAAACATTTTTCAGAAGTGAAAGAATGCAGATTTGTCATCAGAGTTATCTTAGCGTGAACTGGGAGACATATTAATGATATTGAGATATCACTGATATGATAAATGAGATAAATTAATGAAAGCCTGCATGACAAACTGGAGGTGTGAAGTTTGACAGATGTGGGTGTTTACCTGGCAGGGAGGGTCCAATGAAAAGACTCTATTGAGCTGCCTTATGGGAAGTGTAGGATCCAGAGTTTTTAGAGCCTGACCCATATTAGGGACTAAAAGTCAGGATATCTCTGCCTCTGCTTTTGACCATTCTTTCAATCTGTCTTTACTGAGTCTCCCAACTTTTTGAAAGCACAAACCTAAATCAGTGGAGTACCCCTTTAAAACAGCTCTAGACACAGAACTGCTAAAGCAGCATGTTTTCAAGTTTTGCAACTTTCATTTTCATACTGTGGGGTTGTGACAGCCAACATAAACAGATGAATTCAGTAAAGGAAGACAAAATCATGGATTTAAAGCATTGTTAAAACCTATAGCTAAGTGAGATTGCAGCATAGACTCCATCTCTGGTAACCACTGATCATGGGGTGAACCTTTCCTGAAGCTTGACCTGTATGTCTCTCTCTCTCTCTCTCTCTCTCTCTCTCTCTCTCTCTCTCAGCACTGGCTAACTGAGTTGGAGATCTTTGCCATAATTTTTGCAGCTGCCATCCATGACTATGAACATACAGGAACCACTAATAACTTCCATATTCAGACCAGGTAATTTCCACCCAGCATCATTTGTGTAATTTAAATCTCTACTGTTGCTGATGATGTTAAGGACAGCTTAAATTAACCTTCCATAGTTAGAAAGTGAAGAGATGTATGGAGAGTAAATACTAAAAAGCTGTAGATTATTCTGCATCAAGTCAATAAAACACATTTAAGAAATGATGAAACTGGAGGTTTTTCCATTTTAAAACAAAAGTGTTTTGAACAAGATGAGCCTTATGGTGAATGTAGCTGTGTGGGATTTGCAGGTCAGACACAGCCATGTTGTACAATGACCGAGCTGTTCTGGAGAACCACCATGTCAGTGCTGCCTATCGCCTCCTACAGGATGATGATGAAATGAATATCTTCACTAATCTTTCCAAAGATGACTGGAGGTGAGAGGAGACTTTTTTTATTGGCTACAAAACAACAAGACTAAAGAGTCGAATGGCAGCTCAGTGAGGCTGCCTACTAATGGTGCTTTGAGCTAAATGCTAACATCAGCATGCTAACATGCTCACAGTTACAATGTTAATAATTTGTGTGCACAGATTACTTAATTCTTCTTCTAGTCTTTAACCTTCATCATAACTGAACACTATTAAACTTCAGGGAAGTTTTCAGCTCATCATAGGTGTGTTATCCAGAAGCCTGCAGGCAGATTACATTACAGTCACATTACCTGAGGTGGAAAATAAAAACACAATGGAGATAAGTGGGTCTATATCATCTTGAAAAATTGCACACAACTTTCCAGCTTTTAAAATCAGTAATTTTTCCATTCCCACATAAAAGTCTCAAACAAATGTAATTTTGCTGTTCGTAAACAATAAAAATCCTTTAATATTGTTGTGTTGGGAAAGTGGCAGGCATATGATGCATGCAGGTCTGAATGATAACTATGTAATTTATAGTCACAGTCCAGTCTGCTTCCTGTGAGTGCTGCTGATGGGAAAGATGTTTGATGGAGCAGACACATTTGGAGTTTTTGGATAAATGAATCTCAAATTTTAAATGGACCTGCATCATGGTACTGATTGAGGGCACTTCCCCATAAGGTCATCAGATACACAACACATCCAAATTGCACAAAGCCGTTCACCATTTGAATATATTTTTAGAAAGAATCTAGCCAACACTGCTGCCTGCACAAGTGGGGCTCTCCTGTGTGTTAATCTGCAGCAGGGTGCAGCCACCAGCGATGGCTTCTGAGGGGCTTGAACACTGTAATATTCTGCCCCACCCTTGGATTCCACATACTAATACTTAATATGAATTAGATCCGATGGTGTTGCCTGAGATTAGTTGTCTGTCTCTCATAATTAAACCAATAGGCTACATGGTCTTGAGTGCATAACCTGGTTATGCAGGCACATTAACCAGGTGTGTTTTGGAGCAGAAGCTGGAGGCTCAGAGGGAATTGTTTTGAACTGGAGAGCACCAGAAGATATAAAAACACAAGTTAATCATGTCAGTAAATTGTTAAAGTCAATGCTTTCCGCCATGCAGAGAGGGAGACAGCTGTAGGCTGTATGGCATGCGCTCTTACACTGCGCCACTGGTAAGCTCTGGTTTTACTCATAAGGTTTCTTGTGTCTTGTGTCTTGCTTGCAGTTTGGCTAACTGGATGATAAAGTGTGTGAAAGACTGAAGAAAACACACATGCAGAGCTGATCATATTACCAATGCTTCAAACTAGCCACAGTCAACATGTTTCACTTCACTGATTGGTGGAACAAGTTGGCAACGTGTGATAGTTTGGACTTTTAGCAACAGTGAAATAAAAATTTCCTGATAGATTTGATGGAGCTCAGGACTTTACTATGAAGGTTTGACTGGATAAACATGGAATCTCTGTGTTACAGCTTATCTGTCTGGTATGTAGAAAAGTGCAGAATGTTATTTCCCATTAGTGTCGCCATGACGGGATAATTAATAATCAGAAATAATAAATTAAGTTACCACTGCTGCGTCACATGTGCTAACATGCCAATTCTTAGTTTGGAGACGCTTGTATCATTCCTGCAGCTGTGTGATTTTTAGCTACAGGTATTTGATAATAAAATCAAATGAATGCATTATTCAGTGATGTGAACATAATCAATAAGATTTATTAAGCTAATGCATTACAGACTCTGCAAAACTGTAGAGAAAAGTGAAAGAGGCTGAATTCAACATACCTGAAAGGTATTTAGTGATTTAAGAGATGTCTGCATGTGAGGTCTGTTTGTGTGCCTCCGCCAACTAAAGCCACACAAATTATGGCTTTTCCCTCGGAGATGAAATGTGGGGGGAAAAACCCTGAAGACAGACGTTGTCCTGTGTGAACCGATACAGCAACAGTATATTTTTCATTAAGGGGTGGCTTTGTGACTTTGTTTGGGCGGTGAGAGAGCGATAGACAGAGCTTGAACGCTGCTGTCTCACACCAAAACAAAATTTAAACTGAGAGCACAAATTAAGTAATCCGTTATTTCAATTCATTCTAAAGGGGGCATGAATGTTCATGGCAATCCATCCAGTAGTTGTTGAGATCTTTCACTCTTTTTCACTCTTTCAGAGAACTGCGGAATCTAGTGGTGGAGATGGTGTTGGCCACAGACATGTCCTGCCACTTCCAGCAGATCAAAACCATGAAAAGCCTCCTGCAGCAGCCTGAGGCGTGAGTAGTGGATTTCACTTCTGTCACTGTCACTCCTTCACAAATCTCAACACCGTAGTGGGAATGCAGACACTATCAAATCACTAGGCAAAGTGTGGTTTAAGCACCTTTATAATGATTTCAGATATTTCTACAGGTAAAATAGTTTTGCGGTGTAGTAGAGATGTTATTTCAACTGAATACAGTCTGATTTGACTTGCACTGACTTTTTCCACTAGCTGAGTGAAAGTGGAGTTCCTTGTTGTTTCAAAGGTGAAAAACCATTCAGGAAACATATATCTACTGTAGAATACACCATTCAGCATGACTGTCATGCTTACAGAGGATAGCCTAAACCTTTTTAGGCATTCCATAAAACACCACCTGATAATCAAATGATTCTATTTAGCTAGCACGTGACAGACTGGTGAGAACACTGATGATGCAAACCTGAAGTCGACCAAATTATGTCATAACTAGTGCTGTGAAAGTTAAATCTGACTGATGAAGAAATACACCAGCCACATACTTTGGTGTCCTTTTGTAGATAACAGTGTTCTTCCAACTTTGTGTCAACAGTTTGTGTTTGGCCCTTTACAACATGACAAGGCCCCCGTGCACACATTTACTCGGTTAATGTTATATACTCATTGATAGATCATGAGTCATTTTACACTGTGTGGACAAACAACTGAGCTGTTTATGGAGAAGGCCATATCATAATATGAGTATGGATTAGTGTTAAAATGCAATATGCTTTTTACAGTTTGCTTCATCCCTTTAACATTGATGTTTTAAATGTAGTTGTTTTATTTTAATTAATATTATTTTATTCACTTGCTGAATGTTCTGTCCTATGTATTCCCTATAATTGTAAAGTATATTGGGATCATGCCGCAAGGTGATTCTTCACTTTAAATAAAAATGTATTGATTGACATGAGCTACCAGATTTGGGCACAAGCAAGTACTTTTCTTTAGCAGCTGGACAGCAGCAGGTTGTGTCATTGACAGCAGCCCACCAGTGACTGATTAGACTGTATTTGCAGGATTGACAAACCGAAAGCCTTATCCCTGCTGCTGCACACTGCCGACATCAGCCACCCAGCCAAACGCTGGGACCTCCATCTTCGCTGGACCACATCCCTGCTGGAGGAGTTCTTCAGACAGGTAGTCACCAAAAAACTTGTCTCCTACTTCCTTCTGTACTGGCCTGGGGCCTGTTAATAAAGAACAATTAGTGGGTTAGCAAACTACCTTTATTTGGATGTTACTCAGGCTTCCTATTATCAAAACACTGGCTCACTTTTTTTTTCTGACTTTAACTTCTTTAACTTTAACTTCTTCCACTCTGGGATTTCAGAGGACAAACTGGCCTTATTTACAGTCTCTGCTGACTGTTAATTGGGGCAGTCCTTGGTAGACCTTATCCAATCATGTTTTGGTCTGTTGTTCAAAGGCAACTAAGCATTGCTTTTATTTGAGTGTAAGTTTATGGTACCAAAAAAACACAGGTCAATAAGCAATCACTTACTGACATTTTGATATTAAAAAATGAAATGGAAAATGAAAAAAATGAAAGATGAAATAATGTGTAAGTAAACCTGTGCTGACTGTACCTTGTGATGTACCTTGAATTTGTTTTCAGGGTGATAAAGAAGAAATGCTGGGTCTACCTTTCTCCCCTCTCTGTGACCGCAAATCCACTATGGTGGCCCAGTCCCAGATCGGTAAGGTACACAAATACAACTAATGCTGCTCAGTATGGGATTCACTTGGATTTCAATTCAGTTATTCAACACCACAAATCCAGTTCATTTATATTTAGTCCTCATAGTGTTTGTTTTTTATGAATGCAGTTTTACATGTCCAACATATTCTCCTGGTAATGTTTAGCCATGATTCATTCATTCTCTGATGAAGTTATCATGTTTATAGGGTAGACAATCATACTGGTGAAACTGAGGATTTGTCTGACGTCTGCGACCTGAGGTGAGGTAGAGCAGTAGGACCTGCTCAGGACTTCGATCAGTCCAGGGATTGAACCTGATCACTTTTGAGTAATGATCTGGATCTGCGCTATTTATTTAAAATTTGAATGCTCTCAGCAGCTGAGTGGAGGAAGGAAATGGCAGGTTTGTTAGAGACAAGCACCTTTGCTTTGGTGATTCCAATGGCACAACAGATGGTCATCGGAGAGATCTGAGGTGTTTGTGTAGTAGAGACGGTTAGTGGGGATAGTTGTCTGGAGGTCACTGTTGTCAAGTGGTGAAATAAAGCATGTGGCTTTTATACATCTTGACATTAGGAGCATGTCTGGATTTGTAACAGGACCAGACTGGAAACAGCAAGGCCTTGTAACAAAAGGGATGCTTTTTATTAAAATATGATCAAATATACTAGAACAGGGGAAATAAGAAATAAAAGCCCGTCTCAAACAACAGTCTTGTCTGAAGTAGGCTAATGTATGTGAGGTCCAAGGTGAATGTTAATCTGGCATGGTTCCTGTGTCCTGCAGGATTCATTGACTTCATCGTGGAGCCAACATTCACCGTGTTGACGGAAATGATCGAGAAGATTGTGACACCGCTCATTGAGGAGGCATCTCGCTCTGGATTGGCTGGCTTCAGACGCTCAAGGTGACACACACAAGACCCTCATGTCCTGTGTGACACTCCTCATACTCATGTTGTTAGATAATACTGACATCCTGAAAAAAGACACAAATCCCTCCTGACACGTCTGATGTCTCAGCGGTTTCTACAATGATGTTGTCTACAAGTCAATCACAAAGTCACTATGCCATTTTGCTCAGGTATATTGTGAAACTGTACTGTTGGTCAAAAAACAGCGGCATCCCTGCAAAATCTGCAGTGTCATATTATCATGCCCTGCCACTCTAAACATTAACATTATTTTCCTGTCTGGAGAAGTCTGTCTGGAGTTAGTTGCCACAGACACAGAGACTTTCTGTCAGACAAATACAACCACAAGAAAATACATTGTAGTATAGTATAGACAGACATCAAACAGCAGAGCGCTCCGCAACAACATCACACACAATCAAGAATTAAGTACAACGAAATGCAAGGTACACACCTATCATGTCACAAAGATTTGTTTAACAGAGTTATACTGGAAGGTATGAAGAATCACTGAGCACAGGTAGTCCGCAAAGGCCCCTGTACCTCCATCCTAATGGTAACTCATATTCACCATAGCAGGGGGGTGATACATCACAGAGGATTGACCACCCCTTTCCACACCACTCGGGACTCACATAGCAGCATCATACTGTGTTGTTGTTGACCCGCAAGCTTACTAGACATATTAACAGTCTTATTAAGTTTGTTCTCGTTAACTATAGTTGGTGAGAAATACCATGCAATAAAGCAGAAAGTTAGAATACTCTCCACAAATGAACGACAAAAAAGGACCAGTATATGTGTGTCCACTCCAAACTGTCAAAGCTTATGCATGAAGTATAATCGTTGTCCTCCTCTCCTGTAAATGACACCTGTGTTTAACTCCCAAGACAGTTTTACATGAATTACTGTCCCTAGATATTTATATTCATTTACAACTTCAGTACAGTCACCATTAATAGCTACTTGTTAGTGTGTCCTTCTGCTTGCTCTGAAATCAAAAAATAATTTCCATAGTTTTTTTTTTGGTTTTTAGCTGAAGAAAACTGTCCTGACACCGAATCAGCAAACTCAGGGTGAGCCAGTTCCATTATTAAAGGTGATTCCTGTTATCATGGCCGATTATAGCTCTTCTCAGGACTGTGTGTTTTTGATTGGCATCTCCCTCACTCTACTGTTGATTTTGTTGCACCTGTAAGTGTGGGACTAATTACACCTTTAACCTTTTTAATGGTACATTGAGTTTGACTTGACCCTTTGGTAAGAAGATTAGTATATAGCTCATCAGTAGTATTCATTTATAGTATGTAGCATAGACCTGCAACATATAAAAAACACTTGTAGATTGATTTAACAGTTTTTTTCCTGACTGACTTCAGCCCAGCATGTATTATCCTGATGCATGTATTAGAGTTAAACAATATAATGGGATTTGTGTGATTTCTCTGACACACACACAAAAAAAGAAAATACATGTATAATTTTGACACTAGATGTCAGTGTGGGGCCATGAGAAGAGACCCACCTGTCATTACTTTGATCAGATTTGTGAATTACAGATGAAGATGATATAGACAATTTAGTCTTTATGATTAAAAATGTACAGTTGTAAATGTATGTACTGTACAGTACGGCTGGTGAGCCAGTAAAGGTACACTACTACCACTGTTGATGGAACTATATGATCAGAGCCCTTTAAATAATCACACCACAGGAGGACATACATAAAATCAAGTTAAATAAAATGTCCATTGCCATCTGCTACAGTGTCTTTTATTATACTATCTCTAGGAGTCACCAAAAGTCAAATGTCAAATAGTTTCAAATGAATATTAGAAATGTCTGTATAATATAGTATATGATTGAATAATATAAACATGTATATAACTGTATTCAACGTTTCAATATATTTTAAATCCCTCTGTGCAACCCCATCACAATACTCCACATTTCCTTTTTAGGATACAGACACAAAGATGAAAGTTAGCGTGGAGAGTGAAGGACATGTCTTTATGAGGTTTGCTAGCAGGGAGGAGGAGAAAGAGGAGACTTCTCATTTCATTAAGGAAGTCATGTGAGTCTCAAACTCCCTTCGAAATGTGATGCATCAGTATTATCAGTAGTGCCTAACTCTCTTGTAGAAATATTCACTTCTCAGATCTGGTTTGTGACAACATGACACCTTTATAGCCTGAGAGGTGAGAGGCCAGATTTCAGAACTGGGTAAGGAACTGTGGCTCACAAAAACCACCAATACTGTTCTTAGAACCCGGCTGTCAGGAAAAAGGGAGGATGTCAGAATCACAATTTTAGAGTATATGACAAGCCACAAGCCCTCACTTATCAACACAGCATCAAAAGAAAAAGAAAGACCTCTATTACCTCTGCATAAAAGGATTAGAATATGCGTACGTATGAGAAAGGAATTCATCAACTCAGTGGAGGAAGTGTAACAGGTGGAGAGCATGCATAGACTTTTCTGTCTGCTATAGACCAATGCAGAGTCCTGTGCAGCGTAATCCAGGCCCTTCATAATACATCAAGAAATGCGATACTTAGCAATTTGTACAGATTAATGTCTCAGTGTTTGTATGTAAAACATCATTTAATTGGTGGCCTAAGACCAATGCAATCTTAATTTCAACTCTATGTAACTATCATGCTTAAATGTATTTGTTTATGAATAAATACCACCTTAAGAAAACTAGTACTTTAAGCCACTATACCATTATTAAATGTATACATTTAGGCATATTTAAGCAAAATATTACAGCTGCATTATTGTTTTAGCTGAACAAACTAAAAACAATATTTACATATTATTAGCTTGTGTTATGGTGAATGTAGTATCATTCAGAAAATATATTTATTAGTGCAGCTTTCAAGAAATCCAAAAACTATTGAGGCATTTTCCTTTAACTATGTAAATCCCATCTCCATTTGGTGCGTGTAATTTCATTAACAGTTGTGTTTGACCACAGTGTGGTCAGCATGCCCATATTCTTTTATTTTAATAATAAGAATATTCATATTAATAATAATAATAATAATACATGTACTATGAAAGGTGTCGCTCAGAGTGACAAGAGACT
This sequence comes from Macquaria ambigua, assembly GCA_008360985.2. Taxonomy (NCBI): domain Eukaryota; kingdom Metazoa; phylum Chordata; class Actinopteri; order Centrarchiformes; family Percichthyidae; genus Macquaria; species Macquaria ambigua. Next base: position 562,666 of record VMKM01000121.1, on the reverse strand, counting down.
CCAGCTCTGCAGAGCTTTTTAGCCTCTTTCAGCCTATTACTTTGGTTTGACTGTATGTGAAGATTCATATCAAGGTGTATCTAAACTAGTGGATAGCCATTCTCTAGCCAATCAATAGCATCATGGTGACTGAAGCCAGAGGAGCACCACAGCACTTAGTTCCTTATTTGAACGACTGTCACATCTTTGATCTCCACACAGTTGCATGTGCATGTGTATGATAGAATGTTTGTGTGTGTATGTGTATGTGTTTGTGTTTGTGTTTGTGCTCATGCATGTCTACACTGTCCACAGTGTCAATAGTATTAGTGGCAGTGATGGAAAGCCTTCCAGCGTGAAGAGTACAGGCTCAGAGGGCAGCTGCCCTTTGACCACAGTGGACTTCAAGAGCTTCAAGGTCGCATGGAACCAAGACATTCGTCACAACAGGGACACATGGAAGGCCCAGGCAGCCAAAGGTAGCCACACTGACCTATTAAACATCTCTCTCTTGGTCCCTCAAAAGCAGTCAAGAATTATTTTTTTTCTAAAGTATTCTCAGACAAATTTGATGGATATTCAGTTTAATTTGTAGTATTAGTGGCAGTGATGGAAAGTTTTCTCTACTTTGATTATTTCTACATTCATCTAGAGGCTTATGTGCTTTTATAAACAGGAGTAAACTTATTTTTTGTATAAAATTATTCAATTATATACAAAGTGTTAAACAGAGCTAAAATCAATGAAAAGAACACAAGCAAATGATTTTGGTTGTTGTAGGTGTCCAGCTATTTGGTCCAGTTAGTCGCGTCCTCTGTCCCCCTGCGCCACTTGTAAGCAAATTGTAGGGGGTCGAGTTGATTCCCTACAGAGGACTTAATATGGATGCTGACTACTCTGTCCATGCACTTAGCTACAAGTGGAGTGATCATCTGACCCATAGCAGCCTAATGCTTGGTATTTCTAGCTGTTGGGAGGGGTTGCTATTCTATTGTGTATGCATTCACACTGAAATTCTGACATTGATTTGAGACCGACCGCTGTATGGATTACCCCAACCATAGTTTAGCCAAAAGAGATACTCTACCACCACTGCTGGCAAAACAGCCTCAGTTTGGAAGTTATTGTGTGTTCAATGTGAAAAGGAATGGACAGAGGTTTAACTCTCAGTAAGAGTAAAAATTTGCTTTGATACTGCATTCATTTCTCTATATGTCTTTATTGGACAACGTTACTATTCCTCTCATATGGTCAGCTCACTGTATGATTTGAGCCACTGAGCACCCATGTAAAAAGTCTCCACCAGCATCAGGAGCATGTACACCAAAACACAAGCTGCCCCAGCTGACCAATCACACTTCTTGGGGTATCTCCATAACCTCTATAGTAGTTAAGATTTTTTGCGAAAGCGCACAACTATGGCATAGCTACGAAGGCTTATTGCATTGGTTCCATTGGTATGTCAACAGTATGCCTTAACATAGAGGTACAAATTCAGCCACCCTGTGGCAGCATCAGGACAATACATCAGTGTCCTGTTTCCTCAAAAAGCAGCAACTTGATTCGCTCCCTGGCTCAGCACCTACCCTGACTTCTTCTGCTGACTCTTTGGCTCATCTAGTGTGTGTGTGTGTGTGTGTGTGTGTGTGTGTGCTGGTGGACCTGAAAGAAAATGCCAAGAAGGAGGCAGAGAAGGGCGGCAAGGAAAAAAATGAGACCGAAAAGGAGACAGAGTCAAAGAGAACTGTTGACAGACCCAACACAGGAAAGGTGGAGATGAAAACAGACGCAGAGGGACAGAAGGAGGTGGAGAACAGGAGGCAGCAGGAGGAGCGACGGCCTAAAGATGAGCAAGGAGAAAATAATCCAGGAGGGGCTGCAGGCTCCCTGCTGGGATCAGGCCCAAATGACACAGACAAGAAGAAGCCTGACGGCCACACAGAGATGCAGCAGCGGCAGCATCCGAATGGTACGCACCCCGACAACTTTTTCACTTGGACACCTGCTGTGGGAACAATTACACAGTGTAAATGCAAAGTACATTTACTCAAGTACTGTACTTAGATATAATTTTAAGGTACTTTACCTGAGTATTTTCATTTTATGTGACTATACTTCTATTCAGTTTTTCACCTTGTAAAAACAAAAATCTGAGGAGACCTGCTGTGAACTGTGACTGTGACTTTGAACAGTCACACTGTAATCTCAATGGGATATAATGTTGACTTTTTGAGAAGTGTCACAGTTAAAATATGACTTTATAAGAGATGCACACACACACACACACACACACACACACACACACACACACACACACACACACACACACAGCGCAAAGCCTAAAGACTAGAATGGGATTCCGTGCTAACTTACATTTTGCGGTCTGTGTTTGCAGACCCCCAGCCTGAATGCCCTCTGATCCATTACTGCAAGAGACCAAGCTACTGTGCCAGCTCCTATCGGCTGGTCAAGTCAAAGGTCACTGAGATGCGGCCCATTGATGCCAGGGGAAAAGCCAGGAGACTGCAGCGCATCTCCCTGCGTCGCCGAAAGTGACCTTATATAGAGTGCGACGTCAGTGTGATGTCACATCATAAGATATTATCACATGATAATCAGTCTTTGTTTATATTTGCATATTGCAGCCTTGTATTCCAGTTGATCTTCTGCTTCATTTTAATCTCGCCAATGCCTTCTGACCTATCACTTCATTTCATTTCTTCATTTCTCCTCCTAAACCTTTATTTGTAAAATATATTTTTATCATTAATTTTTTAACTGTATTTTTGTTTGATTATTTAAAGGTCCATTGATACTTTTTTTGCAGTTTTATGGTAATACTCTATATTGTATTGTGTCTATAGGCTTCCCCCTTCCTTTCACTGCATGTTCTTTAATGTAGTTGTACTAATGTTTTTACAGCTCATTGTTATGTCATGTGTTATGTTTAGGGCTGATGTCAAGGCACTGCTGAATCCTTCCTACCAATATTTTTCCCGATCTAAATCAATCTCCTCACAGTGTTACTGTTAAGACCTATGTGGAGTTGCCAGGTCTGTGTGCTATTTTAAAGTGTAACTCCCTCTCCAATTCAGCTGGAACTCTCTCTCCCAGCAGATTTAAAAAATGCGAGTGAGGGGACAACAACTGCAGGAGGCATGGCCTCATGGCTACGCAGTGTGTGGGTCAGGGGACACGGGAGACTGACTGACACTGATTAGAGCCTTTTTTTATATAAATTTCATGACGTAGCCAGGTCCCAACCGGTTGACTCTATGTTAGCATCGGCCTCGCAGGTTCGGGGCTGATTTAAAACAGTAGATGGCGTGTTGAGACATTTTCAACCCATGAAATGCAGATTTTTATAAATTTGGTAAGAAATGTCAATATTAACACCAGCATTGATGTGTTTCATCACAGTACAGTCATATCATTTAGTTCACAGCTCAAAAACATGTTTAAGTGTGCAGTACCTCTTTAATGAACAGTGAAAGAGTGAGGTATGGGGATACCTTACCTGATGATCTGGTAAGCCGCTGTACTGCACATTTTCGGTCGCTCCTCTTCATCCCAAAGGTGTTAGATGGGGTTGGGGTCAGGGATCTGTGGAGTCTAGTCAGGTTCTTCCACACTACTGGGAACACCAATCTTTATGGAGCTGTCTTTGTGCATGAGGGCATTGTCACGTTGAAACAGGAAATGGCTGAAGTTGGGAGGAAACTATTGTCTAAAATATCACTGTGTGCTTGAGCGTTAAGATTTCCCTTCATTGGAACTAAACAACTAAACAACATTCCATGTTGATCAGATCCAAGCTGAATAACTAAAGTACTGAATTATCTCCTCCCTGAACTTTAGGTACAATCAGCTTCTTACTGACTGCCCTGCCTGTGCTTTCCTCTGCACTTCTTTAGTACAGTCTTTCCCATTTCATTGGGTCGCCAATTGGCAGACAAAATGCATAACAATGCTATGATATGTGAATTCATACGCTGGTCTGTTCAGCTGAGATGCCGTGTGCGGGGCTGTTTACCCCTTTACCACTTCTCGCAAACCTGGACCTGAAACCGTGTTTGTGCTCTCTGACAAGAGGTAACCTTGAGTGTTAGCTATCTTGCTAGCCGCGATTGACTCACAGGCTTTTCCCTAATGTGGATTAGGCAGCAAAGTACATTTATTCAACATTGTTTTGACGGTGGAAGAGTCAGTAATGTGTGTGTTAAGTTTGTATGTGTATTAGTTTCCATGCCGTACAAAGAAATTCTGTGTGTGTGTGTGTGTGTGACTAATGTGGTGGTGACAAGTGAGAGTGATGATTTTTAATCATAATCTCCTCTCTGTCATCTACCTCTGTGTCTCATTCAAGGCATTCATGGTTTGTTGTGTTCTTTATCAGTAGATGTAGATGTTATGGCATTTCATGATGTATTTCTGTAAGTTTGGGTCCCAGGGAGAAACCAAATTTCTCTTTTGGGTCTTGAAATGAAAAAGTTTGGGAACCCCTGCTTTAGTACTTCACTTCAGGGCTTGAACACATTGAGGTGTAGTAACCATAACTTACTAGAAGGAGTCCTTCTATTCAGCCTTAAATCCCTCCTTTTTTAGTCTAAGACAGTTGAATGTGGCATAGATTAATGATCAATGCCTGGAATGGACTACTTTCATATTCAACACTGAATGGGGCCCTTTGTTTAAAGCTTTATGAATGCATGTCTGCTGAAAATGGCATAATTGTACATTTTGTGGGGTATGTCCTGCAGTCATACAATGCTTTAAAGCTGTACTCATTATTATACAGCATCTCAAGAAGTCTACACATGGCAGCATTTGTGTAGCTAAGTGTGAATTCAGTGTGACCAAGGAGATTTGTGTGTGGCCGGTGAACTAAAGTATGTGTCGCGTCAAAAACATTAAACCTGTTTTCTTTCTTTGTTCAGTCACAGTGAGGGAAGAGAAAGAGCAGCAGAGACATTGTGGAAATCAAATGTTTGGCCAACATTTAATGAGACTGTGGACATAAAAAGATCTATTGACAACAAAATAAAAGTTAAAGGCAGGCTTTAATCCTTCACATCCTTTTCCTCATCCTCTGAGTGGACCATCCGCTTCTCCGCCTTTAGCAGTCTCACTCCTAAAGAGAAGAAAAACACGGGCTGTCAGCTTTAAACCAAGACACCAGTTCACTGTGATCTTTGGTTGAAGAGGCTTCCTGTTTTCGAGGTGAATGCAGCAGGAGACAGATGAGGACAGTATAAAACTACAATTTTATACAACTTGAGTTTTATTTTCTTATGTTCTTCATGATCTTAGGCCATTGGTTCTAACAGTTATTATAAGACCAACTCACAAAGTACATAGCTGGGATCTGGGAACGTGGCATCATCACTAAAAAGAAGTGTGACAGGTCAAGAACCAGGAGCAGTCAGACAGCCAGACAGGGTGGAAACAAATCCCCAGGTTAGTTCAACTTATTTGAAAAAGAAAACAAAGGTGAGCAGTAAAATGATTGCCCAAGCTGTCTGTTGAAAACATCACAGTTTAGAAAGCCACTTCCTGCTCCATCTGTGACCTACTGTGCTTACTGTAGCTGTCCGCTCACAGTTTTCCAGTGCAATGAGGGATTATTAGCTAAATGCTGGCTGCACACACTTTCAGTTGGACCTCTGACCACCTGTTATCAAGCAACCAAAGTTCCATACTTAGGTCACATGATAACAACTGAACCACTGTCATTAGCTGATGACAACCAAAAGATGCGATTGAAAGCCCCCAAAAAAAAGCTAGTAAATGAACCCTGATTTAAAGGGAAACGCCGGTATTTTTAAACCTGGGCCCTATTTTTACAGATTTTGGGGTCTAAATGATTAATACTTCCCATTAGTTTTTGAGTTGGTCCAGTAGATCGCCTCTGCCGGCATCCGCGAATGACTGCAACATAATCCTTGCGGGCAATTGCGCCCATGTAAAGTACATCCACAGTCTGGCATTGCCCCAAAAGGATTATGTTGCAGCCATTGCAGCCCGTTTGCAGATGCCGGCGGAGGAGATCTACTGGACCAATTCAAAAAAAGTATTAGTCATTTAGACCCCAAAATCTGTAAAAATAGGGCCCAGGTTTAAAAATACCAGCGTTTCCCTTTTAAGATTATTTTGTCACATTACTAAGGTCAAAAATGCGCGAAGAAGGTTCTGTAATGTTAGCAAAGTACTTATTAAACCCAAGCCATACTCTTGTATGAACTTGTTGTGCCTTAACCTAACTAAAGCTTAACTCTTGGCATATCAGAAAATACTCAAATTAATCCGTTTTGTAACGGTCATATCGAGGGGTGAGAACCAGAGTGGAGAGATCAGAAAACACTCATATGGGTTGTTTTGGAAGGTAATGATAAACCCTCTGTATATCAAAATAAACGTACCATTCTTTAATGTACACAGTGCATTGATTTTGACGGCCTTACAACATAAACATTTATATGCTTGAGTTCCAGTTCATTAATTAGAAAACCATGGTTAAGCCTTATATGTGTGTGTGTGTATGTGCGCTGACCTGGTATATGTGGAGGAGAGTTGAGGACGGGTGTGTCTTTCCTGCGAGGTTTCTTCAGCTGGTCTTCCTCCTGAATCTCTGCGCAGAGTGCCTCCTCCTCCTCCTCCTCCTCTTCGTCATCCTTCATCTCTGACTTCCTGTCCACAAGGCTCTCCAGCGCCTCCTGGTCTGTCACACAGCCAGACAAACTGTTACATTGTCGACCAACTTCACCATACCTGTCTCCATAGAAACAGACTTGTGCAAAAGAAGAACAGCTCTGTTTTCAGTTACCCATTCACACCAGTTACATGTGGATGAAACATGGTGCAAACAGTTAAAGGTGTTCATTCAGAGGATTGCTGCCCTTGGAATAGCCCTGACTAGAACAGCTAATGCTGTCTGATTTCCTAAGCTGGCATCTGGTTCTTTTTGTGTATATACATACACATTTTTTTTTTTACCCACTTATGCTACTGTATCTAGCCATGCAGATAGTCGTTTTTATATTTGGCAGAGTTTTGAAAATTGTACCTATGACCCAGTGGTTCCTAAGCTGTTTACTCCACAAATCTCGCTGTGAAGAAATAATTCAATTCAATTCAGCTTTATTTATATAGCACCAAATCATGATCAAAAGTGATCTCAGGGCTCTTTTCATATAGAGCAGGTCTAGACCGTACTCTCTATATTTTCAGAACAATTCCCACCATGAGCATTACTAAGTGACAGTGGCAAGGAAAAACTCCCTTTAACAGGCAGAAACCTCAAGCAGAACAAACAGGCAACATAACAATGTTGTTGTGAGAGACAACCACACATTAAGCCTTTTGATGAGCGTAGCCTATTTACTCTAATGCCACCCTGCCAACTATTGTCTCAGGACAAACTCAGATTCTTACAATAACTATTTAGCCTGTAAGAACAACAGTGCTGCTGTTCAGCAGTGTGCAGTGTTCCATCCTAAAGCTTTGTAATGCACTGGCAGAGCTGCAATATAGCAACGGCTAGTAAGGATTGTTATTTTCATTTCTCATTCTAAACCAAGGTGAATTTATTGGTGTCAGAACTATCTTCTAAAATTATAATAAATTGTACAAAATTATCAGTCAGCTTTAAAAATACCATTTGCAACACCAGCACTTTTACACTTACACATGTAGTGACGTATGTACAGTACAATCGAGCAGCTCTTTTGCATTTTTGCCTATAGCTTTGCTCATCACATAGGATCTTTACTGTAAACTGATCCATGGGGAAATGAAATCCAGATGAAAATCAATGTAAAATGATCTGCTCCTTAAATAATGTGGTTATTATTTCATTGAAAATTGAAAGAAAAAAAATTAATAATTATTTTCATTAATTTTGAATTTTTGATTATTCTTTACTTTGTGCCATTTAGTATGTTTCTTTATCTGAAGCACAATGTAAGCTGTGTTTGAATTAAAACATTGTATTATTATTATCATTATTATTTGAAATAAAATAGGCAGAGCTCTGTGCTTACAGTTTTTGCTCTCCTGTGTCATCAGTCGATGTTCAGGCTCCAGGGTCGACCTCACACAGCCAGTCGTCATCTCTGAGGCCCTCTGGGCTTTCTACACAGATCACATAACACACACACACACACACACACACACACACACACACACACACACACAATCCATTATTCATTAGTGGGCCTTATGACACTAACAAAGGATAAAGCACTTCAGGGCTGTGTGTGTGTGTTTGTGTGTGTGTTTGTGTGTGCCTCACTGACACATCTGTTTCACTTTTAGACAAAACTACATCAACACAAGCTTTGATCAAATCACTACATTCAACCAGCAGTTCTTTGTGACCTTCATCATCGGCGTTTAGACTTTTATACCTTTACCTTTAATACCTTGCTTTTATATCTTTACACGTTTAACTTGTCCAAATATAATCACACGTGTGTTTTAACATTTTGTCATGTAAGCAGTGCAAGAGTTTTGTTGCTAATGGAAAGGGATGACAGACAGCACATAAAAGAGACACTGGAGGAAACCAGAAGAACTAAAAAGAAACAAAAGTAGTGGAGAATTTGGCTGCGAATAAATAAAGAAAAGCTAAGAAAAAGAAAACAAAAGCATAGAAAGCTTCAGCTGAAAGAGGAATAAAAACTAAATGAAGACATAAAGCAAGCAGCAGATGAATAAGGAATCAAAGTGTGTTCTTACCTCAGCCTCAGCAGTGTCACACAGACAGAATGGAGCAGTGTGACTCTGGGTTATGAAGCTCAGAGGAGGAGCATCCTCTCTCCTCTGCATCCATTATCTACCCCCCACCCCCACGGGCTGGAGAGCTACTGGAGGAGCGGCTGAATATCAATAGATGTCTACTTTGCTCCTCTCAAGAAACTGACCATCTGAATGCACCCTCACATTCTACTTGTAAATCTAGAATTCAAATTTTGCCTGAGAGGGAGAGACTCAACGTAAAACTTCCTTTAGAATATTCAACATATTCATGTGCTTTCGTTCGCTTTGTCCATGACTCCCATTTGAGCACATTTTAAAGGTATATGCTATCACTGCTATGCAGATGATATTCAACTATACATCTATTTATACCTTCAAAACATGAGACAATTGTCTATTTTACGTCCTAAATACTAATAAAAAATTGGAGGCTGACAATTTTGGACAGCTTAATGGTGATAAAACAGAGGTCCTTATCCACGCCCCTGCTGGCCTTGTCCCTAAGGTGCAGAAAAGCCTTGGTTCCTTCTTCTCCACTGTTTCAAAGCCTGGTGCTTCACTCTAAGGCCCCCCGTTTGGCCCTGGCCTTGTTTAGTTGTATGTTTAATGTTTTATGTTATGTTGTATTTGTACCTCTATTGTATTTATTACTTATGTATTGTGTCTATATGTTAGGCGTTGCTTTAGTCACTTATTGTGAAGCACTTCATGATGTCTGATTTGCTGCATAAATAAACTTTACTTACTTTAGAATCATAAAGCAAACACATACAGTATGTTGTTGTACGCTTGAATGACAAGTCTTATGCTATTAAACTATCTGTCCATACTTTTGTGTAAAATGGCAAGAAAAGACACACCATTGAGATGTGTGGACACTATCTTCCCTGGGCAATATATCATAAATATCATGGTATTCTCTGAGGTTTTGTTTACGTTCTGTTAGTACCTGATACCTTTAAGGCCAAATAATGAGAGCTTGGGGTGGGTTGTGGACACCTGGTCAAAAAATAAAAGCCCAGCTGGACCCAGTAATGCCTTATGTCTTAATGGCCAACTATAGTGGCGAAGACTGAGATAAATTAGTTACTAAAACCTCCAAGTCCAAGAGACTATACAACCAAATCAAGACACATTCCTTGTTTATTCCAATACAACGCACGTGCATCATTACACTCACCAAGAATCAAAGCAGCTACATCAGCAAACTAGTGCTCCATAAGGCCCCAAATGTATGAAACATAAGAGACCTTGGACTCTTTGCATGCAAGAACAATGATGATGTGAATCCAGGTAAAATACATTATCCATTCAAATCCATTATAGCCTCATTGTCTCATTAGGTATATACAAGTCACAACAGAAGAGATGTAGATAAATAGTTTAATTTCAGGAACATATCTCATATATTTCTTTACATTTAATGTATTAAGAAGCATTAAGAAAATAAAAGCATATAAATATTTTATATTGCACAAGTATGTAACTTTTTAATAGGCAGTAGCATTGTGTATGGAAGTGAACAGGAGCCAGAGATTGTTTGTGGTCATGTTCTTTCTATAGCAGGTGAGTTATATAAGCTCTGTTTCCTACAAATAAAACACTTCTGGGTCTCCAATCAAACCAAAGCCTTTTGAAGTCTTGATGAGGGATTGTACTCTGGTAATTAGTATCCATCCTACTCTCAAGTGCGGGCTGTACTTCGTTGGAGCTATTATTCCAAGCCTCCTCAGCAGCACGACGGCCTCAATGTGTTTTTAGACTCATAGAGAACATGAACATACAAAAACATGTTTCACTATTCTAAGGTTTATTGTAGTGGTATTATTCATATGAAGCATTGTGCTTTCACTGAGCAGAGGCCTAGTGTGTATTAAATAAATCATACTTAGATTTATATTGACATATTTACCTTGTAAATAAGCATTTTAATCAGTTATTCAGCCTATCCTATGCTGTTACAGTTGCTTTTGTTTAGGTCCTGGGATTATGCTATACTATTATTTTTCTTTCACATAAAACTCAGAAGTTGAAAAGATAAGGCATATCCTTCAGTGAATGGAAGACTTCAGGTAAGTTCAAGTTCTCGTCAGTCAGATGCAGTCTCATGCAGCGCCCATGACACCTGAAACACAGGGTGAAATAAATGCTGTGAAAGAAGCACAAATCCAAAAAAAAAAGACTGCACAATAATGCAAAACACAAAAGCAAATAACCCAACATTATGGATTCATTGAGGGTATAAATTGCAATAATTTTTGGTAACACTGGCAATTGCCATCTTGAGTTGTCCGATGGTGTTGGGGTTCTATAGCATTTAATCTAATCTGAATCCTCCAATGTTAATTAGGTTGCAGCTTCCAACACTGGCGAGTAAGTTCATTACCTTTACATAACTTCAACTCAAACGTCTCTGTGCACCTTTGTTGGTTTAAAAGACAACCTGTGGCTACAAGTGACGGTTCTTTTCTGTCATGATCTTTGACAGACACCGGTTTGCAGAGAGCACATTATGTTGTTTTACGTGTTTTATTTGAGTTATTACATAATTGATGTTAATTAGTACCTTGGGGCCGTTTCACACAAAAACAATTTGACTATGGCTTAATTCAAACTAATAGTCAGACTTCATTTGTTGCTCAAAGCTGTTTTGCTCTTGACTATCTTAAGTAGGTCTAATTTTCCAGGAATTTTGGGTAAATTAAGAGTTGTTTTGAACAATCAAAAAATAGCTATCAAGGGATATAGGCTGTATAGAAGAAATAATATGGCTACAGAGTCACTTCCTATACTGTAAGCCTATTGTATGTGAAACTCTAGATCTAGTGACAGATGACAAAGCAGCTGCTCATAAAGCAGGCTGCTTTGTCTTTATTGTACCAATATAGAACTTAGAGCTTTAATACTTTTAATAGATGCTTACTCAGTGGGACCTGTTCTGAGCTTTGGAAAGAGTCATACCGTTGCCCAAAATGGAAAACCAGCTTTTACTGGCTCCAAATGTTGATAATAAATCACTTGCTTGTAGCTGCATTATTCTGTGTGTTCAAGTATGAAAAACATGGTCAATTTAAAGGATAAACTGATATAAAGTATCCTGATGTGACTGCCTGCCTTCACCTCAACTTAAACTTTAGACAAGCTGCTAAACATAACTGGCCATATGTTTACTCAGTTGTCCCCATTAAATTAGGAAAAGTCATTAAATTTGGACCAAAATAAATGATGTCAATCATAAACATATCATAAACAATACATTTTACTTTTACTTGTTGGCTAATTAGGTACAATATTTGGCATGTAGTGGGTCATGTATATGAGCATGAATTTTAATGTTCCCTCCTCTGTAGTAACTGCTATTATGTAGAACGAAGGGTAGTGTAGTGCTCACAGCTGTTCACAGTATAGTAGTACTTACTACTTTTAATTTAATAGCCTTTTTGGTTAAACTGCAAATAAAGAATATTTAGTTAGTGTAAGGAGAAATGTCTTCTGCTGTATTTTAATGTATACACCAGCAATTACAAGTAACCAGTAAACTTTGATAAAGAAGTAATTTCACATTACAATCAAAAATATGATACTGTATTAATTAATGTGCTAATTAATATATATCACTGTTCCGCAATGATTAAATGTCAAGAATAAGAAAATAAGAGCAGTTGTTGCTAACTCACCTTTTATTCCAGTGAGTCTGTGTTCACAGAATGACGCAAAGACTCTTTCAACTGGAAAACAGGGCACACAACATTCAGCATTTAGAAAGTATTATGACTTCAGATACATCTGAAGTCAGTTAAATGATATGTTGAGTGATATCAATTATCTATATAGTAGTTGCCATTTAGCATGATATTCTGCATATACTGCACTCACCACTGGAGCATGTTCTTTCTGTTTTGCAGTTGGCCTATATATCTTAATGGATATTCATTTTCTTATGGAAAAACAGGAACAGTTGACCACAGAAATAATTCTGTGTTCTTCTATGCTTGTCTATGACCCTTGACGTAGTATATAGTATCATTTTCTCTGTTTATATATGACCTCGGTAACAGTAAGGGTTAAACCAGCAGCTAAATATAGGGATGTTCATTGTTTGGCCTGACTCTTCCCTCACTGCATGAAAAGTAACTGTTGTGGTTATTGTGTATCACAGTGTCACATGCCTCACACAATACACACTGACACACTGAGGCATAGCGGGAAAAGCTGTCTGAGCACACCAATTTACCTGTTAATATAAAACGTTTTTTAACATTTTGTCATCCACTTAAATGAAATGTGGTGTTTTATTGTCTTAGTTTCCACCAGTTTTAAATAAACTGTATTTAATGACATCAGTAAACAAAGAGGCAAAGAGCCAAATCATATTAACAAATTATACTCTACCTCATAGTGGATTGTAAATGCAAATATGGTTATTGTGCAATTATTATTGTGTTGTGTGAATTATTAAACATACAGCAGCCCTGACACAGAAACATGTATTTTCTGTAATTACTATCTGTAATTATTTTGCTCAGAGGCCACCTGTGTCAATTTCTGTCTCCTGTTGACTTTCCTATTAAGCCAGTACTGTCTTAGGATTACATTATACATTTTAATATCTCCAGTCTTAAAGGCAGCAGGCAACAGCAGATGATTCCTCGCTCACTACTCGTTTCCCTACAGATCATAATGTGATGTTCTTACTCTCTGGAGGAAGCCCACTATGTCCAACTTGTCTGCCTTAGTGGGGGAACAGCCCAGGCCCTCACAGATGCTCTCTGATCCAGGAGGTGACCGTCTGGGGGAGTCCACCTTCAAGGCGCTCCCGGAGGAGACCTGGCCGCTCTGCACGTCACCCGGAGGGATCCAGGGCAGCAGGCAGCACTGAGTGGCCACTGTCCTGTTGGGGGCGGGACTCAATGATGTGGGCACCGTTCCAGGTAGAAAGACTCTGAGTTGAGAGCAGAGCAGAGACTGCTCATCCAACAGTCGGTGCATCTTCTACTCAAAAACAAAGAATAATAATCAGAAAACATACAGTGAATCAAATCAGTAGTAAAAAAGAACACTACTTTATGAGCAAATGAAAATGCAAAGGTGGCATGTGCTGGTGGTCGAATGGTTTTGGCCTTCTCTCTCCCTGTGTTCCCTGTCTCTTTGTAATGTACTATCAAATAAAGACAAAGTGGCATAACAAATGCCAACGTGTGCATTGTTTAAAAAAAAGAAAAACATTAGATAGCGTAAAAATTTCATTTCATTTTCAATTTTCAGTTACATATAATGGCTTTAATCTAACCCAGTACAGACTGTCTTAATCACATTAAAATGTGCATCCATTAGCTATATCTGCCTATCCTCTTCAGCGGGCCGTGGGGGGGCTGGAGCCAATCCCAGCTGACATTGTTCGAGAGGCGGGGTACACCCTGGATAGATGACTAAATATATTCCAAAGTGAAGGAGACAATAGTCAACATGCATGAAATGTTTATTTGTGATTTGTGTCTTGATTTGTGCAACTGCACTAACTAAAGCCACTGAACCTGTCTGGCGTGTTTGCAATAAGAGCTGGTAGAAATAAAAGCACAATTTCCTGGCAAAGTACTAGTGACTGCATTTGCACTATTACCAGCTGTGTCCCTACACAAAACTAAAGGCCGGCTTATCTGAAAAAACAATGGCTGAATTTGATTGTCTGAATGACACTTGCTGTGGATATCCATGTTTAATGTGTTTATACATGTTACGGCCATAGTGCCGTGTGTGTTTTTGTTGTTGTGGTTCTGCTCTCTCTCTCTGCTTCTCCAGGTACCACCCTCCCCCTCCTGCAGCAGGTGGTCGGCACGGCTGGTCTCCACTTACTCATCAGGATCAGGGGCAGGTGTATAAAGGCTGGTGAGCTATTCTGCAGACTTCTTTCAGACAGTCTGTGTGTACTGGGATCAGTAGTGTTACTCCTTTCTTTAAAGTGAGTTGTTGTTATTTTGTGTGTATCCCTGCTCCTAGCGAGTTGGTTTACAGTTGTTCATTGTACTTTTGTTTGATTAAAGTTTAATAAATCCCTCGGTTGTGCCCATGCTTTCGTTTCCCTGATTCTTTTTCTCTGGGTTTCTTTTTATTATTACTCCTCTCATCCCCTGGACTTTTTGGGGACGTAACAAGAACAAGCCATGTAAGTGACTGAGCTCAGTCATGTTCCCCAGAGGATGAACCGTCTTCATTTTGGACATTCTACTAGCTTTCCTCTAGCGCCACCCTCTGGGCAAAATGTCAGGCCACCAGCACACCCATAAACTTTACATTTCTGGGGTGACAGAGCCTTTTCCGTCGCTGCTCCCTCCCTCTGGAACTCACTCCCCAAACCCATCAGAGACTGCACTGATCTCCCCACTTTCAAATCCCTGTTAAAAACTCACCTTTTTAAACTGGCTTTTAATGTGTGATCATGTTGTGTCTTAGTGTTTAATGTTGTTTTATTGTGTCTTAGTGCTTAATGTAGTTTTTAAAGCTTGATTTTATACTGACATCTATTTTATTTTGTACAGCGTCTTTGAGCACTTGTAAAAGCGCTTGATAAATAAAATGTATTATTATTATTAACTCCAGGGAGTAGCAAAGTCCTCAGTATGTTCTGTTCAACACTTTTGGATTGTGGGGTGCAATAAATATTGTTGCCTCAAGGGTCCATTACTGTAGTATCAGAATAATGATACATTATTTGATAACTAGCAGTATTTATTACATTTTAAGTGTTATAGTTTACAAGAGTAATCAGTCATCATCAGTGCATTTTGTGCTGATGATAGCTGAGAGGGACTACTCTCCCAGCAGACAGGCATGAGTGTGTTACCATTTTCAAGCTGTCATCATAATGATGAGCCAGTTCGTTCAGCTGCATCTCCAGCACTCCAGCCTCCTGTTTCACTGTTCGCCTCAGCTCCTCTATGTCCCGTACCTTCTCCCTACACACACACACACACACACACACACACACACACACACACAAACAGACACACTTATTATTTGCCGTGATTTTAGTATTTTTATGCACTTTGAAATATAGCATCTTCCTTATTGCAAACACATGTCAAGAGAATGATTTACTGTTATGATGTGTACAGATTATTTGGTTCAGTAAACGTGTTTGGGAGAACAGACTGGCTCTTGATCAGATTTTATCATTTATATATGTATACACACACCCTTGTAAGACGCACTGTACATTACCTGATAGTGTCTCACACCAACCAAATGTTAAATTTCACAAATATACTTTCAGCCCACTGTTGATGTTCACTGTTGAATGAGTGAACACTGTCCACAGCTGAGTTTCAAAAACTAAAAGAGATGAGTGATCATTTTTGGACTTGCAGGTACTATTGGAAGCCATTGTAAAAGCAGAGAGTTCACCTTTAGGTGCTTGTGTGGGGGTGCTGTTTAACAAGGAGATTTGTCTATTTTGTTTCTGAGGAAAGAGACAGAGTGTAGCATCCTCCTGCAAAAATATCTGTGGCTCCATGTACATGTCAGGCTCTGACTGCCTCATAAACTGAAGCCCAATGTGGTCCCAGTGTAAACTAAAGCCTAACAGCATATGGTGTCAGAATGTTGTTACCTTAATAATAATAATAATAATAATAATAATAATAACTTATTAATATACTTAATATAACGTATTATTTAAATTGCAAGTAGCTAGCATACAAGTGTCAAAGAGCTTTACAAAGACATAAAAACAAGAGAAATTACCAGATGAATTATAAATAAAAGTAGAATTGATACAGTAATATTGACAAGCAAGGTATGAATTACTAAAACAAGTAAAATAAAAACAGAAGCATAACTGAATAACAATTCTGAAAAAGTGTGTTTTTAAGAGATTTAAAAGAAGAAACAGGCTCGGTCTCCTCTGGTTTTTAGCCTTGACCTAGGAATTACTAACAGACCTCTACCGGAGGATCTCAGGCTGCAACCAGGCTTGTAAGGGGTTAGTAAGCCAGTGATACAATCAGGGGCCAACCACAAATGTGCTTTAAAGAGATTGTCCTCCCCAAAAATACGGCCGTATAGGTCATCTGAGCAGCAGCTTATTATGACCCATATTTACGTTTGTATTTACAGTTCTCTGTAACCTCTAGTGGCCGTAGTAATTATGACGGGAGCAAAGGATGAAGTGAGCGACAAAGTCCGTGTAAGGAGGAGGGATGGGTCAAACACACACAGGACTGTTCGTGTCCCGTATGAAACCAAAAGTCAACCTTGACTTATCTGAACTTGTGCACTTACTTATTAGTAAGTTAAGTTTAGTAAGTTAAGTTACGTCACTTGAATTACGTAACTTAACTTACTAAACTTAACTTACTAACATACTTCTTAAATTTACAGGTAACCAGTATAGAGATGCTCAAATAGGCATTATGTGGACTCTTCTATTGGACTTTGTGAGTAGTCTTGCTGTAGCATTTTGAACTTGTTGCAGTTTGGAGAGGTTGCATTGAGTGAGACAGCAGAAATACAGTGAGTTACAGTAGTCTAAGCGGGATGTAATGAAAGCATGGATGACAGTTTCCAGATTCTTAGCGGATAAATAAAGATCTAATTTTAGAGATATTACAAAGTTGCAGAAAACACGATTGAACGACTGACCTCACTTCTTGGTCAAAGTTAAGTTTGTTATCAAAGATAACACCCACATTTCTGCACTGGGTTTTGATGCAACAGGAAAGAGAGCCCAAGTGAGAGGAGAGGTGCTCACTGGAGGGGTCTGGATCTGTGATAATGGCTTCTGATTTATCTAAGTTTAACTGAAGAAAGTTTTGAGGGAGCCAGTTTTAACATCTGTAATACAGGATTGTATTTTGACCAGTTATGTTGTGTTGTTGGAGTCAAACAAGAAATAGATGGAAGTTGTCTGCATAAAAATGGAAACTTATGTAAGATTTGACCAACAGGTATAAATGGAGAATAACAAAGGTCCAAGGACTGAGCCTTGAGGCACTCCATAGGAGAAATGAGAGGTGGAGGATTTAAAGTCACCAATGGCCGCACAGAATTTCCTATTGGAAAGATAGGAATAAAACCCAGTGCTTAAGACACTCAGTTAAAATCACATGGCCAACTGTATCAAAAGCTGCAGTAAGATCTAGAAGCAATAAAACAGATGTTTGGCCACTGTCAGCTGCTAAAAGAATATCATTAACAACTCTAAAGGCCAGTTCAGACCAAAGATTTGCGATGAGAGTAAAATGGCCCGTCTCAGTTCAACTCAAGCCGGCTGATGGTGTCGCCTGCGACTCAGCTTGTCGCCAGCGGCTGGTTTTAGAACCTAAGGCAAGTCACCTGTTTCAACAGCCAATCAGCTTGCAGCGAAGTCAGACGGTCATCTCGACCCTCAACTGTAGCAAGTAACTCACTATCACTATCCTCATTCATATTTTAAGACGCTACAAATTTTATCCAGCTACAAAAAAAAAAGCCTGAAAAGCCGGCAGTCTGTCTCGTCTAGTCGCAATGATGTAAACTGGCAGGTTTCAGAACGTTGCAGACCGGTGCAAGTAGTTGCAAGTTTCAACTGGTCTCATTGTGAATCTGGTCTTAAGAAGTGCTGTCTCAGTGCTTTGACCCACCCTAACCTGACTGAAATTCATCAAAGAGCCCGTTGCCATTCATATGATCAATGAGCAGCCCAGAAACTATTTATTCCAAGACCTTAGCCAGGAAAGGAAGTTTAGATATTGGGCAGAAGTTATTTAAAACGGATGGATCAAGAGATGGCTGATTTAAAACAATCAGGCACTTGACTATGGAGTTAATTTTGTGTCTTTTTTATGCAATCAAAAAATAGGTTTGAGAGTAAAATTATTGACACTGCAATCAAAAATTGGTTTAGTTTTGCTTGCGAATCCAAAAGTTTTGCTTGCGAATCCAAAAGTTTTGCTTCCGGTTCAGCTGAATTCCGTGGGCAGGACCTACGCTGAAAGACGCAAGACACGTTTCTATTGGCCAGTCTCGATCGGAGTGACAGCTTGGCAACATCCGCAGTCAGTTAACAGAGAGAGGGTGTTTTGAACTCCATGGAGAAGAAGACCGGAGAAACTCAATACGCATGTGTGTTTCTTTACACATAACTTCCGTCTTAGTGAAAGCAATAATGTTATGTTTGAGCCGGTGCATGTAGATTGCTTTTGTTTAACGATCTGTGCTGTTGTAATGGCTTAAACAAATACATATTATTTTGTCAGCCTGTAGCTGCTTGCTTAGCTCAGTTAGCTAGTCACTTGCACATGGTGCCGTGCTTGTAGCTACTAGTTAACAGGACTATTTGTGTTCAACGATCTAACCTGAGTTTCTTATATTTGTGATGTGTTGTATTATTGTATCAGCTTGTAGCCAGTTTAAAGTGTAGTGGCACGGTATTATTGATGTTACTGGTGGTGACATTGGCTTCAATACATGGCTAAAGTGCGAGTGACAAACTAATTTAACTCCATTTGTGTTCTGCTTTACAGCAGGTTCTCTTTATTGAACGGATTTTATTGTTAGGCCATGGCTGAGATGGCATTTTAGTCTTCTTAAGCCTAACAGGAGCAATACTGTCTAAAATATTTACACAAGTGGAATTAAAAGAATTTAAAATAGCCGAGTTGTTCATTGAGGAGTAGAGCTGGAGGTCAGAAGAGGCCAGGGCCTGGCAAAATGTACCTGCCGAGGATGAACTGAAGCATGTGCATCACAGCTCATGGTACTGGAAAATGAGGTATTAAACAAAATAAGTTGATGGTCAGAAACCCCAGTTTCACTGCATAGCACGTTATTCAGTAAACAACCAGAGGATAAAACCAGGTCCAGGATGTGGCCCTTATTGTGTATTAATTAATTAATTAAAGTGGAAGCTGCAGCCTGTACATGTCAGGGTCCAAAGAGAGCTTTATAAAGTAGAGTGTGTACCTGTCCTGGTCAGAGAGAGAGCTGTAAACTGCAGCCTGGTCTTCAGAGAGCTGCTCCTCCATGTTGCTGAGCACAGAACGAAACTGCTGCAGACACAGCATCATCTCCTCCAACTCATCCAGAGAGTACTGTGGAGAACAAATTACAAGAGGACAGAAGGTGGGATGTGGATCAGAACTTGTGGGTTGACCAACACTGCTGTAGTTCTGTATCTGTAGCTCTCCCATACAAGTATGTGTAGTGAATATGTATACGTTTTGTATTGCACTACTGGAATAACTTTAGTTTCATTTTGCACTTGGAATTACTATGTGCAAAAAAGAAATAGTGACACTAATTGTAATGCTGCCTGTTGTTAGTGATTTTTATGGTCAGTATACATATCAGAGTGACAAAGTGTTACAGAAAAATGCTGTCAGTGTTCTGGTACCAGAGTTGATCCTGAGATGTATGAAGTGCATTTTGGATGTGAGATGAGCTGATTTGCTGAGCTGCATGTTGGTAAATAAAGTTTTGAAAACGTGAACTCATGTAGAGAAATGTTACTTAACAACTGAAAAAAACCCCAACTAAGATGAAGTTACATAAAATTGGGACAAATGGTCAACATCCCTGTTATACGGTTGGTTGCAAATCAAAATGTACCATTATCTGTGAATAAGCTCTGTGTAGTCTAAGCAGTGTAATTTAATCAGATTTACCAACACCAGACACTACAAAATCACCTTTCTAAGAAAGAGAATGTATTGCAGGCCAGTTGTATTACGTTGCATATGATTGCAAATTACTAATTTCTTTGCAGTTCTTGCATTTTCACTGTATACATCAGTTTGTAGTAAGAATATTATATGGCTACTATTGTTGAAAATAAATCATTCCCTGTACAACTCAGTGATATGATATTTTGCTGTGATATTTTTTTTATCCTGACACTCAATGAAAGAGTGAAAGTTAGAGATGAAGCTAATGAGTAGCTCTAATAAAATAAAAATAGAATCTGTAACTGTTTATGCTTGTCATTTAACAATAAATAAAACATTTTCAGGTGACTGTTTCTATAGTTCAAATGTAATTAGAGTTAAAACTAAATATACTGGAAGAGAAAAAAACATGACATTACGGTGATATATTGTATTTGATGTACAAAACATGAACAGAAGAGTGCAGAACAAAGAGATAATCTGTCAGTTCAAAAAAGGACAACCGCAATTCTAAACTTGTTTTATGTGGTTAATATTACATGGATTTGTCTGTGTTTAATAGAATGTTTTGCAAGACAATAAATATTTGTTCACTCATACTGAAGTCTCTCCTGACTAAAATATTTTCTTTGTAATATTTCGTTTTCATGTATAGAAAAAAAAAAACATCCATCCATCCTTATTGCTAATGATAAACTGTTGGAACGGCTTTCTTGTGTTTAAAGGCTCCCCACAACAGACGTTCGGTGAGTCAGCACCACCACCATCACTGTTCTTTTTACTATACTACTTACTGCTTTTATTTTTGATATGGATCTTGCTGATAACACTTAAACTTAAATAAAAATTTTAATGCAGGACGTTTACTTGTAATGTTATATTTTTATACAGCAGTATTACTAGCCTACTTTTACTTGAGACCAGATGGCACTGAATGGTTTAGGGCCAAAGTATATCTCTGATCTGCTGCTACATTATGAATCATCCAGACCTCTCAGGTGGTCTGGGACAGAGTCTGCTTACTGTCCCCAGGGTCAAAACTAAACCTGGACAGGCAGCATTCAGCTTCTGTGCACCACACTCGGTACGTGGAACAAATCAAACCTCTATCCAACGCTCAGTTCTTTTAAATCAAGGCTTCAAACTGTTGTGTTTGCTACTATTTTATTTATTTCAGTTTGGGTCTATTTATATATCTCTCACTAAATCTATGTACAACTAACTGTATTCCATTTTAGCGTATGTTTACCTTTAATTTTATTTAGTTTAGAATGAAGAGAGAGCTCCTCACTTCACATGCAAATGAGACATTCATGTGTTAATATGGCCCTGGCTTTGAAAGGCCTCCATCTCAAGAACTGTGGTAACATGACAACAAATATACTGTTTATATCAAAGTGCAAACATCGTGACTCACTTGAAGATGGACACGTCATAGCTCACTGCTCACTCCTGTTTCTAATGTTGGTCAATACAAAAAAATCAAGATCGGTAGTCAGAAGAAACTGACCAAAATGATGCTGATGGGCTTTGTCGTTCATTTGTACAGTCAGAATCAGGGTGGCTGTTTTAAATGTCCTAAAAAAGGCTATATTTGGCATCCTGAAATATGATGCAAATGTGAGGTAAATGAACATTGTTTATTCATGGGAAAACTGCGTGTGTGTGTCTGCACCATCAGAGAAAACTAGACGTGCATTCACACCTGCAGCTTGTCTTTTTGAGATGGTTTGAGCTTATAGCTTATACCTTCCAATAACTATACCACCTTCAATGTTTCATTGATTATGTTCACCTGTTCTCCTGCTCAGACTAACTCGTTGCTCAGACCTCTTCAAAATCCAGCTCACTTTACACACAGCTGGCAGCGTGGATACCTGCATTCATTATTAAAATATTTTGACAGACACCAGGATTTAGCAATTACTGACCTTGTGTTCTTCAACCCCCATTTTGTATTTGTTTAATGATAAAAAGGACTGCTGAAGGACTTTTCCTTTTTTTCCATTGGACAAACAAGGACTGATATTTTGCATATGGAGGAGAAGCGGAACTGCAGAGTTTAAACCCATTAGCCTATAGGCTATTCATAGTTTGCACAACTAACCTATAACCAGTAGCACCATTATGCCACCAGCTGCAGTATCGCCAGCCATACATCACCTGTCTGTTCAACATCAGTCATATTTTCTGTGCTGCTCCTCACCTTTCAACTTTTCAACATGCAGACCTGTGACTGAACCAGATCGCAACTGGAACATGACACAGTGGGAAGCTATCAATGTGAATGTGTTTGATTGAATGCAAGTGAAATAAGTACACACTATGGAGAGTGTGGTATTACTCACAGGAATGTTTCCCAGACTGTGTTGCTTGTTGTAAGTCTTCTGAGTACAGCAGGTACACTGATGGTCACAGGAGCAGCAGCATGCCATGGTGGCTGTCTGATTGCCCTCCCAAAGCTTCTCCTCATCTTCATTTCCATTCCTGTCCACCTCTTCCTCCTCATCAGGCCACAGCCCTGTATCCACAGAGACTGACACATCACAGTAATTTCTACCCATCCCAGGGAGACGGTCATGTGACTGGCAGCTATTAGACAGCAGAGGGAAAGATGGAGATGAGGAGAGGATCAGTTTAGGTCTTTGTGTCGTTTCTAAGGCACTCGTGGATACAGTCATTTCGTTCGGGACAGTATGAAAAGCCCCATGTGATAACTTTTTGGTGAGAGTGTTTCGTTGAATATGCAGGTCTGTCCATGACTGGACAGCACGGAAAGGGGTGGAGGTATCCAAAGGGAGAACACTAGGGAGAAGGGTGGGTTTTGAATCAGTCATGTAGGGAATATCCTTTCTGTGGACAATATGAGAAGATAGAGATGAAGACATCTGGACAGAAACAGAGCGGCTTGATGGCTTGAGGTCTGGGGTTGCAGATGGGGATGGGAATGGAGCTAGAGTCAAGGACGAGGGTGTATCTGAGGAAGCAGTTGCATTTCTTGAGGTCTGGTCAGTGTCCATTGTTGTTGAGGATGACAAAGGTAAAGACATAGCTCTGCCTGTGGATGATAATGAATCAGCTTGGCTTCCAGGCAACAGAGAATTCCCAGGAGATCCGTCTGAGGCGTCAAAGCTGCCTGACTCTTCAAGCACAGGGGTTGGATTGGAAACCTGGATGGGTTCTGCCCAATAGACCTGCTCTTCAGTATCAAGCTGCTGAAAAAAGGCATCCACATCTTCATTTTCACCTTCCGAGCCATCCACTGAGGTTTGAAATACCAGATCTAAGCTCTCAATCTCGATTAGATCCTTTGGAACGTCATCATGTAAGACTAAAGAACTTCTGGATGATTCACTTTCTGTGCCATTGATTTCCATTTGACAGACTTTTCTTAACTCTTCCGGTTTGGTTTCAGCTGAAAGCTCATCTTGCAAACTACAGGAGGGAACCTGTGGATCTATTTCTGTTTGGTTACATACTTCCTTAAAGACTAATCTAGAACCTTCTGACAGACCAGCAGAACTCTCTGTATCTGAGATGTAAACAACAGCCTCTCGAGTCTGCACAGTGTCAGTATGTCTCTCACCCTCTACCTCTCCCTTTCCATTCCTCTGAAGGGTATCCTCTAAGTCCAAAGAGAGGTCATCTATCTTAACATGACTAACATCTTGGACAGGAGAGGCTGGAGCAGGGTCTGTGTTATCATCATGAGAACATGGTCTGCACTGTTGGGAGATGGACTGCTCTGTCAGGTCTGCAGCAGCTGGATCTATAAAACCATCTGGATCATGTGGTTGTGATGACGAGTCAGACTGACAAACTGGAATGGAAGGGTTAGGAGAAAGGCAGGGCAGTGTGGGACAATCCTTCTCAAACTTAGAGGAGTCCAGAATGAGACAGGGTGGAGCTGAGGGATTGTCCTTGTCCAACTGAAAGGAGAGAGAGGAGGGTGTTTCTTCCTCTTTCTTTTGTGCATTGGTAGGTGGATCAGAGAGGCCTATTCCACCTGAGTCTGGGAAAAGGGAATCATTTTGATTGTTTTCTGGACTCTGTGAGAGGGACTCAATTAGTGGGTAGTCTTTAGATGCTAAAGAGGATGGACGACGAAAATCAGGAGGGGCAGAGGGAGGTAAATAGGGGGAGGAGGGAAGGAGAGATGATAAGCCACCAGAAGCAGAGAGGGAGTTTTCATGCAAAGCCACCTCAGACTGTTCTGATTGTGTGTCCCCTGGACTCCCAGAGGAGGAGTCGGACTGGGTAGAAGACATAGCAACTGAGGCAGAAAATGGACAATCCAAATTTGGAGAGAGAGACGGAGATGAGGTAGGAGGAGGGACACTTGAAAAGGTAGAGCATGTTGTGCCTTCAGAGTCTTGAGAAAGAGTAGAGAGGGGGTCTGGAGTATCCTTGTCCTCAGTTTGAATCTTCTCTGGCCCTCTAATCAACGAGGCAGGTTGCATGGGGGGAGATGTAGGGGAGAGAGAGCTAAAGGAGGCAGGAGAAGGGAGAGCTGGAGATGGTTCTGGTGAAGGACAGGCTGAGGAGACGGGAGATTTGTCAACACCAGAAGAGATCAGAGATGAGGAGAGCAGGAGAGATGGGGAGGTATGAGGGGAAGAAGGAGAGGGGGAGCCTGGCCTCTCACTGCTCTGGCTGTCGTTGCTCCCTCCTGACATGGCTGACAGAGCCTGCAACCAGACAGACAATACAGACAGTCAAACAGACAGACACATGAACTGTTCTATATAAACTGTATACTGTACTATACATCACATTTTAGTGACTTAGCACATTCTTCATCTAGTCAGTGTGAGTGACTTAAAGGGGCACAGCGATTTAGCATTGCACTTCCATAAAGTTGGGGGCTTGTGAGAAAGTGAGTAAGTGAGGAGACCTTGATGAGATCAGGTCCTGGTGACGCCTGCTGAGAGAGGGAGGGTATGAAGGGCTCTTCTAGAAAACCACTGCTGTCTGACTGGCAGCTGTTGGTCCGTATTACACCCCGCACTGCTCACACACACAAGGGAGGAAAGGGAAAACAGAGGGAAGGAGGGACAGTGTATTATTATTATTATTATTATTATTATTTTATTATTATTATTATAATAACTTAACAACACCCAGTGTATCCAGCCCAAAATTACGATTTGTTAAGGTTTTAAAGCAACAGTCTAGTATTTTGGGAAACGTGGTTTTATTCCTTTTTCATATTAGTTTTACGTCTGTGTAGCCAGTACAGAGATAGATTCCAGGGTGTGTTTTCCTTAGCTTAGCACAAAGACTGGAAACGGGGAAACTGCTGGCCGTATCTCCCTAACATCTAGCTTTGACAGGAAACCAGTGACCTGCAGTGTAACCAGCAATGATGCCGATATGAAAATGACCTAAGCTTTGCATTTCAACATCATGGTAGATTGTCCCATGATGTTGAAACTGTATACAGATGATTTACATATTCATGTGCCCATGAATTGCATATCTAAAACCAGCACTCTCGAAAGCCAAATAAGCTGCTTGTGTTGTAAAGGTTTCATTCAAGTCTCCGATATGCAGTTTTGTGATGAAAATGTTTGCTTGTACTTTAAAGTGGTGATAGAGATTGCGTGAGATCATTCAATCTCAATAAAATAATTGCATGCTTCATGACCCACCTAAATTTTCCGCTCCTCCTGTGTAGCTCCCCGTGACACTACATTCATCAAAACTCTGGATCTGGAATGAGACATCAAATAAATACATTAATAAACTTTGCAGGGGAGTGGGTATAGTGGCTTTGGATTGGATTGCATTATATTAAGAGGTGTTTCTCATATTCTCCCCTCTCATGTCAACCCTGTCCTCTAGCAACTGCAGCAATATGCAGCTAACATGCCAGGAAATGGAAATAAACCAAATGGAAAATATTGATTGAGAATGTTTTGTAGATATGAACATTTCGCATGTAGGTTCAAGCGAAATGTATCATAGTTAAAACGTAATGGTTGCCAGTATATGTTTCTTTCAAAATGTAAGTCAGTATGAAGTAGTTATATATGAATGCAAATGACATACATATCCTGCAGACAAACCACCCTGCTATGATAGTGTTAGTGTTGCTGTTCGACTTGCCTCTTCCATTTCAAATGATTCCCTAGCCTGCGCTGGGCTCCTCTTCCTCTGTAAAAAAGTGCTGACTGTCAGGGGTTGACCTTCCCTCAGGGGCAAGGGTCTGAGTGCTCCTTCATGGTCTATCAAAGAAGCAACGTGAGGCTGGGGCTGAGGGTCTGGACCAGCTCCTTGCTCCTCTGCCAGAGGACTCAGACACACAGTCTCCATGAGTCCAGGTTTGACTCTTTTTAAGGGGACTGTCTTGTCTCCAGGGCTGGGTAGAGGTTGCAGTAACTCAGGTGTAGCACAGGGAGGAGAGGTCCCAGCAGGTGTGGTTAGGTCCTGGGATTTATGGTTGTGGATTTGGCTGAGTGACTTCTTTGATGCTCGTCTGAACAGCATGCCCATGCGCCTCCTCCTCTCCCGGGCCTCAGGAGGCAGGTCTTTCCCCTGTGGTGCTCTGAGAGGGGAGGAGGAAGACCCCACCAAGGAGGAGAACGCTGTAGTTACCTGCTGGAGAACCTCGAGCTGTCTAAAACGATCTGAAGGAGTCAGAGGAGAAGAAAGAAGAGTTTGACAACAAATTTGAAACAAGTAGCCAGAACTGTTGCTAATCATGGAAGAAGTACCTTCAGTATCTACAGCATTACTCAATACATAAATGCACATGGCTCCACATACTTAGTGTACGTTTGGTCTGGATCTGTTCTTTCCTGGTTTGGGCCTTTTAGTTCCAATGAAGAGAAGTCTTAATGCTCCAGCATACAGTGATAATACAGATATCCTAGACAATAGTGTTCTTCCAACGCTGTGTCAAAAGTTTGTGTTTGGAAATGGAGAAGAAATGGTTTTCCCAGTTTGGTGCGGAAGAAATGCATGATGCCAGAATTATGGCATGGTACAATTAAACATGGCATACATGTATCAATTGTTCGAAATGCTTTTCCACACACATATACCACGGGTCATAGTGCTAAAACTTAGACTTACTGCTGACATCCGGGTTCTCCAGGTCCAGTCGGTTCTTCTGGGCCTCCAGAAACACCTGGAGGTTTATTCCTCTTGCCTGAGACTGATGATTGATGAATCGAGCAGGGATGCGTCCAGAGAGGTCAGGTTCGTCACAGCCGAAGCCCAGGTCCAAGAGAACCTCCTCCGGGTCATCGTTCCACAGGTTGAGTATGTCCATCACACTGCCAACAGGAGACGGGCCAATGGAGCATTACACACACTTCAGATGGAGCTGTTTATTAGTGTACTGTATGTGTGTGTGTGTGAGGCAGTGTCTAACCTGAGTGGTCCACAGTGGCCTGAAGCTGCTGAGCTGAAGCTGTTCCACCTACTGATAGCTGGACTTGACCTGCTCCACCTGAACAGGTACAATACACAACAAAGGGTTGAGATTTCCAGTCGCAAGCTATTTTTTTTTTCATGTGTTTATTTATGTATTGCTAATGTTGCAGTTTATTGTATCTTTTAGCTTCAGGGTGCATAGCATCACATTTGTATTGATAAATTAGTTTAATGGTTAAGTTCAAATTGTGATCTGCCTTTTTTATAAAAAACAGTTTAAGTATATCATGATTAAAGGACATTCTATTTATTTTATCTTGTCAACTAATCCCATGTGCAGAGCCAAACCAACAGTGAATGTATCTACTAATAAGTATTGTGTGTGTATCACAGCCTGATGTATCTTCTTCCTCTGAGCCATAAAAACTATTAAAAACACATCAGTGAGCCACACCGTTGTTCCTTCATCACCATGAACACACACACTGGAACTTCTTGGGACTCAGTCCCACAAATACCGTCCTGCTGCCTGAAATATTCTAGAGCAACACATTTCCTCCTGTTTGAGTAAGACTTGCTAAAAGCTACAGTGACCAGCTGTTTAAGGAAATGGCTGAGCCTTGTCTCAGCAATAAACTTTATATTTGTGAGATGTTTTTAGAGATAAACGTCTTCAGTAGGAACCCATGGATTTGGGGCAGAGAGCTACAGGCAACATCACATGGTTGGTTTTGGTCTTTGTAACAATAAGACAAAAAAATAGAGCCTTTTAATCTTAATCTTACTTTGAAATAATCATTGTGGGTTAAACCCACTCGTAGCCATTTGACACAGGGATGATATTAAAGATCAAACTGTAAGATTAAGAATCGTTTGTGTTACTGTAACTGTGTTACATGTCAGTTGATGTTACACAGTATGTTAAGCAGACCCACTTATTTCAATCACGTAAAACATAAAGACTTGTTGAATTAGAGGTCATCGTTTGTTAATCAGTCATCTGACTGATTACTTATTATAACCACTTTTAACTGAAATGACCTTATCTGGACACTAACACATCCTGTGGTGCTGTATTTTTAAATCCCACAGTCAGAGAAGCTGCAGCCTCCTATCTTCTGCGTATTTCTCTCTGCGCACATGAACAAAGAAGCCAAACGTATAAACACACTGTTAAATAGGTCAAATTTCAAGATTGTAAGATTTGAATGAACACAGATCTTCAATACATAACAGGAAAACATGCATACATATAGTGAATAACAGCTGTTGTGTACTCACATTTTGTTCCTAGTGTTTGTTGATCAGAACCCTGTCTAACCTGCTGTCCTTGATTTTTTATACTTATCCCCTCTGCTCTTAGCTGATTCATATTTTCTGTACAGCTGTCAAGCATTGTAATAACTTTCCTGATCCTTTCGCTTTCTATGCAAACTGTGCTGTGTGCTGTGTGCTGTGCAGAGGGGGAAGGTGAAGCTTATTTGCCTGGTAAATATGACTTGTAGTTACGTGTCTGACTATCTGTTCAGGTCCTGAAGCTGTTATCACAGCCTGAACCAATTGTCATTTAAAGACACTGCAATGCTAGATGGCCTTTTAATAGTATTTAAATCCACCACAGAGCATTTATTCATTCTAAAAAAAAAAGGTCAGAGATGATTAAAAAAAAGAGTACCATGTCCTTTTCACACCTTCTATGAAGCTCACATCTGTAACACATTAGCCAACCACCCAAATTTCTTCTAATCACTCTGCCCATTTTGCATAAGGTTATCAGGTCTTCTCAACATAATGGTGCTTTCTGTAACCAGATTATAGTTAATTCCTTTATGACAGCTCACTGTCTGCTGTGAATGTTATGTAATATGTGTCTCTTGCGTGCTCTCTCTCTCTCTCTCCCTCACTCACACACACACACACACACACACACACACACACACACACACACACACACACACACTTCTATCAACCCTTTTAATCCTTGGCCAGAAAAATTATTATGTTGTGTTCCATTTATCTCCCTCTTTTATCAAAATATGGCCTGTTTGAATTATGTACAAAGCGTCATAACCAATAAATACCATAGACAACTATTTACAATAGCAATAGTAAACTCTAGACAGCAGAGACAGGACCAAAACTTGATACACACTTGTCTTGGATCACCACAACAACATGCAAGGAAGGATTACAGCCGACCAAGCTGAGCTCATTTCGCTCCTAACGTACAGGACAAATAATATGATGATTGACAGCAAGGCAGTCAGGCAATTCACACGTAAACCTCACTCAAACAGTGAGTGGAGCTGATGGGATTAATCCGTTCCCACTGGTTTTGCTGGATTGACCTGGTTATACCATTTTCAACAGGTACCGTCAACAACTTCCTGACCGTTTAAAAGAATACACGTCTGAATGGCTTATATTTGCTAGGGGTTTGGTGAAGTCTGTTCAATGGTCACTATACCTGCCTATAAACACATGACAGACAGTGAGCTGTCATGAACATATGATGTAAGCCCTAACCAACACTCTGCATCCATTGTGGCTGGAGAGAACATAGTGATGTTCATAACTCCTTAAAACCTTTCATGCAAAACAGGGCGATGAACATGAGACCATAATAAAGACTGCTATGAGAAGGTGTTAACCATTACACTGTGTTATGATGGTATGATGAACATGTTATAGATACGGGCTTCATGGAAACTGTTGCAGATAGCTTTCAGTGGGATTCAGAAAACATCACAGCACAACAAGCCATCTTCCACTCACAGCAATGTTTAAGTGTATAAGTAGAAGCCTCAAAACCTGATCGTGTTCTGAAGGAATCTCCTGCCTCAGGTCTGCATAACGTGAAGTTAACTAACACAGGGTTCATACAGAGTAAAATTCAAGCACTTCTCAACTACTTTCAAGTTATATAATCCAAAAAATTCCAGACTCTCGAAGCCTTTATCATCACACCTAAATTGTTACTATAAATGCCAGAAGACAACAAACAAATATGATGATGAGGTCGTTTCTTTTTAAATATGAAAAGATTTTTGGTTTACATGAGTGATTGTGTAGATGATGAAACACCAGATTATGTTGAAAATCAAGCATTTTTCAAGGAGTATATTCAAATTCCAGCATATTCCTGACCTTGAAAACATAACAGTTAAAATTAAGCATTTTCCAAACTTTCACGACTTTGTACGAACCCTGCTAAGAGCAGCAGAGAGAGAAAAGGTCCCATGGACATGGAATATGCTTAGTCCAACTCAGCACAGATCACTGAACACAGCAGAAGTTGGTCACTTAGAAAGTTGTTTGTACCAGAACACAAACTTGAGGTAAACCCTGCATCTCTGTGTTTTAGGATGGTTCCACCAACAATAAAGATAATCTGAGGTTAGGGATTTATTGATCCAATCTTTAAGTAGGTTATAAATTGGTGCAGGAGATGTCAAGAGTTTCACAGGCCTCTGAAACACTGCCATCTTTGCAAAATAAACCTGTTCAAATGACTTATTTAATTGATTTAAATACAACTAGAAATGTGTTGCAGTCTGATTCAATTTCAGTAGAAGATTAAACTGTTTAAATTCCAACTTTCAAATTGTTTGCATGATAAACAGTTACACCTTGATTTAAACTTACTGAAGCTTCATACTACTGAAGTCAGATTTCAATCACTTGTATCAAAATATTCATCCATAATTGCGTTTCCTACAATGAATATCTAACAGTTGGGTTAGAATGAATTCCAGCACTGTGTGATGGAGTTCAGCCTCACTCTACAGTGCTGCCTGTGTGGCTCTGTACGTTCTGACAGGAGATGAGAACAAGAAGAAGAGAGGCGTCCTTACCGCAGAAAGTCCTGGACCGTCCTCACTCCCTGGTTACCATATAAAGATGCTGCAGGGGGGGAAAAGTCATGTTATCTGGACGAGGAAGCAAATAGGGCATGTGGAGCCATAAATGACACAAGCAGAGAGGGAAACATCAGGAAAGGAGGAAGGCAGAAAACTGGGAAACATCTCCGCGACTTTCTGCTGGTTGAAAGTCAGTACATCCTGTCCAGGTCTGGTGTCAAGGCTCCTCGAGCTTTATTAGGAAAGTGTTTCTCTCTGTCTCTGTGTCTCTCCCTCCCTTCCTCTCTCTCTTCCTCCAGAGGGTGTTTGGGTTTGGGTTTTGGCAGTCACCTCTACCTCCCTCTCTCAGGCTGGGACTCCATTTGACACTGGCATGGTTTCAAGAACAAAGTAGTCTTTCATTTCAGCCTCTGTACTGCCATACCTTGTGTTTTTTTTTTTTTAATTCACACATCATCTTTGTCACAGAACTACTCCAACACCAAGTTAACCTGCAGGCATTTCACTGAGAGACATATCTGTTTCCTTTAAAGGCCAAAAGCCAAAAACAAAACAGCACTCATGGCTGGTGTCTGTTGTGCTCTCATCCACAGTGCTCTGATGGTCTGAAGTGTCAGGTCATGTGCTCTTACGTAAGAGCAGACACAGATGCAAAGGTTGATGGCACTGGAGGACTCAAAGGGAGAGGCTCTCGTCAAACCGTGACGGTAATGCAGGCATCTGTGTAAACTGATCTCCTCTTAACAGGTTGGATTTGATCTGTTGAATTTACAGAGGAAACGTTGGCAGTGCAGTTGGCTTTGTTGAAATTGTGAACTACTCATTCTCTTTGCTGTTGAAAGCAGCCCAGACGATGTAATCAAAAAAGTGACTTGCTTAAAAATCCGCTACTGACATGTTTCAAGTCATGAAAATACCCTGCTTGGAATAATAATGTGTCTGATATGCTTTTTCTACATAAAACTTCAATTAACTTGTTAAAACTTCCTAAAATGACATTTACTACTTCTCCTTCATTGAAAAGTTCAGAAGCTATGAATATGCAAATAATGCTCATTTCAAACGTTTAACTGCTGAACACAAGATGTCTCCTACTTTACTTAAAAAGTCCATTCTCACTGTAAGGTGTAAGGTGTATACTGGACACCAATTGGCTCTACCAGTTGTGATGTCACAAATCATGCTTATAGGTACACATGCTAAACTGATATTTAAGGTGAGCTCAGAGAAACTTTCCTCCTTCAGCAGATGAATGTGAAACCAGCCTATCTGAGTTGTCACAATAGTATAGTAACACTCCCAGAAACTATCACTTGCTTTATTGCTGTTTAGGCTAAAAAAACAGATTTGAACAGGTTTTTCTGAACATTGCTTTGGACCTGGACTGCTTACATGGCTGAGACCCGCTGGTTTATCCCAGTGTGATCTGGCAAGACAATGAGACTGTCAGACTCTGCACTAGTGCTGGCCAAAAATGAAAGAACAGTTATTTTCTACTGATACTTTTGTGAGTTTGATATGTACCCGGTCTGCACTGGTACTATATGTACTGCCTCCAGGAAATAGACTGACTCGACTCCAGCTCTTGTACATAACCGCTGCCCTCATCTACTACTGCCTTTATGGTGAGGAATACCAAAGAGCTTTGGGGCTCACCAGATTCATTCATGTACCAGAGTCAAACAGTGCTTGTTAGCCTGTGGATACTACTCTTGGCTGCCTGTAGAGTTTGACGAGACTTTCTGCTGCAGTTTGGTTGATAGTTAGACAACTTGTATTGCCTGTTTAAATACTTTTATCGTCTCCAGGTCATTTCTTATTTCTGCTACTGTCACTATACAACATATATACGAGTTGGTAGATTTTTGTTTATTTTCTGTAAAAATAATACGCACGTAGCATCAACACA
Source organism: Macquaria ambigua (assembly GCA_008360985.2). NCBI lineage: Eukaryota > Metazoa > Chordata > Actinopteri > Centrarchiformes > Percichthyidae > Macquaria > Macquaria ambigua. The sequence continues at coordinate 529,142 of VMKM01000121.1, read as the reverse complement.
GTTATCACAATAAGTGAGTAAAACACTTCATTTCATGTCACCAGCTTCATGTCGAAACAGGGTAATATTGTGGGATGATAATGAAGCATAAATTGCTTTACTTCCACTCGATGCCTGCATATCCTTTTAGTGTGCCCTGTTCTCTTGTGGTCTGAAAGTTGCGCAACACCCAATACTGGAAAGCTCGAAATACTCAATAAATGTAAAGGTCCTGACCCAGGTATACCGAGGCAACACAACACTCAAACTTCCCCACACCACTCGGCACCCTCCTCAGTGTAAATACACAAGAGATTCTGGCAACTCTCTCTCTCTCTGCTGGTGTTGGAAGATACACACCGAAAGATAAATCACCAGCCTGTTTTCCTATAGTCTGCTGCCAGAGTGTGCAAAGATTCCCTGCTGAAGATGGCACCTTACAAGTCCAGGATAGGAGGCTGTTTACCTTCTACTCCCAGGACCAGGTCATCGTCACTACTGGGGTTTCTCCTCGCAGGATCTGCAGGGGACACAGGACACAGAAACATGATACAACATGATAGCCTTGTTGTTTTGCCTCTTTAGACCTGTCCCTGTCACACTTCTTCCTTTTCCAGCCTTAGCTCTCTGAGCTTAGCCGTGAACCAGCGATTTGTCATTGTTATAAGTCACCCTGATGTGTGTTGGCACACAGCAGTCCTCATTAATGCTTCACATCAGTTATTAGTTATTAGTCCTGATGTAGAACGTCAAAGCCTCTGTGTACTCATCCAGACTGTTGGTAGCAGTCCTACATACCTAAAAGAAGATGGTAGCTTACACCATGTAAGTCAAGAGTGCAGAGTGAAGAATATTATTCTTGTACACATTTCTCAATTCTTCACTGAAATGTACTTTTTCAGTAGCATTTTTCATTTAGTCCCCCTACCTGAAATGCATGATGCAGCCGCAGTTGGTAACGTCACTATTTTGGACAATATATCCAAGAGAGTGAGGAATGCTTGCATTGCTTTCCATTATGCCATTATCCATCATGCTCTCAATATATCACCATTATTAAATGATCCTGGCGTAGGTTAACGCAGTAACATTTGGGAGAAAATCCCATAAATAACATTTGATTCAGTGTTTATCACTTGTGCTGCAGGATTATCTAATTCCTGATTGATTGTTGAGCAGCAGAATGGCCAGCCAGCCATGCTCCATGCTTAAGTCTTTCTATGGTCAAACCTTCAAAACCTTGTTAGACTGCGTTATTTTTAAATCTTTATTCTGTAGGCATTACAGCTACCCACCATCACTGTGGTCTGGGTGACGTTCTATTGTAAAACACTGAATTATTTTTGGAAAGTCTAAAGCTCCATTCTGGTGTCAAACAAACCCAGCACAGTGAACAAAGGTGGTCTCAGCCCGGATAACAAACAACCAAGCAGGGCTGCTTTACTTGAAGGAGAGGGGGGAGGAGCGGGCGGAGGCATAAGGAGCAATTTGCCGTTCCCATGGTTTTCTCAACCAACATTTGCATGCTGTTTGAATGGGCTGGCCTCAGGGCACAGTGGGGGGGGGGATACATGTAGGTTAGATAATACACACTGCTCAATAACAACATGCGTAAATTCATCAAAGTGTGGCCTTTGATTTCATCCCGCCAGATTCATTTTCAGTCTCATTAATTCATAAAGAAGATTTTAAATTCAGTCATGGAAAGGAAATGTGAAAGTGTAACACTTGTCAACCAATAATAACTGTAGCAACTGATATGAGGAGATAGCAAAATTAAGAAACTAATGATTTCAGGATGTTTTGGAACAGAGCTATAAAAAGGGCTTTGATAAAAAAAAATAAATCAATGATCAATTTCTTATACTAAAACATATTCTGTTATATAACTGTTCATTTCACCACACAGCAGCTACTGTATGACTGCATCTTAGTCACTAATGATTTCTGTGACATAAAGCATGCAGCCTAAGCATTCATTCTCTGCTCCACAATTTTAGCAGACCAAGCTCTCAGCCAGTCCTAACTTTAACTAGAAGCCCTCACCTCATTCCACTCCACTCATTAAAAATCTCACGAGACTCCTACAGGAGTGCTCTGAACTAAACAGACGTTGTACTCACCATCATGTACCAATGAATCACACAGGGAAGAAGACAATATAAAGTTGACGGAGCATATAGGCAACAAACACCTCTCTACTGTTAAAGAGAAGAGAAAGAGAAGGATGTCCATTGGTCATACCTGGAGCTTCCCGCAGTGGCTCATGCTTTGCATCTTCCCTGCAAACACAGGTCACATTTCATTAGAAGGAGGGACAGAGTACAAGAAAGCACACACACACACACACAAACACACACGTGATGTGGGCAATATATTGCGATACTATCATATTGTGCAATATCCTATATAAACATATGATATGGTATCTGTAGTGTGCCACCCAAATCATTATAAGGTGTCTTTCAAAGTGTAAACGTTAAATGTTACACAGTACTAGCAATATCTTAAAGCCTTTTTAAAAAGTATTTTGCCTGAAAGATGTCAGTAACCGTTCATGATAGATGATGTGGGGTGGGTCTGTTAACAGGTACTGCGTCTGCAGAAAAAACAGCTATGGTCCCTGGAAACAAGTAGGCACGTCAAGGCAATTTGATGCCTCATAAAGCTTTTGGTGCGCATTCGGCCATTTCAAACAAATTTAATTACTGTTTATTTTTCAATTTAAAGGAAAAAATGAATTATTTATCCTTTGAATGCCAGACTTACGGTGACCCTGAAGGTCAAAACACAACAACATTTCACAAAACACAACGACATTTCAGATTATGGAAAGGGAGGGACAACAATTCTTGTTTGTGATTGGACCGAACCCAAGTCAATTCAGAGTTTATTCAATGGATGTGCTAGATTGGATCATATTATACGTTCCTTGCACGAACCAAGTGACGTCTTCTACTAGTACTTGCAATGCTCCGGTCTGCAACATTCTGAAACTTGCCAGTTTACGTGACAGTGTATCGTTTCCATAGCAACGACTCTCTGTACTTCTGTTCTAACTGCCGGCTTTTCAGGCTTTTTTTGTAGCTGGATATAATTTGTAGCGTCTTAAAATATGAATGAGGATAGTGATAGTGAGTTACTTGCTACAGTACACTAGGATTGATTAACGGCCAGCTGACTTCACTATGAGCTGATTGGCTGTTGAAACAGGTGACGTGCTTTACGTTCTAACACCAGCCGCTGGCAACTTGACAAGCTGAGTCGCATTCAATGCCATCAGCCGGCTTCAGTCGAGCTGATACGGGCCAGTTCACACCACTGAAACTTTTCCTAAAACGTTTTGAAACAATTTTTGTCTCGTCGCAAATCTTTGGTCTGAACTGGCCTTAAAAATGCCCGGAGTGTCATCAATTGCCTGACAGCGAAACAACCAATCACAGCAGCGTAGAGTTTAGAGCGTCCCTCCGGTTGATCCAATCTAGCACCGCCCCCCTTAACACATCCATTGAATAAACTCTGAATTGACCGGTCCAATCACAAACAAGAACTGCTGTCCCTCCCTTTCCGTAATCTGAAATGTCATTGTGTTTTGTGAAATGTTGTTGTGTTTTGACCTTCAGGGCCACCGTAAGTCTGGCATAACAAATAGTAGACGTATTTACTATTTTGATATTTGACCAAAAGCACCATAAATTCCGCAAGTAATTCCATTTCCTCCAAAATTCATTTTGCAAAAGGGGGGGGGGGGGGGGGGTTCTCATGTCACAGCAGCAGTACACAAACAAACCACACAGTACAAAGAATATTGCAAAAACTATTGTCAAACACAAGTACTAACATTAGTAAGTAAAAAAGTAAAAAGTATACCCTTTTTAAGCATGGGCATGCATACAAGTGTGCAAATTGCAGTAAGGTGTGCAAAATAAATGTAATTATAAGTTAAAAAGTTAAAAAGATGTATTGCACTGTGCCAGAAGTTACGGAAAATGTAAGTGCAAAGTCCAATTAGCGAGTCCAGTAAGACCTCAGCAGCCTCCCAGTCCACTGATGTCCACACTGCGACACAGTGGGGATGAGTTAAACATCTCCTGATCTCCTGTGCCCGTCAGTGAAACACTTTGGAGGTATGAGTCTTTGGCTGAAGACACTTCTCTTATCAACCAGCATGTCGTGGAGGTGGTGGGAGACGTTGTTCAGGATGCTAACCAGCAACAGCACTCCTCCTCCAAAATGAATGTAATTTCATTTCATTTAAAAGGTTTCATGTAACATTGTTTTGGTTTTGCCTGTATGCCCACAGGTTTGGTTTCAACACATGGCAAACATCTGTATATGAATAGAGCAGAGTGTCAGTGTTCCAGGAATACCATGTTGATGCAGTGTTTTGAGCCTCGGTAATGTCAACAAAAGCTTAAAAGCTTATTTTCATGGATATTGTCACTCCAATTTTTTTTATTTTTGCCCAATTTCTGCACCAAAGTCATGCTACATTATCTACTAGCAGCTCCTGCTCATACTGTACCAACATATACAGCATACAATCAAAACAATGGATTACTGTTGACACTGAAGAAAAAGTCAATATTCGATTAATATGAAGATCTGAAGTTAGGAGCGTTTTTTAAAAACATCTATACCACATCTATATTCATTTATGGATATTTATGGCTGGAAAGAATCACACTGATTCCAGTAGTATGTGTGTGCAGTCTGGTCTAACTGACAGAGGTGGGATTTTTGGTGCAAAATGGATCAATCTATAGATGATTAATAATAATATTAATAATGGGCCATCTTGAAGTCAAGTAAAAAATCTTTCAATACAAAGCCATCTCGGTCCCTCTCATGTATGAATTATTAAATCCCAAAGGAATAAAGGAATACATTTTTTAAAAGTTTCAACACTTTAACACAACACAAAAAAGTGTCAGCTTCTCTGAAAAAAAAAAAAAAAAAAACATGAATGAAACCTGCTAGGCAAAAGAACTTTATGCAAAACAGAGGCTAGAGGAGCAGGAGATAGCTCAGAAGCAGGGTGATACTTTGGCTTTCTGTGAAGCATCACACACCAGCCCGGGCTGTGTCCAGATAAATGCAGGATTTCTGGGTAATGCTTAAAATTAAATACAGTATGTCTGTGTTGTCAGGAGATAATCTTTATAGCTTATCATAGATGAATTGAAAGTTGTGTAGATTCAACGTCCGTACCTTATTTTGTAATCTGAAAGATGAACTAATTCAATCTGACTAACACTGATGCAGCAGCCTGTATTCCTGTCTTGATACTCACTCTGTGACGGTGGTGGTGAGCCATTTCCTGACACTGTCCTTGCTCGAACTTCCTGTGGCTGACATGATGCAACAAATTATAATGAGGCCTGTGACATAGTAAACACATAAAGTGAACTGACCGCTGAACAGCAACATCTCGTCTAACAGGTTTCACTTCTTGTGAAGTACGGATACCCTCAATATCCACTACTAGATACTTAAATAATAAATGAAGACTGCATTCTCTAAATTAGACTATTCTGTACATTACTAAAAAATGCAATAGTGTCACAGTGAGTTACTTGCATGTGACATGGTTGTGACAGATTTGTCGTATATACCATTCATGACCACAAAAAGGTATCACTCTGACAATACAGTACAAAACCGTGAACCTCTATCTGACACACAGAAGACTTGAATGTGAAATGATGATATTTTACTGGATAGCCCCTCATTTTGGTCATTTACAAATACATAAGGCAAAACACCTTGTCTGCATGAACAAAGATGATATTAAATTAAATATGTAACTGCAGTAAGTTACTCAAAGATGTACACTGATGTAAACTGAAATGAAATTGTGTGTAAATTGAATACAGGCAGCTTCAACATCAACTACATTCCTGCCCTTCCCAACTCTCTTACCGAGAGTCACTGTCAAGCAATTTTACAGTGCAGGACCTGTTCCAAGAGAGCCCTACCAACACAGACCACCAGCCTTAAATGATAACTCAGAGTTTATTATAACTTGGCGTCTTAATTTCAGAGTTTTGGCCTTCCCATTAATAATACAGATATTGTACTCACTAAAGTAATTGCTGAGATGTCTGATCATCATAAAGGCGATTCACTGTGTCCCCAGATCTATTACTTTGTTGAGTACAATGTTATCATAATGGATAGAAGTGTAAAGAAAGAACTATAAAAATAAGTTAAGTTGTAATAAATGAGAATTATCCATGAAGTCCCTGAAAATAAACTACTGTCATATTATCTTTGTATCCTGACATGACATACTGACAATTGTAAGGGGAAAAAAAGCATGTTACTCTGGAATACTGTCATGTTATGTCATGTATTGCCATTGTTTAAGACCTTTACTTGTGAAGCAGAATACTTCAGTTGGCATGATTGCAATTCACTTATTTAATTAATTTATTTAACTTTAACTTCACATTAGTTATATGTGATTTTAAGTAAATGGGGTTAACTTGCTAAATCACTGGTAATATCCTTTAATTTCAGAATTTATTGTGGGCTGATGAAGTACATTTCCATAGCTTCCATACCTTGAGCCTCCAGGTCTTGAGCTGTAATGGACTCCATGTGGCTCCATTGGACCCTGGATGCCACCAGATTGGCCCTCTTGGCCGCAGCTCCTTCAGACGCCATGGAGGGAAACTGGAATAGTGGGATCCACAGAGGGGATCATCAGCTCATCAAATGATAAGCAACAGATGCACAAAAAAAAAAAAAAAAAACACCAGAATAGCACAGACACGTATGCACATAGAACTTACCTGTGTAATTGGACTGACCCAGATAATTCCTGGTTTTACATTGTTCTATAAGCTGCAGCAGCTGAGCTGATCCCAAAGCAGTGAGGAGCCTGTGTGGAGCAGAGCACAGTGCAGCAGAGCGAGCTGAAATTCCTCCAGAGCAGGAGCTTACAGGCGGAGCAATGCAGACAGCACTTCTCATTCAGCTACTGCCCTGCTCGGTAAACATATCAGAGAAAAGGAGGGACATGCAAATGACTTGGTTAGACTTCACAGCTCTACAGGGGAATATTGCTTCCTGCCTTCCATCGCTTCCTGCTCCTCTTTTATCAGTTTCTGCCTGCCTGTGGCCAGTCTTCATGTTCCTGGAACAGTAACTTTAAAGATAATATTCCTAACACACATACTATTGGATGAAAAAAAACAGAGGTCCTTTTATAAGCAAGAGAGAATGAATAGATATTCTAATATTTTTCTATACTGAAGTTACTGTTCTTTTACAAGTCATTCGATAGCTTCTAGTGCTTTATTTCAAATGCTGTATGTTTTAAATAGAGGGTAAAGTTTCATTGTATTAAGTAGTTAATGTTGCTCTTGTAAATGTTTTATACTGCTTATTATTTTCATCAGTGTATGTTTTGTGTATATATTTATATCATTATCAATTTTGTGGTTTTACCATGTTACACACACAAGCTTATTGTCACTGGTATTTCTGACATGTCTCTCTGATACAAATAGTGCTTTCTGTTTATTTTAAGAGGCACTGAGGCTTCATCCACACTAATATCCACACTTTCATTTAAAAACGCATAACTTTTGCTACGTTTCCGCCTAGTGTCCACACTACTCTGGCGTTTTCAAACCCCTAAAACGGAGACCTTTTAAAACGCTGCTGTTTTAGACCCTATTTTAGTTTGAAAACTCAGGGACTGCGTTAAAGTGACGACAGGCAGAAACAGAGACTTTTGAAAACGATGACACAGGCGCCCAAGTTTGCTTCCTGATTGGGTCAGCCACGACATGTCCTTCCCTGATTCGTCACACCACTATCATGTGACTTTTTCTTGGAAGAAAACAAACATCAGCCTTGATGACCAGCGGATAATTCAACATGGATAACAAATTACAACACTTACTTTCAGTAACAGTTCCACCTGGTCATCGGTCCAAGTAGAGAAACTTACTTTTCTCCATCGCTGTTCTTCATTCATAGTATTTTCTGCAACTAAGCAACCAACCGCAGAGTAGACAGTCTGCTTCCTGTTTACACCGGCGCATGAATGGTCATGTGATATTAGATAGATTATTTCAGAAACGGTGATTAAACGCTCGTGTGAACGAAGATAGTCACAAACATATCAGTGTGGATGTAGCCTGAGTATTGGTCTGATGATGGGTAGAGTGGGGCACACTCTCAGGGCTGGCTAAAACCTCTTGGGCCTGAAGCAGAAGTGGGTTTTGAGGCCAGAAACCTGTTGATAAACAACCCCATAAGGTTTGTGATATTTGGTAGCAAAAACTTGAATTACCAAACCTTTAAATTAAGTAAACCTTCAGATGACTGGTTTGGACTATTAGGTTATGTCTGCAGAGGGACTCTGCTGTCAGCAACACTTGTATTACTGTTTCAGACAGCAGGCCTCTGCAGGCAGGAAGAGCTGACAGGCTTAAAAATGCAAATTGTTCCTCTTTCAATGGTTTTATGAGATTAAACTATGTGTGTCCTAAAAAGAGAAAGAGGTAAAGAAAAGAAATAAATTAGCAGAAATAGGAAGAAATAACCACTGTGTTTGTGTAACTGCTGTCCTTTTTGTTTCTACCACCATGAGGCGCCAAAACATTTCAAATCCTACAGATAGTGGCTTCAGTAACCCAGTATTAATCATTTTCTACACTCTTCTTGTCTTATTTACCAGGAGACCAGCATTGGCCTAAATTGTTATTTGCAAAACAGTCCACCTAAGAGATCTGAACAGATCCTGAGCACTACTAATAATACTAATGTGAGCTGATTCATATACTGTATGTTTTAATTAAGTAAACTGCCTGTTGTGGTTAGGGGAAAAAATGCATGTTAAGACGACCATTGGCTGGATTTTCAATGCAGGAGATGAGGTGCAGACCAAACACGTGCTCACTTCACCAACAATGAACACATATATAGACCAATTACATGGTTCTCATCAGAAATACTGTGGACAACAGGCATCATGTGGTCCTGACAGCCTTTTACAGCTTGCCCTGGCCACGACCCAACAACAGTATAGGGATGTCTGACTCTAACCTTACATCAGAAGCTACAAAGACAACAAATACATGCAAATCTACATTCAAATATCAAATATTATCTTCATTTACTTTACACATTACATATGTAGACTAAACAAGAGAGGTAAGTGATTTGAAGCAAGACGTCGTACTATGATCTCTGCAGCTAAGAGGCAGCTACAATGTCTACAAAACACACCATCATTAATACACATAAAAACGCATCAATCTCAGTAAAATACATTCACACCCAAAAGTTTGTGCAATTATTTCCTGTTCCGTGTTAAGTTTTACAAATTGATACAGTGCAAATCTAATGTGCTTCAAGCCAATATATACAGTCTATGAAATGTACTACAAATAGTGTACAAGTAATGAAGAGGACCTTTATTACAATGTGTGTCTCCATGTGCTCCAGGACAAAATTAACATGCACTTGAAGTGTGCCAGTGAACAAGAGGGTAAGATGGCACCTGGCTGGATGGTTGAAAACAGTACTTGGTGTGAACTTTGTCAAAACACCACAGGAACATGGTGTGCAAAATAAAAAATACAAACTGTACTACAGCATATTAAAACAAAACACAGTGGTACATTATGAAAGTTCATAAGTCAAGTCAATTTTATTTATATAGCCCAAAATCACAAATTTGCCTCAAGGGGCTTTACAATCTGTACAGCATACAACACCCTATGTCCTTAGACCCTTGATTCGGATCATGAACATCCCTAAGGAAAAAAAATGTTAGAAACCTCAGGAAGAGCAACAGAGGAGGGATCCGTGTGTACAGAATAGACCAACATAGTAAAATTACAGTATGGATAATCAAAATTATAGATTGTAAACATACAGTGTATGAAGAATGTTAATCTGGCAGGACTTCAAGGAACTTCCAGGTGCCGCCAAAGAGACAGAACCTGAGCCACATGACCTCCTCTCCACCATGGAGACCTGGAAGAGGACAGACTACACAAACCCACAAGAGGCAAAACTCAAGCACACCATTCACACAGACAGGAGAAAGAAACAGACACAGAGAGAGAGAGAGAGAAGAGGAGAGGCTGAATCTCCTGGAGGATGAAGATCCAGATCCAAAACATCTGGAGAGAGACACTGACAGCCAGAGGACAGAGAGAGGTCCTGGGACTGCAGATGTGTATGTGTATGTGCTTGTGGTCAACAGAGGGTTAGAGAGATGGAGTGGTTTTCAGAAGGTTTGCAGTATTCTCATCGGCAGGACAAACATGGACACATAATAGATTCATTGAGACTGAGACCAACGTGCCAGAAAGATAATGGTAAAGAATAATAAGCAACTAACCAGAGGAAGGGGCCACAATAGGATAAGGCCTATCTACCTAAGAAAACCTGTTTTTCAGTTTTTCAGTGTAGCTTCTCTTTACTACTCTGATCTCCTTTGTCTGTGTGTTTCTGGCGTGGTTGTAGCTCAACAAAGCTCCCTGAGTTTAGCTGTTAACCAGGGTTTATTCTTGTTGTATGTGCAGAAAGTTTTAGTCGGCACACATGTCCTCACTAAAGCTGATCTAAGATGTCACAGTGTCAGTGACTTCATCCAGGTCTGTAGCTGCAGCCCCAATGCTATTCACAGTCTGTTAGTTCGGATTTGAGATGTTTGCCTTTGCCAAAGCAACGTTACAGCTCCACAAAGTATATCCAGTATAGGCATAAAACTTGGTGGCCACAGGGGGCCACCTACATGGAGTATTTGGTGGCCACAAACTAACTTTTTGCAGGCCATAGGGCCATGGTTAATGTCAAACCCTGCTTAAATAATGACATAAAATGAACAGAGGAACCTGTAACAAGATAACAATAATGATTCAAGAATAAACTATGTACACTACTCTAAACTACTTTAATTCAGACATTTACTCTTCTTATTTCTTCCTCTTACAAACTACCTCAATATTCTACTTTCTCCTTAGAATCTGTGTTTCCGGGCTTTTCTGGAGGCAAAGTCCTTTATGACATCACTGTAAGAGATCTGACATCCGACACATTTGGATACTAATTAGTGCAGGTCCACTCAGTCTTTCTTGTGCCATGGAAGATCTCAAGTAGTTCTTGATCAATTTGAGCTTAGAAAAGCTCCAGCCTGCAGACGCAGCAGTCACAGACTCTCCCTGTGACTGTAGTCGGACAGGACAGATGACCACTCGGCTGGGTCACCTGGAGGAGGTGCTGATCCATGGTGCAGGCTGGAAGTTGCTGAGGGAGTAGATGTGACATCGATCTCAATGACCACAGATGTAGAAGGACCTATAGGGAAATTAAATGAATAATTAAAATACAAAATATTCATCTCAGGATATAATAATAATAAAACTCTTTATTTATAGAGCACTTTTCAAAATCCACATTACAAAGTGTATCCCAAAGACAGCAAAATAAAACATTCAAGTCATAAAATCAAGAAAACAGATACCAATAAAAAATAAAAACATTTAAAGGAAATAAAAGACAGTTCAAAGAAAATTTTAAACTCATGTAAAATCAGGGAAGGCTCTTCGATAAAAGTATGTTTTAAGAAGGGACTTGAAGGAGATCACTGACTCAGCCGACCTGATTTCCTCGGGCAGATCGTTCCAGCCTGGCAGCTGAGTTCTGTACAGTCTGGAGACGATCGATAGATTTTTGGTTCAGACAGGTAAAAAGGCTGTTGCAGTAATCCAGGCGTGATGAGATGAAGGCGTGTAAAATGGTCTCTGTGTCTTAAGATAGTTAAGATAGGTCGTATTTTTGAAATATTCCTAAGATGATAGAAACATGATCATTATAACATGATATTCTACAGTAAACTGAGCAAATACAAAGGCTGCTGTGCTGTTAACTTACCAGCCACATCGGCTGAGGTTGGAACAGACACTGAAGAGACTGCAGGTGCAGGAAAGTGCTCCTCGCCTGCAGAGAAGGAAAGAAAATCATAATAAAAGCTAGCCATGTTAAATGTTATATAAAAAGGTAATGTAGCTGTCTGTCAACAACAAAAAAGATCTCACAAAATGCATGATTTATTCAAATAAATGTATTGATCTGGGAAAATTATCCTTTGTTGAACATTCACCTGCTGTATTAGCATCAGCTGAGGAGGTGGATTGCAGTGCTGAATGTACAGTGGCAAGATCATCACTGGCACTGGCACTTAAGGGGAAGTATCAGCGGCAGGTGGCGTTGGCTGTGCTCCAGCTCTAAAATACTTAATCAGTGCTCCTGGGGAAGTTTCATATAGTATGATTACATAGCTGATGAGACAGAATGAATTTATTTTACCAACATAAATTATTATCCTCAGCAGCAATTTGTACTCATAAAACAACAACTCTTAATCTATAACTAGCTAATTAAGGCATAATGATATTGGAATATAATAGCAAAGACCATAAAATGGTAATGCAAATAATGTTAGGCTGTTATCAGTACAAGGTTTATGGAACAGAAACTTATTTTATATATACCCATAATTGGTCAGACTTTGCCCATCCCTGTGTCCAAGGCTATTTGTTTATTTAAAAAGGTCTAGGTTATTTAATTGTTCTATATCATCATACTATTGTTCATATAAGCGGGCGATTTTAATACAAAGTGGTAACCACTGCATGTGAATGCATGAATGGGCCTTCATTAGGTTATACAATATCGCCTACCACTGGATTTGTAATGAACTGCAATACACTTGAACTTCTGTGCTTTGATCACCCTCTTCCATTTTATAATGCAGAGTCGTAACTTCTTGCAAAAACATTGTTTTTGGTGAAAGTAACGCAAAAGTAGTGTAATCAGTAATGCATTACTCTACACAGCCAGTAATATTGTAAAGTTTTACATGAAAGTAACTAGTAATATGTAATAAATTACATTTTGAAAGTAACTTGCCCAACACTGTTTGTACCCAGCAACAAGTTATTTTTACACAGAAGAAAAACACCTTTAATCTATAACTAGCTAATTAAGCCAGATTGATAGATGAAGCCTTATGAAGCTTTGGGGCTTTCTTTCTATTTGTGCTTCAGGGCTTCGTTCTCTGCAAGAACAGCGACATCTGGTGGAATACAGAAATTAAAGCAGCCATTCAAGAGTGGGACTGAAGCTCTGGCACGACACCTCACTGTTTCAGTCCCATACGTGTGCAATAAAAGTTTAGAAAAGGCTGCATGTTCATTTTAATCTACTAACGTTCTTGTTCCTTTATAGTAGTGCTGCAGTAAATGTATAAATTATTAGTGTATCAATATGCTATGCTAACATAAATCATAAATGTGTTGTTCAATTAGTCTACATCTAATTTTGTTTGTTGATGTATTAATGTACCATATTCACCTTTGGTGGTAGCCTATAGGCTCTGTGCCCACTATGGGCTCATGCATTTTACCTTTATGGTTGATATTTATGTGACAAGATTTCACATAAGTGGTTTGATTCATCAGTCATTTGGGGAATGATTGTGACATGATTAGGGAACGCTTATGCACAGGGGCAAAGTGAAAGTGGCAGTATATGGCATAAGGTTTTTTTTTTTATTATTCCACTTGTTTTTATTTAAAAACAATATTTTTCCCACTGTGCTGGACTTCAGGCGGCTTCTTTTCTGGCTGACATAATAATGTTCTTAATGGTACATAAAAAGTTGTACATCAGAAGCAGTCTATACTCTACCTTATTTGGTGGTGTCAGATCGAAATGTTCCCAAACTTTTGAACGTCATTTTCCAGTAGTACTCGCCATATCTCACAATTGATCTCCTCTCAGCCTAACAATGTTTAGTGTCACTGAGGCATCATATATAGCGTAGCTCAGCGGCAAACTTTCAAACCAATGAAACGCTTTGTGAAGCACCAGTGACATTTGAAGCTTCGGACGTCATCAGTCAGGTGACAGTGGTCATTCGATACAAGCTCTGACACAAAGTATCGAAACAGTGCCCTTCACAAGATTGACAGAAGCTATGGAGCGTTGGCATCACATATCTCTAGTAGAATGTTTAACACAAATCCACTGTCTTGTTTTTTCATAAGTGTAAAATGTATTAACTGTGTGTGTTTGTACACATCAGTATTAGCAAACATATGGGATGCCATTGAAAATTAGGCCGTAAAGACGTCATCCCGCTGTTGCCTCGTGCATATAGAGCCACACCAGAACATCAAATGTTTGTAATGAAAATGTTAATTCATTTTGTATAAATTAAATGAACATTTTTTATGAAATTACAGTGGCATGATGTGTGTAGCATGAGCTATTTAGATGGAGGAGTTAGATTTGGTTGAGTTTTACTTTATGTTCGTATTCTTTTCAAACTGTTTGGGCAATTTCTAAACTTTGCATGACCTTGAAATTGCCAAATAATCCGCCTATACTTCTCACACATCCTGTAGGAACCCTGCTTATAGCAGCTGAAAATGAAAGGACAAAACACTTAATAAGTATAGTGGTGTTGCACTTCAGCACGGTGCCTGCGTGCTAGTACTCACACACTCCCAGCTAATACCCTAACTTAATAAAGGACCAAAAGTCTTTCAATGAAATCAGGCCCTGAACTTAATCCCTGCTTCACATTGTTCGAGACTGGGGCCAAAGGCTTGTCAGATGAGGCTGTCGTGCACAGCTTGTATGTGGGTGGCATGTACAGACACCCAAGGGAGTCGGTAGGGGAGTGGGTAGGGTGCAGGGGGCCGAGTCCATGACTAATCAGCACCCTGAGCAGGCTGCCAGATGGGCCTTTTGGATCATCTTTGGCTCAGGAAGACAGACAGTGGCCAACCAATCAGAGCAAAGAACAACAAAGAGAAAACTGTAAACACCATGTTGTCGTTACATAGATTTTTGGTGGTTTAATTGAAAAAAAGACACTTTAACGAATAAAATAATCATTAGAATTGGGTTTAGGATTGAGGTTACTTTCAGGGTTAGGTTAGGAACTATGGTTGATATCATCACTGCTCTATATTTGATTTTATATTTATCACTGTCAACTATTTCCCAACACATGAAACACGTCAATCAACAGAAAATTAATCAACAACTATTTTGATAATTGACTAATAGTTTGAATGATTTTTCAAGCACAAATAAAAAACTTCCTAGTTTCAGCTTCTCAGATGTGAGGATTTAATAGATAGAAATTGATAGATATAAATTGGGTTTTGGACAGCTGGTCGGACCAAACAAGCAGTTAGATGTCACCTTGGGCTTTAGGAAATATTGATGGACATTTTTCACTATTTTCTGACATTTCCTAAACAATTTTGTAGTTTAAACAATAATAAATAAATAAATAATTGTTAGTTGCAGCCCCTAAATGCAGAGGTTCAAGTAGATCCAAGCATGTGCTGGATTCCCATACTCATCATTTTCATAACAACTGGTATAGTAGACACACAGCCCCCAGACTGAGTTCCTCCACTGCCAGTCTTAGTATATTTATTTCTATATTAAGTCCACAGCTATGCTAGTGGATCTGTGAAGCTTTACTTAGGCACAGCAGTGCTCTGAGCTGAATGCTAATGTCAGCATGCTATTGTACGTGCAATTGGAACTCCACAGATGAATTCAGTCATTGTGTGACTTAAACTGAACTTTTATTTTGAAAAGTAAGCCATTACTTAGATAGTTGCACCTCTCCTCCAATCACCTGTAACCTGGACCACGCCCCGACTGGGTCAAGAAAACCCCACCTCCCATGTTGTTCTCTCTCTTACCTCTTCTCCTCTCATGGCTCTCTGACCTCTGGACCGAGGTCCTCTCCACCATGTAGTCTGCTCGGAGCAGACACACCAAACTCCTTTACAGCATCACTAGTCCTCTACAAACAGTGTGTGTGTGCAAGCAGATGGAATGGCCTCTCAGCAGCCATTACTGTAAAAGCAGCAGCAAGCTGTGTCACTGCCATGCTGAGATCTGCCCTACTCACAAGCTCCTTAGTGTGACATGCATCATTAAGCAGCTCTATTAGAAAATAAGACTTTTAATAAGACCAAAGAATCATCGCCTCCCTGGATATTTCAGTGTGCTTGTATTAAATAATAACACTTATAGCATTTATTTATACAGCACTTAAAATAGTTACTCAAAAGTTCACAAATTGCTTTATGCAAAGACATAAAAACAAAAATAGCAAAGCATGAAGTGTGTGTGTGTGTGTGTGTGTGTGTGTGAGGTAGAGATGATTGCATTGCTCTTTATACACTAATTGTTTTCAACATGGTGGGGGTTGGTGCTGGTTGAGCAGTTCTTGCATTTGAATTTAAAGACCAGGAATCCAGCCAAAGCAATATTTCCCACTGTGCCTCCCGTTTGTATGATGGCTGGGTTAGAGAGGGGGGTATTCTAATTTAGACAATTAGATTGGCCTTGGAACAGGGGTTTGATGGTACATGATTGCATGAGTTCCTTAGCGCAGCAGCTGGGGTCCACATCAGCCATAACCTAACCTGACTCCACCGTGGCTCATGTCTTTACACAGCCAACCAATGACTCTAAGCCTTTTTCCTTCTAGTCCATATTCAGTCTGTCAAATGCTGATTCTGCTGATCCACTGCCCCACTCCTCATATAAACATGTGTGCCCTGTATGTGGGTATGCACGGCACTAACACACCCAAAATCAGAATAAGAACCCCCTGTCTTATAGCAGATTTTAGGTCCTAAGCGTGCTTCATTCCTGAGTGTCAATTACTTTCAAATTAAATATACTGCATTGTATTATATTGGGTGGCTTTATTTTTTGCATTTTATCTGATGTAGTTATTTTATGTGGTGTTTTTAACCACACACTGTCTGTTATGTATGATCTGATTTAATGATCTACAGTATATGCTCTTAGTACTTAAGGACTTATGGACTACTGCACTGTATGTCTCCATGATATGTGCTGTACATTTTACTAGTGGTTCAAGTATTTAAAGTGTAATTTCAATCAGGAGAGACTTCAGCATGAACACATTTTTATTGACATGTGCATAATAAAGATGAGAAATGTGAAGAGTCTTTGGCGATTAGACCCCATCGTGATGTCATCATGTTTTTTAGGGGTGTAGTGAAGCCATGAGTAGTAGGATACCCCCGATGGAGTCTAGACACTGGTGGTGGTGGTGGTGGTGGTGGAAGAATGGCTGAAGACCTGGATGTGATGAGGAGTGGACTTCAGATGAGCTCGACCAGGACACTGAATGTGGTGAACTGGAGGTGAACGGGGTGGAGGAGGGCTGTGACGAATCCGCACTGAAATGACAGCTGACAGCAAGAGAGAACAAATTTAAAGTTTGACAGCAGCAGTATGACTGGCTGATGGAGATTGTGGCGAAATCTGGTTGGATGAGTGAGAGAGTAAACGCCCACGATCAGCTGATTAAGAAAGCAGGGAGAGAGAGAGGGGGGGGGTGTGAATGAATAAGGCATAAAGATGGTCTTCCTGACTGAACTTACACTGAGCTTCATTACACCCTCAAATTCAGCTAGAACCCTCTCTCCAAGCAAAAATGCAACAGTGAGGGAACAACAACTGCAGGAGGTGTGGCCTCGTGGCTACATAGTGTGTGGGTCAGGGGACATGGGGAAGACTGACTGACACTGATTAGAGGGCATTAACGTTCTTGTTTTATATAAATTTCATGACATAGATTAGTCCTAACTGGTTGGCTCTATTACCCCATTTACACCTGCCATTAAGATCTGTATCTGGATAAGGAAACCACATGCTAATGCCAGGTGTAAATGCATGCAGAACGCATTGTGATCTTAATGTGATCGGATCAGTCAGACCACATTTGGAGGAGGCCAGACTCGTATTGTGATCAGATCTCAGCTAGGTAAAAATGCAATCCGTACAAATGTGACCACATTCTTAAAAAAAAGCAAGTTGAAAGGTTACCGCTCTGCCTCTCCGCCTCTTCCTGCTAGCTTACGCAACCCTGGCAAAAGCTACATGTAGTAGCAATAGCTAGCAACTAATTTGCATTTTCAGATCTGATCACAAAATGGGCACAATCGGGATAACAAGAACGCTCTTTAATACCAGGTGTAAATGCAAAGACCCATGGATAGGATGTCATTATCTAGCTAACGCATCCAGACACAGATGACATCTTAATACCAGGTGTAAATGGGGCCTATGTCAGCATCGGCCTCGCAGGTTCAGGGCTGATTTAAAACAGTAGATGTTGTGTTGAGCCATTTTCAACCCATGAAATGCCATGAATTTTTATACATTTGGTGAGAAATGTCAGTATTAACACCAGCACTGATGTGTTTCATCACAGTACAGTCATATAATTTAGTTTACTGGATTCACCTAAACACAGATGAATGCCAAACAATTGGTGGAGAACTTATTGGTTTGATTTCTGATATGTGTTGTCATATTTTTATAATATAGTAACCCCAGATTTATTTTGTCCAAAACAATGGGGGCACCATTGTTTTTTCTCTGTCTTAAGTGTCAAATCCTACACATAGTGGTTATAAGCTGCTTTTTAAACTATTTTTAAAGAATCTATTGTCATTTTATGCATTTGTTTTCTCATTCCTAACTGTTTTAATTATTCTATGTAAAGTGGGGTGATGGTTGAGGCCGTTTAGGGGTTGATATTTCAAAATGAATTCACAAGCTCTGAAACTTGTATTTCTCACTGAAGTAGTATATAATATAGTATATCTAGTAGTAGTATATCAGAGACTTCAGTAGGTCTCCACTAACAAACTGGTGCTACAACAAGTTCCAGATTCATCTAATTACCATTGTCTTGTGGTTCACTTAAACGCCTCTGCTGCCACTAATACCAGAGAGTGTGAGCCCAGCCACATGGTGTGAACGCCACTAGTTTCATTTACAGAATGGCCTCCCGTCGCTTTGTCTTTAAGAGCAGGGAATGTGATAATGAATTCAGTCTGTGTAGGACTGCTCTCTCCCCCACCATGGCTTTCAATTACACTGCCTTTTCCTTTCACAGCGGTGTCAGTGGGCCAGGGGTCTTTTTTTTTTCAATGTGAGCACATAGGCTATTTTGGGGTATGCATGCATGTGTATGTGTGTTTTAAATTTTTCATGTCAAAATGGGGTGGTGCCTCCTCTTTGACTTCTATCTGCTGCACAATGATTTATTGCCCCCCAAAGCCCAGATAACTAATTAACAGAGTAATTAATTAATATGAATTTGCATATTTGCATTTGCAATTAGTGCAGTGAAGTGATTAGTTTGAGATGGGGAGTTTGACTCATCAGATGTTGGTGTGCGTACTGGACCAGAAAGACCCACGCCAGCTGAGGCATCCAGGGAGGTGGAATTTCAAAAACACAAATAAATGCTTTTGAAAAAATTGCCTCAAGTCTCGAATAAACAGTATAATAAAACACTCATGAGACTGTGGAAAGAAATTGTCTTTAAGTTTTTCTATGCTTTTGTATGGCCTCATTATGTTGAGTATCTTTTTAGATTATTGTTTAGATATTTATAGTTATGTATAAGGTATTTTTTACTACCAATTCAATATATGTTTTTTTTTTTTTTAAAGCTTATAGCCTTTGAAAGTTTTTACTTTTGTGATTTTTCTTTCTTCCTATCAACAGTGTGTATCTGTTGATCTGGGTGGCGAGCTGCTGCATTCAATTGCATGTACAGGGATAAACAAAGTTGTATTGAATTTAATTTAACTGTTAAAAAAAAGCTAACATTGTCATTAATGTTGGTCTTAAATGGGATGTAAAAGGCAGACTAAATATGCTAAATGTGGCTTGTTTCCCACAGAACACAGATTTGGTTATGTGTAATGTTTGAGTACCAATTTTATCCAGATTTTTATGTGAAGCTAAAATAAATAATAATAAATGTGCCAAAAACTATACACTGTGTACGCTGGCAAGTGTTGTTATACCAAAAAGTTTTGTTGATTCAGCCAACTTGAATTATTCCTCACTTTGTTTGGTAAAATTATTCACTTCAGCCCTCCCACAAACTTAGGTATGATACACTGCCAGGCACCCACAGGAAGTGCTGGGTAGTTTAGGGGTTAACTCACAGCTTGGGAACCAGGTGACTGGAGTTCACACCCCCAGTGGTACACCAGTTGGTGTTTAAGGATGCAAGAAGATGAACAGGCAAGTTTTGGTATTTCTGCCTCCGGAGCTGTAGAGTCTGGATCTATGGTTGCAGCCACCTGCTGCCCCCGTGTTCCTGCTCTACACCTGCTTCTACAATTATTAATAGTCTTATTATTATTATTATTATTAGTAGTAGTAGTAGTATTTGTATTAATATTAATATCATTACTATTACTATTACTTTATATCTCTATGTGGAACTTGCATTGTGCTATTGTATGTTCTCTTTCCTCCTGCTCTCGCTCTCTCTCTCTCTCTCTCTCTCTTTCTCTCTCTCTCTCTTTCTCTCTCTCTCTCTCAACCCAACTGGTCGAGGCAGATGATCGCCCACCCAGAATCTGGTTCTGGTTCTGGTTCTGCTTGTGGTTTCTGCCTGTTAAAGGGAGTTTTTTCTTGCCACTGTCGCCTAGTGCTGCTCATGGTGGGAATTGTTGGGTCTCTGTAAATATAAAGAGTACGGTCTAAACCTGCTCTATTTGAAAAAGTGTCCTGAGATAACTTCTGTTATGATTTGGCGCTATATAAATAAAACTGAATTGAATTGAACCATGCATACCAATTCTAAATGTAACACAATCCAATATCATAACCCATAAATAAATTGTACCTTTGTGTAACTGATATTGTTCCATTTTTATAGAGACTGACAATATAACACCACAAACTGTATACCCTCATAAGCTACCATTGAGTCAGTGCCTCTTGGACACAGTCTTTTTAATTGAAATGTATTGTACAGGTGTTGCTTTTATTGTGTCCATCCTTCATATAGCCTATACTGAGAGGATATTATACAAATATGGCTGTGTCTGGAGAGCTCTCTCTGGTTTAGAGGAATTATTTAGTGTTTTCCTGATACTGCTGTAAGTTATGTGCATCCATTGTGACAGCACAGTGAGTCGATAAAATGAGAATAAAGTGGCGTGAACAAATCCACCAGTATCATCACAAGAACATGTGACTGTATGAGCTGCACCGCTCAGACTTTCATCTAAACTCCAATCTGTCTCCGGGGAATAGACTGGCACTGAATCTCTGCACAGTAGCCAGAAGGGGAGCACTGGTAAAGAGGCATGGGGTGAGGGAGAGAGACAGAGAGACAGAGAGAGGGCGAGAGACATAGAGCCACAGAGAGAGAGAGCATCCCTGGAGAGCGAACCTGCCTGGTGACGTCAGCGTCAGATGGCATCGATGCCTTCACTGCTGGAAGAAGAAGAGAGAAAGAGGAGAGGAGAGGAAGGAGGGAGGAGGAGAAGGACTGATATTTGCTGCTGAAAGCCTGTCTGAGTGTCTGGAAGCTTCAGCAAGATGCTCACTGGAATTTACCACTAAAACTGGGTGAGAAGCTCAGCAGTCCACTGACAGAAGGACCTTTACATTCAAATGGACCGGGATTTGTCTGATTTTACGTCTAATTGAAGAATAATAATAGGCTACTAATAAAAAGAGGTGGGCTGATTATGTTCACTAGCTGTAGCTGTTTGACAGTTCTTATATTTCTAAACTTCCCATCATATGGATTTATGCTATATCTCAGTTTTACCCCAGAGTTATTGTTTTATCTCATGTAATGTTATGTGGTATGTTATGTTTTGCAGGCATTTTTCCTAGATATTTAGAGATGGACCAGTTTGTATGACTTCTACTTCAACAGTAACAACTACTAGTCTTCTACTACTACTACTACAAATATAGGCTATAATACAAATAATAGTGATTTATAGAAGATACATAGGCTGTTGTGGTGATTTTTTTTCTGAAACTGCAGGTGGAAACAAGCTTATCTTTTTTTATTTTTTTGACTCATTAAAACCGTAATAGGCCATATTTCCTGTTGGAGATCAATACAGTTGTATCTTGTGTCTGCTCTCTGTCAGGCATACAGCGTTTAGTATAGCCTAATATAAATTTCGCTTTCCCCCAAAACATGCTGCAGGACAACATGTTGACTTTGCCATTTGACGAGCGGCCCTCCAGCCAGACGGGCAGTCCCTTCAGGACCAGCTGGGCCACCAACCAATTAGTCAAATCGGTTAAGCCAGAGCCCGGCAGAGCCCTGGAGGACACGCTCGAGTCCGACAGAGAGGATGAAGTGAGAGACGGCGAAGAGGAGGAGGAGGAGGAGGAGGAGGAAGAGGAACAAGCGGGAGGTCTGAGAAGAAGGGGTTCTCATAAAAAGAAGCTGAGCCAGGCCCGGCTGGACCGGGTTCGACTGCGGCGCATTGAGGCCAATGCGCGGGAAAGGAACCGGATGCACGGTCTGAACAACGCGCTGGACAGCCTGAGGAAAGTGGTTCCTTGTTACTCCAAGACGCAGAAGCTGTCGAAAATAGAGACGCTCCGCTTGGCCAAGAACTACATCTGGGCCCTCAGTGAGATCCTGAGAACCGGGAAAAGGCCGGACCTACTCACGTTCGTCCAGACTCTGTGCAAGGGTCTCTCCCAGCCCACCACTAACCTGGTGGCCAGCTGTTTGCAGCTCAACGCCCGAAGCTTCATCTCGGAGCCAGGCGGGGAGTCATTCTCCCTCTACCCAGCCTATCACCACCACGGACCTGATGTAGTGGGCTCCAGCTCAGCGGACAGCGGCAGGCCCCTGCGGCCCTTCGGCTCCTTCTGCGGCCCCTACGAGGCTCTGTGCGACAGTCCCTCTCCAGACTGCTCCAGCCCTCTGGATGCAGGGATCCTCAGCCCACCCATCAACTTTAACGGGATTTTCTCCCTGAAACACGAGGAGGCGGTGGATTACCGGAGCTGTCACTACGGCCTCCGCTACTGCTCCGTCAGCCAGGGCTCCTCCGCAGACCTTGGCCCATATGACATCCACCTCCGGGGCCAGTTTTACCAGGTGCAGGAGGAATTAAACAAGCCATTCCATAATTAATGAACCATATATAGAGATGTTGATTAAACAGAAGCCCAATCATCCCTCTGATAACGGAAAACAATATTAAGAATGTAGCCGGTCGTTAATTCTTCTTAATTGAATGCTTTCCTAATTGTCTGGGGACCACGGGCGTTTTGTGAATGCTGTGGCCCTGGAAAGACAACACATGGTGTGGTACACACACACACACACACACACACATGCACACACACGTGGGCGCGCCCACACGATATTTAGCATTTTTGGTTTTGATTTGGTTGGTCATTTAGTTAAAGCTGGTATTCACATCTGAATGAAAAGGTTAAAACACGCAGCGCGTTTCTATCTGCATCCTCTCATTATTATTGTTATTATTATTATTATAGTATATATTATTAATTTATGTAATTTGTATATCGAATAATCCATGCTTGTTTTCTTTCTTCGGTGACTAATTTTGTGATTTTGTGTAAAGTAGCCTATTGAGTGAAACTTTAATTGGAAATATGTAAATAACATTAATAAATATATATGTTTGTATATAAACTGGGATTATTCCCGACTGTATGTAAGCGTTTTATGGAACTGTACAGCCGTTGGGCTCACATTGATTTAGATATTGGTGGTTAATAATGTCGCGTTACACTCAGGCCTTGAAATGTTCGGGAGATTCCTTCACGGTTAAATAAAGCAAATGAAGTATTCCCACTGCAGCTATTTAAAATAAATAAGAATGTATGCAGACGTTCAGCCTTTTAATCCACAGTCAAATTAAATGTGCAGACATTTGTGTTGTTTTGGCTGCTGTTGTCATGTTGGGCCGACAGAAGTTGCTGTTGAAATGTGATGTGATATCGAGGCTGTCATCTTGATTTATTTCGCCCTCAGTGAGTGTAGGTACTGCCGCTGTTTGACAAGTGTCTTGTCTCAATTTGAAAATGCATCACAAACATGACTAATGCAATATGTTTGTCTGTAGCCTCACTTTTTTTACAGACAAAACATTGGCGTTTAATTGCCAAATTGTTATCAGCTAAGAGGTGGATTTGGGGGGGATAGCATGTTCTGGTGCAATACACTTTTGCTTTGTCACAAATTTGTTTTATACAACAAATAAAACACACGTTAAAACAAATGATTAAGGTATGCTGTATGTTCCTAAACTGTATTCTCTGCGACATGGAGGGCGCGTTAATTAGACTTTATTTCATCAACTAGTCTTTATGAGGTTTCATGACTCGGCGGTGTTTTATTTTGAGGTGTTGATAACGATTGATATGTTTATGATTTGCTATCTTTTTGCGTTTCAAGTCAATATATTTATTTGATACGCAACAAAGGTGATGGTGTGTGTGTGTGTGTGTGTGTGTGATCAAAATCCAAAACGTCCGAATTAAAGGAGCCTATACAACAGGCCAGTAACCTAACAGTTACAACGAATATTTGTAACGAATATTTGTGTGTGTCTGTATACAGTGTAGAACATTTTTCCAAAATTCAGCCATGCAAGCAACTCATGCTGCTTTGAAATATGTAGTCACAGAGGATAAGATATATATGGCGATAAAAAAAATAATAATTATGTAAATCTGTTGTAACTGGCAGACATTTGTAATAACAAAAAAAAAAAACAAAATTCCATGTTTCATTCACTTTTATAAATATCCAGCCTTTAGGCCAGAATCAAACATGGTTTTGGTAAATACATAAAACAACACAAATGTTCACAGTCCAGTGAAACTCGTGCTTTTATGAGTTTCGAAGTTGGGGGATTTCTTTAATGTCAGATAAAATGAATCACTCGCTCTGTTATGGCTTATAAAACTCTCTTTTCTTTTTTCACTTTTTTCTCATAAAACCCATTGGTTTATCTTAATACTGCAGTGGCACCAATTCTGTTATTCTTAATTACTACTAGTTGGGGTTAAATAAATACAATTAGAACACCCATAGAAATACATTTTAAATCTGTTATAGGTCAATATTAAGTACTGTTAGCAGCCCTTTGCTTTACCAGCCTGGGATTTTAGCACACCGAGCCCATATTTCTTCAGACAGTAATTATATAAAGACAATGCTCACTTCTAATTTCCTGCCCTTCTATATTAAAACCATAACTGTGAAGTATCAGGCTGTATCTGACAATGGTTGATTATGTGGTGAGAAGGTGTGTCAAGCCATCATAGTGCGTTTTCACACTATTCTCACCCATATTCTCACTGTGACAGGGCGACGGCTAGCATTTCACTCTTCACACCTTTAATATCTCACTTATGCCAACATTAGCTGCAAGGTGTCAGCTTCTGAATAGTCAAATGGAATTAACACATTCTGTGAAATAAAACCTGCTCTGTGCCACCTGTGCTTGATCTTTTTTGTTTGAATCAAGGGAACGTCCGATTAAAGGAACAAAACCTGTGCAGCAGAGGCTGACATATCCCGATTTAGTCCCTAGTAGGGGTCTTGCTTCAACAAAACTGGATCCTACATTTCCCATGCTGTATAGCATCTTTCGTTTGAACCTTGCCCACATCTTTCAAACTCTACTCCTTCAGTTTGTAACACAGGTTTTTATCTCTATACTGAGATAACCCTCATGACATCACTTTGATCAGTGTTTTTTTCTCAAACTTGACAGAGCTCCTCCAGAGCTACAGAAGACGCTGTTAAACCATTTTCACAGGCTGAGTAATGCTCCTTATGATGAGAAAAATGAATGTCTCAGTAATTTTAATTCACACCTAGCGTTTTTTTAAATCATGGTTAAAGGGAAACTCCGCGATTTTTAAACCTGGGCCCTATTTTAACAAATTTTGGGGTCGAAATGTTAGGCTACTTACCATTAGTTTTGGAAATGGTCCAGTAGATCGCCTCCGCCGGCATCCACAAACAGGCTGCAATGGCTGCAATGTAATCTTTGCAGGCAATTGCGACCAATTCCAAAACTAATGTTAAGTATTAGTTTGTAAAAATAGGGCCCAGGTTTAAAAATACCGGAGTTTCCCTTCAAGCAACCGTCAATAAAACACTTCCTGCAGAATGTTTACATTATAAATCTTCCAGCAACTACAAAGGACACGTCCTTGTCTTTTCCCAGTAGGCCTTTAGAGATTGACAAAAGGAATTATTTAAAATGTTAAAGTTATGAACTGAAGTAGAATTAGAAGAGGTTGAGGAAATGTACCCTTGCAACTGAAGGTTTTCTCTTCTCTTCTCAATAATCAGCTAGTATTTCTTTTTAAGAGAGACGGAATTCACCCAGACACACTAAGGCCACAAATCCTAGTCGTTAACATACAGCATGCCGTGCAGTCCTCTCCACTTGACTGCTTGTTTACACTCCACACACACACCCTCCCTCTCCTTCTCTGGCTACTGTTTCCAGCACTAGCTGTCCCCCCTGACATTAACACCTTCACTGGTTCATCTCCCAATTCAGACTGTTGTTACAGACAGGGCCTCTGCTGTTGCTAGCAGTGTGTCTGTGCCCCTTAGGATGGCGCTGCTAAATGCTCGCTCTGTTGCGAATAAGTCCTTCATACTGAATAATTTATTCATCTCTAAAGGCTTGGATATCCTGTTTCTGACCAAGACTTGGCAGAGGAGCATGGAATACGGCCCCCTAATCAAACTGTGCCCACCGGATTGTACTTTTATCAGCACTCCCAGGACCTCGAGCCGGGGTGGAGGACTCACAGTGGTTTTCAGGAACTGCTTTGCAAGTCGGACAGTGAGCACTAGGGCTTTCTCCTCATTTGAACTGCACTGACCAAAGTTGGTCGTTCAAATTAGTTTTATTGTATTTTAATTTACTGACTCCTTGGTTCTAATAGTTCTTTTATGTCTGAATTCAGTGTTTTTTTATCCTCTATCATTAGCGTGGACAGAGTTATTATGGTTGGTGATGTTTATATTCACGTCGATGATGTTTCTGCTGATTTTCCTAATGCCACTGAGTCTTGTTTTTATTCAACACGTGTCTGGTCCCACACACATAAGGGGTCATACCTTGGACCTTGTTTTTACGCGTGTTTTAAATATTGATTCCATTTGCTCTCAGGAGCTGCATATAGCCTACTGACCGTGAATGTGTTTTGTTCAACCTGTCTTTTAATTTATATTATCTGTCCAGTAAACATGTAAATTGCCTCTCAGCTGAGATGTTTTCTGCTGCTTTTGACCTAAGCACAGTGTTGTTTGCCTGGTCCACTCCTTCAATACACATTGCTCTGCCATTTTGTATAAAGTGGCTCCTAGTAAAATGAGACTTGTTCCCTCCATCAATTCATCCCCCTGGTTAAATTACACTATTCATTGTTTCCGGCGTAAATGTCAGAGGGTAGAGCAACTGTGGAAATCCACCAAGCTCCATGTTCACCATCTCTATCACTAAGACCTTATTACTGAGGTTATAAAGTCTGCTTTTTCTTGTGGTGTTCCTCAGGGTTCTGTCTTGGGTCCTATAGTCTTTGCTTTTATATTCTCCCCTTAGGTCATATTATTAGCTAATTTAAAGGTATCTCAGATCACTGTCATGCTGATGATATCCAGCTCTTTTAAGCCTGATGACACTGACAAACTGATTGTTTTGCACGATTGTCTGACTGCCATTAAGGACTGGATGGCTAACAACTTTTTACAGTTGAACGCTGATAAGACTCATGTCCTTATCATTGCTTCAGATAGCATAGCTTCCAAGGTTGCTCAGTGTATTGGGTCCCTTTCTTCTGCTGTACTACTGAACTTAATTCACACGTCAATATATTTTTACTTTCACACAGAAAGCGAATATTACACGGCGAAAAAGCGAGGTAATTTTTTTTTCAAAAAAAGGTTGATTTTTCTGAGCTTTCGTACAGCGAGTAAAGGCATCAACTAATCACATTGTGCAGAACAAACTTCACATCACTATGAACTCAAGGACAATATGTGGAGAAGCACCGCCGGATGCAGGATAGTGAGTAGATTAGTTTACTTTTAGAAGTAGTGGACTAAATATTCGCAGGCAAGTATTTTGCATTTTCGTGTCGTTTATCTACGGTGTGTAAAGGTGTTTAATCTTGTGAAGCACTTTGTGACCTTGCTCTGTGAAAGGTGCTATACTAAAAAAACTTCACTTACTTACACACATTTATGACCCTAGAATCTGACTGACTGTAATATATGAAGTTGGATGTTGCTAATGGTGGCTAACAAAGCAGCAGGCACCTGAATACTTCCAGGAGTATTTTTATAAATGTTGCCTTGTACCTGTGACATGTGCAATGACAATAAAGTTGAATCTAATCTAATCTAATAAATGAATAGCCTATAAATGTCAATCTTCCCAATTAGCAGTGAAAAATGTCCTGCTCTGACTTGTGGGCATGGTGTGTTACAGACTCAGTCACTTTCTCTACAGCTGGGTCTTGTTTCATAGAGAATTCTTAGAAACAAAGCTGCTATGTAGAATCATGCAGGCATTGGCCAAACACTATATCTTCACAAAGCACTCTTTGTCATTTAAAAGCAGAATGTTTTTGAATTGTGTGAGTTAGCCTATATTTAGACCAGGTGCAGGATAACACATTCAATGGTGGGAAAAAGATAAATAAGGCAACATTTCAACAAAAATCTCCCTGCATGGGAGCATTAATTCAGTATGCAGATAGTCACCAGTTTTTTCAAAAATGTATAAGTTAGGCCATGTTAAGGCTACATCCACGTTTTTGTTTTAAAACAGCATTTTAAAACGAAAACGATCTCCGTACACACAAGCGTTTTATCACTGTTGTTCATACTACACGCCTGGAAACGCATATCACATGACCATTCACGTGCACTGGGCATGCATGTGCTGGTGTAAACAGGAAGCAGATTGTCTACTCTGCGTTGGTTGATTAGTTAGTTCCAGAAAATACTACGAATGAAGAAGAGCGATGGAGAAAAGTAAGAGAGATTTCTCTGCTTGGACCGACAACCAGGTGGAACTGTTACTGAACTGAAAGTAAGTGTTGTTTGTTATTAATGTTGAATTAACCGCTGGTAGTTAAGGATGATGTTGTTTGGTTTTGTTTGGGAAAGGGTCACGTGATAGGGGCATGACGAATCAGGGAAGGACACGTCGTGGCTGATAAGCCTCAATCAGGAAGCGTCCTCACTAAAACGCAATCTGGTGTTTTCAAACTAAAGCGGGGTTCAAAAACGCTAGATGTAAACGTAGCAAAAGTTATGCGTTTTAAAACAAAAACATAGTAGTGTGGTTGAAGCCTAAGATCATTGGCACTGTCCAGCCACCTCTTTCATTTAAATGTGGCCACTGCATCAGCAAAGTGTGGTGGCCAATGCAGAGGGTTCCAGAAAAAAAACAGCATGGTTGCCTGGCAAAAGAGTTGAACCTGGCTCAACTTTTGCTGCAACACAATGCAACATCATCCCGCAACACACTGTGTTGGCCAATCAAATCTGTGCAAGCATACATTCCTGATAGACCACTTTGTAACATGAACTGCATAATTCCACTATTCAGCTCGCAATCATCAAGAAAGAGAATAAAGTAACTGGTGCCCTTAGGTTCAGTGGTAAACTCCTGCCTCACAATATTATACTCTGCTTTGTAGTGTTTTATGGATTCAAACTAATGGATGTATCTGTCAGGAGACACTCGAGGTGGAAAAAAGTGGATAACTCCATGTGTATGGGAAAAAGCATTTAACTGTCTATAACCTTGGTCAACAGTGGGAATTAGCAGCAACAAGGACAGCGCAGCAGAGGAAATTCCATTCTGTTTCAAAGTGTATGAGAAAGAGGAAAATAAAAAAAATGCATCCTCAATCTCTATAGTTTAACCCACTTTTGAAGAATTCTACAAAGTGCTTTTACTTTTTACCAATTTAACTGAATGACCCCTTCCTTCCATTTTGTAAGACTATAAAAAGCAGGTTTTGATATAACTTCAAACAGACCTCTTTGTGGGTCTTTGTGTGGTTATATCTGTATGTGTCTCTCTGTGGAGTGCACAGATAGACACACGCATGTATATAAAAACACACTCTGTGTTCTCTCCCTCTGTCACCATTTTCAGACTCCTGCCAGAAGTCCTGGGTCGCAGATGGTGTGGGACACAGAATTTCCTCAATTAAATTCTCAATAATCTGGTTTTGGATGAGGTGGGTGCTCTAGAGCCTGGTGGAGGGATTCTAGTTTTAATTAGAGAGTTTAAGATGCTAAGCCCCTTAGAACATTGGCCCTCATGAGAGGTGGGTGCAGGTGATGCTCCAAAACTGAAGTTGCGCCGTGGTAACAGCCAACAAGTCATTTGCATTTTAGACTGGAGTCACTTTGGCATTCATTCTGCTCTCCCCTGGCCCCTGAAGAACTCCCCCTATTTCTGTGTTTGGCACCATCCCACATTTTGTTTTGGCAGGGCTGCTGGCTGTCCTGTAAAGGTTTAGCAAAAAGCACTGGGAAATGAATAGGGTGTGTTTATCTGGTTGTGTTTAGAAAAATAAAATCAAAACAGAGCATTTCCTATTTCAAGCTTTTATAAGAAGTAAAATATCTCATGGATTCAGATTAAGTGCAAGTAAATCATTTACACATTCACTGCACAGTCGCTAGTATGCTAGCATGGCATGTACAGACAATACACTGACCCATTACTCAATAGTGGTAATCTTAGACATTCTAAAAACACTCTTAAATCTTTGCAGGTGTTTCCCCAAAAAGAACTTTATAGCCACTATGTGCAATATTTGAAATTGGTAGGCTTGTACCCTGACACTCCAAGCCAACCATCACCCTTGGAACATGTTGTCCTCTAGTTTTGACAGCATGAGGATCTGCTTAGGGACCTTCAGTACTGGCTTTAACACTCAGCCACAGTGGCTGCTGCTTAAACATACAGTATATCACAACCAGTCTGACAGATTTCCCATCATTCTGTCTTAGACTCATAAGCCACGTATGTGTACACATACAAGGAATTTGACGGTTTTAAGTTGCTCTCAATGCACTTACACACAGAACAATTCACAGGAATATAGAAATAGACACACTGTACAGCTAAAAACCAGGACAACAAAGCTGAACAAAGATAGGTAACTAAACAAAGATAACTAAACATAGAACAAACTGTTATTTACATACAAGTAGGTGAAAAATAGATTTAGATATAAATATATATAAAAAGCAACAATGACCAACAACATACAATATATACATATCTATATACAAGTCAAGTTTTTGTAAACAAATACAAATAGTGCAAAGGAATAAATATTGAATGGGTAAAGTAGTAGATTACTTTATATACATGAAATGGGTGGTTATGTACACTATATGCATGTATACATGTCCATATACATTTGTAGATAAGTGGATGTTTTGGTGTTACAGGGTCATTGACACTATATGACTGATTTAACTGTTCATCAGTGATGACCTGTGGAAAGAAACTCTTGTCTGATTGTTTTGGCGTACAGTGCTGTAGCACCAATCCGAGGGGAATTGTTGGAATATGTTGTGTCCAGGGTGTGATGGGTCTGCAATTCAATTTGATTCAGCTTTATTTATATAGCGCCAAATCATAACAGAAGTTATCTCAGGGCACTTTTCATATAGACCGTACTCTTAATATTTACAAACTCCCTCTGCAGTGATGTTTTATGCCCATTTCCTGACTCTGGAGATGTACAAGTCCTGAATGGAGGGCAAGTCCGCACCAATGATTTTCCTGACTTTCCATTGTAGTCTGCTCCTGTCCTGTTTGGTGGCTGATCCAAACCAGACATAGATGGATATGCAGAAAACAGACTGGATGAATGCAGTGAAGAACTGGATCAGCAGCTTCTGAGGTAGGTTGAACTTCCTGAGCTGGTGCAGGAAGTCCATCCTCTGCTGGGCCTTCTTGATTATTGTGTCAACGTTAGACGCCCACTTTAGGTCCTGGGAGATTGTGGATCCCAGAAACCTGAAGGTTTCCACAGCAGACACAGTGTTGTTGAGTATGGTGATAGGGGGCAGTGGCGGGGGGCTCCTCCTGAAGTCCACTGTCATCTCCACAGTTTTGAGTGTGTTCAGTTCCAGGTTGGTCTGACTGCACCAGAGAGCCAGCTGTTCAACCAGCTCCCATCTGTATGCAGACTAATCACTGTCCCAGATGAGGCTGGTGACCGTTGTATCATCTACAAACTTCTGGGGTTTCATAGATGGGTCTCCTGAGGTGCAGTGGTTGGTGTACAGGGAGACGAGCAGTAGGGAGACACATCCCAGGGGGGCCCCAGTGCTGATTGTCTGGGTGCTTGA
Organism: Macquaria ambigua; assembly: GCA_008360985.2. NCBI lineage: Eukaryota > Metazoa > Chordata > Actinopteri > Centrarchiformes > Percichthyidae > Macquaria > Macquaria ambigua. The sequence continues at coordinate 496,852 of VMKM01000121.1, read as the reverse complement.
TGTGATTTTCCCCAGCCTCACTTGCTGCCTCCTGTCTCGCAAGAAACTTGTGATACATTGACAGGTGGGGGCTGGCACAGTGAGCTGGGTGAGTTTAGAGTGGAGGATATATGGGATGAAGGTGTTGAATGGCGACCTGAAGTCCACAAACAGGACCCTTGTATGTCCTTGGGGAGTCGAGGTGCTGCAGGATGTAGTGCAGTCCCATGTTGACTGTCTCATCCACTGACCTGTTTGCCTGGTAGGCAAGCTGCAGGGGTCTGGCAGGGGGTCTGGGAGGTCATTCCGGTGGGTCAACACCAGTCTCTCAAAGGATCTCATGACCACAGACGTCAGGGAGACAGGCCTGTAGTCACTGAGTCCTGTGATAGAGGATTTCTTGGGGACCAGGATGATTGTTGAGTATTTCAAGCAGGAAGGGACTTCACACATCTGTTTGCATATCATGCCATCCAACTGGGGTCCTGACCCTGAGAAACTTCTAACTTTTTACCTCAACAAAGGACAGCAAAATGTCCTATCACACGTTTCAGTGTCCATCCAAAGGCCTGCACTCCAACAAGTGCACTTGTGCCTCGTGGAATGAGAACAATTGAGCTCATCTATCTGGAAGCCCATTAGCTATGAATAATAAATATCAGTTCATACATATTAAATATGTATGAACTGATCCTATCTGGACAAATTACATGAAGTTTGTCTGTTCTTGACTCAGGCTAATCAGGGCCACATTAAAGGCTATTTGGAACGGCATGTCAGACAATGAGGCCATTTATATTACCAGCTAATACTGACATCCACTAACTGCTAATGACCCCATCAAAGTCCCTAAAAATACCATTTGTTTCTTCCTCTCCATTTAACATAAAAATAGGTATTTAAGTTTAAAGTGAAATAATTCTGCTTTTAGAAAATCTTTTTCTACAATACTGGGAATATACGAATGAATCAGGTGTAGAGGACATTATGTATTCGTGGCTACAAATGAAAAATTGCACCATCCACAAAGGAAAAAAATGAATGTATTTGCCACATTAACAGAAAAGGTTCATAATGATGAATCATAGCGATTCATAAATAAAACTGACAATATTGTATATTTTGCTTATGTTCAACAAATCTCATGAAAAGAGCCAAACCAACTGTGTTAGTCTGTCTCTCAATGCTTTCTAGATTCGACAAGGTGCTGGAAACATTCCTCAGAGATTATGGTCCATAGTGACATGATAGCGTCACGTAGTTGCTGCAGATTTGTCTGCTGCACATCCATGAATCGAATCTCCTGTTCCACCACATCCCAAAGGGGCTCTATTGGATTGAGATCTGATGACTGTGGAGGACATTTGAGTACAGGGAACTCATTATCATGTTCAAGAAACCAGTTTGAGATGATTTGAGCTTTGTGACATGGCGCGTTATCCTGCTGAAAGTAGCCATTAGAAGATGGGTACACTGTAGTCATAAAGGGATAGACATGGTCAGCAACAATAGTCAAGGTAGGCTGTGGCGTCGATGCTCAGTTGGTACTAAGGGGCCAAGAAAATATCCCCCACACCATTACAACACCACCAGCAACCTGGACCAGACCAGACAACGTTTATCTATTTACTAATTTTGGTGAGCTCGTGCCCACGGTAGCCCAAAGTTTCCTGTTCTTAGCTGACAGAAGTGGCACCCGGTGTGGTCTTCTGCTGCTGTAGCCCATCTGCTTCAAGGTTCAATGTGTTGTGCGTTCAGAGATGCTCTTCTGCATACCTCAGTTGTAACGAGTTATTTGAGTTACTGTTGCCTTTCTATCAGTTCGAACCAGTCTGGTTATTCTCCTCTGACCTTTGCCATCAAGAAGACATTTTCGCCCAGAGAACTGCCGCTCACTGGATATTTTCTCTTTTTCTGACCATTCTCTGTAAACCCTAGAGATGGTTGTGCGTGAAAATCCAAGTAGATCAGCAGTTTCTGAAATAATCAAACCAGCCCACCTGGCACCAACAACCATGCCACGTTCAAAGTCACTTAAATCACCTTTCTTCCCCATACTGATGCTTGGTTTGAACTTCAGCAGATCCTCTTGACCATGTCTACATACCTAAATGCACTGAGATGCTGCCATGTGATTGGCTGATTAGATATTTGCATTAACGAGCAGTTAAACAGGTGTACCTAATAAAGTGGCCGGTGAGTGTGTGTGTGTGTATATATATGTCAAGCTAGGCATAACGTGTTCTTGAGCTATCTCTGTAGTGGTTACACTGAGATGAAACTGACACTGATATTATTGTCTGACTCTGGGTAAGATCTGTGTAAATAAAGACCGAACAGGTGTAGATGTAGTAGAACAGAACAAACCTGTGGTGTAGGTGGGTCTGCTCCTCTTCTTCTTCTTTCCTTGCCACTGCCACGCTAAAAACCATTTAACCTTCAACATCCAGTAATTTGTCTGACATCACTTGTCAGGCCAAAAGCTTGTTTACAGGCCCAATAATCCTCACTGTGTCAGAAAATGCGTTGCCCTTTTTAATGTAAAACTGATACCAAATATGGAAATATGACAGTTTAATTGGGATAGAGGTGGCATCTCTGTGAGAATATATGTGCAGTTGTAAATATGCACGCATTTGTGAAGGAAGGATGTGTATGTGTGCTGGTCTCTTGGTACCACACATTTCCAAATTGGCACACACACCAACTCTGCAGCCCACACAAAGACCAAATGGTTTGTTGGCAGTCAACCTACATCTATGATCTGGATCTTACTGTGAGAGAGCAGAGCATGTGGAAGAACTGCCTGCAAGAAACAAGCCTGCATGTAGAAAACACTTCAGGATGTTAACATGCTTACTTTTAACAATAGAGCTCTACTGTGTATCACACAACAATGGAATACTTCATTATCATGGTATGTATTTCTCATTAGTGTTTTTGCTGTACTAAGTGCTTAAAGGTGGTACTATGGGTAAAACAACAGCAAGTTTGTTTGAATAATTCAGCTCCCAGAGTTCTGTTGGAAATTACATATGTCTCGACCATCGGGGGCAGCAACTTTACCTTGAGCAGCTGCTCTGCCACACATGCAACAGAAGAAGAATTACTGGCATAGCCAGACAAACTATGGACTGAGAGGAATCCTCAAATTCACTTGTTTTAATGACGAAGACTGGAAGTTAACAATGTCACAAATTATGAGAAACGTCTATGCAACTGTTTTTGTCTTCTGCATCACATCCATAATATGTGAATCCCTTGTGTCTGGGTACACAATTTGAATGCAAAGTGAATGAGAATTTATTGTATTGTATAACATATTCCGTCATGGTAACTGATGAGTCAGATTGTGTAAAATGTGTTGTCTTTTTTAATGTAATGAAATATGACAGTTCAATTGGGATGGAGATGGCATCTCTGTGAGAGTATGCGTGCAGTTGTAAATATGCATGCATTTGGGAGGATGTGTATGTGTGTTTGTGTGTGTGTGTGTGTGTGTATGTTTCTGTGCATTTTCGGTGCAGAAGTTCAGCATTATAGGCAGCTTTGGGGAAGTATTACATGGTTGAGGGTATTTATGCCAAGAAAGCAAATAAATGCCTCTCTGCCTATGCAGAAATAATGCCTCAAGGAGACAAATCGATTTGATGGATTCAGTGACACACAACGTGGCTTTGTTTGACTTAACTGATCAAACTTTGTGTACTGAGTCCCATATGAAGATCTGTGCATTTGCAGAACAGAGTTTCAAGTTTTTTAAGCAAACTAAAACATTTAAAGTCACATGGAAGATATTTATATGGTGCAAAATAAAGAGAAAAAGAAAGATGGAGACTGGTGAAAAGATAAAACAGTGAGTGGAGTAAACAGGCAGGTGGTTGTTGGGGATGTAAATGAAAGGCAGCACAGATGGTACTGGGCTCCACCCTCTGAATAACACAACACATAGACATAATGTAATTCCTCTGTGGCTCGCCGCCCTGCACTCCTGCAGAGAGCACAGTCAATGGGTGTGGCTTGTCTACATGTAACTCAGGCTACATCCACACTACTACGTTTTTGTTTTAAAACAGTATTTTAAAATTAAAACGATCTGCGTACACACAACAATTTTATCACCGTTTCAAAAATAGCATATTTCTATGCTTGGACCGGCACCCAGGTGGAACTGTTACTGAAAGTAAGTGTTGTTTGTTATTAATGTTGAATTAACCGCTGGTAGTCAAGGCTGATGTTGTTCATTTTTGTCTGGGAAAGGGTCACGTGATAGGGGCATGATGAATCAGGTATCAGTCACATTGTGGCTGCTAAGACCCAGTCAGGAAGCGAACATGTATGTCTGCATCATCGTTTTAGAACGTCTCTGTTTCCGCCTGTCTTCACTAAAACCAAATATACATCGTAACGTTGAGATCTGGCTTTCCAACCAGTTTCCACTTGTAATTCTAGACTAAGCGTCCCCGTCCTTTATAATTTTATGGATGCCATAAGATTGTGTTGTGAGAGAGATCCTGACCCACCGTGCATTGTGGAAAGTGACAAAGACATTGTGAGTTCCAGTTTTTTGCTCAAAATCACATCACATAATTACAGAGCCCCGGAGTGGCCATAGTGAGAAAAAATATACATATATCGAGGCTATGTTTTACTACATCGAGCACCCGAAATGCTATTGCATGTGCACGAGATACAATTCATTCCAACGTGGTAATGAATTGTATCTTCTGCGCACGCAATAGCATTTCGAGCGCTCAATGTAGTAAAACGTGGCCTCGATATATATATATATATTTTTTTTTCTCATAGAAATTGCAAAAGACACTACCTACTACTAGTGATGTGTCATTCATGAATGACTTCATTTTGAACGACTCTTTGATATGAGCTAGTAGTAACGAATCATCTCAGAGAGTCATTCGTTCATTTTGGCCTCGCCTGCGCAACAATAATAATGCATGAGTTTCGTTTTTCTCACGTGACAGCTGACTGGTTTGGGTCATTCGTTCGTTAGTCTTTCGTTCATTTTTCATTGATAGCTACACAGGCTCGGTATTGGGTCGACTGGGTCTTCAAGTCTGTCGTTCATTCATTTTTCATGTTTTTTTGTCATTTAATAAAACCCTTTTTCATCTGCTGGAGCCTCCCTGACTGTCTGCATTTGGGTCCTCTCCCTGCTGCCTAGATGGCTACCCCTAACAGAATGAACCAACCAGACTTGGACCCAGCGGACTGTTGCCACCGCCAGTTTGTGCCTCCAGAGCCAGGTACCCCGATGTATGCCTTTTTTAGGTTCCTGGGGTATTCTGGGGACTGGACTGGGAGCCAGCCAGCTTCCCTTCGGCCTGCACTCCGGCCACTTAGGCTGGGGACTGTGAGTCTCCAGCCTGCTGGCTCCCAGGCTGCTTTCCCTTTTGAGGGCACCCGGCTGGCCATTTTTTCTGGCACTCGCGGAGGCCACAGGAGAAGTGGTCATTGGGGTTCCCAACGCCATTGGCAGCCACCCAGCGCCCCAGAGTCTCCGTTGCCCAGCACCACAGAGTCTCAGCTGCCCAGCTCTACAGACTGCCCTACACCTGATCCTGTTTCCCCGTTGGTTGTCCTGCCGACTTCTGTTTCTGGTTCCCAGTCAGCAGCCCGGCCAGCTTCTGATCCTGTTTCCCGGTCGGCGGTCCAGCCAACTCCTGCTCCTCGGACCCGGTTGGCGAACCAGCCGACGTCAGTTCCTGTTCCCGAGTCGGCGGTCCAGCCAACGCCTGACCCAGTTCCCGAGTCGGTGGTCTGGCCGACTCCTGCTCCTCGGACCCGGTTGGTGAACCGGCCGACATCAGTTCCTGTTCCCGAGTCAGCAGTTCAGCCAATGCCAGTTCCTGAGTCGGTGGTCCAGCCAACTCCTGCTCCTCGGACCCAGTTGACAGTCCGGTCGACCTTTGTTCCTGTTCCCGAATTGGCGGTCCGGTCAACACCAGTTCCTGTTCCTGAGTCGGCGGTCCGGCCGACTCCTGCTCCCCGGACCTGGTTGGCGAACCGGCCGACATCAGTTCCTGTTCCCGAGTCGGTGGTTCAGCCAATGCCAGTTCCTGAGTCGGTGGTCCAGCCGACTCCTGCTCCTCGGACCCGGTTGACAGTCCGGTCGACCTTTGTTCCTGTTCCCGAATCGGCGGTCCGGTCAACACCAGTTCCTGTTCCTGAGTTGGCGGTCCGGCCGACTCCTGCTCCCCGGACCCGGTTGGCGAACCGGCCGACATCAGTTCCTGTTCCCGAGTCGGCGGTCCAGCCAACACCTGCACCTGTTCCCGAGTCGGTGGTCCGGCCAACTCCTGCTCCTTTAATAAAACCCTTTTTCATCTGCTGGAGCCTCCCCGACTGTCTGCATTTGGGTCCTCTTCCTGCTGCCTAGGTGGCTACCCCTAACACTACCACATTACTGTTGTTTGTTGCTGTGTGGGTGGAAGTGTGGGACGTTTCTCTTTTAATTTTGAAATCCTAGCATTATCCACTGAAGGATCTGTTTTGTTGTCAGACTGAATGTTGACTCAGGAAGCAAACAGAGATACATGTTGTGGATCACATATTTGTTATAAAATTTACCTGCTACTTTCTCTTCTTTTAGGTAGACTGATAGGAATTTCTCAGTGAATGTTTTGATTTATTGGCATTATTATAGGCTATATTAATTTCATGTACACCTATGTAAAAATAGGGTGTGATTATAGGCTTTGATTGCAAATGGGGAGAAATGTTGTGGATCACATTCTTGCTGTAAAATTAATTTGGAGTTACTTTATATTCTTTTGGAATCCATTGCATCTCTCATTGAACATTTTGATTGTTTTGCATCATAACAGTTTCATTTTATATTTTGTACACCTAGGTAAAAATAAATAGGATGTTATTATAGGCTATATGCCTACATCTTTGTCACCTTTTTCACCCCAATGAGCTTGCACTACTGATCATCTCTCGGAGAAAGTGAAAAAGCATGAAACAGCTGCATATGGACAGCTGCCTGAAACTGAAGCAGGTCTCTCTTCACGTTCAAAGGTATTTGTGACTGAGGGCAAACTAATGTATGACAGTTTATCTATTGATGACCATGGTGGATTGTTCAATCACTGTAGAGCCAAAATAATTGTATTCTAGACATTTACAATGAACTCCTCTGCTGGATGTAGCTGTCCACAAAATTACTGTACAGTATGTAGCCTAAGGAACAATCATTGTCTTATGTTGCCATCTAGTGGTTACTGGTGGTATTGTTACATGAGATGACCAGAAAAAAACAAATTGTACTTCGCAATGTGACAATGTCAAGTCAGCTAGCTGACTTAGGTTAATTTACCCATTGAACAGATCAACTTAGCCATCATCGCAACAATTCTCCCCCTTTGGCAGAGATTTGGCAGGAGCCACCACTGTCTGTGCGTCCTCACATTGTTGGCTATCGAGTCGATATGATTTGACAAACTGACCATCCGTCCACTCCTCCCAACCCCCGCCACCACCCTCCTTCTAGTGCAAGCAATGAAGGCCATTAGACTCATTTATAAAACAGTGCGTAGGATCCATACTAAAAGTGTACGTGCACACAAAAGCCAAAAATGGCGTGCGCCAAAAAAAATCAGACTTGTAAAAAAAAAATGTTGTAGACAACATTCTCTTTATAAATCGCAGTCCACCTGGAAATGTATACACATGGATCAGCCTCATATCCCTCTACGCACACACATTCAACCATAAATGGTCAATGCAAAGCACCACATGAATATTGATGCCTATGATTGAGCCTGCTGATCAATGGTATGTTACAGTGAATCATGGCAACAACCGAGAGGAAGACGAAGAAACAGAATTTTTCTGACACAGAAATCAAGGTGCTTGTGGATGAGGTGGAGGTCAGAAAGGAGATATTGTAGCCACAGCAGAGGGCCCACAAATAAAAGAAAAGGCAACGAGTGACAACATGTTGCTGCTGTGGTTTTGGCTTACATTATGCTTAGGACTGATAATGAGAATATGGAGTGTAATGATTGTGCATAAGCTGTCATTGGTTTTATTTCCAGACTTTGCTAATTTACACAATCCATGTGCAAGTGGCGAAGATGTGCCGGGTGAGGTGACTGGAGAAGTCCACTGCAGCGATTTTACACACAAAAACTATATATATAGTATATATACAACTAAAATCATACTTGATAATATGCACACTATTAGAAGATATTATCAAAAACTACTGACACTCTGTTCTGCAATTCTTTACTGCTATTTGATGTGGATATCTACAACTGATGAGGATAATGTCATCAGTTAGTCACCATACAGTCCGACCATCTCGTCTGCACTCTGGGGGTGGGGAATGTGATGGTGAGAAAGCGCTAATGAAATATTGAGCAGACTTTTAAGATCTGAGTTGTCTTATATCTTCAAATTGAAAGGTGCTTATGGAATAGTTATGGATCACTACAAGCACAAGTACAAATAACACTGCTCGTTTGAATGTTTATGATAACGTGGATCTAATTAATGTTTTTAACTTGCTTTATTGAATATATTTTTTTATTTCGACAAGTTATCTTTAGTGAATCTAGTCCCTCTCCAGTCAAAAATAGGTTTGTCTTATTGTTAGTAGACTCAGTCTAGTTACAGCCCCCCATCCCACCACCGGTCTGCGAGACCACTCTGTTCCAGCTTGTGGTCCCACATCCAAAAAGGTTGGGAATTCCTGACTTAGGGCACACAGGGAAAATGGTATCTTGGCTAATTTCATCAGGGTGGCAGGTCACTTGGTCAGAGGCAAGTCAACAGTTGTCTCTAATTTCTTTTTGCCACTGTGCCCCAGAAACAGTAATGGCCCCTTTGGCATCATTACCAGCACAGGGGCACTTAAGTTCATTTGCATTTTAATTCTAACACCCAGGAGTTGTTGTTTGCTGCTCAAACAACCACCAGGTAGCATCTGTGAGTGAGGAGGAGAAAAGGGGAGGTACAGTACAGCAACCCTAGGAACATGAAACATACATTGGGTAGGTGCAGTAGGAAGCCAAGAAACAGACAGAGGAATGTTATAAAAGGGCCATTTGAGAATAACTTTTTATCTTTTTTTTTTACATAAAGAAACCTTTATTTCAATATTGTTTGATGTTTAAATATGGGGCTAACGGTGGTGATCAGTTGACTTCCTCTCTGTGACACGCAGTCGCAAAAAGGCGTCACTCTCATTCTCTGGAAGAACTACAGCACAGTGGCGCTCACCCGGGGGCTCATAATTATCCTCACACACATTTTGGTTCCAGACCCAGTGCGGTACGTAGAGGTGAGCCCAGCTACATGTAGTTGGTACTGCTTCACCTCCCGCACTAGCTCTGGTCCCTTGCTTGCCAGAGAGGTGACGTTCCATGTCCCCAGAACAAGTCTGCGATGCTGGGGGTCAGAACACCTAGGTCCCTGCATTTGCCTGCCACATGGCAATGTGCACAAACCCAATGCCTATCCCTGTGGGTGGTGGGCCCACAGGGCGAGTCCTGTTATATTTTGCAGATCTCAAGGCATAAGCAGCTATTGCATTGGTTTGAGGCCTGGACTGGGCTGAATGGTCCCTGAAATCAACAGCAATACCATAATAAAATGCAGGAATCTCCAAGATGGTGATGAGTCTTTGAGCATGTGTTGGTTTTGTATGTATGTATGTATGTATGTACATAAAACAAATGTGTCATGATCCCATGTCTGGTGAAGTGAAACAAACTGGCTGGCCTTATTATAGGTTGGTGTGCGAGGGGGTTGACACTAGGACATAAAAGCCATATATTTAACAAATTTAAAAAATATGATTTTCCAGTGTGTTTTTTGTATTGTAGATGATGGGTTTTGTTCAGGGTTCACATCAATTTAAAAACCCACTATGGTTGAATCCACATGATCTACAATTTTTCACAAATAGAGACAAAAACATGGCATTTACTTTCCCATAACATATACATTATATATGAGATCAGGTTTGACATGACTGCAAATAAATGTAAATGTCCTGCTGGTTTACCAGAATGTTGATATGAAGGATCAGTGAGGATTCTTATCAGACAATGCTTACTGGAAGATATCTCATTTCTAATTATGTAGTCTAACCTTAACACACAGTGTAAGTATGTGAGTGTGTGATTGAGAGAGAGGGGAATCCTGGGTTGCCATAATGAAACCCTGAGACAGAGTTGGCATCGGGGGTTGGGGAGCCAGCATCACCCACATGCTCTTTTAACAAAATATTTCTGTATTTTCAAGAAAATCCATGAGCATAGACACTGGCTAAGCAGTTTGTCTCTTTCATTTCTCTTTCTCTCTCTTTTTTCCAGTTTATCCCATCTTCATCTACAAATGGCTGTGGATGGCAAGATGTAAATGAGCTCCTTATTACAGCAGTGTTCATCAAGCTGCTGCTGGAGCGACTTCAATGGCTTGATGAATATGCATGCAAATTTGTTAATTAAGGTAATTATTCTGCTGAAAATCCATTTGTCTTGCCTAGAAAATCTCTCCTGCAATGGCTTTTAGCATGTTTCAGTCATTAGTCACTTGTAATGCTATTTAAAAAACACTTTGGTTCATTCCTCTTTTTAAGAGGAAAAGAAAGAGGAAAGTTCGCCTGGGCCAGGGGCGAAGAAGCATTCACTAGGTGTCAAGTCATGATCAGGAGGTCAGCTCAACATTACAGAGTGCAACAAATACAACTTTTGATACGATTAAGTCTGATTCTGTAATGGGCAGATCAATGAGTCTTACCAATAATGTCGTTCGCATGTCACTGAATGTAATTCGGGTGCGTCATTCTGGATTACACCATTATAGTTAGGTTAGGGGACTATAATCATGTCTATAATTGAGAGTCATGAAATTGTGTTGGCACAGGTCTTAATCTTGGTGCTAGTTGCTCTCTTTGGTACAGGAAACAGTTCCCAATGATCTGAGCCCTCTTAAAATAATAATATTCAATTAAGAAAAAAGGAAAAGGAAAAAAGAGGGAAGGAGAGGGAACAAAATAAATTATTTTGAAAATATGGAAAATAGAAAATTAAAAATTAAATTAAAAATGTATAAAAAATGAAAAATATAATAAAGATGAGATAGAGCATCTATTTTTTTCCTACTCCAAAGAGGTTAGGGTTAGTAAAATATCACAATGACTGTCCCCGTTTCGTCCGATGACTACACGGTTTGGAATGGAGAGCCAAAGGAAAGGCACGGGCCAGCACATGTCACTCAGGGTTCCCCATACTCTGTGCACCATCACATAGGAGAGAGAGAGAGAGAAATAGCCATGGATGTTGGATCAAAATTGAGATGGTTGGGTTTAGGCAACAAGCCCAAAGGGTTAAGGTTAGGGTAAAGGGTTAGGGTTAGGGGGTTAGGTTAGGGGACTACTAGAGGCATTTGTAAGGCTCTGGCTCAGGTTATCTACTGGATGTCAGGTACTGCCATATGGAGGAGATACAAGGAGAAGTGTACAACTCAATCACCTAGAAATGAATAAAGAGGAGATAAACAAACAAGAAAAACATAAGACCACGTTGAAAGACAACCTAATTGAAAAAAATGAAGGATTAAGGACAAATAATGAAGTGCAAGGAATATTAATAAGGATGTAGACCAAGGTGGCCAGATGCAGTCCTTTGGCTCCATCTAGTAGCCAAACCTAAAAAGTGTGGTCTATCCCAGGGAGGGATTTCAGTACTGGGCATAAGATGGACAGAGGAAAACCAAAGAGCTAATGAGAAACAAAAATACACATAAGGAGGAAAACAATAAAACAGGTAAATAAACTGCATTATCTTGTCTGAGTGTCTGCCCATTTAGTCAAATCTTTGCCGAACGCTTTTGAGAGTGATGGCCAGGACTATGGGTTAGAGGCTGTCGTTGACCTTAGCCTTTAGGTTGCCTGCTTGCTGACATCCACAGGGAGTCAGGATAAATATGAACTGGGGAGACCCGTAAAACGAGGTGCCCCTTTCACATAGAAAGACCCATAATTTACAATAATGCAACCCAATGCTGATAAGTTGTGGCTGGTGCTAGTGAGTGATGAGCAACCGACAAGGACAAGTTTTCAACACTGAATATCTCTGGAATACATTCCTTCATGAACTTAGTGGAGTGGAGCCCTGGAAGGTGCAACACTATGAATGCCTTCCAGGAGAGACTGTCTGAAAATGCATGCTGTTACCTCCATAGTTAACAAATATGGCGTCTCAGCCCTCTCTTTGATGATGACCAACACAGTCATGTCATACTCCCCATCTGCTGCTCTGACTTTCTTGACTCCAAGCCGCCGTCAATAAAACTCGAGACTTCCTGCAGTTGTTTCACAATAAAAGCGTACCAAGAAGGCAGGGATAATACCCTTTGAACCACTACTAAGTTTATATTTAAACATCTGCACAGGAAGGGCTGAGCTTTATTGGAATTAATTACTGAATGAAAACTGTTTCTTTCATCCAGCAAAACCTCCCCACAACCCTCCAGAGGATAAGCAGGAATAGCTAATAGAGGGATGGATGGACTGATGCTAAAATAAATGTATAGTGTCTCAACAGACTGCTTATACCTTGACATCTAACTTCTCCTGACAACTCTTTGATTTCACTGTGACACAGGTCGAGAGAACACCTTTGAGACGATGGATCCGAAATCAGTCAACTTCACAAATCCCTGGAGACCAAAGAATTTCATTGTCCAGTCCAAACTCCACAGGACTGAGCACAAGGCCGAGCGATCTGCTGCTTTCCGCTTCGACAAAAAGTTCCCCCGCTATGTGCACTTTAACAATCCCAATGAGGAAAATTAATGGGGCACCAGAAGGGCTACTGCCTACAGTGTCCTTCTAAGAGGCTGGAGACAGGAAAATGGAAAGGTTGGGTAAAATATTTAAACCCAAGATGCCATTTTTTATGGTTGCCATCATTCTAGATGTCTTCTTATTTCCCCCAAATTCAGTCATGTTTGGTATCTTTGGACACATTGGGATCTGCAGTAGAATTTAAGTTCTGTGCATTTGAGCAAGGTTTGCACAAATAACATAATTTGTTTGTAATGTTTGACCCAAAGGAGGATCTGTGGGGTTGAAGAGGTTAATCTCTGGATGGGAGTTTGGTTAGAAATTGGGTCAAAGTAGAGTTGGTTTGGGAGACAACAGAGGTGCAGCAAACAGTAAAACAACAGTCAACTAATAGTGGACTACCACGGTTTGGCTAAGTAAAGTGTTTGCACTTTAGGTTCAAATCAGGAAAGCTGCTGATGTTCCTTAACACCCAGGGGGAGTTCACTATGTTAAATAGTAGAATAAGCTCCGTTTGACTGAACAAGGAAAACATTTCTGTTGGACAAAACTAAAACAACGGCCCACTGTTGAAATGACAAACAGACAGACTGAGAGTTGCTGTTTCTCCATGAATCATTTTCCAGTCAGATGTCACAGTTACAGATAGTATTAAAACTGATTGGCTGTTGAACTGTCTCTCCATAGGTATCCTGTGGCTGTGACTCGTCATAAAGATAGTGAAGCCACTAGCAGCAGCATTTATGCCCAGAATGACCTCTGGGAACCCGTCGTGTCCTTTGAGGACTACATCCACAACAATGAAGACGTAGTCAACCACGTAAAGTGATGAACATTAATATAGACAAATCTCCATTCCATTTTCATGTACAGTATGTAACACATTTACACAATGTGCTTATAGGATATAGTCAGGGGAGAGTAGTTTTTCCCACAATGCACATCTTCCTGATGTTTCATATGGATTCTTAGAAATGTGGTTTACATTTGGGAGGTGGGGGCGGGGGGTTTCTGAGAGGTTACGTCAATGGCTTAAGTTTGCTTTTCCTAAAATAATCTGTTCATCAGTTCTGGTCACTCACCATCATGGTAACTCACAAATGCTGACATTTTCGTCTATTTGCACTTTCAAATAGATAAAACCACCTGTTATGTGTCCTACTGTTCTAATGTAATGTTTGCTGTCTTGTGTGCAGGACCTGGTAGCCTGGGTGACAGTCGGCCAACACGGCAACACCCGGCAACGCAGTTGGCTTCTATCTCCGACCCTTCAACTTCTTTGACAGAGACCCTTCACTGGCATCCAGAAGCACCATCATCGTCCGGCCGGGCCAGGACGGCAAGCCCAAGGTCCAGAGACCGACACCAGAGGTCATAGGTCACTGTGTGACGGACAAGCCATTCCTTTACAATGGCACTTGCACTGCAGGAGTCTAGAGTCTGATCAGCCTGATCCCGGATCCTTCCCTGCAAACAGTCCAGGATACCTCCTGGCTGCGCCACTGCCTCTGGAAACCTAACTTTACATACAATGTGACACAATGTGCAGAATATCAACAGCACATGTAACTGTAACATGTAACAGCAATGTCACTTTACAGTTCTCAACCAAAAGATTTAACAAAGTGCCAAATATATCAAACTGTTCTGATCATATTGTATGTTTTGGATTTGATTTTGATTGAAACCTTTCTGTATTATTGATTAATGATTAATGATTAGTACACACAGGTCTATGTTAGCCAGCAAACTAATTATAACAGCTGAGGAGAAAGGTGGATCTTTCAGTGGCAAAGGTGGTTTGTGTGAAGGGTAAATAACGAGTGGGAGTGGGGAAAAGGAACCCGGCCAACAAATGTCATCAAGATTTTCACAATCTAAAAACCCATTTCATTAGTGTGTGCTGATGTTTTACAGTGCGCATGGTAAAAGAGGGATAATATGAAAGCTATGCACGCATGAGTGAATGGATGGCGCTGAATGTGAATCGGGTAACAAGCATTCCCATAGCTACTCCCATGGCAATGATAGTCTTGACAACTATAGGAAAGCAGTGAACATCAGTCTCGACCTGCTCTATATAAAAAGTGAGATAACTTCTGTTTTGATTTTATTTATATAAATAAAATTGAATTCAATTGAATTAAATAACACAGTTTTTTGTGCACAAAATATCCAAATAACAGTGTGAAATTTTATTTCACTCATGCTGCATTGTTCTTAAATCATTAAGCTTTTCTCGTTGTTCTCTTAAAATCTTTCTGTAACTTTTTGGGCAGTCTGAAATTCATGAAGACATACTGTAAAATTGAATACTGACAAATAATACAGGTTTACACTTGTATACAGTCAGTAAAACCTTTACAAGACAGCACAGCATACATAATGTGATAATAAATATAGGGTCTAGACTTAAAGATACCAATTTAAAAAAAGATTACTACTAAAGGCAATCTGCCTAATAATGTGACAAATAACATGTTGAAATTTCTACATTACTACATCAAATATTTCTAAATATTCTAAGTTTAGTCTATAGAGGATGAGAAACTATTATTGGGCCTGAATAAAAAGCCTGGGAACTTAGATGGTGATTTGTTGCCACCTAGTGGTTTCTTGAATAATAGTTTGGTCTATTCAGGTCATCCATCAGTTGAGGCCGAAAATCCAACTACTTGAGGTGAACACATGTCATAAATGTGCTTTGAAAATGATTATTATTCAGTTATTATTCGGTTATTAAAAATAGTGTGCGTGGTTCAACAATGATGCTCATGTTTGTGTTTGTTCTTTGTTATCATTAGCAGATGGCAAAGGACCTGTTGGATAGATACAGTAAGTAACTCCATCCAACTGCATGGAGAATTTTAAATTGGTCGAGTAAAACATAAAACACAGGCCTTTTCTGGTTAAAGGGACACTCCACACATGACAATCACTTTATTCATCTTGGGGAGTCCTACTGAGGCTCTGAAAACAGTTCTATAATGTCAAGGGGGTTATATAAAATGGCAAATAATAAAAGGGAAAGCCTACATTTCAGATAGGGAGCTTGGAAACATAGGGGTTCACCGGGAAGGAAAGGTCTAATGAAAAACACGATCAAATTGCATTATGGCAAGTGTAGGATCCAGTGTTATTGAGGCTTGACCCGTACCAACAAAATGTAGTCAGGATATCTTGGCCAGTGCTGCAATAATTTAGATAAATTATTACTAATCTGTCACTTTATGCAAACACAGCACGAAATTGCTGCGTGCCCCATCTAAACAAATAAGATGACAGCCCAGCAACACAGTATGGGTTTTCAAGGCCTACTTATTTAAAATTCCTATTGTGTTTTCTCATTTTCACGCTTATTTTCACACTGAAATATTAGTCTATAATTCAAAATTCCAGAATTATTTCATTACTAATTCAGTGCAATATCATTAAGTGCCTTTCCATCAACATGCACATTTTTAATCTGTGCATAAAAAAACACCAGAAATTTGAAAAAAGCTCAAACGTTGCAAAAAAGTTAAAAAAAAAAAAAAGACTATTGACAGGACACCTCTGCAAAGAAGATCAATTACTATTCTTTGTATAATTTTTATTCCATGAAGGTTTTACATTTGTAAAGCTTTCCCAGATCCTAGAAAAGCGAGTTGTATGTGCGTAACATCATCCTTATGTATCAGTGAATGTAAATTCACAGTAATGTGCATGTGCAGTGGGCTGCACAACATGTGAATGGGCTCCATGATTGAGTGCAGTATCCAGTTCTTATAGCCCTCTTCTCATTTCTCAGTTTGTACATCCTCGATTCCTTTCCTCACCTCCTTTCCTCGCGTCTTAGTCCTTCCCACCTGAGATGTGAACGGAGGAGAGACACGAGGAGAGAGGAGTCGAGGCAACAGGCGTTTAACAAAATGAGACAGCTGTGCTTTGGAGCCGTCATTTTTTTTAAAGTGACGCCAATTCAGTCAGGACCACTTTAGTCAAAGAAAACTTTTATTTCCATCTGCAGTAGGTTATATTTGGCAGCAAGGCTCTGTTCTTATCTCGACATGTTCTTGTGATTGGATGCTAGCTGTGTGCACGGCAAGTCCCACCCTACTGTGCTGTGATTGGCTGGTAGTCGTTACTTTAATGCATCCTTGTTATTGTTATGAATCCATGATTTGCTGAGAAGCAAATGTTATATGAACATTCTTTCTACCTTACTTTCTTAGTTTATCTTTCTCCTTCTATTTCTAGTTGTGTGACTTTGCTTTAATCATCCATCACCCCCATTCATTTAAGCCTTTGTGTGAATCCCACAGTGTGACTTAGGTATGGAAATGTCACATATGTTTGAATGATCTGATAGTTCAACACTACATCCTGTTTTGACTTTGTCCAAGACCCAGCTATGAATATCCTATGATAATGAATCAGAGAAACAGCAGAGTATTTGCAGTGGTGTATAACAGAAAGATGTAACAGTAAACACATTTGTACTGAGGGAATGTATTATTGAACCAGATGTCTGGCAGCTGAGGCAAGTTTGAGTCTTCATTTCCTGCCTTCCAAATCACACCATCCTTTCACACTCTCAGTATATTACAAAATTTAAACCTGTCCTATCATGTGAGAACATAATGATCTGTTGAAGGGAGTGTGACTTGGTTATTTGAAGAAAATGTTCAAAAAGAAAATTAGTTGATTTTGGATACCTTCTGACTCTAAATCCAGCAATTTTTATTAACTGATAATATGATAATATATCAGAAGCGGCACCAATCAATACTTTTATATAAATAATGGATCAAATGATGTGAAAGGGGTAACTTGTAATGACAAACCACAGAGAATTGTCACCCGACTCTGCAGTTTCCCTCAACTCCACAGAGCACAGTCATTTAGCTCACAGATTTGGATTTGAAATTGTGGCATGCACCTTTACTGTTTTGGTTCAGTCTCACCGTTCTTATCAACCTTGTCTTTAACCACATCAGACAAATGCTTTGATAAACCGACTGTACAATTTAGCAGCTAAGAAGCCACATACTTTTTTAGGAGTTGGTGGAGATCTAAGTTAAGAGTTAAAAGGACAGTGACTATTATCCCCCTTTCTGACATGCGCCCCTTTACATTAGTCTGATGGCAATTTGACTTGTCGTTCTCATGTCTGAATTAAGTGCCCAAGTGGTCATTTTTGCTTAAAAGTTCTAATGGCAATCTTACTTCATGTCAGTCCCTTTCCTGTATTCATTTATCAAGCAGGAGTGCAGATATGAGATAAACTGAACATATCATAATAATAAGCCTGCCCCTCATCCAGCAAGTATGTGGATGAGGGGAATGCATCTGTTGCCGGATGGGTGCATGGTGTGTGTCCCCACTGGTATGCCAACCATCTCATTCCTCTTTGTCCACTTCTCAAAATAACCCCCCACCCCAGCAGCAGCTGAGACAAAACTTCAGATAGAAAGACAGACTTTACAAAAACAGAACGACAGATAGAAGAGGGATGGAGACAGGTGATTCAGATTTCTCTCTCATCTCCTTTTCCTGTAAGTTCTAACACATCTCCAGGGAGGATATTAGCTAGTCTCATGTTATCTGCTACCAGACCTTAAATACCAGGATAACCAGTAACTTACTATATTATTTTGGCATCTAAAATGTGCAGATGAATAGCTATGGTGGTTATCTGAGACCACACACTACATTCGATTTTGCTTTGAATGCAAGTGCAAAAAGTAAAAAGGAGATTAGGAGAACTTTTTCTTTTTCATGATGCCTTTAGGAAAAACTCTCAAACCCTGAACTACAGCCCAGAGGCCAACAGTAGAAGAGACTGACTATATCCAGCAGCACTTAGTTGTGCAACTATGTTCTTTCTAGGTCTACTTTCCCTTTCAATAAGCAAGATTCCACACATTTCTAAGGAGGACATGCAAATTATAAAACAGCCCCCCAATAGTTTGTCTTAGCTTAGTTAGATTAGGTGGTGTAAAAATGCCCTTTCACTGAAATAGGTATTCTGGTGTCATTGCTGTGAATGCGCGAGTGAGTGATCAATCATTCCACAAAGAATATGTAACATGTATCCGATCATTCCAGGCTGGTGGCTGGTGTAGAGGGAAAGGGTGGGGACACGAGGGAGGACAAGAGAGCAACGGGAGGGCTGGCTGCAGTGAATTTGGAAACACAGAGGTAAGGGTCAGTAAATGGTTATTTAGACCCACTTTCGGTATCTTCTTACAGTACCTCTCTCTCAAAAGCTACTATTGTAAGCACCAGGATCATACAGTGAGGTTTCTGGTGGACCAAAATTGGAAAACAGTTTACTATGGAGAGAATGATTTATCTCCCCAGAGCGTCCTATATTTAGAGGTAGGACTGGCTTATTGTCTAAGTTTGCTAAGTGGACTGAGGAGGTCCAGACTTGCATACATCCATTACATCCATTATTTGTCTTTCAGTGACCAGGCTCTTTTTTTGTATGATAATTTGGAGCGTGAAGCAAAGAAAGAGGTTAAGTACCGGTTAAGGGAAGAAAAGGAGGATCCAAAGAATTAATTGCTGTCTTCATAGAGCATTAAAACTGTTTGTCCGGGGTCACCCTACTGAGCTAGCTAATGGGGCTACCTGAAGCTACATATTAGCCCTGTGTAGCTTGCACAGTGAGCGTTTGTAAAGGGAAAGGGGGATTTGGATCTTAAGGGTTCTTTGGATCAGGTAGAGAGCGACACTAAGCAACCAAGGAGCCAGAGACTAAAAGGTGATTAAAAGGATCATTTAGTACAAAACTCTTTAAGGATCACGTTCACGTTCTTGGCGGAGTAAATAGGCTTGTTCAAGATGAACTGCGCCTTGCCTAGAAAGCAGCAGTCAAGTCGGACAGTTTCCAGCAGCCTACAAAGAATATCCAGGAAGTCACAGAAATATTTACTTTCTGTTAGATCCACCTGTAGACCACGTTTGGATAGCTATGGTTGAAATACACTTTATTATTATTATCAACCGCACAAGATATGTTTGATTAAACCTTTATTGCATAACATATAGCCTACAATTTAGTGTTGAATATTATAATTACACAGAAAATTAGGAATTTCTACATAACATGGTGTTTGTGGTCAAGACTAAGACCCAATTAGCTCTTTGATCAGGCGACAACTAGACATTTCCCATTATGCCCTGGGTGCCAGTCTCTCGTGAGGTTATCGCTGCCCACGTGTGCATGACGTCAGAGCAAGTTGGGATCAAGTCGGACACAAACCTAACTGGCATGCATTGTGCAGCGATCGCTGGTGATCGATTCTGCGCAGGCCTGGCTCATCTCGAATGAGCCTCGTGATACACTGCAGTCTGCCCTTGTCCTTGGCAGTGACAGCAGCGTACCAGATGGTGATGAAGGAGGTGAAGATGGACTCAGTGATGGCAGTGTAGAAGAACACCATCATTGACTTTGGCAGGTTGAACTTCTGCTGTGCTTTTTTGATGATGGGGCTGATGTTCAGCTCCCACTTGAGATCCTGCCCAGCAAGCGGGAAGACTCCACAGTGTCGACTGGGCAGTCACACAGGGTGATGGGGGTGGGTGGGGCTGGGTTCTTTCCACTACCAAATCCATTGTCTTTAGAGCACTGAGCTCCAAGTTGTTCTGACCACTCCAGGCCACAAGATGGTCAATCTCCCACCTGTAGGCGGACTCATCCCCACCAGAGATGAGCCCTTGTGTCCAATTGGTTTAAAGCAATGTCTATCAAAAGTTAAGAGCTCAGCCACATGCAGGAAGTAAACATGCATTAAAACATGAAGCAACAGTACATTTCAAACTAAAAGCATGCTAATAAACCCAAGCACAGCAATAGCAAATCCACTAAACACAATATATAAAATCATGCAATATAAGATAACCACATCAAACCACAAAAATATAAATATAAGGAAACCAATAAAACCAATACGTCTGCCGTGTGACACGCTGAACAACCTGTTGGACAAAATAGAAACACTCTATAGGGACCTGTAAATCCTGACCCTACCATAAACAATCCCCAAGCTCTAAAACTTGATGCTTTACTTACTAAATACAATCTGAAATAACTCTATTTAATTTAATGTTTCAACTATTAAGAAATGTTATTGTAATATGTGTTATTTATCTTCTGTGCCTCATGAATGTAATACTTCATGTCAAGATTCAGTTGTTTCACTTAGTTATATTTTTCTTGTTAGATTCTGCGTAGTATTTTGTTTAACAAAAAAACTTGTAAATGCCGAACGTTGAACCTGATTGTAAATGTGTGAGGGGAAAAAACAGATTGTGAATAAAGATTTTTTTTGGAGGAAAAAAAAAGGCTTCGGCTGTTTTCGTCTGTCACGTGACCCTCGAGTTGTAGCGTTTGAGAAGAAGCAACTGCGAGTGGAAGTTGAGGAGAGAATAAAGAAAGATAACAAGGTAATAGCATCAGTATTTCATCATAGCACACCACAAGTCCAACTGTATAAATGCAGCACTTCCTTTCAGCATCTTGCTGCTAACTTTGTGTTAAGCTGGACAGCTACTGTGTTACGGCGGTAGCGTTAGGACATTTATATTCGACTTCGTGTTAACTTAACCTTACTAGTTGGAGCGAAACGAGTCGTTGTTAACCTTTCCACTCGGCTGTGTTCAAACCTTTGGCTTATTTCGTCCCAATAGTACGAGGACCTGAGGAACCACAGGAGCTCAACTCAAGAACTTTTTACATTTCACATTCTGCTAGCTCGGATGTGTTATGCTAGGCTGCCACTGCGTTAGCCCTGCCGTATGGAACCCTAAATGGTCAGTATTAAATAAATAAAGACACTATGAAATAAATAATCATGTGAAGGAATTGTGTAAAGTATATAAATGAACCAATAGATATTTTATTTCAAAATGCCCTTTAAGCCAATAGCTAAGTTTACAAGAATTTGCCAAATTTTAAGATTCGTGGCAAACTAAGATGAACAGATTGGTTACAGACAGCTTTAGTTTTAGCTTGTTCGTAACAATTCGCAACAACTGCGGAACAAGCTGGTGGAAATGTCGCTCATATTTTTTACTCGAGTTACGTTACCTTCACTTCACCTGGTTCACTGTCTCAATCGCTGCCTGTCCGCTCTGTGTTTGTGTGTGTGTGTGTGAAGTGTCTGAAAATGTTTTTGCATTTTATAGTCTTCTACATAGAACTCCCTAGATAGTGAGGGAAACAAGGTCTGTAGTGAATGTTTGAGTGATTACATCTCTATTTAAGTATTACAGCTGCAGTGTTTTTGTTTGTTTGTTTTTTATTATTATGTATTATATTGTTTTTGTACTGCTTTGGCAATATAGATTCCTGATCTGACATGCCAATAAAGCTCATTTGAATTTGAGTAAGGAGTAGTGAATGATTTTGGACACAGCCTCTGAGTGTGTTTGAAATTGCATTCTAACATACACCGTACTATGTCGTCAATCAGTATGTACTACATACTGCTACTGAATAGCGATTAAAGGCCTTTACACACCGGGGATGTGACGAATAAATGCAAATATTTTGCATCAAAACTATTCATACCAGCCAGCCCATTCTTCAGAAAAAAATATATGACACTGAAATACTAGAAATACGACATTGGAGCACTCATATAAATCCTGTGTGTGCTTCAGTATGCTCTAGTGTCTTATGTTACTTTTGGGTAGTCTATGTGCAGTGCCCGGGTAAAAAGCTACACAGAGTGTCTTCCATATTTGATTAATATGACAAGCCAAATCTCTCTAATCTAACGAAAAACGCCCCCGTTGTGTAAAGGCCTTAAAGGGTATTTTCAAACCTGGGCCCTATTTTTACAAATTGTGGGGTCTAATAGTGATGGGATAACCGGTTCATTTTAGTGACTTAGTTCCTTAAATCTCTCTCAGTAAAATGAACTACTCTTTTTTTGAGTCATTCGTTCATTTCTTTCAGTGGGTGGGGGGGCAGTCGAGGGGTGAACTACTCATTTCTGTCCAATACTGAGCCTGTGTAGCTGTCACGTGAGAAAAATGAAACTCTGCGCAAAATGAACGAGTTACCTCTGAGATGACTCGTTACTACTAGTTCATATCAAAAGAGCAGTTCAAATGGACAATACGCTCATGATCGACACATTACTAGGGTCTAAATGACTAATACTTACCATTAGTTTTGGAATTGGTCCAGTAGATCACCTCCGCTGGCATCCGCAAATGGGATGCAATGGCTGCAACGTAATGCTTTGGGGCAATTGTGTCCACTAAAAGTGCTTGTTTTTGTCACTTGAAGTGCCTGACAACATTATGGAAAGGATCCCTACAGAGACAGACTGTTAAAGAGTAAAGAAACACAAAGTCTCGCTCTGAAATCTCGCAAGAGAAGTCTGGTGTGACATTTTGTTGGCTACTCTCTCTGTACCCCAACACAACAAACTCTTCTCTCCAACTCGTGTTTCCACCGTCGTCTTCCTGCAACGACTCAACAAATAAAAATAGGGCCCAGGTTTAAAAATACCGGAGTTTCCCTTTAAGTATGCCAAATGCTGACAGCTCCTTTAATGGAGGTGGGGCAGTTAACCAGATGTACATTTGCCAAAAATAATTTTATCCTTGAAGTCTTCTTCTCAAACCAAAAATACAGTTTTGAAAACATTTCTAATAAAGCATAAAATTTACCTTTGTGAGATATTGGAAATATCATATATTTGGAAATATAATTTATTTCCAACATTGGGGTCAGCAATAATGATTCAGTATTGAATTCTGCCTTGGTACCTAGGGTCACTTCTAGCTGCAGTATTATTGCTGTTTTAGTGGGTGTTCCTGCTCTGACCAGTCTGTCTTTATTTGATGATTTCAGAGCTGAAATGTGGTGATGAGAAGAAAAGCATTTGGAGGACATTCCCTTTGACCAATAAGGAGTTGAAATGAGTTCTGCAGAAGAGGTGAGATCAAATATACATTAACATTAGCCAGTTTTTCCACTTTTTGCTGCAGACAGCATTGAATTCACAAGCTAACTAATGATTGCATTGCCCCCCTGTCGTTGACCTTAGCCTCCTGTAACTTGGCTTTGGCTGGTAATTGAAGGTTTCCTGCTTGCTGACATCCACAGGGAGTGTCGTGGAAAAAACGCCTATACTCTTAATGTATTGTACAATAGAAGACAGACAATCAGAAGTCATCAGCTATCTCTCAGAAAAGATACAAAAACACAGCTTTTATAGTATTCTGGAAACAAAGAAACTCTTTTCCATTGGTCAGTGTTATATGGTTCGATAGGTTTAAACCTATATGAACTTTGAAAAACATACCAAGACCCTTAATGCACAACTGGAAAGCATAAAAACATCTCTATACCATATAGCTGACCTTTTGACCTCACGCTAAGTCACATTGCTCAGCATACACACACAGAAACTTAAAGACATGAAACTGGGTGAAAGTTCAAGACTAGAGACATGAATAAAACTGGAACTATTAACTAATTAAAGTAAATACACAAGCATATAATTACTAAATATTAATAAGTATACAAACAAATGATAATGAATAGATGGTTAACATGTGAATAAATGATAAGTTATAAGCTTACAACTAAGTTTACTTTCACAGGAGTCAGGATAAATATGAATTGGGGAGACCCATAAAACGAGGCGCCCTTTCACATAGAAAGACCCATAGTTTACAATAAAGCAACCCAACGATTATAGGTCGTGGCTGGTGCTAGTGAGTAATGAGCGCTGTCAACAACCGACAAGGACAAGTTTAACCTTCTGTCATTCACTGTGTGCACCGTCAGATGTCATAAAACAGGCAGCAGTTCACTCTCTAATTCCTTTTTTAAATGATGAAACTGATTCGAAAATGAAATGAGTGGATTTGCTGTGAATAGCACACCTGCAAACTAGTCGCTTTTCGGCGAAATTTGCAGTTTCAATCAGCAGTTCAGCGAGGCAGCCGTCACACGCTGCTCAGGTTGGCTGTGTGGCCCGGCCGTTAACGTTAGGTAACCAGTTGTTAAAGTAATTTTAACTTGCCAAATCAAGTTGAAGTGTATCGTGATAATTTTGTCCTAACGTTACCCCATCAAATCTTCCCCAACCTATTTATAATGGAAAGCTTGCCAACTTGTTAGCACGTCAGCTAATGTTAACAACATGGAAACAGCACTGGTTTCAATAAATGTTTTTTTTTTGCCTCAAGTAAATGTTGTCTTTTCCCTTTATTTTCTTCTCAGAGTGCACCAGAATGCTTCGTTTGCATGTTAAAATCCCCAAAAATCTTCCTGGGGAGGATGCCCCCAGACCCCCCTACAGGGGTTGAGTTTACAAACATGTCACCTTTTTCACCTCTTGTGAGTTTGCAGGTCTGGAATAGAGGGGTGAGCGTCTCTCTCTCTCTCTCTCTCTTTCTCTCTCTCTCTGCTCCCTCTCCTGCACTAGGTCCCAAATATCACATGACGTACAAAAGCATTGTTGCTCTTTCCGTAAATGTCCCATCATATCTGAATAAAGGAACATTAAACAGATGAAGCCAGCAATGTTATGTATTATACATTAACAACAATTAATTAGTAGCATGGCTACTTAACGGCTAGCAGCATTTTGTCAAGTCCTACACTCTGACCTTTATTTCTCTCTCTTTTTCTCAGTTGAAACGGACAGACGCAGACAGGATCAGTGTCAGCGTTGAAAATCTTTCAGATAGTTTAGTACTCTTTAGAAGGCATGGACTCACTCATATTGCAGAGAAACTACCACTGTGAACAATGTGGCTGCAGTTTCAGCCAACTAAATGCATACAAGCTACACCTGCATACCCACACTGAAGAGACACCATACTGCTGCGACCAATGTGGGAGACATTTCAGCAACCAGAGTTCATACAGAAAACACCTGTGTGACCATACTGGACCATACCAATGTGACCAATGTGGAAAGAGTTTCAGTCAATTAGATGTTTACAAGACACACCTTTGTGTCCACACTGGAGAGAAACCATACCAATGTGACCAATGTGAAAAGAGTTTTGATTATTTATGTCATTACAAGAGACACCTGCTTGTCCACACTGGAGAGAAACCATACCAGTGTGACAAATGTGGAAACCGTTTCAGTTTGTTAAGTAGTTACAAGGACCACCAGCGTGTCCACACTGGAGAAAAGCCATACCAGTGTGATCAGTGTGAAAAGAGTTTCAGTCGCTTAAGTAATTACAAGACACACCTGCGTGTCCACACTGGAGAGAAGCCACACCGGTGTGAACAATGTGGGAAGAGTTTTCGTTTCTCAAGTGATTACAAGAGACACCTGCGTGTCCACACGGGAGAAAAGCCATACCGATGTGAACAATGTGGGAAGAGTTTCAGCTGCGCAAGTCACTTCAAGAGACATCTGCTTGTCCACACTGGAGAGAAGCCATACCAGTGTGACCACTGCGTAAAACAATTTACTGAGTCTAGTGATTATAACAGACACCTGCGTACCCACACTGGTGAGAAACCATATCAGTGTGAACAATGTGGTAAGAGATACACTCATTTAAGTAGTTACAATCAACACCTGCGTTGCCACACTGGAGAGAAACCATACTGGTGTTCCCGATGTAAAAGATTATTTGCTTGGCCAAAATCCTTAAAGGTACACCGTTGTGTTGATGTAGATGACGAGAGCTTTGACTGAGTGTACAAAAGTTTATTTTTCCAGCTCAAGAAATGGTGGCGGAGTCTGACACCCCTGTACTGGATTTGGATTGCCTGCCTAAGCATGAGGGATTCATTAGAAAATGATCTATGCATGTAATCCAGCGCAACTACAGTATATCTAATTGATAACAGCCTCACTGCTTACTGTTCACTCTCTTAACATCGTGTCAGAGCTGTATTGAGTTACTGCTAATGCAAACAGATCATCCCACTGTCACTGCTTTATTTAAAGCTCTCAACTGGCGAAACACGGGGTGGCTTTTATTGTAAAGCAGCCACAGGAAGCGCAATGTTTGCGTGCATGTTTTCATCATGGGATAATTTTTACCTGTTGCAAGGAAGTAATTGAACAGTGAGCTGTTTAAATGAAGAGCTGCAGGTGACAGGCTGCATGTTGCTGCAAGGTCACCAACTTCACTGTACCATGCTGTTGTGTTGAAAACTACTCGCGTCTTTATGAAGGTAGAAAGACGGCTCAGTAGGTAGAGCAGATCATCCACTAATCGACACTAAACCCTAAATTGCTCCAGAAAAATTGGTCAGGTCAGCACCTTGCATGGTAGCTCACTGCCATCGCTGTGTGTGAATGGGAGGTAATTGTAAAGCGTTTTGGACAAAAGTGCTATTGAAATGCAGCCATTTTTCCATACATTAAAACAACATGAGTTTGCTTGATTGTACTGGAAACAGATCCACCAGTCGAGATCCAATCAGCATTGACTGAAATCTTTGATGATTAACTTTAACTTGTTAAATGTGTGTCAAAGATATTTGTTTAAAACATAAGTGAATAGATCTACTTCTGTGTTCACAATGTTGTTAAACTGCCATTATATCCTATTTGTAAAATAAAAAATCCTCAAAACTCTAAGATGCTTATTAATTCAGTGTGCCATTCATAACAACTGTAATGTGAGTGGTTTTGACAGACTTCCATAACATGCTTCCAGCATGCTCTCTCAAATGCAGCATACAGTAATGGTCATTACTCAGAATTCAGTCATTTGAAATAGTGTTCTCCTTCATTTAGGCATGTTCTAGTCATTAAATACTGGCAATATGGTGTCTAGGAGAAGAATTACAGTGGAAATGTGTCAGCTTAATCAAAAATGTATTATATACTACTACTACTATATTACTGAGATACAAAGACAGTGCCGGAGATGGTATGCGAGACCAGTGAACATCTCAAGGCAGGATGTATGGAGTTAATTTTGTGTCTTTATTATGCAATCAAAAAATAGGTTTGAGAACAAAATTATTGACACTGCATTTAGTTTTTCCAGTTCAGCTGAATTCTGTGGGCAGGACCTACGCAGAAAGATGCAAGACACGTTTCTATTGGCCAGTCTGGATCGGAGTGACAGCTTGGCAACATCTGCAGTCAGTTAACAGAGAGAGGGTGTTTTGCACTCATGGAAAAGAAGATAACTGTATTTAAGCAATGGGAAAATATAATTAACAGGTACAGTGGAAGTTTGGCACAGGGTTATTGCACAGGGATTGTTCCAGACACTGTGTGACTGATTTTGACTTGTGACTTTTGTTGTGTTAATGCGTAAAACTTTAGCCTGTTAACATGACCAAACTACGTGTTAACATGCATTTAATTTTGTCAAACACAAAATCTCTAAGACGTTATTAGCACAAATGGCCTTCCATAGGGTTCATCCCTTGCTCGTGCAGCACTGAAGTCTTTTATTCCACGCCCACTTACTATGTGGGCCACACCTCAGCCTCACCTTGTGTTTAAGAAGGGTTTGAAATACGGGCTCCCCTGAAAGAGACATGATCTCCCCAGAAAGCCTCATTGGAGAAATTTAGGGGGAGCTCTAAAATATCATAATTTTTGGTGCCACTGTTATTTTTCTGTATAAATGTATATTTTCCTGTATATTTAGGTTCCTAAAATAATAGGGTAAGAGTAAAGCACTTGTCAAAGTGCATGTTTATTAACAATGTCCGATAATTTGTGTCTAATCATAGTATATTTTTGCACGTAGGCGGGCCCCTTCCTGTATGCGCGTGCATGTGTACAATACCCTCCCAACCCCACTCCCGAAAAATAGGGCTCCCCTAAAGCTGCAGTGTAATTCGAACACTGTGTATAAGTTTAACTGAGACCAGACAATCAGCTCCCAAAAACAGTCTTTTATACACCTAGTTAAAGGAACCAGTGGGGCCCATAGCTTTGAGGGCTGCACCTATACTCATAGAATCTGAGTTACAGTATGTAACTAACATTCACCCCTATTCATTCTGAAAGACAAACTCCAACTCTCGTCTGACCAATGGAGGAACTTCATCACTCAGTCAGGGACAGACTTTTGCGTTTAAATGGCTGGCCTTGCTTTTCTGCGGTCCAAAAGAGAGAGAGAGAGACTTGTGTAAACAGAGACAATCCACCAGAGGTCACCATGAGACCACAAATTACTTGTCATGCCGAATCTTGAGCCAATGTGGATGTGCTTAGCAAATATGGGGAAATCTATAAAATGTATTGATGAGTAAATAAAAAAAAACATCCTACAGCTCCCCTTATTGTTCCACCAAAGTTAGCACAGTAAATCTGCAGCTTGCCTTGGCTAGGCCTACTAAATTCTGTACCATTTGGAAGATCTATTTGTGAGATGCAGTGTTGTTTTTCTTTGAAAAATGACACTGTACAAACAAAGAACCCGGCCATGTGGCTGGCAAAGTACAAAATCAAGAAAGTGTTCGCATATTTCATGAATTTGAGGGGGGGAAATTATTTATAGGCGGAAAAGGCAGTTGCCTATATCAGGAGATGCAGATTGATATACAAAGTATTTAAATGTGGGATGAGTTATGAACAAAAACACACTTGTCTTTATAACAGCGCCCCCTATATGGTTGACCTGGGTCATTTGTTTTGCACACTGAGTTTGAATATACCGTGAAAATTAACCTTTGGTGTTTAGGCCAAAGTGATTGTTTCACTTTTGTCAGCAGAAAAATAATATAATTAATAAGAGCCAAAACAAAAACGATCGATAACAGCAGGAGACCGAGCAGGATTCCCAGCCAAACCACATTTTTGATCACTGATGATTTATTTTGTGATTTTGTCTGCATCCTGGCTGATCTGTCATCTTTAATATTTTCATCTTCACTGGCTGTCGCTGACTGCAGAGTCACCCAGCTGTGATTCACGTGTACACAATGTACAGACGGTTACTGTCACACTCAATGTGACTTTTTGACGCAAGTCCAGATGTAAAGTGTACTGATATTCTCTGTGTCTCTCTGCACACATACACACAGACATGTCTGTCCCTTATGAATTGTGCAGCCCGTGGGATCTCGTTACAAACAGCGTACCATCTGCACACAGACAAAAACAAGGCCCGTTAACATCTCCTACCGCCTCTATAATCACTACCTCTCAGCTTCAGTCTGTCATCCCCTGTGGGCAGTGTTTTCCACCAAGCAACCTTTGATTCACAATCATAGCTGTTATACACATTATGTTATATAGCAGACATTTTAAGGTATGGTTTTGCAGAATTTAACTACCTTTACATACAGTACACAAGGAAAAGAAATCATCTATTTATCCAGCCATTGTGGAACCTGAGAGAAATAAGCATTATATCAATGATCATATAATTTCATGTAGGGTAAAAAGGTTTCTTCAAAATGCTAACTTTTCATGAGCAAAGAAAAGCAGCTTTGTTTTGTTCTTTTTGGTAACACTTCATTTTCACCCCCCTCACATTTGGCATTCATAAGCAGTATATAGACTTAATAAATGCTTTATAACACACTATATTGTAGTAGTAAGCAGATATATGGATATTTTAAATGTTAAATGTATTTCTTAATGTTTTTGATTAATCATTTAGTCTATGAAACCTCAAAAAATGGATTAAAACTCTGTTGTATTATATTGTCAGTCATTTATTCTCTGTTTAACCACTAGTTCCAGAAGCCCAACAAGAGGCGTTTTAATTGTTGGCAAACACATTAATAAAGACTTTAGAAAGTTCTTATATATGCTTATAACTATATTACAGTGTTGTAAACCATTTGTTAAACCAGTGTTAATATAATGCTTATAAATGTATAAACAGTTATTCTCCTAAATTAACACTACAACATTAAATTTGAGTTTTTACCTGACAGAAAACATTAGGTGTATTCTTGATTTTATGATGCACAAAAAAGCAAAGATTATGCAGCCTGTGTGCAGTGTCGGCATGCATGATTTTGTAAATCTTGCGCTGATTGGTGTGAAAGCGGAGATATATTCTGAAATGTAAAACAACAGACCTTTCTATTGCCAAACTGTATGAACCCGCTTGAGTCTTGGGTACTGAGGTGGTCTTCTAAACACATGTAGGTGTGGCAGCTGGGCCTCTGCTCTTGCATCATGTTCCCCTCTGAGATTTGTTCAGACTACAGAGCCGAGGATGTGCCACTGATGACCCACCACTGTCTGTTGTGACAGGGGGAGCACAATGACACAGCAGTGGGGGACCCATTTCAGAATAAAAGCTTCATTTCATGCTGTAGCGCTGACCCACATACAATCCAGGCATGCATCATTGGCTCCAGTAATTTCACCAACACAGCTGGAGCAGTCTTTAGGGGGCCAGTGAGCGGCTGCCTTACAGTAAATGACTGTGATTGCTGCCATGGAGAAAACTATCGAGGAGTGTAACTGCCTAACCACTTTGGATTTATAAATCAGGAGGAAAGCAGTGAAGTAGTTAGTGACATTAACATGAGCAGGTTGTATGACAATCATTTCTGAATAAACCTTGGTCTTAGTTCAAATTTTCTGAACTCTTACAGACGGAATTTAAAGGTAAAGAGGGACTATGAGCAGTGCTGAGAGTAGACTCATCTTAAAAATGTTTTACAGTTAAGAAACTACAATGATACAAAAATGCAGACTTGGTATAACTGCATAGATAACCACTAGATTTTAGATGTTATTCTCATTCAGATTACAGGGCAATGACAATAAACAGGATTACACACTCAACTTTGTCACAATCATGATTTTTGAAATTGATCATTGAAAACAAAAAGCCATGTATCTCACTCAAGCACCATGACAACAACAGCTTCACCTCAGCAGCCAGTGTGTTTAGCCCCCCCCTCAGAGGCCAATCTCTGTGACAACAGAGTAGGATGAGAGGAGACTGTTTGTAGACTGCTGATCCACATTTGGGATGAGTCAAGGCTAATCATGCGTATTACAGTCAACTGCAGAAACCTGCTCTCTTCTGTCACTGTATTTGTCAGGGAAAAGTGTAATGACACAAATCCAAATACTAATCAAGCAGGAGTTAAGTGATTGTTTTAAAATCAAATTTACATTATGAATACAATATTCACATTCTTTTCATAGCTGATGTAGTTAAGCAAATGTACATATATATATATATATATATGTATATATATATATATATATATATATATATAGAGAGAGAGAGAGAGAGAGAGAGAGAGAGAGAAAGACTATTGTCACAAAGAAGTTAACTTTAGCAGGCTGACTTTCTTCTCCAATGCAATTATAATGACCTGTTGCTATACAGGATTCTATGATTCCATAGATGGAAAGATAGATATGAAAATATAAATACTCACGATAAGTCTTAAATAAGTGACTTAAGTCAAAATTATGAGATAAATCAAAATATTGAGACACAATGGCAAATTATAAGATAATAAGTCCAAATTACAGTATGAGATAGTAAGTCAAAATTGTTACTTATTAAGTCAGTCAATTACAATGACAGAACAAACATGTCACATGTTCTTTGCAAAATTGGATCTCCATTATCAGTTTTACTCAAGGCAAATATGAGGATGGCACAAAGATGAAGGCTGATATTTGTCACCCTGAACTCTTGCAGCTGTGGTTGTGCTAAAGGCCACATCTGTTCTCACCCAGCTTTAAAGAAGTAATCTGCATTTCATTTTGTCCCGCCTGTAAGTCATTCTGAACTGAGATGATGAGTTTAGCTGCGGATGAGTAAAACAACATGCACACAGAGGATTACAAGTCAGCTCTGTATTTTAGTCTTACAGCCTGAGTGTGCTGCATCCACCCTTCATACATTCATCCAGACTGAAAAAGCCAAGAATATCTACACAAAGAAGTGTAAAAAATACATTTTACACATAAACAAAATGCATAGACCTTCTACCTTCTACTGACATTTGTAAACGGAACTTTGTGTAGTAAAGCACTTTCCAGTGACTCCCCTATCATTTTAATGAGGAGCTGAACTGAACCGACTTTTACTACTCAACAGAACCACCCCCAAGCCCACAACTCCATCCCTACTTACCCTCCCACCCCTCGGCCATCCAACTGTCCTGCCAGCTGTCTATTTTAGAGGTCCATGTAACACCCTTCAAGC
Source organism: Macquaria ambigua (assembly GCA_008360985.2). Classification (NCBI taxonomy): domain Eukaryota; kingdom Metazoa; phylum Chordata; class Actinopteri; order Centrarchiformes; family Percichthyidae; genus Macquaria; species Macquaria ambigua. The sequence goes on along the minus strand of VMKM01000121.1, from coordinate 463,944 downwards.
AATTACTGTCTAGTCTGGTCTGGTTTATGTGCAAGTTGAGATCCTTGAAATAGACATTGCATCTTTTTGTGGTCCTTTTTGTACTTTGTACTTTGTACTTGTTTTGCGTCTCTTTGTAGTCATTTTGTGTCTCGTTGTCATTTTGCGTCTCTTCGTGGTTGCTTTGCGTCTCTCTATGGTCTTTTTGTGTCTCTTTGTAGTTTGTCTATTTGTTCCAGGGTCTGGGCCTGTACCCGGTAGGCCCGTTCAGTAACCCATCCATGATACTTATAAGCCAACTACCTATCACCTTCTAACTCTGGTAGGGGTGGCACCGGGAGGGGGCCAATCAGATTCCAGGGGTCCGTGCCACCCATGGCCACCCCTCTAGCCCCACCCCTGACAACTAATGTGTGAGTTGCATTTGTGTGAGCTGCTTAATTGTCTCAAAAACAATTGAAGTTCTGTCTAAAAAGCTAACAGGCTTTATGCTAAACCATATTTGTATTTACCATGATACCACTGTCTTACAGGAATCTTCAGTCTGACCTACCGACCTGAGATTTCCATGCCTAATGAACAGTTTTGTTATGGTGTGTTCCAGTTGTTCAGTGAAACAACCTGATGCGTTTTACAAGGCTACTGCTTATGTAATCTCTTTGAAGGGGGTATGTTGTCAGCCCTCTTACTTCGTCAGAGTGACGCGTGAACGGATTCCCCTTGAATTTGGCGAACAGATGGGTCTTTGCCCAAAGCAAGAATGAATTAAATTGGGGTGGAGATCTTGATCTTGGATTTCCAGCACCAGATGATCATATGTTTTCTGTGAAACCAACAGAGATAGAAACTTTAGTCAAAAGATATGGTGAAAGAAAAAGCTTAAATGCAGATATGCTGTTGTTGTGCGAATTGACAATTTGGAGGATGATTAAAGTAGTGCCCTGTACTTTCAAACTGAAAAAGCTCAAACTTTGTCCTTTGTCCTGTCACTGTAGACTAGTGGTTCTCAAACTTTTTCTGTCACGCCCCCCTCAGAAGCTGAAAAAAGTTCATGCCCCCCCACCCCAGCAAATGTGGAATTAAAAATTATCAATCATTAACAATACGGGCAATTGAAATAAACAAAAGATTCAGGTTAGCAAAATAGCCTTGCTAGAATCAGAGCACTTTTGTTTGTTTATGTCACCACATGAATCATATTCATGCAACTTTAGGTCTGCTCAACATCCACGACCACCCTGCAGTGGCTTTACGACCCCCAGTTTGAGAACCACTGCTGTAGACTATGTATCAGAAACTGCCTGGAAACATGAGAGGTCATCCTATCCTGAGGTATTGACGAACCATTTATTCTATGCCGTAACATACTGAAGTTATTATGGCGAGGTGTTGGCAAATGACTAAACCATCACTGGTTTTTAAATTAGAATGATTTATTGAGTTTCTGTGGCAGGCTATTAATAGTGGAGGATGTACAGAGTGAGTGTTAATTGCCCCATCATTTGAGACCATTAAAGAAGCTTGTAATTAGTTTAGTGTGTCATGCCAGTACATGTACTCCATTGTGACAGCCAGGAGGGCACTGTCTCACATGCACTATTTTAAGGAATATTCTGTTTAGCGGCATTGTTTTGCTAGTTGATCTACCTTCATTTTAAAGGCATAAAGCCAAAATAAATATATTTCAGATATAATTTAGAGTATGTTTAGAGTTTAGAGATATATACAAAAACAAACAAAAAAAGAAAATGTATCTGTACAAGTATAACTCGTATGATTCAAAAATATTTGATGACTGGAGGAAATATTTTGCTGAAACAGTATAAGGAATTTTCAAATGTCAGTATAGACATTTTATATAGTCTGAACCCTATTTATAGGAATACTCTGAATTAGATGTAGTCTTAGCTATATATGATGTTTAAATAGGAGATTAGTTTGGGTGTTAATAGCTACAATTAGATTTTTTTAACTAGATGGACCTATGTTATGTTGCTATAAATTGAATTATGGGCGTGTGGATATCATTAAATTGATGCAAATTTTAGAACTCGCTCATTCCACAATTAACAAATTTCAACCACTGTGATTTGCTTCTGGGAATGACTGACAGCGCTCCTTGGCCCTCTCAACCAATGAGCGAACGGCGAGGGCGGGCACGTCTAATACTGTAATCAATCCTCTGATCAGCCCGTGAGCGTGTGTCCCGTTGTACACTGTCCTGTGTGTTCGCTCTCTCATCGAGTGTGAACCGCAGAGGTATGCCGAGCGGTGTGTTTTTCCTCCATTATAAGTGCGACAAGAGGGGAAAAGAAGGAGGCACATGGGCGAAAGATTTGTGGTAGTCCCGGTGGACAGAGGAGTGGGGGTCGCCGGGGTGGGGGAGCACTCAGACGCAGTTGTCGCTGACCCCGCACCGGACACCGGCAGCAGCAGCGGCGGCACAGTGGAGGAAAAAGAGGCGGGGGAGGACTCCTTGATCGAGACGCAGGATCCCAACACTGTGGTACCTATCTTGGAGTACAACAGGGAGCCCAACAAATACGGTAAGACAGCCGCCCGTTACAGACTCCGTGTCCCACTTCTTATCTCATCTATCTACCAGAGGATTAGCCGTAGCAGTTCACTTGGGCTCTTGTGCTCCTGTAGTTATGTAATGAAGCCGGGGCGTCGTTACCCCAAAACCGAAGCTGTGTCAAAGTAGATAACACCTATCGTTAATATGAGTCACAGAAAGTTTTGAACAGTGCTGTAAAACATTCTTTGAACAAGTTGTGGAAATGTCATTCGTCAGCAAACTGTCCACTATGAACATTGGCACATCATTTTAGGACGTACAGACAATGCTCTCGAAAATTAAACTTTCGATTTCGAATTTTCGATTAAACGGAAAATTAAAATAAGCATTAGCCTGTATCAGCGTTGGCCTCACCTTGTTAATTACGTCTTAATGAGCAGTCTATGTTTAACTCCCTGCACATTTCCCCTTCTCTAGCTTGAAAGAACCACAGTTTCTTCTTTTATCATAAGAGAGCGAGTCAAGTGTTTGTTTTTATACCAGACAGGGAAGAACAGAAGCTCAGTTGATGTGACTGGTTTTTGTGTTTTCTTGTACCTTTATTAAATAATGGAGAGAACCCCATTTCAGTCTTGAACAATGGAGAGCACAAAATAAACAACAGAAACTTGAGGTAGGCTTATCAAATCTGATTAACAAGATGTCCTCTTATTTAAACTCCTGTTATTTAAACTAGTGCTCAAATAATGATTCCACAGAAAAGTAAGGTGTTACTGTGGCACTGTGGTACACTGTGTGGTCAAAATGGTATCATTAGCACACTATGGGCTTCCATTTCTAAAGAAAAATTTAACTTTATATATGACATGATATTTCCATGGATATTTCCTTTTAAAATCCACTGTAAGGTTACTGTTGCTGTTTTATCATATTGAGTACGTCTCTCACTTTGAACCATAATTGCTGTCTTTATCTCGATCCTTGTTCAAGGAGTTGCTCACAAACAAGGTGCTTCTATAGCAACAGATTGAGGGTTAAAAGGTGCTGGAATAATTGCCTGGCACACTGACCAAGCAAGCATGCTAAATTACAGTGTGCTGATGGCTTAGTGTGTGCGTAGACAATCTGTTGTTTGTATTGATTAGTAATAATCGTTAGAGCACAGACTGTTTTGTTAAACTGCGTTGAGTTGCTACAATGGGTCACTAGTTGTGGTTTCTTTTGAATAGAGTTTGTTTTAATGAACATGGGTCACTGCTTTCCACTTCTCTCACTGACCCATCTTCTATTTTGATTCACACAGGCTATTTCATACGTCACAGTAAAATAGAAAAAACAATGGAAGACAGTTATCATGAAACAAATGGAGGTTTTGAGCCATAAAAAATGGAAAAATATGGATCCAATAAAAAGCATCTCACTGGCCCAAGGCCAGTACAAGATGCTGGGTGGGTAACGAATCAGTTTCTGGCCAAACTACAGCTACTGATGGTGATTTAGAGTACCTAAATGAGTATTAATGTGTTCCATTTCTTTTGTGTAGACTCAGAACAGTATTTGACAACATTAGACAAAATAAAGATTAGAATTCAATGCTTCTGTTTATTATTTTTTTATTATATGTAAAGTTTTTCTGATTGTGTAAAAATGTGATTTCATGTCTGACCTCCATGTCTTGTGATTGTGGATTTCAGGACTAAGAAAATAATTCAGGCACTGCTTGTATATATTTTATGTAGCATGGGAATAAACACTGGTGTATTCTCATCTGTAGCTTGATTTGGAGTGTGGAAATGTTGTCTAAAATCAGCACCTCCAAGAGTAGAAGGTGAGCCTTAATGGAAGCCTAGTCAACACAGAGCTGCAGAGCCATGGAAATATCTTCCCCCATGATTTCCTCTTAAGGACAGGTTGGTACCTGTCTATTCAGTTTTAATGCATAGATTGAATTTCATTCTAAATCGGATTAAGTTACTAAGAAGAAAATGGGTGTGCATGTGCACCGATGCGCTTGGAGTAGGTAGGGTGTGTATGCAGCGCTTTGGCTTGTCACAGTGTTTGCTTTGCAAAGCTAGCTCAGCAAGACAATGATAGAGTATATTTTGTGTGAGCTTTCATCAGCAAACATTTAATCTCCTACGTTTTCGTTACATGAATCTGAAGAACATTGTATCCCCTCTGACACATACTCAGCTGGGTGGTGGCACAATGAAAGAATGTGGCTTTGTCATATGATTAAAATTATGGTGTTTCTACTGTTTGTGTTATGTCATTCAACCCTGTGGGGAAATGTGTCCTCTCAGAAGACGTCCATGTCCTTCTCAAAGGATGAGAATTTACTGTTTTTGCTGCTTTATTTTGCTGTAAATTGAATGTCTTTGGTTTTGGACTGTTGAAGATGTAACTTTGGGCTCTGAGAAGTTGTGATGTATATTTACTACTTTTTACATTTTATAGACTAAACAATTAATTGAGAACATAATCAATAGGTGAATTCAGAAATTAGGAAAATGTAACCATCTTCTACTTGCACTTGAACGAATTTTAACATCTTTAAGTGCTGGCTATACTGGATATTGTAAAGAAGAGTTGGCTGTTTGACAGTTGATACTCAACAGACAGATTTTGGGTGGTGTATTGCTTCAAGTCTGTGTCAGCAACTTTTGCTGTCATTGAATATGCCAGTTTAAAAAAAACAACCCAGGACTGTATTATTACTGGTTAATGAAAACTGGACATCAGGAGTCCTGCATCACTTAAGTACGCAAGTATTTACATTTCCTCAGTTCCTTCCTCTACTGCAGCTATTGCATTGCCACCAATACATGACTGATAGCAGGGGATACCTACTTGCTTTGTTGTAATCTATTTAGCCTAATGCTACTGGATGCTTCTGCTAAATTAAATTCCTGGATGATGACGTTGATAACCATAGCAGATAATGAGTCTAGATAATGTTTAGATAATGGATGGTCAGGCATCTTCGATTACAGAGGCACCACATTTTACAGTAGTGTTTTTAGTAACACAGAGCGACTTCTATGTACCCAGCAGGCTCTTCGAACAGATTCTTTTTTCATTTTTATACTTCACCATGACAGCTGTGTCTCAAATGAAGCGTCTGAATGTTCTGGATAAAGCAGACTGATTGTTGCCAGTTATCTAAAACATCCAGAAAGAAGGTTTCCTTGACATTCGCAGGCCACTGGTAAACAGTCTAATTAAAGGTTTTCTACTGTGAGTGTTGATTTTAGTTTTTCTTAGAGACGGGCTCTGTTGATTGTAAAGCTCACCACGAGACTGTGATTTTTCCATAGCTGCGAAGGGGGGGGGCTTTATTGTGCCTTCAGAAGACAGTGTTATGTGATCAAACACAATATTAATATATTAAGTAAGTAAGTATAACTGAAAAATTGTGTTACTCTTGTCATTGAGGTTGCAAAACAATTGTATAGGGCGAGATGAAGTAACAGATATTGTAAAGAGGAAGCAGTGGTTATGAAAAAGTGGAAATTACAGAAAAAAGACTCTCTGAATGATAGTGGCTGTTTGTTTCACTGGCTTGCCCTCTTAAAGCCTTTCAGGCAATCTATCAATGTGCTTTTTGTATGTTCCTTGTTCAGTCTGTGTGACGCAAAGGCCAAGCTGTGAGTGAAGTAAGAAAAGTGAATATATGAACATGATTATTGTAGGCTTAATGTATAAAGTATATTTTAAGAATGTATTGTATATGTTTAAACAACGTATAAAGTATATGCTCTGTTAACACAGTGTCTTAACAAGAGATGTAATGAATGTATTAATAGCTAATGAAATCACATGAAGGGTACAACAGAGGATGCACCCTGCTGCTCGCCTCAGATACGTAGGATGACTAAGATTACATTTGGATTTATGAGCGATTAAGCAGGCAGTGAAAGATAGATGAGGTTCTACAGGCATAAGGGTCTCCAAAAGGTGTCGGATTTCAATTTGATGCGAGAGTACGCAGAGAGAGCATCTGTCAATCTAGCTCTCTGACAGTTCACACACTGGCAGATCTTTGGGGTTGGGAAACACTATTTAGGCTTGTTGCTGAACTTTCGCACAGTAGGCTTCATACTACTACCACTACCTGTTACAGCTGAGGAGCTTTGGCAATAACACATGCTTCCTCTGCAGTGGTAATATCTATTATTTTCATCATTTGAGATTTTCTTTATCTTGGTGGGGAGATTCTTTGTGTGAGAATCAGAGAAAGAGATACACACATGAAAGCATTGCAGTATTAATAAGAACACAGTAATGCAGCAGTTTAAAAAATATTTTTTTGGATCTCATTAAATGACAGTGCCCCGGACCCAGAAAGATCAGTTAACTCGTCGTGTGCAGTACAACTCAACAGTTGACAAAGCTTCTCCACAGCCACAGAGGGCATTGTTAAAATCTGACAAAATAACCCTGATGATGTCATAAGGGTTATGTTGGCTTGGACTTGGAGACTAAAAATGTTTAATATGCATTACAAAGTGGGGGTTTGGAATTTGAAAGATGTTGCCATTTGACAGACAGAAAGGGTATGCATTCTTTTTTTAAGTGTGTCTTTTGCAAGTTCCCCAACTTTATCGAAGTGTAGTACTAAATTGCCTGAGTACCCCTATAATGTTAGGATCACCTGGTGAAGTACTTGGTGGCTGTACAAAATTAATCACACTAGCTATGTTTAAATTATGCTTATACACACAGTGTGGTAGGGTAGTTTTGTTAAAAATGCGAAACCTCTGAAACATGTTTCAGGCTGTTTTAAACTGCTCTTAGCGTGACAGATGTCAAGGTCTTATGGTCTCTTTGAGGTTAATGCATACTGTGTGTATGTGTGTGTGTGTCTGTGATTGATGTGTTTTACTACCCCTTGGTGTGAAGGATAGTTCAGAGAATGGGACTATTTTTCCAGGTGGAACCTGAGGTTACGTGGTAAATACAGTATATATATATATTGTATATTGTTAGTGATTTGAGGTGGGTGAGTCTTCAGAACGTCCTCACCTCACAGCATTATGTTTGCGTGCATGTGTTTGCATTCATGTTTAAAAAGACATGCACCTTGGGCTATCATGTGCTGCCCTCTGCTTTATTTGGAGCCCACCAATCAGCACATGGACACCAACTGGGCCCTGGTGTCCACTATATCTGCTCCTGCTTCTGTGTGGCCTCCCAGTCCGCCACCTCCCCTGCTGGTCCTGCGTGGGGTGTTTGTTCCAGTTGCTCCTTAGTTACACGCAACACCCAGGGAGAAGGGGTGTGTCCCTTGCTGGTCAGACAGAAGGGTTTTCAGAGAACTTTCCTCCTCTTTTGGGAAATGCTCACAGACACACTTTAGCCCAATCCTCAAAATGGCTGTCACAAACTTGGACACAAGAATGATGGACTCAAAATGCACGACTCTTCAATCAGTATGTTTAGTAACAAAACTTTACTGAAGCAAAAGGTCATCAAACAAAAAGCGCTCTCAAGGAGGATATTCAAAAATTCAAAAACAAAGCGCTCATAATGAGGATGATCCAAAAATCCGAAACAAACAAAGTAACAAACATAGACATAACCTGGTGCATGGACAGTGCTGGGACGCTTGGCTCGACTCAACATGTAGACGGAACAAGACGAACTGGCACAGGACAAAGGGAAACAAGGACTATTTATACAAGAGGTAAGGGAACACAGGTGAGACCAATCAGGGGCGGGGTAGACGATCACGACGGCGGGAAAATCACACAAAGAGAGGAAGTCAGGGTCTGAAACGAGAGGGAAGGTGAGTACACAATAAAACAGGAAGTGCAAGACGAGACTAGCCGTGAGTGAGTTTAACATGACATAGAAGTACAACATGAAACACTGAACATGACATGAAATACATTAACAGATCTGCCGAGACACAACAATGGCCTTTTCATTAAGTAATTTCTTTGAATTGGCCATTTGTTTGTGAAGGTCAAGAGTGGTGTCATGCCGTTCATCCAAGGGCATTATACCAGTTTAACAGTATACTGCGAGTTTAACCTCTCTGATGTGCACATTTGTTAATGGGAGAAACATGAGTCTGTCAGTGTCAATTTCAGCTGCAAATACACTTTTGCTCAGTCCTGACCCGAAGGCATGCAGGGACACATCTTTCTTGTCTTACAATTCTTGAGTCACTACACAAATTCAACCCTGCAGTATCCCCTCTAGCAGTTGAAAGTCTCAGCCAAACTTTCTTGTTTGTCATTCATTATAACCCCCTGCTTTAACATCACTGATTAGCTGTTGTCAGAACTGCAGAAGATTTGAATCTTTCACTGTGTGGATCTGTATTCAAATTAAAAGATGCTGAGTTACAGCATCTTTTAATTGGTCCTTTTGTGCCTACAAGTCATAAAACCTTTGACAATTTTTCTATCATACATTTCATTTCATTTTTTTGTCACAAAAAAGCACAAACATTACATTCAAGTTCTGCACATCAATTACAGAATTCTCTAAATATCTAAACTAGTGGAGAACAGTACTGTATCTGTATTGCCAACTCCTGTCATGGCTCTTCAGAGACTGTTTTCTGTAGCTATCAGTACCTTTAAAAATAACCCTGGGTTGTCCTTGTGAACTCATGACACGCTACACAATGCACGCAAGTATCATCAGCTGAGATCCAGGAGAGGTCTTATTCTGTTTTTCACAGAGCTTTACTGTGCTGTCTCCGTTTCATTTTTTCCTTTCCTGATAGAAATTTGGTTCGAAACAATGCTACAGCTGTCAACAAGATATGGTTGGCATGTGTGTGCAGTTTTATGTTGTGGGAGCCATGCGTTAATGGTCAGCAGCAAGCTTGTAGTGTAGGCCAACCAATGCTGGACTTTTGAGACTGATACTGATTTCTATATTTGGGAGTTTAAAAAACCTGATTACAATATATTGACTGCTTCTTTATTTTTAAACTTAAACAGCAATTTTTTTTTGAGTATCAATTTTTTAAATATTTGTGACCACAAAAACATACTAAGCAGTTTTACAGTGTAAAAACCAACTTGTCAGTGCTCTCTGGTGGACAAACTATGTAACGACAACATTTCTGTGCTGCAGTTTCTTGTTACCTATTGATTGACATACACACTGATACAATATATCTGCAGTAAGCTAATATCGGCTGATATTGCCCTGGCTAATTTATTGGTCTAGCTCTAGCTTGAAGCACCTACATTATATATTATACATGTTTTTGAGCACTGGCTGGATCTGAACCCAGAGGCTGATTGTTCCTGACAACAACTACCTCAAGAGTTACTTTTGACTCACTACTGTAATGTGTTCATTATGTGAACACAAAGTACAGTACAGCTAATTCTGTTACAAATGGAAGACTACATTTCAAAGTGGCTGTGCTCCTTCACCTATACTGTGAGTGGCCTAGCCTAGCCCTCCATGGACTGTTGAAAATGTTGTTTGGGTATTTTATCCTCCTCTTGTGCTTGCCTACTCACAAGTTGAAGTGGTCTGTCCTGGTCCCATTTACACACCGTTTAACTGCTTCTGTTTTTAGTGGCAGTAAGAACAGTGGTGTGAATAGTAATATTTGCAGAATATGATGATGATGATGATGATAAATAATATCAGAGATGTCCCAAGCTGATATAAGGATTGGTATCCAGGACAATACAAGCATATTTTAATTTGATTTGATATTTCACTTTATTTTCAGAATATTTTTCTGAAATGTGTCTTGCGTCCCAAGGCGTACACTGTTTTACATACAAAACAAACATCATTTAACCAAACAACAAAACAAATACTACAAACCAAAATTACGTCAGACATTACGTATTAGTAGCTGCAGTGCAATCAATTGAATTGGTCACTTTTACATTCAGAGCCTATTCTACAGAGGTCCACTAAGGCCTACTTAGGTCTTCTGGATTGGTATCATTGTTGCCAATGTGATAAATTATTGAGTTCAGACACAGAGGTTGTCAAAATACACGGATTTGCTAATCTCCAGTGCTAACAAATCTTATTGTTATCTCTCCTCTCTCTTTCTTATTAGCAAAGATCAGTGTACAAAACATTCAGGTAGCAACTTTTCATTTTTAGCCAGCACTGACCACTTTTAAAATGAAAAAATGTCAGTGGTGGCAGATCATATCAGCTGTTGCTAATTAATGTTAATTCCATGAGTAACTTGATAACAGGTGTAGTTAGATATTTGTCAATGCCGCTCAATATCTGTGGAGCACTTACTTTAATCTTTAACATTAAATCCTCCGCCATTGTCTTGTTGGTCAACTCTCCTTACCCTCCTTAGAGCTGCAACAATTAGTTGTTTAATTGATTAGTCGATCGAAAGAAATGAATTGCCAATAATCGATTAATCGTTTCAGTCATTTTTCAAGCAAAAATGTCAAACGTTTGCTGGTTGCAGCTTCTTAAATGTGAGGATTTGCTGCTTTTCTTTGTCATTAATGACAGTAAATGAAGAGTCTTTGGGTTTTGGACTGCTATTTGAAGACGTCACTTTTTGTGATGAGCATTTTTCACATTTTTTTGACATTTTATAGACTATGGGGGGCTGCGGGAGTAGGATGGGGTGTGGGATCGTTATGTCACAGCACGGCAGTGAAATGCCAGCCAGTTCAGGCCAAAGATTTGCGACAAGACAAAACCGTTTTAGAACGTCGCATGGAAAACTTGCAGAGGTGTGAACTGGCCCGTATCAGCTCGACTCAAGCTGACTGATGACGTTGCCTGCCACTCAGCTTGTCAAGTCGCCAGTGGCTGGTTATGTCTATGGGTTTTAGAATGTAAGACACATCACCTGTTTTAACAGCCAATAATCTCGTAGCGAAGTCAGCTGGTCAAGTCAGTTACAAACTGTCAGCTGGTCGAAATGGCAGAGTTTTGGACAAAGGAAAGAGAGGATCACCTCATCAGTTTATTTGAGGAACAGCCGATTCTGTATGACACAACCCATAACGCTACAAATTATATCCAGCTACAAAAAAAGCCTGAAAAGCAGGCAGACCGCCGCATTGCACTGATTAGCAGGGCTCAGCGGGCGGACATGTTTCTGGTGGAGAGGTGCACAGGAGGGCGCAGATTATAGAGATTATTTTTTATAACATCTTAGTTCCGATAGTAAGTTAGTTAAAATTGCCTTCAAATCGGTGTTGTAAAAACCAATCAGCTGTCATCCCTTCAATCGCTGATATACGATCCAATCGGCAATCAGCACAAGCCTAAGCCCTAACTCGTCACGTGATAAGTGAGAACTGACTTCTGCACTTTCAGTTTATAATTGTAGCGTCTGTCATACGACTAAGTATTGATAACGCTCTTAGTATTAAAAATAAGAGTTTTTATTTGATGAACGTGGGCACGAATACACAGAGATGAACTAAATTGGTTTTATTCCTATAAAAAAAAGCAAAACGACTGTGAGAGCGGTGGGCAAGTAATGTAATTGTGGAGTGATATCTTCTCTCTCTGGCTGATCGCTAGCTGATCTCAGTTTCAGTCGCATTCTCCGGTTAAACTTTCATTCATATCATATGTCATCTAGGCTTATGAATAGCTCATGTAATAGTTTTGAATCAGGACCTTCAGTATTTGGATAGTAGTAGCTCATGGAAAAATATGTTATTTCAGTGTGTCAGATATATATTTAATCAACATTTAGGTAAATATATGTATCGGATCGAACTCACTATTTGCAGACACCCAATAATAAAGGGCTTTATTTGGGATTGGGGCCCAAAAAATGGGAAATCCCTAAATAATATTATTGCACCCAATATGTGCAATGATCAATGCACCGGACTTACTGGATATGGAAACACTACTGTTATCAACCTGAAATCCTGCTGTTATCTCTTCTAATGCTCTGTACATAAAAGTGCAGCTAGTGTTTATTTCAGACACACAGAGCATTGTGGTCAGATTGATAACAGCAACAATTTTCCAGCAGCTGAAAGCCACTGCTAATAGACGTTGAACAGACGTCGTGGGAAAAACTACATAACATTCTCTACATTTAGTGTTGGTAGTCATGGGGTTTTCCAGCTCTTGGTCAGCAGTATGTGTAAGGCTAAGTAAGGCATTTACTGTGAGTCATTTTGGCCTTATTGCCTTTGCTATTGCAATAAATACTGATGTAGGACAAAATAAAGCCAAATGAGGCCTGTGGAGAACAAAATCTACCTGTGAAATTACATCAGGAGCTGGCAAAGAATTGTTGTCAATTCAACAAGTGGACACAAACATGAACAGATGATATTTTGCCTTCAAGTACAATAGTGCTGCAATAAATGCTTAAATTTTAGTTAGTGAATATTTTGTTGATGACTGAATTATTCATTCAACTCTATGGCAAATTTTGAGGGAGTAAATTGTGGTGCAGTATGTATGCCTATGTGAGTTGGTCCTGTAGCTTACAACATAATGCAAAACTGTAAATCACAATAACAGACAACCACACATTACCATAGAGTCGAATCAACACCTTTCTGTCACTGTCCAAACAAAAATGAAGCATTCATTTTATGTCTAATTTCTACATTATATTGTTTAGGTGTTCGTGTTATTGTGTCCACCCTAGGTACATGAAAGGAGAAAAGACAGCTAGGTACAGTAGGAGTTCCTTGGTAATGGCATCAGTGGATATCAGATGTCAGAAATGTGTAGAGAGACTTGCGAGTATCATGTTCTGCCTGTTCTGAATGAAGAACCTAAGGATAACCTTCTTAACCCCACCCCTGTCACAAGCAGCCTAAATTGACTGCAGTACAATCAAAGGCCAGAGATGAAACTGATACAGTGGAGGCTTCAATCATTTCCAGTGTCTCTCATGACTGAGCAGTCTGTCCAAAAAGGAACTGAGCTGACAAAACACTTGAGTCAACTTCTGTTTTTGCTAAACTTGCTCACAGGCTGATATTAATGTCCATCTACCCGGCACATCGAGAGAGAGAAGACAAAACTGTTCTTAGACAAGAACTGGCTGCAGATTTCCATAATATGCCTGACTTCATTTTCAAGGTCACTTAAGTGTTCCTGTAAGTGTAACCACAAATGTATGTTTGTGCAATTATCGGTTTTGAAGCCAGGCTTCCAAAGAATTGTCATCATTAGCATTGCTTCCTTTCGTCGACTTACTCTTAAACAAAGAGCCACTGGATGGTTTACTCATTTTAGATTCCATTGTCCACTCTCCTGTGAACTTGGTCAGCTGTCTGTGCCATTTAGTGAAAACTGAAATTCCACAAAAACAGTTTGCAGCTGCGATTTAGAGTGTAAATGAAATATCTGGGGCCAATATGTATGTATTAACGCTGCATATGCTCAATTACCGCTATTAATTAAGCATTGATCATCTCTCTGATGTTTAAATGATGATTGAGATATCGACGGCGATGATGGTTTACAGGTACATGTGATGAAAAAGTGGTACGGGCACTATAAATAGCCACAGCTGTCGGTTATGGTCACGCATAACAACAGCTGCTCTGGTACTGTTGGAACCGCGCCAGTGTGAAACAATTGGTGAAATTGCACTTCTTCTTTGCCCCTCTTTTCATTGACAGGCCTCTCTAGTGGTGGAGCAGGCAGAAGTATCGAAATGCAAACGGGGATTAGGGGGGTTCTACATCAATTTATGGCAAACTGTGGGAATGGAAATGAGGCTTGTGCATGTGCGTCCAGTTCCACAATGATTGAGATTTATGAAACACAACCATGCGTACGCACGGCTTCATGAATCTGACAAAAAGAACACGTATATTTTTGCGCGTGCACACAGTTTTAGTTGTGAATCTGCACAAACATTTATGCATCTGGCCCCTGGAGTTAAGAGCACAGTGCAATTGTGCTTTAAGTTCTCCCAACATTTTAATTTTATGTTAACATACTTGTATGTGACTGCTAAGATATCAGAACAGTTACAGAAGATCATCACCTTGCTTGCTCTTAAAGCAATTCCCAGTGCCAGTAGATGAAACTCATGTTTCATCCGTAATGTAAGCTCTAAGCGGATTACCTAGTAGCTCTAAACTGGTAATAGAATGGTATAGTTTTAAGTTAAAAAAGAAATATAAAGGGGAAACGCATGTGCCTTCAAATCAGAAGAAAGGTCACCTGAGCCTGTTGTGTCAAATACAGCGTTTAATGGATGATTGGCAGGCAATTGTGCTGTTACCTGAGATGGTTGAGGTGCGGCTGTCCACGTGTGCAGTAAAGTCATCAGACTGGATGTTGCCTCAAATCATGCAGAGTGATGTTTACCTTTCCTTAGCTAATTTATTGTGATTTATTTTGACTTAGAATAGCCGATTTTTCCATCATTATCTTCACCTCAAGTCTTAATTATAGAGTTTTCATAGAATTTATGTCTTGCTACAGACTAGAGCTAAGGCCTCCTTTACAGACCAATAAACAAAAGTCATGGAAATTTTGCAGTAAGGAAACTAAAGGTTCAGTCACCATTCCACAGTCAGACATTAGGAAAGTCTGACTAAATGTGACTGGCATTGTTTCCCCTTAGTTTCACTTGAGCTTGTTAAAAAAATGACCGTTCCATTTGCCAGTCTACACCTGATTACCTGATTACACAGGTTACTGTTAATACGGCACTGTGTTTTTGATTGATGGTACTTGGCAGATTTTATTTCAGCCTGTTGGTCTAAATGTGTACAAACCTTAGACAGGGTTCGTACAAAGCCTTGAAAGTTTGGAAAATGCTTAATTTTAACCGTTATGTTTTCAAGGTTAGGAATATGCTTGAATTTGAATATACTTCTTTAAAAATGCTTGATTTTCAACATAATCTGGCATTTCATCATCTACACAATCACTCATGTAAACCAAAATATTTTAACAATTAAAATGAAACGATCCCGTTGTCATATTTGTTTGTTGTCTCCTGGCATTTATAGTAACAATTAAAGGCTTAGAGAGTCTGGACATTTTTGGTGTAGGTACCTTAAAAGTGCTTGATTAGTCCTTGAATTCTACTCTTAAAAAGCTGTATGAACCCTGCTTAGAACAAATAGTTTGTCCATATTTTGTCATGATGGTAGTGTAACTGGTGTATTGCTGGATGTGATCAAATGGGGGCAACAGAGGGTCATTATTAGTCTTCATCTATCTGCTGCGTGATGAGAGGAGACTAGTCAAATTTAAAAACAGAACACCAGAAGCCAGTCAAAGATTTTGCCAGTGTATGAGTGTATTCTGTCTACTCAGACTGCTGACAGTAATGTTAACAGACATGTTGCTGGCCTGTTCACCGTATGTGACAATTTCAGCTTTCAAACGAGTGTGTAATCTAATTTACACATACTGTAAGTTACATTCAGATGGCTTGTGTAAACATAATCTCACACAGACTAACCGTACACTACCTGCCCTGCTCCAAAAGGCATGAAGCTGAAGAAAATGAGCCTCTGGTAAAGAGAGAGTCAAACGACCCAGAAACTGTTCTCCATACCATTACCACAACCATTGCAATACATCCCTGTGTGAAACTGTATTGTGCTGCTGTATGTTCTCTTTCCTCCTGCTCTCTCTCTCCCGCTCCCCCCGTCCCCCTTCAACCCAACCGGTCGAGGCAGATGACCGCCCACCTAGAGCCTGGTTCTGCTCGAGGTTTCTACCTGTTAAAAGGGAGTTTTTCCTTGTCACTGTCGCATAGTGCTTGCTCATGGTGGGGACTGTTAGGTCTCTGTAAATATAAAGAGTCGGTCTAGACTTGCTCTACTCGAAAAAGTGCCCTGAGATAACTTTGTTATGGTATGGCGCTATATAAATAAAACTGAATTGAATTGAATTCTTAGGAGTTATTGGAGTTAGTGGACCAATCCTGATAGTATATCACTGGTTTTCTTTAGTCTACCCTCTGGCCTCTGTCAGCTAAAAATAATGCAAAGCAGTTTTAAGAGCAGGATGAAGTAGTAGAGAGAAGGGAAGTTGCCATGTGACAAAGTCCGTGACCCAAACTCACATGACATGATGAAGAGATGGTATTCTAGCTTGTAAGCCATCATGATTTCCTTTTATATTTTTAGTGATGACATTTTTATTGTGGTTTCCACAGCGTCATTCAGTATATTGATCCTCACAGGACAGTTGTCCTTCCTCCTGCCCCCTCCAGAGGGCACTATCAGTTGTGGTGGGGATTTAGTGTATTACTTGAATGCTCTTGAACAGGGCAGATGGGTGATGTCACAGACACTTGAAATGATGTTTTCTGACTTTGCTGCCTTGCTGCTGTCAGAATGTAGGCTACAGATAGTTTTTAACTTTTGCTTTGTACTAGTCCTGTAGAACAATGTGCACTTATTTTTAAAGATTCAGTCAGTATTTACAATAAAAATGTATATCAATAATGGACAAAACATTTGAAACTGATAACATAGGCCCCTTTCACTGTATTGGTCATATTGAAAGACCCACCAATCAATTTGGGAGTAACAAGAGGTTACATCATAGGTTACCTTTTTGTTTACATTTTCATCATGTGTTGTGCTTTCAGATTAATTTAATTGAATCCAGACAACAAATTGCATTAAATGGATTTCTCTCTTTCTTGTCCTTTATGAAAAATATTGAAAACAAAACTTTCTTTTCCATTTTGGGCCCCCAAACATCTCTTCACAGTCTAATGTATCACAGAGCATCAAAACCCATGACAGAGAAATGGAGCAATACAATGAAATGTAGAGTTAGATGTGAGGTCATTAAAGAGGGTAAAAATCATAGCTAAACAACAGGTGGAATTGTCTTCATTTTAGTTAAAAAGGAAGGATGTGTCCATGAGAAGAGCTGAGTTCCTGTCCACACCCTGATTTGTGTCCTTGGGCTGTACTTGGTGTATCTGTTGCAAATCCAGTCTTCTGCCATCTTCTCTCGTAGAATCGATCAATACATTTATTTTGGGATTTGAAATCTGAGAACAAGTCCAGCTCAGTTGAACTGTTGTTATTTACTGGGCAGATAAATTCATCACTGTGAGTGGATTAATTTATTCACTATGTGACAGTCTTAAAAAAAGTCCTTTGCTGCTAGAGAGAATACCATTAACCCAGCCAGTACTTCTCCCCCAGTGTCGTTTCAGGTCCATAGTAGTTTTTATTTTGGTCATGTTTAAACTGCTTGCATCTTGTCGTTGTGTACAGGGGATGTAAAAGGAGAAAAGCAAACGTATTTTTTTGAGCTATAGAAGAAAATCTTACATTATAACAGCATGGTTTTAAAAGTTATGCATGCTATACCATTCTTTTATTATTTATAAAGAGCCTTGGTTTGGAATATAGTTCTTCAGCAAGTGTGTGTAGGTTTAGTGTGTGTCTAAAACATTCCTAAATGTATTAATAACGGTTCCAACTAGGGCTGTAGTCAACCAAAGGAAATCTTGGTCGACCGAAATTCTGCCTATTCTTCAACCAATCGATTGGTCGATGAGGGGAAAAACAATCTGCATGTTATCTCTAGATTAATTAAATCAGCCACAGTTGACTGAGTGCACTCTACGTGGTAGCCTAAATGAATTATAAATAAACATAAAAAGTTATTTGCAGCATATTAAAATATTTTTCACCTAATTATTTTATACTGACATGATAACAACAGACTCAGAGCCAACCAGCGTGCTCCTGCCCATATTCATATGATTTCCAAAAATAGGATATTGTGGTGGAAATTTGGTATTTCCTTGTGGAGAAGTGAACAAATAAAATGATGATCCAACAAACAGCTGTCTTTTGTATATGTTTTGTATATTTAATTAAGCAAAAGAATAAAAGGCAAACAAATAAAGAGTAATCAAAACGACAGAGCGAGCGCACACAGAGTCAGTCTATTTCAGCTGAAAGGCCAGAGCTCACACACACAGAGGTGTGTATGAAGAGTCAGACCTCAAGGTGCGGATATAGTCACATATTTATAATCTCACATAACATACAGAGAGCAAGGGAAGGATATCAGAAGGAACCCTGGCCTACATCATCTCTGTCTCGAACTAACAAGAGTCATATACAAGTATCAGTACACAGGGCAGACTGTTCTCCTATCACCCCTTCAGAAACCAAACCAATCCAGGATATAGAGTGCTGGTTAAAGAAAACAGGTTATTACTTGAATACATATCTGGTGATAGGAAATTTTGCCCTTACAGATATCAACTGTGATCACAGCACAAGAACTATTAAGACAGTAAACCGCTGAAGCAGCTGAAACATGTCTTATGGTTACTTAACAAATTTACAGCTGCTCATTCACGCATACAATGTTCATTCCTTGGCAGTCCAGAGTGGAATAACTAGCTAGGCTATGCGTGAGCAGTGGTGAAGGACCCCAGTCCTGGCTGAGTCCTCCTGCCTAATGCCTGTCCATTTTAGATTACCATGGATATGTCCTTGATTGGCTGGTGTAGTTTGTTCACTGTGAACATGTGTGATATCGTATTGTGTCATTGAGTTTCACAAAGTAGTGCCTCTTGAAGTCTCTTTTTAGTATAAAATTATTTTCTCTTCCTATGATTCTTTTGGAGCAACAGATGAGTCTAGAATGAAGTCATGTAATAAATACCCTTGTGTTCCTGTGTTTTCCTATTGTGCTTTGGCTGTGAGACATTGCATCAAACATGACATGGTGAAAAACGGTCTGAGAACTGCTTGTGTCACAACATTTTTAGCCTAGTTTTCAGTCTGTGTAGTTGTAAATTCTCTCATAAAAGGGACATTGTCCTCCTGGCCTGGATGCACTGATTGTCCCTGAGAAGCAGTCTGACTGTCTGGCACTTAATCAGCGGATGCCAATTACATCACTGCTCATCCACTGATCAGGGAGTGGATAAGTGCTCCCTTTGTTACCTTAGCAGCACCATAATACTTTGTGAACATTGAGTTGTCAGATCACGGTACTGATTAATGCCTTCCTTTCACCCGAAACATTCCTGGTAGCTGCTTCAGACAGTATATTAACTACCAGTCTTATACACTAAACATATGATTTGCCTGTAGCCAGTGCCATATTTACACTACACCATCTTTTTCTTATATAGTGAAGTACAGATTTCAGATGTGTCCCTGAAATCCCCCAAAATGTTCCTTCTTGTTCCTGATTTGGAATGATACTTTTTTTGTAGATAAAACTACTTGAGTATACGGTTTACAGATGGACAGTATTTCTAAGTGTAGTGTTTTAAAAAACACTTCATAATTTGCCAGGAGACCACTATGTTTCCCTGACAGTACATAAGAAGTATAGGGAAAAACAGAACACTGGCAACCAAACAGTAGGGTGGGTGAAATGTTCAGATTTCATGCAAGGCAGTTGACAACAAGCTGAAAGACTAGTATTTGTCTATAGGTGGGCTGTTGTGGCAGACTGGGATAACTGAATAGTAAATTGCAGTAAAGACTATAGGTACATATGTAAATGGTTATGTAATGAAAAAGGTGATGTCATTTTTATATATAACTTCCTTAAACAAATCATTGTAGTTTGTCCATTCTGGTAAAGCCTGTTTATGGGAAATATAGAAATCTAACTAACCCAGTGTCTAAATATTTCAAAGTTCTACCAAGATGTTTCTATAGTCAAGGCCTGGATACCTCAGTATTGAATAAAAGTCAACACATTTAGGAACTCTCTTAACCACAGTAGTACCAGATGGGATTTTCTTACTCTGGCTCAGTCTTTGTAAATGGACTCCTTGCACTTTGCATAAGGTGCAATGCTAAAAAAGAGTCAGTGCTTTCCTGTAAGTTGGTCAGTCTGCCAGCCCATCTCTGTCTCTTTGATTCTCGTGCCTTCTGCTCCACCTCCTCCCTTTCGTATTTCCTGCAGCCCCCACCCTTCCGTTGACTGTATTGATCTTGTGTGTCATCATGTTTAAGAACTAAAGGGGGGAGAGTGTAACTTGTTCTGGGTGGGTCTCCCAGATGTTAAGCAGCCAAATGAGGCTCCAGGGCTGTAGCATTATGAAGGAACTGGTCATCTGCATTCACTGCTGTGGCTTTTTCCTCAAGCAGGGTTGCTATTTGCATTTCCCATCGCACATGGGTGTTTGCTTGGGGTGAGATATAATACCTCGTATCACTTTCAATGCACTCCTTACCTTGAGGAAATGACTCATTGTTTTCGGATTTGTGATAAGGTCAGCCGATGGATTTGAATATGAGCAGCAATATGCTGCTGCTGCTGCTGAATGATGGTGATACGCAGGCTACACAGCTCAATGTAACAGAATACAGTGGGGTGTTAGAAAAGTGAATAAGAAATCACAGGATTTGATAATGTAATGGTGTGTTTATTGTTTCCTTTGGTAGTTATGATATTTGAAGAAATAGACAGATGGTGACATTTTTTATTCTCCCCCACACAACAAAAACAACAAAAAATTTTCTCAGGCTTTGCATCTAACAACACTCCCATAATTCTAAGGCAAGTGTTTGTCTCTGTTGTCAACACTGCACCTAGTATTTCCACTGTTGCTCTGAATAGATAAAAGCATGAAGTTGACACTTGTATTGATTCACTTTCCTCCCCACGCTATGCCTCTCTCAGTTCCCCATCCCTCTCTGTAAGTGTATTATCGCAGTAACATACAGTACACTGATAATGAGATGTACATGTAATACAGAAGTTGAACATGTATGTGCATGTGCATGCACGAGTGCTAACCCTCTATAGGGGTGTGTGTTTAGACAGCCAGTATATATCTTTAAATCAACCCTGCCCACTTCTGACTATGCACATAGGATCAAATAACACTGCATAGGAAGTGAGGAAATGTATATGTGTGTATTTGGGCACGCGCAAACTGTCCTCAGTGGTGCAAGTCTGGATTTCCTCCTCTCTTTGAACAAAGGCTGACATTGCCGGCTTTTGTTGTGTGTGAGACAGAGCGACATTCCTGGGCAGAGGCTCTTCCCTCAGGCACAGAAAGAGCCATATGTATGCTCTCACACACTCGTGAGCACAAATGCATGTCATGGTTTCTGCAAGTGTGTGTGTTTGCATGTACTGCCCCCCTTGGGCGTGTTCTTCCTTATTTGGATAGTTGGTGCGGGGTCGGGGTCACATGGGTGTACAGCAGAATCCTAGCGATAGGAACAAAAACTCAGAAGTAAGACCCAGCGTCTGCCCTGGAGAGTAAAGTACACCAGGGCAGTAAGTCTGAACGAAAAAACAACTGCGAACAAGAGCAAGAAAGAAGAGTGACAGCTGTTGGACGGAGGAAGAGAGACAGAGGAGCAGCAGAGCGGAGAGGGAGGAGAAAGAGATAAGAGTGTGACAAACAGGAGACATTGAGAGGAAGCTCATGGTGTAAAAATGCCCACCAACTTCACTGTGGTCCCGGTGAAGGACAACCAGAGAAAAGCAAAAGAGGGCAACGAGGAGGATGATGTGGATGACAACAATGTACTGAAAGAGGAAGAGGAGGACGCCACAGGTGAGATCAGATGGTGTCTTAAATGTTCTGTTGAGACAGTAGATAGAGATGTAGCTCTGGAAAATTCCAGACTTTGCTTACAGTGTCCACTGCAAGATGATGATTTGGCTTTATTGCACAGGCTACTCGGATCATATTTTTCAGAAAAGCTGTTTATGGGCTGTGTGTGGGTGGATAATGTGTAGGTAAGACAGTGAATTTTAGGGAAGGCTTGTTCATTTTCCAGCAGCTGCGTGAGATCAGGGTTTCCCTCACACGCCACTGCCACTCAAGGGAGTTTGACATGAATTTTGTTCCATGTCAGCGTTTCCCCTTTGACCTGAATCTCTTGTTTTTTGAGTATTTCACCCTCTGTTAACAAATCATTTATCCTTATTCTATTCTGTTCTATTTCTTTCCTATCTCTTCTTGTTTCAACATACTGCCAGGTTTCCTAGTGTTGTAATAATAAATACAGGACCAACATAGATGCTCTAATTGGGACACCCATGACTTTCGGATCTCCTAACATCTCTCTGTGTTGATTACCATTGACATGCAACCTCCGACATGACTCGCCCTCTGAAGACCTTGCAGTGAACTTTAGTGTGTAACAAACAGGATAACAGAACTTTTACACTGTGTCTTGGATCAGGCATGATACATATTCCCATGTGAACCCTGTTGGACCAAGACAAAATCCATACATGAACTTGAATAGCGCTTGTATTATATGTGAAGTTCAGCGAATCTGTCTCAGTTAGGAATTAGAAAACCAGGACTGTACTTTGTGAAGCCTGAAATAAGCCTGTATGTATTGAGCTGACAGTTGGTAGAAGGCCAGCTTTGTGGACCTGATAACAACAGGACTTGATCCTGACACCCAGAATTCATCTTGCAATAGTCATTCTATCTGGATGTCAATGTAACATTATAGATTTGGTGATGGAACAAAACGTTCTCTCTGGCTTCTGCCAACCTGATATCAACCTGTCTGAAGGTGTAAAGGCAGGGCAACCTTTTTAAACCTCTGTTGTTGTTTTTTAGAGTATTCAGCATGGTGAGGTCATGGAGTGCGTATTTAAGAAACTCCTCTCTATCACTCCATCTTTTGCCAGACTGTTGTTAGTGAAGTTGCTGCTTTTACAGCACTTCACATGGCGCTGAGTGAATCAGCTCCCAGTATTTAATTTCTGCTGTGGAGCTGCAATTACGGCCCCATGATGGGTACGATTTTACAGACTGTGGGAGAGAGAATGGCATTTTATTATGATGGTTATGCAGGATATCGTACTGCGGCATGCTTTGGTTTCCCCTGTGCATGTCTGTGTGCATGCAACCATTTGTCTCATTTGACAATGGCTGCAGTGACAACAATAGTGAGAGAGCAGGGGATGACATGTCACAAAGGGCATGCATGCCACAAAATTATACGCTGTAACGTGGCTTGTAGAAGCATCAGGACCACACACACTTCAATTTGTTTGCACTGATACTGTTGTAAGGAAGACAGTTCTATTGTCTACATAAATCCACGGGTCATCTACAATAGATTCAAGACTATGTTTACCAGACAGAACAGGGGACTAAAACTGTACAATATTTGTAGTACATTTTTGTCTGATTGGCTGCAACCTGGCCAAATGATGCCGATAGGCTGGGCCGGACTGGGAAGGGAGAATGGTTGAAGTTTTACGAGGGAGGGTCCTTGATAGCCTAAGTATACTTGGCTCATGAGCATGTTGTGTAGGGAGGACTGAGTCAAATAGCAGTCACTGTTATTGATTATCCTGCTGGCTTGCTTCCCGTTGGCTGAGTGGGGGGAGGTGAAAACCCACCCCCATGTTGTAATGTAATGTACTCCAGTGCTTCTCATTCAATCTGAATTCCCTCTTTGTCCTGCCTTCCCTTCCCTTTCTGGTTCTAGGTTTTGTCTCTATTCCCATTGCTTATTTCCTTCTGAAAATGACATTGGTGTCCTAACTAACTCTGCATCTCATGAACCCATTATTTGGAGGTCCAGTTTAACTCCTGACAAATGTATTTAATACTCTGCTGGTACATCATCAGGTCAGTGAAAGCATAGCGCAGATAATGTCAAACCTCTGTCCCTTTTGGGTGTTTTTGAGTCACCACTTTCTACCTCTATCTCACACATTGCCATTTTTCTAACAAGAAATATGTTACAGCTTAGTCTTCAGACTGTTTTACTCCTCTTAAGTCAGCCACACAAATGCAAACTTAACCAAATATCACCAGCTCAAGCTACACTTGCCTACACTTTCAAGACAAGCCACTAGACTTTTAGAAAACCATCAGCTAGTTTGGTGTTGACATGTAGTAAAACAGTTTGTGGTGAGCCTGTACCATTTTGTCCTTTTTAGAACAACACAAAGTTAACTGAAAAATAAATTCTATGTTTAGCTGTGGTGTGGAGGGAAAGTAACACGTTTTTACTTTCAAAGCAAAACTGTACATGCCAACATGGTATCTTGGCCAGTTCAGTGCTATTTGTTTCTCTCTTCTATGTGTGTATCCACAATAAAACACATTGAAACTCAATATAAGAGCTTGACTAGTCTTTTGCCAGTGAAACACTCTCATATTAAGCAGTGTTTTTGACCTCGGCTGCAGTTTTTAAAACATTTCAAACCCAGTTCATTGTTGTTGCAGAAGTCTGATCATGCCAGTGCACTGTAGGTATCACTGTGTGTAACCAGACTGAAAGTCTCTGTTTGACTGTGTACTGTAACTAATCTATGTTCGTTTATCTGGAAATACCAACATTGTGGTGATCTGTCCTAAGTGTGATGTTTCTATGTTCCGAGAATTCTTTGGCTTAAAAATCCCTTCATCAGCTTATTGTACCCCTCATTTTTCCATTGGTGATTCCATTTTGAAAATAAGGATTCCAAGTGACTCAGCAAATTGTTAATTTGAGGGACTCAATCCATAACGTTTAGATCACACTGAAGCTGTTTCTTTTTGCTTTTAAATATTTTAATCAGGCTTATTTTCAGTTCATGTCATCTAAAGCTGATTCATTAAACAACTGTATTGGAAATTGTTTAGATTAATAAAATCCACAAGGGCTACATGTCTTATTTTCTCTGCTGCATAGGGCTGACAGATTTGGGGAGAGATTTGAGTCTCCGTGGGAGTGGGTGGAGTGGGATGGTGTGTGAGCGAGAGCATACATAATGGTCAAAAACTCTGTGGGAGGTGAAAAGCAGTGATGTGCAGACTCCCCAAGAATGAATGTAAGCCCTAACTTTGGCCATGTTAGAGCCTTACTCTGTTCATTGTGCCACAGAGGGAATCCTACTTAGATATAGCTGCGCAAAGCCACGCCTTATGAATAAATGAGACAAAGAAGGTATGATGTGGAGCTCAGTAGTAGTAGTAGTATAAGTGTTGGTAGTGGTTGGTTTTGACCCACTAATAAATCACTTGTTTACAAAGCTAAATGTGAAACTGCTATAGTAAAATGCAACCTTATTTCAGTGTTGTTTAAGCTGAAACTAAGCAGGTGATCGGACCAAGTGCCTGGGGTGTTGCTGCCTCTGCCCGTTGGTCTGTTTGCCCATCTGTCCTAGACATGTGTTTCCTGTTTATTTCACAGGCAGGTCTGGTTCTGTTCAAAGTTGTTGGCTGTATGTGCCTGTCTGTATTTTTGTTTCTCCTTCTCTACCTATTATGTTGTTAGCTCTCTAAGCTCCAATGCTTTTGCATACTTCCCAAATTGCTTGCTGTATTTTACAAGCGTCACATGCAATATGCTTTCAGCAGGCCGTCATATAAGCAGGATGTCAGTCTGTGGTTGGGGTTGGAATTACATTTTTTAAACTTGTTTCTCAGGATCTAGGTGAGCAACACATGTTCAACTGTGACTAGATCTGAGAACCTAGATCCATTTTTTCAACCTTTTTCAGTCTAAAAAGAATAGTTTACCCAATAACGTTATTTTACTCATTAACATTAACTTTCTCACCCTTGTACCATTGTATCAAAACTCATAAGTTTGTTTGTCCACAAGTAGTAATTTAAGTTGAACTTTTTCTGTCAAAACTCACACTGCACTAAATCCTTGAGCAAATATTGTGCCTATGCGTTTAGCCTGCCAAGCTACCATCAGTAGTGTTTGAAATAAAGCAGCAATTTGCGAAAGGGGAGCTTCTCAAAATCCCCAATGATTCCTCCTTCAGTGTGGGAACATAGCAACCTGTGATCATGCCTATGCATAATTCTGTTTTTGGTAAAGTTTAAATGGGGAAAAGCCAAGTTCATCTGACTAATATTGGGCATAGGGTAACTTGAACTTGATATCAAAAGCTACGGAAATGTATTATGAGATAAGAGGAATTGCTCATTAGCTCATTAGCTAATCTACTTGTGCATCATTCTATATTTATTATTATTTTGGGAGGTGGGGGACCCTTTCTGTGTGTCCTAAGCGAGCATACTGGATCTTTTTTCTCTTTGAAGAAGGACTACCTGAATGTAACGTTGGTTTCTGTCAGGTCAGGTCTCATAATTTGGTAGTATGCTGGCCAGGTCGTGTCTCAGTTTCATGCCCTTGCAGACCTCTAGGAGTAGTTTGGAAACTCTGCTCTAGGTTATTTATACTGCAGCGTGTGTCCAGCCTGACCCTACAATGTTACTCAACTCTGTGTGTGTTTGTGTTGGCCATTACTTAGTTCTGCTTGTTCCATCTGCAACACAGCAACACAATCAGACTAAATTATTCAATGTCAGTAGTTGAACTATATACATGGGAAAATGGTATCATAAATATTTGCTCTGCCCATGGTTATCTAATGCTTTCTGAATCTTGAAATCACCACTGATTAGATTAATAGATTGTTAAAGAGAAAAATCACCTTGAGCATCTGTATACATTCACCCACAAACAGCTCTCTAACATATGCTATCAATTCACAGGTTCTTTAATTTGTGGCTGTGTGTTGTCAGTGAGTGAATAATGGATGCAGGGAAGAGAAAAGGGAGAGAAGATAGTTACTTTAGGAATGTAAGGAGTAAGTGAAGGACTGACATATGACATAATATGATGTATAATCCCAAAGAACATTTGGTTTATCAAGTCCAGCACTGAAAAATTAACATTAAATTATAAATTATTAATTATAAATTAACACCTGATACTTAGTGTGTTACGTATTTATTAAGGAAAAACAATGATATTCACAGCAGTAAGAACCAACCCTGTTAAGCAACAAGCATTTACTAAACACTTAGCCTAAGCTAAAATGTAAACTTCACTGAGATTTGACCAGACATTGGAGGTTGGGGAACCCAAAGCTACAAAACTAGTATGACCATGTGCTAATGACAGTTTTGAGGCTTGCAAAGATAAGGACATAAAAACTCCAGTCAAAATATTCATGGTGAGACTCTTCATTTTGCCTGCACCTAAGAAAAAAAATCCTACAGATGATGTACACACATCAAATTATCGTTGGGGGAGATGCCTAGCAGCTGATTCAAAATTGTCATTGTTTGCCGTTGGAGAAATCCCCAAATACCTGCATGAAAGAAAGAACAATATGGAGTAAAGCTAAAAAGTAGTGGTGATGTGAAAAATTGAATTCCTGTTGATTGGATGGTTTAGTCTGACAGCCCTACCTTCTCTGACTGCTGCTTCAGTGACCCCCACCCCCACCACCACCACTGGTTCCCTGCTCTCAATATGGTGTCTCTGATAAGCCCTCCACTAATAAGCACACACACACACACACACACACACACACACATTTCTGTGGCTTTCTCATTTCTCTCTATTTATTCTTTCACTGTTAGCTGTAGTGTTTGTGTGGCCCTCAGGGTTCATATGGCTTTTGTTTACATAGGTTCATAGACTGTACAAACATGGGAAACTCTATTGTTTACAAGCCTTACAATTCAGATGTCTGTTACAGTGATGTCCAGCAAAAAATAATCCTCTATTGTCATCTTTACATAATGCTTAAGACCAAATAGTCACTGGTGTTTAGTGCTGTTATGTCCATCAGCATGTAACTTAAACTTAAACTTCACTTTTGGGACTTGTTGTTGGTAAACCATTTTTCCTCAGTTTAAATTCTGCACATAGCTGATTGATGTCAGTAGACATGGTGTGGCTTTGCTGTTCCAATTTTAAGCAAACCAGTAAACATGATTAAAGTAGCTCTTTGGTAAAAGTCTGGTTAGAATCAAGCTACATTTTAATAGCTTTAAAATGTCCCCACCCTAGGATGTGGTCACCAACAATAGCTATTAGCAGTCTTACATTCCACAGCTGTGGCAAGTGTTGGGTCAATGCTATTGATGTGCCTACATTTCCATTATCATCATCACACCGATATATACATAGTGGTGGTTTTGGGCATAAATAGCTATCTGTTTTAAGAAAGACACACAATCTCCAGCGCAATAGGAGGACATTATTGTTTCTTTACTAATTATTTACCAGCTCCATCACTAGTAAGGAGCCAAGAAGTTTGTAATGTGAGCATTGCAAAGTATGATGCTCTCACCATGATTTGCATCATACTTATGAGGCCAAAAGCCATGTAGTAGCCAGATGCAAACTGTGTTGGAAAATATCTTTTTTGAATGTGACATTGATTCCCTCACAACTACAGAGGTGCTGTTCTATAGCTGACCTCTGGCCTACAGCTGTATAGCTGGCCTCACTGGCCACAACATCATCACCTAGCTGAGCTTTGGTATTGATGACTTCACACAGTGTTGCAGTCTTCTGACTGGTTTAGCTTCCTAAAGAAAAGAATCCGTACATTTATACAAATAGCATTTTTTTGGGAGTACTAAAATAGTGAGCAGACATGCATTTTCCTCTTCTTCATTTGTATAAATATACCACCCCCTATATTAAACATACTCATACTCTAGGAACCAGATGTTAGTAGTGCAACCAACATCAGGTTCCTAGAGCCCACTATATCCTTCAAAACTGCCTTTGTTACATTTAAAGTGAACACTGGGAAGCATCTGCACAGTGTTTCCTGCAAATTGTGAGATAGTGACACCATCTGGAGAAGGGTGGACTTACTTCTGTGTGTGTGTGCGCGTGCGTGTGTGTGTGTGTGTGTGATTTCCGTGGTCCATGTTCTGCCACACAAGCAGGTCATAAAAAAACGACTTTGGGTGGAGACTGCTTAGTTTTAGGGGAAAGGGTTTGCCTGCATATGAGGAGTCAGATGATTTCATTGTTGTTCTCACATGACCATGATTCATTCGCACTTGTGGTCAGAACAATTGGGAAGGACGCGATGAAATAACCAAACGCTGTTTCACTGTATTTACTTGTGGTTTCTGTTCCATTCTTAATGCTCACTATTTGTAATTAATAAGTTGTTATCTAAAAATGCGTTTGATGCTCTTGATTGCATGTTATATCATAGCAGAGTGCCTTGAATTGTGGACGTTTATTTCCTTTTGTGTCTTTGGATCATGTCCGTAACTAGCTATAGAAATGCAAGAAAAGCAGACATAAAAAGAATTGCATGCACATTAGATTTGTTTTTTCAAGGTTAGGAATATGCTTGAATTCGAATATACTCCTCGAAAAATGCTTGATTTTCAACATAATCTGGTGTTTCATCACCACCACTCATGTAAACCAAAAATCTTTTAATATTTGAAACGATCCCGTCATTTGCCGGCATTTATAGTAACAATTTAGATGTGATGATAAAGGCTTAGAGAGTCTGGAAAGTTTTGGTTTAGGAAAGGGTCTTGAAAGGGCTTGAAAAGTGCTTGAACTTTATTTTTAAAAAGCTGTACGAACCCTGATCTAAGCAACACACCAGTTTTTTATCTGTGTTAAATTCTACTTTAGGGTGTTTGTCATCAGTTTCCTGTATTCATTAAAACATCAAAGAATCTCAAATCTCATAAGTAGTATAATAATTATATAATTTCAGGTGCTGATAAAGTTACACCACTATATCTATGCTGCATTATAAGCGTACCCGTGACTACAGTCTGATAGTAAGAGCACATGACAGGGAATATCACAGTATCATGTTCTAAATTTGATAGTTTGTCAGTCAACCATTCAATCTTAGTTGGACAAAGTCTGATAGACATACAGTTCCAAATGTTCATCCCCTTCATTCGTTGTCCTGTCCAGTCATGAATTATTCAGAGAATGATTTATTTATTTTAGAAGATGATGATTCTTTGCCAAGTATTAAGGCTCAGTACCCATCTCAGCTCAAAAACAGGAATATTGTGTTTGTAAGTATTTAGTAGTGGCAGTGTAGTGACTTTTTTAAAACCACTTAATCCGTGCCAGCAATGTACTATTGCTTAGTGTATACACATGGCAGTGAGGATACCATTGTAAGTGGCACTAAGTAACATTGATCCCATCAGCCTTGGCTGACCCCAATTCTCTCCCTCTTTCTCTTTCTTTGAATTTCTGACATACTCCCACACTTTCTCAACCACCTCCACATACACATACGTCCTCTTCTTCTATACATGCACAAGTTCAATTAAGATTTGATGTGACCAGTTCAATTTAAAGTTGCTCCATGATGAAAAATGAATTTTTGCCCTACAAGTTGTTGCATCATTACTTGAGCGTGATCCTGATAGGTTCCTTCTGTGGATTAACTTGTGTCAGTCAGATATATTTTCAGCAATTTCCCCCATCATAGTATGGATGTTTTAAAGTTTCCAATAAACCCTCAACCATATATAGACACTACACACTGTCAGTAACCCTCATCTCTCTGTCCCATGTCTCCCGCCCATGTCGTGTGTTGCATAACAGACAGTGTTGTTTACCTAAAGGGTTTAAAGGCTTAGGACATAATAAAGTGCAACTCACAGACACTTATGCGCACACACACACAAAATAACTATAACAGCAGCCGTCTGACATCAAATCAAGTGGAGCTTGATACTACTAAATCCTTCTTACTGTGTGATTTGATAGTCCCTCTTTAAGCTCTGCCTAGACACATCTGTCAATTTAATGATGCTGGCAGCGGATGTTCAGTTTTGTCTTCACATGGCAGGTGAAAGCTGGGTGGACATTGCAGTTTTTGAATTCAAGTAGTGGGCAAGTTTTTTCTTTAGTAAATATTAATTTGTTAAATTATTAATTAGAAACTGCTCTCAGAACTCCAGTATTGTCAAAAATGTTTTAGTACCCAGCGAGTCAGTGATCACAGGGAACTTTGTGATGACAGTCCCAGCTCCACACCTAGGCGGCCCCAGGGCCGTGCTTTGCCTATCCCTGCTGAATGACCAGCAGCCAATACGTCTCAGCCTGGTGAAGGACACTCACCTGACTGACAGGCGGCCTGTGGCCAGAAGACTGCAGCAGAAATTGAGCTTCTGCGTTTTATAAAAAGTTCAGGATTAGCCTAATCTGGTTAAGTGATTAGTGCCCACTTCACATGCTCTTAGACGGACAGATTAATGGACAGCCAAGACAAAGGTGGACAGCAGAGTACTAGGTTCACCAAAGCTTTAGGGTATTGGCTGGGGGAAGAGCTTGGTCTGCCATTGTCTAGCCGGTTTGTTGTGCTGTGGCACATCCTTGGCTCCTCCTAGCTTACATCTAGCTCAGTGTGTCTCACATGAGTTTAGATTAAGGGTACATAATACAGACTAAATGATGGTGTTTTAGTCTGTTACTTTTTTTTAATCTGTTTTCTGACAATATCAAACAAATTTTGTTTAATCAACAGAAATTACAGTATGCAAAATATAGGGTTTACCTGAATGCCTTGATGTTTTATTTCCATGATGATCAAGTCAGAAATAAGTATTAAAATCCTATTCAAATTAAACAACATTAAAAATCCCTAGTTGCAGCCCTACCTTTATGTTAAGTGTACTATAATGGTGTTATTATAGTCATCGTTAAAACAACTGTACAGATGCCTGTGATTGCATGGCTCCATACCAGTTTCCTATAAAATACAGTATGCTGTCGTAGCCTCCAGCTGTATCGTCCTACGTGCTCCTTGTGCTTTGCTGATCGATTGATCATCTCCACCTATGGCACCCTGGAGGTCAGTCAGGGGGTCAGATTGTAAATGAAACTGCTCACTCAGGCAGCACCTGCAGTTTTAAAATAGTAAACAGTTATTGATTCAAAATGATATACTGCACATCTTTTACTTTGGATGGTGTTTTCTCTGCTTTAACAGCTCCACAAGCTCACAAATGTGCTTTCTGTGAGAATGCTTTCTCAGCATCCATCCATCCCTCCTGCCTGTACACTCCCTTACAGCTGTTTTACTACTGCTTTCTGCTTCCCTCGCTTTCTTTGCTCCTCCCCCTTTGTGTGTGTGTGTGTGTGTGTGTGTGTGTATGTGTGTGTGTGTTCGAACATGCTTGTGTATTTGGTTGTGTAGCAGGCATCAGAAGCTCAGGGAGGTTGAGGGAAGGGAGGTGTGTGTGTGTGTGTGTGTGCGTGTGCATGCAGGTTTGTCGGCAGCTTTGTGATGCCCGGCTGATGTCGCTGACATCGTCGTCACAGGCCACTTTTCACACACACACACACACACACACACACACACACACCCACACAGAAATAGCTGATCCTCACATTATCCACACAGCACAGGCAGCATTCCTGACTTCTGCATCTCACTAGCAGTATCTCTATACTTTGGACCCCCATTACTGGAGTTCCCCAGGGACCACTACTAGGACCCCCTCCCTTCCACCCCCTTTTTCAGCCCCGCTCCTCAGAATGGAGCAGAGGGGAGGGTCTCGACGGAAGGGTAAGTTTTTCTTAACTCAAGTACTCCTTCAGTTGCCCTTTACTGGCACCGCTATATGGGAGCTAATAAATTGTAACTATGTTGGGGATATTTGGTTACGTGTGAAATGTTTTTGTTCTCTATAGCTTTTTTTTGTTTTTTATCGGGTTGGTTTGTAAGGATAGTTGTGTTTTTATGAGCTCTCTGTAGCTCACATGGATTAGAGGTAGTTTTTTGTCTTGTGTAATGATTCTCCTCAAGATTAATTGTTCCACCAAAGACAAATGTGGCTTTAAAGGAGTGTTGTTAGAGTGTTGTGTCCCTATACTAGATTTGGTGTGAATTGTTTAAGTGATGGAAAAGTATTAACAGAAAATGGCTTTGTGGTGCTTCTATTAGGGACTCACTAAGTCAAAAGTCGTGATATTTGAATGAATTGTGGTTCTGTATAGATCACTGGGCAAGGCATGGAACTAACTCTGCCAATTAGAGTTGCGAAATTCACCCTAAAAATATATGCCCTGTTGGTGCTGTCCAGCAGTCAGACTAGGTTTATACTGAAGTGCATATGAATGAAGTCAATTTGCTTTTTAGTTTCTGCTGCTTCTTAATCTTGAAGCTGATAATTGTATGTTCCTTTTTACGTTAACCTTGAGCTAAAGGAACTGATTTTTGACTCGACTCCCAGTGTCTCCCACAGCTCCTCTTTCTTTTTTTCCTTGGTGCAAGGAGCCATGGGTTTACACTGGCAGTGTTAGGCAGCTTACAGCGTCATCGCAGTGTTCAGCTTAGTGGTTATAAATAGGATGCGTGGTCATTTATTACCACAGTGACCAGAGAGGCTGAGCCTAACTATTAGCACATCCTCAATGTACCTGTACCTGCTGGTGAATCTATACCAATCAGTAAGCAGTGTGCTGATGAAGTCTGACTTTAGCCCCAGCTTCTCCACAGCATCCCCTTAGCCGGGGATGTGATCACAAACACAAAGCGCTGAGAAGAAACGAGAAAACCCAATGGCAGAAGATAGTGGTTAACAATGTGACATTCAGTCTTTCACTAATGACAAATGACAGACTGACAACTGTCCTGGTGAATAATTACTTTCTACTGTGCAGTGCACTGTCGCAGGGTCAGGGAATCCCACTCCCTTATGTAACATCGCTGACTGTGATGAAAATGAGTGCTCTTTAAATATCAGATGTTGGGGCACTGTAGCGCTAGCATGCATCAGCAGTGAGGGTTTCAAGACCATCTGCACTTGCAATGGCTTTATCCTGCAATGATACCAGGGTGGTGACCTCAAACATTTGGAGTGGTGGAGAATTGTTCACTCTGGTTCTTACATATTTACGTGTGTGTACCTATTTCAAGTAAATTTAAGTAGAGGCAAGTTTTTTATTCATTTCCTGACAGCGCTCGCAGCATAACATTGTCTTGGCCAAAAGCTTGAGCTGTCTTTGGCAGCAAGCTCTGTCATTAATTATTATTTATTAAGTGTGCAATCAATTAGAGGTAGAGTGCTCAAATAAAATACACAATGATGAGTGAAATGTCACATCATATTAAGCTCCTGTCAAACTGCTTGTCATTTCTCATGTTTCTCTGCAGAATTATGCTTTGGTGTTTGTGCCACTCTTGAAACATGCAATATCTGGAACAGCTGACAAATTCTTAATTTAATTAATACAGGGCATAATAACATCCCTTGGAACTTCTGTCCTAAATTGATCTTACTTTTAATATTTAGATCATTAACACAAGTAATTAAATAAATGTAATGTACAAATAATTTACCTGAATTGTCTCTAAGTGAACTGAACTTTGCTTGATGGTTTGCAGAGTTGTAGTATTTTTCATCTTATCAAGGTGTTCTACCGCGCTAGCTTTGGGAATTATGGGAGAAGAGGATGTTTTTACCAGAGAGGTTGATTTAATCTGTATTAGTTTGCATATGGTCATTGCCACTTACATGCTGTATACCCTCTATCAATGTCACATTTTTAGGGGTCACCTAATGCGCTATAGCGCAGGGACACTCTCCCCGCCACCTGCAGAAGTAGAACATGTACAGACACACACACACACACACACAGAGCTCTCAACATCAAATGCACCTGCATTCATTCTTCAACAATTACACAAGAGGTTTCACTCTTCTCCCTTTCTCCCTCTTTATTATAGGCAGACCAGTGTGTTGCTTGGATTCTGTATTCAGTCTGGCCTAAACCGTTAAAGTTTTATAGCGTTGCCATGAACTTAATTCAAATAGTAGCACACAGGTGATCATTTACAGTACATGCGCACTATTTACCAGCAGTCTTTGAAGAACATTAGCTACTGTAGCATGCATTTGGAGTTGTATTTTTTTCCACTTGGCTCTTGTTTGGTCTCCGCCATCTCCAACAAAATATCAGGCTCTTTAGCTGTTAGATGTTTCACTTTCTTTACCAGTTTGTTGCAAATGTTGTCTGTGTGTTGTTTGGAGCTGGGTAAGAATGTTCCTTTCAGTTTATCAGAGCTTGTTGAGAGATGAGAGTGGTGAGAGTGAGCACTACAGGCCTCCAAGGTCTTGTGATCTTTTTTTTTTGTCTTTTGTGTGAATGGTTATTTCAGAAATTGTGTTCACACCGAAATGTCTACCAAATATCCAGCCCTGGTCAACGTCTCTTGGCTGACAACCTAGTTGATGGCTGGCAGTTTAGGCAGAGTTACACTGTTCACTGTATGAATTACAGTGAAAGGATCAGGGTCCTGTCTGATCTTGGTTTTCTGAAGTAACCATAGTCAAAATAGGAGCTATATTATAGCCCATTTCATTTTATAGGCTATAGTTGGCTGGGGCTACTTGCTTTGGTTGGTATGTTGGCTTGAATGCGTTATGAATAATTCCAGGCATGTCATACCACAGGGCATTAACTACTGGTTGAAAGTTATATTTTGGTGAGGAAAATGGGGAAATAGTGAAGCAGAATGTGTCTACTCCTTACTTCTGTCCTGACCACATTCATTAAGTAAGAAACTGTGACTGCAACACTTTTTTAAAACGTGCAACTTCGCCCGGATTTTATTGTTCAGATGCAAAAGACGATTGTTGGCCTTGTTTGGCCTAGGCCTCTATCGTTGGATTACCTTTTAATGACCACGGCGATGTCAAGTGTGGTAGTGGTGTTTTGTGTTCGGACAACACTATGTTTATACAGCCTACATGCAAAATAGGAAAGGGGAAGTGTCGAGGAGAGAGCAAACACAATAAAAGAGGTGCAGTGTAACCCTGCAGGCGCTCTTTTACTGCCACACAGTTAAATACAGCACATAAACAGCTTTCACCCTACGCAGCAGGAAGAAAGGATTCTGTTTTTCAGTGCAGATGTGTTTGCTAGTTTTAAGTTCAGGTGACTCTGCACACTCTGAGCTCTTCAATCGGACATTCTCAACACAAAGACTGTTGACTCCACTCAAATACGTTTGCTAAAAAAAACAGGTACACTGCTTGAGTGTAGTTTTAGGTTTGATGGGATTCAACCTTTGCAGTTTGAGTAGTAATGGAAGATTCTCTACAGTGCAGTTCCGCTTATTTACGTGTAAGCATCCATATGCCTCTATCATAAATAGATTCCACATCCGGGTTTGTACATTATAGTGCACATATAACAGAATCACAGGATTAGTCTGATGCGATATAGATCCCTTTAGCTGGAGACATCGTTGGGCTTTAAAGATCCATTATGAGTTTCACGTGAACACACACTTACACACTCCCTACAGCTTTCATCATCAGTGTTACCCTCCTTCCCTCTTATTCTCTCCTGTAGACCAGGTGCATATTTGCCAACATTTACATCATTTGCGCCTTATAAACGAGTTTGTATGTGAAGTGCACTTTCAGCATTCCTGAACTGACAACAGCTGATGTTAGGACTTTGTGCAGTGCAGGAGCAGGCTGCAGGCTGCCATCTTTGCAGTATATACCTGGTCAGTCATCATAACTGAGCTGCTTTTCTCAGGAGGGGGGCAGAGCTGGACGGGGTGGTAGAAATTATTTTAGTTCACTGTGATCTGAACCTTTTCTCCCCCAAATTCCAACCCAAACAGAGGGATAAGCTTATGGCTTTTTGATAGCCTAAACCAGACTACTAATCATTCAGTTATTTATTTTGTGATGTTGTATCAATATCCGAGTGGGCAAACTCTGGTTGTCCAGTTTAAGATTTGTCCTCCCGCACCTTTGTGTTGCCCCATGATAAGACCTAGATATTTGTAAGTCCCATTTAGTGAGCGCAAGGGCGCTGAAAAGTGGTGGGAACATCATGGTTCAGATGAAAAACAAAATTTTAAAGTGTCTTCAACATATGTGATTTTAGGCAATGTAATGAGGGGATTGGTATGAGGTCAGAGTAGATCATCACAGCGGGTCAGGAAAGAAAATAGCATAGCAGGTCATCCAAAGGGCAGCCTAGGCTACTACAGAGTCGACAATACAAAAATACTCAGCATAAAATGCACGTCAACCGCATAATTAACAGTCTTCTATATTTACACTGCATTGTATGTTTTCTTATTGTGCAACTAAACCTCTCTCAAAGCGCTCTCATTTATTAGTTAACATTTCTTGGTGCAAGCTATTTTTCAGAACATTTTTAACAAATTATGCTTTTAAAAAGTGATGGAGACAAAATCGGCCATTTAAGAAAGTGGTGGGGACATGTCCCCTGGGTCCCCAGTGTAAATGACACCTATGAGCGAGAGGACGTAAACATGAATTTCCAGGAAACAGAGCGTAGTAGCCCAAGAGAAATGGCAACATGTGTAATGTGCTAACATCTGTTAACTAGGCCAGAGTCTTGTCACTGCTACTGTACATGAATCTGGACCATGTCCCCCAGGACTGTTCGCTGCAGCACACCAAAGCACAGTCACACATACACACACGCTGACACTTACACACCAAGAGTTAAAATGATATGTAGACAGACTGACAGACATATACAGACATAGGTCATCTTCATCTTCCATAGCATTCCCCTCATTTCTTTGTCCCTGTACCGTTTTCTTTAGTACATAATCTACAACAATGACTGCAGTAATTGCAGTATTTGGCATCTAGTGGGAGGATTTGTGGCAGCTGGCACATTTGCCTAGTTTGGAATGGTGATGTGCAAGTGCAACTTGAGGTCACTGGAGGATTTAATGACATGGAGGTGGGACAACATTTGTTGTCCCACATCTACCATTTTAGGTATTTCTAGCTTAAAGGGGTATGAGACCATGGGGTGTTGCCATGGGGTGATGACATCTTTATTTCACATTAGGCAAAAAACAATTAAGACACAGAGATGCTGCTATCTTTTCTACATCTTGGTGTTAATAGGAAATAGGCCTAACTCTGCGTCCCCAAGTAGAAGTTGCCTCCCGCTCTGTCTGAAGTTTGCTTCTTTGAAGCAACCAGAAACATACCTTAGCACACATTAAACTAGGGCTGTAACTGTCAGTTGTTTACATTATTGATTAATCAATCAGCCAATTATATTTTTGATTAATAGATTAATCATTTAGCCCATAAAGTACAACTTATGTGTTATATCAAAAATAGATGAATCGACTAATTGTCCCAGGTCTGCATTAAACATAATAATTAACCGAGGAGGTCGTTTCATGTGCTGTCCAGCATGATATATCATGTTTGGCAATGCAGAAGTGTGTCTGTAATCAATTTTTAATACGTTTTTTGACATATAATTTGATAACTGTGTCACAAAATATGTCCTTAACTGTGTTGTTGGACTTATTGTGGCAGGTGTAATATAGGCTAACCATTACACCTGGAGTGATTTCAATGATTCTGTTTACTTCCTGATTGACGTCTAAACCACCTTACACGTGGACACTTTCTAAAAGCAGAAACCTCACCTGATATAGAAACAGTAATGCCAGTTTTAGCCTGCCTCCGGGCCATAAAGAGGATAGCTAGTGTAATTTAAGACAATGATTACCTGTAATGTGTAGCATCCTACCAAGCTAAGCGATGACGGCTGATTCACCCTTGGCTGTATCTTTGCAGTACAAAAGTCATTGTCTTAAATTCATTCCCTGTTATCCCAGCTTATTGAAACACTGTGCCTACCTAATATGTTCTGCTATCCCTCTCAGACTGTGTTTTAAAGAGCTACACAGTACAAGGACATAGTGACTTTCCCTGTGATTAACACCGGGTTAAGCCACGCTGCAAGCCTCTTATTCCCCCTGCAGCTGGATCAAGCAGTAAAAGTTACCCATGAAATCCCCACAGCAGCCAGAGTTCACAGTCGGCAGCTCCACTGATGAATGAAGAAGACCCGGCAGAGAGCCGTGGTCAACAGTGGACGCTATATGGTTGTAAATATTTCTGTTACTGTCTTCAGGCACTGCAGTGATTAATTGTAGGGAACAAGTAGCTTAAAACAGTTACTGTTAAAAATGACTCTTTCTGAACTAATGGAGCACTTTAGTCTTGAAATGGTTTTGTTATGGCTTCTGGTAAAAGTCATAAACAACACCAGATATTTTCTGAAGAAGAGAGACCAAGTAATGATGAAACTATGGATCATGTAGACACAAGATTTAATGAAATAAGAAAAAGCCCTAAATGGATAGTGCCATTAATGGATTGGATATTTAACACAGCACATTTTCATGTACAGTATCTGCATCGCATCCCTGGATAGGCCTGGTCTAACAGTAAAGTCCTAGCAATGTCTATAACATTTCTCTCCTCACAGTGCATAGAACTGAAACAGTTTGTTGATTAACTGATTACTCGATCAACAGAAAATTCATCTGCAACTATTTTGATAATTGAGTCATCATTTAAGCCATTTTTCAGGTGAAAATGCCAAACTGGTTTCAGATGCTGAAATTTCAGGATTAGCTGGTTCTCTTTGTAAATGGAAAATCTTTGGATTTTGAACTGTAGGATGGCTTGAATATATAAACACTGGATTCATCACGTTCACTCAGTTGCCTTGTTAGACTTTTTTGCCTCTAAATTCTGAAGTGTAGTGACTTTCAGATCCAAAAGTAGCCTGCCAGACAGAATTGAGTAGTAGTGCTGTAGTGTACTGCTAGTATTCAGTTAAGGCTTGCAAAGCAGCTTTTCACCTGCATGTTTGTGAGGTTTTGAGTCAGTAAAAGTAGTGGATGCTGTTGCCAATTTAATGATGAATGACTATTTCTGCAAGAAATGGCTGCAGGAATTGCTGCATATGTTGCGTCTGGATGATAGTGTTGTTGTCGGTTTCAT
This sequence comes from Macquaria ambigua, assembly GCA_008360985.2. NCBI lineage: Eukaryota > Metazoa > Chordata > Actinopteri > Centrarchiformes > Percichthyidae > Macquaria > Macquaria ambigua. The sequence continues at coordinate 423,985 of VMKM01000121.1, read as the reverse complement.
TTTCTGTCCTCCATTGTCCTTGTGTTAGTTGTTTGTGGGTGCTCTGGTATGGACTTCTTTGCTCTTCAGTTGAAGAGGTTTATAGTCACCACCTCTGCTTTGTTTCCTGTTGTATTTTTCCTCTTTTAGTCCTTTTGAACCTCATGTTTATTGTGTTAGTGTTTGTCTTATTTGCCTTTATTTATAGAGTTTTATTGTCTATAAAGCACATCTTACCATTTTTGTCTGTGTTTGTTTTGCTAAGGCTTACGCCAGCAGAGTTTTATTATGTTATTATGCCATGTTGTTGCATGGCAGAACTGGGATCTACTTCAACAGCTGACATTTTTTCTCACTCCTTCTTACTCTGAATCATAGCTCTGAGACAGCAGCCTGAAGGTTAGATTAATCTGACTTATTTTGAACCCTCAGAGGGAATAGGGAAAGTCTAGTAAATGTGATCATGGGAAATAAATAAGTTGATCTTCCTCCTACTTAGTTTGGATATTTTATTCTTCCCTAAAAACAAACCAAATGAATTAGTTTTGCTTTCAAGCTATGTAGTATGACATGATGAATTAAACCAGGAGAGCTTTTCCATCGTTCATATGATGGAGGAAAGGGAAGCACATATGCTCACACAGATAATCTTTAGCTAACACATTTTGTCTGGAAATAAGATCCCTCACTGTTTACACTTTGACTTGCCTGCAGCATGTCAGGTATCTTAGCCACTACACTCTAAGCTGTCTGTTCATTCCAAACATTTGCTCAGTGTGTTGCTGTGTAGGTTGCCGGCCCCAGCAGCAAAGACCCGACGCGGTTCACAGTTTGGTGTAGAACGTTGTCTCGGTTGCTGTGTGTGACGCAGATCAACTGTGTGCTTTCTGTTGTGGTTGGTGAAGTGGCGATACAGAGAAGAAGGGTGAATTTACTTTTGAAATTTCTATTGAAAGAGAACTTGTTTAGTCGAAACATAAGACCTTAAAAGTTGTGGTATCTATTGTCCTTTAGATCATGGGGTAGGAGCTCGAAATGAGATCCAGTTCTATTCTGTTAAAGCATATTTTCTGCTTTTCCAAGCATAATAAGTATGTGAGTGCAAATCCTTGAAAGATGGGGTCAGATGACAATGCAAATTTAGATCAGGCTATCTTAAAATACTAATTTTGTTTTACCACAAAGTTAAAAATAAAAGAAATCTTCCAAGTAAATAAGTTAAATAATCTTTATCATGTCATATCAAGTTTTCAGTTTCTTAATTGGAAAGAGAAGAGAGAAAGTTGTAATTACATTACAAGTTAAGCACATCTTTCACATCAAAAGCTAGAACTATGGCAGCTAAGCACCAGAGATTGTGTGGCTTGCCATGCAAGTTAGTTCAATTTAGTTATGGAAATGATCTGTCATTTGTCAAATCCACTTGAATTTGTCATCCTCAAATTTTCATTTGCATTATTTTTGTCAATATCCTGTGTGATTGTCTGTGTACATTCAGCACATCGCTTGCTCTTCTGCCAACAGGCAATATGTGTGTTTTTCCTGCTACTCTTGTAGGTTTTACATTAATGTCAGTAGCACATTAACTTCTCAGTATCACACTATGTGCAAATAATCTGGTGCTGCATTGTTTCATTTTACAGTTTAATGTTTGTTCTTGTGTTTCTATCTACTGATAACCTTGATGAAGTCTGCAACATATTGATCCCTTCTTCCATTATCTTCCACTAATACTGCCAGATTGCAGATTGCCTTTTTTATGCATCATGTTGTTTAATTTGTTTTCTTATTTATCCATGTCAATTTCCTAATGCAGAGCAAAATAAATTGCTTTGTTATATATACTTGAGGTTGCACTGTGCAATGATAATGGAGACATTTAAACAAAATATATTTTTAAAAAGTACTGGATTGTAAAATATTGTATATTTAGCATTAAAGTATGTGGATTGGGTGCAAAAACTGTGATTGTGACATCTCTAATGCAAACATTGACAGCCTTTGCTTCATCATGCAGACCGTGAAAAGGCTTGTCCTTTGAGGAAACAGGTTCTTGCAAATATGGTTGACAGAGGAAACAGTGGAGTGTATTTCTTTGCCAGCCACCATCCATATTTTGCTTTGTTTACACAACATGTTACACATACACTGCATTTTTTGTAAAGAAACAACTGTGTTGTGTTTCCACAGGTGATGGCCTCCCAAAGGAAAACAGTCCCTTTATCAACAACACAGACAATGACAAGGGCAACAGCTACGATGGCACCAACATGGCCCTTTTTGAGGTAACTGTCCAGCAGTTTCATCATCAACACTTGATATGATGCTTATTCACAGGGATGAGGGATATTTTACTACACAAGGACATGTAGCAGTGTGATTTGTTTTGGCAAGATGCTATAGGCCATGAAGGAGAAACCCCAAACTGTGGGGTGGAAGCTGCAAATACATCAATATCTTTTTTAAGTAAACGTTCACTGCCAGAACTATTTCTGCAGTTTAAATTAGAACTAGGCAATGGAGCTCAAACCATTCATTAATGCACAGCATGCTAAAGCATCAGGGTAAGCTGTGGTGAACTAAATAAATAGTACACAAGGAGGTGAAAGTACCAATCTTCTCTGAGCTCAACAACACGTCAGTCAAAGAGTTTATTTGCCATAAAAGCTGGTGCATTCCTTCAAGTTGATTCAGCTGAACCTGTGCCAGGTGCTTTGCTCTGCCATTTGGCAGACCTTGCCGCTCTGTGGTCACTGGCCCTTGTATAGGATCAATTAGGCACTGCGGCTTCTGTTTTCTCCGCTATGTATGAAGCTGAATAGCCAGGCTATTCTAAGAGGCTTTGAGCAGTTGACTGAATATTGCACTTTTCACTTTGATCATGGAAGAGTTTGTCCAGCTAAGCATATGGTGAATGACCACTCACAGGCCAAATAAAGTTGTAAAGGTATTTTTAAAAATATTATTGTATATGTTGTCGACACATATGTTATGTTACTGTCATTTGGGAATGAAAGAATCCTGAGTGGGGAACATGAAGTTAAAACCAAATGATAAGTTGAAAAAACAGTTTGTGATCCTGCTCTTGTTCAGCATGTTAAAATATTGTTTCTGTATTGCAGGAGGAGATGGACAGCAACCCCATGGTGTCATCTCTCCTCAATAAACTGGCAAACTACACCAATCTCACCCAGGGGGCCCAGGAGCATGAGGAGGCCGATGATGATGAGGGGCCCAAGAAGAAAGCCGTTAAGGTACAGAGAGACCTTGTCTGTATCAGAGCTTTAAGGTGGAGTTGTCTACATATAGTACAGTTAGGTACTGTCTGGTTGCATATTAACAGTTGTTCTTTTAAACCTGCTGAACTATCATTACATAACAGGGTCTTTGACCGATGATGACCTGCCTGCCGTTTGTTTTATTCTCAAATCTTTCTGGGGGGTATGCAAACTTGAGCACCTTATTTCTTCTCCATAGCATTTTGTGTCTTTGCTCTGCCTTTATGCCTACTGTGAAATTTATCAGTGTTTTGCAGTAAATGAAAGGTCAAACCATAGACACAGCAATATTAAAATTAGACTATTATTTCTTTTGTTTTTTTCACTCTGTATTTTGTCATTGTTTTACTCTGTTTACAGGAAGTGTATAATAAATAGTCATTCAGTTGCTTTCTCATACAAAAATATTCCGTTTTGCAAGTTAAATCTTGCAATAGAGTTATTACAAATCCAGTCAGTAAGCTTGAATTGCTTCAATAACTGTTTTTGTGCTTGAAAGTAAAAACATAATTGGACCCTTAATAATTAATTTTATTGATAAACAACACTTTTGAATATTACCGGTGGACAAATTGAATCTGTAGTTATAAAACAAGAAGCTTCCTTCAAGGCAACAGTTTTATTTTAAAGGCTATATTTTATATAGAGCACAGTCTGTTGTATAGATGTAATAAGAAATATAACGCTGGCAGTCCAGCAGCTCCTGTCTCCTGTTTATGAGTCAGTACGAGCCTGTGTGTTGCCCTTGTTCCACAGTCCATTCGTGCTGTTTCTCCTCTAGGATCCGTCGATGCTCATGTTTCGGTTTCTTAAAAAAAAGGAAAAATTAAAAGTAGTCACAGTGCTGCCATGCGGCACAGAGATGCTTCTGTAACCACAGCTTCAGTCCCATGCCAGTTGCTCCATCCTGTCCTCTGCATGGAAATAGGCCTCTGGCACCTCCCATTGGCTTGCAGGAACATCCTGGTAAAGAATTAAGCTGACACCATAGTCGCCCCTCTTGTCAGGACCAGTGGGACATTTGGAGAAAGATGGCTAAAAAGGTAGCTGCTTGTCAATCTGAGGTGATCGATTCGACATTTTGTGTTTTTTGTCAGTTTAATATATTCCTGTTGCCTGTGCCTTTTTACACGCTGTTGCGAAACTACAATTCCTTTGCAAGGAATGCTATCTTTTGGGGTGGAAGCATTGAAGGATTTTCGGCACGTTTTGTTACTGGTTACTGGATAGTATAGAGCGGGTCATATAAATGATGCCTGTGTCACTGTGTTGTAAGTCTTAAATCCATATCAAACCTCAGCTCATTTTTATTTTCAGATTCATGTTTTGAAGAACTTTAAGTGCCATCTTCATATTGCTAACAGTGGAAACTTATGCTTTGCAAACTGAGGATTTCCCTGCACATTTATAATGCTGCCCTGTCAAAGAGACTGTCTCGTGCTGCTGGTATGATATCCTAAAACTTAACCTGCCTTCTGCTGAGGTGTGGTTATGGCTTTCATTACACAGCAGCTGGGGTTGGTTGGGCTTGACGTGACCCAAAACCTGTCTGGCCTCATGTGGTGTGAGACCGCAACCCATTACCTAGGGGACAACAGCCCATGGGAGAGGACTAACAAATCAACTCTAAAAAACCTCCAGAAGCCAGAATGGTTGGGCGTGAGGCTAGCAACCTCACTGTAAAAAAACAAAAAGCTTATGCTACAGAAACTGCAAAAACCCATAGAAAACCCCCTGTCAAAGAAATACTTCAAACAAGATTTTGCCTGAGTAAAACCACAGCTTAAAAGTCATTATTAACCATGGGAAAGTTAATCAGGAATTTCACCACTGTCTCAGATAAAAATACTGTGCATGTATGTAGATCAGATGCAGTGTTGATGCAACTTATTGACTGCATTGTATTTAGTGATTATGTTTTTTTATTTAATCTTAAATAACAGCACTTTAATAATTAAACTGTATAGTCATGTTTTGTCCATTTTGTTGCAACTCTGAAAAGAGATTTTGGTTTCATGATTTTATTTTTGTGGGAATAGTCTTAACTGAACTGACTCATGTATTACCATGTATACACAGTGTTTTGTTCCTCTTTCACTTCCCCTTTAAATATGCCTTTATTTCCCCCTTACTCCTTCTTTGTCTTCTACTCTGGTTTCTTCTTTCCTGTCTTTATTTTTCACTGCTCATATTTGCCAACATTGCTGTAATTCTCACCTCCTTCTTTCCATCCCTAATCACCCTGTGCCACACACATACTCATATTCATGCACACATTAATCTCTTTTCTGCTCCATTGTCTTTTCTCTCCCATCTCATCCCCTCCCCTCCCCCCACCTCTCCAGAGCCCTCAGATGGGGACCTTCATGGGTGTCTACCTCCCCTGCCTCCAGAATATTCTGGGGGTCATCCTGTTTCTGCGCCTTACCTGGATCGTCGGCACTGCCGGCATCTTGGAGTCCCTGGCTATTGTCTGCTTGTGCTGCTCTTGTGTGAGTACTCAACCCTCACGACTTACATGACTCGCCTCTTTTTACTCCTACTATACTACATCCGTCATAGAAATTAAAGGAAGGTTTAAACATCTGCACTCTACTATTCTGTGTTTAGGAAAGAAAAGTACAAACTGAAAGGAGCTGGTCTCCATGTCTGACATGGATATTATTTGTCCTTTATCAAGATTTAAGAGTTTAAGCCATTAGAGCAATGACGTGCAAGATTATGTAAGACTGAACTTAATATACACATCCAGCTCTTTAATGCATTATGAATACATTAGCATATGAGAGTGAATATGTGTCCACGAGTGTTTTGGTAACATTGGGGGCAGATGCTTCTTCAACTTCTAATGGCAGACTGGTGCAAATGTTGGATTGACAGCAGTAATGAATGACTGGCAAGCTGACTTAGTGGCCACTGATCCCTTCTATATTTAGCTACTGTGACTCTCCATTTCCCATACACTCCTAGCTTCTAATGGTACCTGGCAGCTTGATTTGTAATCCCTCCATCTGCAAAGTGTCAGAAACATAGCGACATGCACACCCACACAGTGGCTGTATTTGCCAATCCCACGGCAGACAGTGGATTACTTCAGCTTAATCAGGGAAAGTACAAACAAAAACCCCGAATACCATCTCAGTTGAATGCTTTTTGCCTCATAATGAAATGCTCTAATGGTATAACATGATCAATTTCACTTAGAATATGCCAAGACTGGCAAAGTGACACAGACACAGACACATTCCAGACTATTCAAAGTCAAGAATCAAACCTATATTTCCATTCCCTCGTAACTGAAAGAAGCAATCGAAGCCATAAATCTCAGAGACATTTATTTATGTTTTTATTTATTGGAATTGGTATTGTAAAGGATCAGGAAAAAAATGTAACCCAGTACACTGCATCTGTAATGTTATGAATTAATATCAGATTTTGTAGCTGTAATGACTGTTTGCCTAGAAACATGGGGACTTCATTTCATATATTACAATCTAGCTAAAGTGTGTTGGGAGGGTTTACCCTCCACTGCATCGCTGCTGTTACATAATAAGAGAGCCGAGCTTAGTCAAACAGATTAATGTTCATTTTCACTGCTTAGACCACATCTGACTTTGCACTGATGGTTCCACATCAGCCACCAGTTTATAGGTCATATTTTGTGTGCTCTAGACCCAACACCAGAGATGTCTAAAAATAACCTAAGTGAATTCAGCTGACTTCATTTTAGAGCAGTTGTGATTCACTCAAAACAGTTTACTGTATTTTTCTTAATCTTTCTACTCTCACTATTTACTAAATGAAAGCCATTGCAAACAGTTTCTGTTTTATTGCAGCCTAAAGAAGTACACATGGGCACATAGGTTTGTTTTTTAGGATGAAAACAAAGAGGCTCAGTGAGTCAGAATGGCTCTTATGAGACCAGGTCTCACGCTAACGTATTGAGAGCACAAACACTCTTTTTCATTAGCCCAGTGCACAGCATAGCATACCGATTATTTTCCATCATGTCATGATTAGTCTGTTCTTTGGGCTGTGTATTGCTCAACAACATGTGTACAGTAGGTGCATTGTGTTTATAGGTCATTGCCAGCACCTGGTTTTCTAAAATGCATCCACATCAGCATTATATTCACTGTGTAACACAAAAACAAGAAATGCTTTAAATGAGGTAGGAATGGTGTGATTTGTTTTTTCTGTGCTGCCAGTGTTTTGGTTTTTGTATAAAGAAGTGTATCTCAAGACTTCATTGTTAACATTATTGTAGGAGAATTAAAAAAGACTCTTTGTTTTCTATTATATCCCCATACTGTAATATTGATAATGGGAAACAAGACTAGATAGCATGTGGGATTTTAGTAAATGGAATTTCAGTTTTAATGGCTGCATTATTTTTGATTGATACCGTTTTTTGAACATATATAAACTTAATCTCACTACTCATGACTTTATTAAACATATCACCCCCACATTAAAGTAATTATTGTATGAAAGCACTAATGGCAATCCCTAGATCTTCACATAATTGATATTGAGGTGTTTAGTTTGAAATTTCAAGAAATTTGAATTTGTTAGATTCTTAATGTGGACCATTAAAGACTAATGAGAAACCAAAGGCAAATTAATTTAGCTCTTTTGGTGATGACTTGTTCTGTCAGTAAAGTATTGGTTAACTTTGAGGTCAGTGGAATGCAGTGATTTTTGGTTAATGTCGATCTGCCGCTTGTTTGGGCCTGACTGGGCCTCTGGCTCTGGTTGAATTTCTTCTAGAAGCCCCTAAATTCCACTAAGTTTTCAAAAAAGCAGGTGCCTGTACTCAAACAAATGTGTCCACATGACTTATGGGAATTGTGTGGTAGTTTTTCAAGTTTCAACAGTGAGGACATGCCTCACAGTACCTTCTTTTGCTGCAATTGCTTTGATTCATTTGCAGTCAAGACAAGGTGGGGTATAGCTGCTTAGGGTTTCAGTGGAAGTGGGAGGTAAAATTGTCAGCTAATTGGCTTTCCTCCAGCTTGTCTGCAACTTTAAACCGGGCGCCCAGCAAAGAGCACAAGGTTTATCTTGGTCACGTCCTTCTCCCTGTTCCCCTCCTCCTCTTGTCTTTGACCTTTATTCTCTCAACTTCATGCTTTCTCCTCTCCCTCTTCCTTTCACCCTTCACGTTTTAACTTTCATGACTTTCTCTCTTTTCTTCGTACCTCTTATCTTGTCTCCCTGCTCTTCTCTCTGCTTTGTTCTTTCTCTCATCCGGAAGCACTATTAGGTGACAGGCTGATGTAAATACCCTCCGCCGCAATGACTGATTTCACGGAAAAGCTTGTATCCATTACCAATCGGCAAGATTTAGAGCATAAGCTCCTAAGAAGTATTTTGACAGGCTAAATGCTAGATTAAGCCCTCCAAGCATCCTATTGTTGGGAAAGTGTGGAAAATTCATGGGAATAAAGAATAGTTAGGTGGGCATGAAAAACAGATGAAGGAGGTTTATGTCAATTGTCATACTTGGTTTTGAATGGGTGATAACTACATCACAACCTCCTTTCTTACAATACAACATTAAAAAAATAACTTAAAGTAAATACTGGCTATAAAAATAACTCACATTTCAAAGAAATATCATCTGTGTAAGGTCTTGTTCCTTATTGTCTTCTCTCCACAGACCATGCTGACAGCCATATCCATGAGTGCAATCGCTACTAATGGAGTTGTTCCAGGTAAGACTCTTCAGTAATCAGACACAAACAAGGGATGTATTATAAATACAGGAGAAATTATTAAGAGGTAGGATTTGTCTTAGCATTTTCCTTTTTCTTTTAGTTTCTAATGGGGATAAAATGGAGTAATAGGAATTCCTAGGCTGATGCGCTCTAGCTGCAGCTGGAGTGTTCATTTCCCGCCTTTACATATCAAATAGAACCCACCTTTTCCTTCCTTGTTTATTGATTTGATGGTAATTAATAGCAGATATTGTTGTGTAAGAATTTCGGGCACATAGACATTTTTTAGATCCCAGGGCTTGACCAAAACCTTGACAGCAATTTTCCTTGTTTAGTGTATCCATGGATGTATTAGAAAGTTCTCCTTAGTTCCTGAAAAACTGACTTAAGAGAAGTTGGTTTCCTTTTTCTCATCAAACTCTTTCCCACTATGCCCCCGCTCTCTCTTTTCTCCCAGCTGGAGGCTCATACTATATGATTTCCAGATCTCTGGGCCCAGAGTTTGGTGGAGCTGTAGGTCTCTGTTTCTACCTGGGCACAACCTTCGCTGGCTCCATGTACATCCTGGGTACTATAGAGATTCTGCTGGTGAGTGAACACTGTGCGCGGACTACTTCTATAAAGTGCCTATCCTCTACTGTTTGCTCCAACTCACTGTATGTGTAAATTATTCTTCCTCTTTTTTTTGTCTTGTCCTTCCTTTCACCCCTCCCCATTCAGACCTACATCGTGCCTAAAGCAGCCATCTTTGTTGCAGAGAAAAAGGAGGATGAGGTGGATGCCCTGCTAAATAACATGCGTGTTTATGGCACATGCTGCCTAGCACTGATGGCCGTGGTCGTCTTTGTAGGGGTGAAATATGTCAACAAGCTTGCGCTAGTCTTCCTGGCCTGTGTCATTCTCTCCATCCTTGCCATCTATGCTGGAGTCATCAAGACTATCTTTGATCCACCGGACTTTCCGTGAGTCCAGTATACAATAACCTCTGGTGTTGTATTGAACCATATGATGCAAAAATAGCATCAGACTAGATTTGTCAGCCAGCCGTAGTGTCTCGCCAAGATGGCATTTCAATGTGCAGTAGTATTTTCAGCAGTTTTAGTAGTTTCATTTGTGTCATTTTAAAATGTCTCTCTCTTCCTCCACACAGTGTTTGCATGTTGGGGAATCGCACTCTGCAGAACAGTAACTTTGACCATTGTCTTAAGACGGAGATTATAGACAACATGACAGTCACTACCAAGCTGTGGAAGCTGTTCTGTGACGGACCTGAGCTGAATGCCACCTGCAATGACTATTTTCTCAACAACAATGTGACCAGTGTGCAGGGCATCCCCGGGCTGACCAGCGGAGTCATTTCAGGTTGGAACACAGTGTTTCCTCTGGAGGTTTTAGTCGCAGTGCGCTAATGTGGTGGAGTTTGAACTATGTCTTATATAAAAACCTTGAACTTTTCCATTTTCTCATCCACTTCTCCTACTAAACCTGCCAAATTGCACATTCACTTATTAGAAAAGATAAATGGAGAGGCTTGGGCAGTGTTTGTTAAATACTAACATATCAATGGGAATTTACAGTCATGGACCGCAATGTTTTATTGAATAGAGTGCAAACTCAGAACATTCCTCGCGTTATGTAACTGCTGGCCATGACAAACTAATTTTACTCCAAACCTTCAGTGCATGTGCATTCCTGTCATATTTCTTGTGAAGCCTCTGGGGTGTGCAGGTGCTGAGTGATTTCATATGTGATTATTTGAATCTGTCGGCTTCCTCCCATCTCCAGTTACTTTTTTTCTCCTTTTGTTCCAACCCAGTCTCTCTCAAATAACTCCTCCTTGACCATATCATCACCATCATCTCTCTGAAATATCTTTCCTCCCCTACTGATTCAAATCGGTTTAACTTTTTATCTATTTAGAAGTCTGAACCTCTGTTCCTACTAGTGGAAACATGAGATGTAATCAGTTTGCATCTCTGTACCATCTTACCTGCTTTAACTACCAGTGCTCACTCAGCACCAACCACTCATTTGCTGGATCTCTTCTAAATCTAGGGACACTGATATCAGATTCATGCTGGATCTCATGTCAAACAGTTATATGTTTTATAGAGGTATTTAATTATGTGTTAATTTTGCTTGTTACTGCTGCAGTATTAGTTATTGACTGTTTGTCTCACAGTGCATATTCATTACTATACAGTCTTTATCTTTATGTTTAATCTGTCTCTGTAAAGAAGACACATTATATTTTCTTGTGGGTGCATTACATACTGCTTTGTACAGTGCAGGGCCTTTGTTGTTTGGAGTCTAATTACTCTCTTTCTGTCTCTCTTGTAGACAATATGTGGTCAGAGTATGGCCCTCTGGGTATGTTGGTAGAAAACAAGAAGTTGCCATCAGCTGGGGTAAGTGACCCTGCCCAGGACATCTACTTGCCCTATGTAGTCAATGACATCACCACCTTCTTCACACTGCTGGTCGGCATCTACTTCCCATCTGTCACTGGTGAGACTATGATAAAAGCGACACACCCACACACACACTATAATGTGTGAATTATTTGTGTAGTTTTTAACTTCCATTATGGTCGAAATTGCAGAGCATAGAATTGTGTTTCATTTCTGAAGATTTCATGTTTGATTCTCTGTTGTGACCCGACTTCTAGGTATCATGGCTGGTTCAAACCGGTCAGGTGACTTGCGGGATGCCCAGAAGTCCATCCCCGTTGGGACCATCCTGGCTATTGCCACCACCTCCATCATCTGTATCCTTAAACCTTTTTGTGATACCAGACAATCCAGTCACACGACTAGAACTGTACCTTTGAAAATGTTTTTCTAGCTTTCTCAGCTAGGCCCTCAAGTAGTTATATAAATTAGTTGATAGATATAATGTTGCCAGATATCGCTGCAAGGTTATCTCTAGGTTGCCACAGTTGCTAGGTTTATAGGCTGATGGCAGGAATACTTAGTTTTGGTGCCACTGGAACAAGAATCAAAGCCTGGCAGAGGCCCAGTACAACAGAGCAGGTACCACCAGTTAGTTTGTGGGTAGTGTGTGCACTGTGAAGACTTTGTGCTATGGATTCAATTTACTCTCCTGAACAGCGCTTTCCAGACATCACCTGTGTGGTGCTATTCGGTGCCTGCATTGAGGGAGTTCTGCTTCGAGACAAGTAAGAGTTTAACACAGAGTACATACTGTAAAATACTGTACACCTATGTTGCACAAAGTATGCTAAATGGACGTGTTTTTGTACCTTTTTAAAAAAGGAATTGGAAGAAAAATGGAACACATTTTGTATAATTTAGGTTTTGTTCACCATTTTTCTCTTTAAGTATCATCTCTTGAGTGCAGATTATTATAAAATTATCTAGTCACTAAGTCACTCAGATTTGATGTTTTTCAGACTTGGTCCCTTGCAAATACTTAGTGTTCATGTGACCACTGTACCCTCTCAAACTCCTTTTTATCCTTTTTTGGGTCATGAGAAGTACTATAAATCCTTTTTTAGTAATTTAACAGTTATCATAAGGAGTGTAAGGTTAGTGTACAAGCATATTTTACGTCACATGTGTACTACCTAAAAAGTGTGTGAACAACTTGTATTAAAACGTGGACCCACCATGTATTTTAAATTCACAAATTGTCTACTCGTTATGACATGTCAAGATGAGTTTACAAGGCAATTAAATTAATTTGCATACTATGAGCTATGGAACTTGTGTTTTGCTTATTTTCTGTCTTTAAAGGATAAGGCTGGTAATGTTCTTTATCTTTGTTATTGTCAAAAAAATTGTCACGAAAAGACCAAAACCAACAGTGATTTAGTCAACCTCTCAGTACTTTATGATCTCCCCAGCCTGTGGTTCTCAGCCACAAGCCTGTTCACTGCTATTGATGTAAATCTTTAAAAACAGGTACAGAATCTATACTTAGATTTTTTAAAAGAGGCTAAATAATTTCCTAAACCTAGGCTCTGTAGTCTTAGAAGATTAATCAACAACAAGAGGAAATAGTGCATTTGTCAGGGACTAATTTTCAGCGGAGGATTTTGTGTGATAGTGAGTATGTCTGGCAGCAGGACGGTGTATGTGGAATCAACTCAAAATAAACTACAGTGTGTGTGTTTATTGTAATGAAGGAACATATGTTTTTGCATTGCAGATTTGGTGACTCGGTGAAGGGGAACCTTGTTATAGGCACACTATCATGGCCATCTCCCTGGGTTATTGTGATTGGCTCATTCTTCTCCTGCTGTGGGGCGGGGCTGCAGAGTTTGACTGGCGCCCCACGCCTGCTGCAGGCCATCGCACGAGATGGCATTGTACCTTTTTTACAGGTTGGACACACACAGTCAACACAAATACAGTCAAAGCAGTCTTCATCCTCACGTGCTGATCTTCATTTTTAACCCTTGACTGTGTGTGTGTGTGTGTGTGTGTGTTAGGTGTTTGGTCATGGGAAAGCTAACGGAGAACCTACCTGGGCTCTGCTGCTGACTGCTGGGATCTGTGAGATCGGCATCCTCATCGCCTCCCTGGACGCTGTGGCTCCTATTCTCTCCATGTCAGTATCTGTTTGCATAGTCATATTTCATACTTTCTTTCCATAAAATCAGATCACCAGATAAAATTTGTAATCACTCAAGTATTTGACTTCTTAAAGACATGTACAGTAGGTCATAAAGAGAAGATTTAGATAACGAGTGAGTATTATTTTTCAATTTATTGCCTTCCTTCCACAGGTTTTTCCTCATGTGCTACTTGTTTGTCAACCTGGCCTGTGCAGTTCAGACCCTGCTGCGGACACCTAACTGGAGACCACGCTTCAAATACTACCACTGGTGAGTGATGAATTATTCAGTCTTGCAAGTATATTGTCTCTCTGCAGTTCACTCTCTATCTTTACTTTCTCACAGTGCAAGAAATGGATATTGAAAGTCTCTGAGGTTCATCTGAGGGTCTCAAAACACTGCAGTTTTAACTGTTTGTAAGGCTTATTTCACCCATCAGGGAGCTACTGTTGAGATGACTGAGGCTTTCCTTATGAAGCTTCTAGAACAAATTCCAAGAATCACACACACAAACACCTTCACAACCACAGACACACCTGTTCAGTGTGGGTTGTGTGATGACCTTTACTGAGATTACTTCCATGACAAAGGCTTAGGACAATACAGGACGGCACCATTGTTAGCAGTGGATTTCGTAATATTACTTTCAGGTCTAAGCCTCTCAGCTGTCCATTCTGAACTGGTTTTAGTTCATTAAGGCTTTTCCATGAATGTGCAGAAACCCTGAAAGAGTTGTTCTATTAATGGATGGGTACGTAGTTAATGGACTGGAGTTAAGTGTATGTTTTCTTGTACAGGGCCCTGTCCTTCCTTGGAATGAGCTTATGTCTTGCTCTCATGTTCATCTCCTCCTGGTACTATGCTATTGTGGCCATGGTCATCGCTGGCTGCATCTACAAATACATTGAATACAGAGGGTAAGAATGACTTTGTATGCAGTAATTTTGTTCATAGGAAAATAACCTGAATCAAAGCAGAATAAAGGTAAATCTACAAAACTGATAATTATGTACAGAATATAAAATGTTTTAAGATACTTACATGTGATCAGACATCTTGACATTATTGCTATACCTTATAATGTAAAGTTTTGACAGTCAAGAAATACAGCTTTAAATGCAGAATGTGCACACATTTAATATCTGAGCTACTGTGGAGGACAAAAAACACAGATTCAAGAAAAAACCCTTCATTTTTGGATTAGCAGGCATGCAGTTCAGGATCATGCACTTCATTTTAAAAGGAGCAACGTGTTGTACAGTTTTTCTCAGCTAGTGAGAACAGTGTAGTCCTTCAAAATCAATATCAAAATCTTAAAATGTGAGAGTTTTATACTCTTCATGTCACTTAACAGAAGGCCTCTTGAATTATAAAAAATACAGCTGTGACTCTCAGGCCTGCTGAGCTTAACAAAAAGGTACTTGTAGGTAGATCCTGGACTAAATCAGCAAAACACACGAGAAATAATTTAATCCACACCAAACAAGTGTGAAAACAGTGTAAGACTGTTGAAATCCATCCATTGGCATTGGTGTTTATCATTTTGTGTGTGTTCTCATTTTTTTTTTTTGCTTCTTGCTGTTTAATTAATTGTCAATCATTTGTCGGTTTTAGGGCAGAGAAGGAGTGGGGAGACGGCATCCGTGGCCTTTCTCTCAATGCAGCACGCTATGCCCTCATTCGCCTTGAGGAGGCTCCACCACACACTAAGAACTGGAGGTAGAGTATGCGTGTGTGTGTGTGTGCGCGCGTATGTTTCATATGGGTGTGGTTACAGCTGACATAGTGCCATCTGTCACTGTTGGAGTGGACAAAAGAGAGACAGGAATAGACACAGAGGGTACATTTGATTAATCTCTTGGTCCTCTACCTAATCTGACAGAAAAGGTTGATGAGCCTTCATACTGTACAGAGGCCTGCACTGGCTGACCTTGCAGACTGCCTGTCCAAAAACCAAACGAGTTTCATTTACTTTCTTGGCATGTTCAGTGTGGATACTCTTCTTAGGGATGTGATGTTTCCAATTATACAGATGGTTCTCATTGAAGGGAACTGTTTTCTGGCCCTCTTCTGTTAGTGTTGTGTTAAACACATGCACTATATTACTCGAATTAAGATCTCCCTGCATAGTTGAGTGAGGACCAATAATACTGTAAAATACTGTGTTGCCACACCTACTCTAAAGAAATACTGTGTTTTACACAGAGGTGTTACTTTACAAGGTAGTTGCATTAAACTATTATAGCCCTTAGAAATGTGTGATTTGTACACATAATAGTCTTAGTCACCTTTTTTAACACAAAACTATTTGCTATTCTTGAACCTTCTGAGATGTAAGGATGAAGCTGTCTCTCCTGTCCCTCACCACCTTGCAAAGCAATGCAATCCCAAACCCTAACCCCCTCTCCTTTTTTTCTCCTTATGTATCCAGGCCTCAGTTGTTGGTGCTCCTGAACCTGGACTCAGATCAAGGAGTCAAACACCCTCGTCTGCTGTCCCTCACCACTCAGCTGAAGGCAGGGAAAGGCCTAACGATAGTGGGAAATGTTATAGAGGGAACCTATCTCACCAAAGACGCAGAGGCCAAGATTGCTGAGCAGGTACAGTGGAAATGCATACACTGGCAGACAAGCACAAACACACATGCAAAATGTAAATGCAGGCACAAGTATATTGTTCTACCAGAAGTGGGATTTCATGGTCACAGTTGCTGATAAAATATACTGCTTTATTTATTATCTGTCCATCCATTGCTAAGCATTATAGCCAAAATCAACAAAATGATATGTTTCTTTTAGTAGTAGTGTTTTAAATTCACTGCTTGACCCACAGTCTAATCTGTTGTGTCTGTCAGGATTTATAGACTCTCTGACTCTGAGCAGATGAACTGTGCCACCTACTGGCCAAAGTGAGCAAGTCATTTGATTCTTTTTTGCAACCTGATTGACTGTGTCCTCAAAAGCATTTTAAATCAGTGGATTAGTTTTTCTGCGAAAGCAATCATGTGCAGAAGCTGAATTCCAGATTACACAGACTGCTGTATTGTTTAGACCCATCATTATGAGGTGTCCTGGATGGATACTAATGAGAGTGCTGAATGGTATTTTTTATTTTTTTTATTTAACCAGGCATGTCATTAAGAACAAGTTTTTAATTACAATCAGGGCCTGGCAAAAGGCAAAGCCTCTCGAGGGAAGGGGGTGCAGGCTGAAAAAGAGATGTCAAAAGTTAAACAGACAGCAGCACACATCCAAAAAACATTTTAACAACAACAGAACAAGAGTAGCATAGTAGGTAGAAGGGGGACAGACCAAGGAGGTATAGATAGGGGTTAAGCTGAGTAAAGGAATGAGTACTATCAGAAGTTAACAGGACATCTTTGCCATTGAGTAGCCATGGCATCTTTTTCTCAATAGTCAGTTCTGTATCAGCAATGTATCCGTTTTATTTCCTACCTTCTTCACACTTTATGTTTTCTGTTTTTCTGCCTTTCTCTGTCCAGAACATCAAGTCTTCCATGTCAGCAGAGCGGACAAAGGGTTTCTGCCATGTTGTGGTGTCTTCAAACCTCAGAGATGGCTTCTCCCACCTCATCCAGTCTGCAGGGCTGGGAGGCATGAAGCACAACACAGTCCTAATGGCCTGGCCCGGGACCTGGAGGCAGTCCAATGACCCGCAGTCATGGAAGAATTTCATAGGTACAGAGTGGGATACAGAAAGAAAATTACATCCAAATTGATTTAAAAAATGCATAGGAAGTAATGATAATACATCTTACATTACATATATGCACATCTGCTTATGCAATCTTTCCATTAAGATGGCAATGACTTAATGTCTCATAGACAACACATACTGATTAACAGGCCATGTCTCATAGACACTCTCTCTCTTCCTCCATCCATCCAGAGACGGTGAGGGAGACCACAGCGGCCCATCAGGCCTTGCTTGTGGCTAAGAATGTGGACAATTTCCCCACCAACCAGGACCGTCTGGTGGAGGGCACCATCGACGTGTGGTGGGTGGTTCACGATGGAGGCATGCTGATGCTGCTGCCCTTCCTGCTGCGACAGCACAAGGTTGGTGTGTGTGTGTGTGTGTGTGTGTGTTGGGTTGTGTTTATCTCTGAGACATCCTTAACCCCTGCAAAACATTTTTCTTAATTTTCATTACTCTCTTTATGTTCCTGCCCAGACTCCCTCTTTCATACTCACCTATCTTTGCTAGGATTTCTTCCCTCCTCCTCTCCCCTTATTCCTGCTTTGCCTCACTAATCCCTCCATCTACCCCTGACTGACGGTCTGACTTGTTTTTCCATTAGACCTCCTTCCATAATAACTGTGTCTTTCCCTCCTCCAGGTGTGGAGGAAGTGTAAGATGCGTATCTTCACTGTGGCCCAGATGGATGACAACAGCATCCAAATGAAGAAAGATCTCCAGATGTTCCTTTACCACCTGCGACTGGATGCAGAAGTGGAAGTGGTGGAGATGGTGAGACTTTGTTTGATAGAATAGCACTGCTTTACATCCTGCAGTGGTAGTGATGCATCACTCCATTGGAATCAGGCTAGCAGTCATCTAATACAGTGGCTTCATATGTTGAGGATCTTGTTTATCAAGAACCCACGATAAAAACAAGAAAAATCATTTTTCATTCTTCTTAATTTTTCAGTTTCAGTACTAGAATGATTGAGTTTGTCACATGTACTCTTATTGGAGGCATTTTTTACTCTTAAAGGGCAAGGAAGTTTCATCCATTTATGTTTTATAAATTAACTATATTTATTTACTGTTTTAAAGTTGTTGTTATTTATATTGGCTTCTTTTTGTTGGCAAGATATTTATAATTTGGATCAAATCAAGACAACCCGCTACCAAGGATCAGTGAATAGATTTTGATGTTTATTTCACATCTGGGACTTTAGTCATTAGTCTGGTTGCCAAACAGTAAGACAAACCTGAAAGACAAAGAAAATTAATAAACTGCTGTGGAGGCTGCAGCGTTGTATTGGTAACAGCGTTTCTGTCCTCTCCTGTGCAGCATGATAATGACATCTCAGCCTTCACCTATGAGAAGACACTGGTGATGGAGCAGAGGTCTCAGATGCTGAAACAGATGCAACTTTCCAGGACTGAGAGGGAGAGAGAGGTACCTGAACACAACCCTGCACTTACTTGCTTTGTCTTTTTTTGTAGTCGCATTCCAATTCAACACAAAAGAATGCAGAATTTTTATGGTGTGTCTTAGATTAGATACTAGTAAGATCAGCTCATAAACATCTTCAAGAAGATGGCATTTATTGTTTCTGAATGTTGTTTGCATTTTGCTCCCTGTTAATGTTATCATCACAACCCATCTAAGGAGCTTTAATATGATACAGGTCAGATTATACAGTGTGTAAAACAAGCTCTTTAGGTAATTTCCATAAAGAACAGACTCCATAGTTAAATCTCAACAGTATTTTAATAAACTCTGGCCTACCGCTGCGTCATGTGACAATTGGCCCCTTTCCTTATTCATCTGCCATCGCCTCTCCGGGCCACACCACACCGCTCAGATTCAGAGTATCACTGACGAATCGCGTAGCTCAATCCGGAGGAAGAACCAGGGCGCTGCCCAGAGCGCGAACCTCAGCCGGCAGTCCTCACCGATGGAGGACACTCAGGAGGATGAGGTAGCCGATGTTGTCAACCCACTGTCCCTCACTGTTAGACTCACAGGCCCGTCTTCACAAAGCTGGATCTTTGACTACAGTTGTCGCTTGTCATTTGACTGTTTTAATGACCTTTATCATCATCGTGGTTTCAAATTTGGACTCCGAAAATCTGATTTTACTCCCATATATAACAGATGTCAAAAACAGATGTGCAAGTGGTCAGTCGTACATTTTGATCCCATTTTCCTCTAGTGTGGACATCAGACTGTGATGCGTATACAGTATAATCAATCCACAGAAGCACAGAAGGAAGCATGGAGGAGTAGTAATACTGCTATTGTTTGTGGGCATAGTTATTGAATTATATAAAGACTGACGTTTGAAATGAGAAGCGTAACCATACCCAGAGAGTAGGGGTGCTAATCAGGAATCAGTTGTGTTTTATGGTCATGTAGGAAAAGTTAAAGTTGTTTGTTGTTCATTGAAAAACCTACAGATGATTTTAGTTGAGGTTCTCACCAAGGCCCCTCAAGTATTTGTTTTGTTTGTTTTGCTCAAGAGACTTAGTTGTGAATGCTTTTTTTAAATAACAAATCTTCTCTGCAAAAGAGTTGGAGTTACTATAGGTATTCCATCCCATGCTTCTTTTAAAACAAATGTCCGAAACATGTCTTTAGCGTCACATTAAGGCCCATGCCTAAAGTCAGTGTGGAACTGGAAATAGAGGAAAATGTTTTGTTCTCTGGATAATCCATTGTGCTTTTTAACCTTCTCACTGTGGGTTTATCCATAGCATCAGCTCATGGCTGATTTACCATGTTCATACAATGTACTAGTACTAGCTCAGGGTATTTAGATGATGAGTAACCATGTACATCAGAGCTAAAGCTGCTCCGGAGCAGCTCCAGCTGGCCAAAACCTGTTGGTCTACATAGAATGCACCGGTGTGAAGTTGTAGTGAGCCCAGGACTACAAGCCAGTTATTGTAGCACTGTAAAGTCTGAAAAGTGCCATTATCCCTTTTGCTAAGGTCACTGGCAAACAAGCTCATGAATAGCCCAGAAAGAGATGCTGGTTAATGATTACAGATAGCATCCATCTTGTACATCTGACAACTAAACCACAAGTCCAGACTGTCCCAACAGTAGTGCTACTTACTGTATAGTCATTGAGAGCTGCTTTGTGAATACCAGCCAGTTGCACCCTGAAACTGCTGCCCAACTTCCCGTTACCTCCATGATCCCTCCTCATCCCCCAAAAATATGAGCAGAAAGAGTGGACAGTGTTGTCACGGAAGCCTGAAAATGATGTATGACTTTTGCACAGTGTAAAGGTCTCCGGAACTGTCGTAATGATCTACTTAAGCTCAGCTGTTCTTTGAGCTGAATGCTAATGCTGGCATGCTAACAGAGTGTCAGCGCACAAAGTACAGCTGGACTGTACAGCTAGATGAAGTGTGACATGTTTCAGAAATGGCCACTGTAAAGGAGATCCATTTTCCATCCATTTAACATTATTATTATTATTATTTATTATTGTTGTTTAATGAGCATTACAGCCTCACAGGGCTGCTATCCAGGCTATAGAGTAAATAAGTACTTTTTCACCCAGGAGTAGTTTATTCTGACTTGACAATACTGTGCTCTCTTTTCTCATTTTAGCTTAACCACAGTCACCACCCCAGTCATCTCCATATTGACATGTCCCACCCTCCTGCCATTCATACCTGTAACCAGAGTCCAAACTGTACAAACTGCCGCAGCTAGTAGTCAACAAGCATAATAGGTAGAGCAATATCTTCCAGAAACCGAACAAGCATCCTTTAAAGAAGAATGTGCATGTTATTTACAACTTAGCCCCCCATCTACCTGGAAAGACAATGAAGATATTAAAAATTTAATATTTGAACCAGGAAGCCAGAAATGTGTCACACAGTCAGCCTGCTGTTTCATCATTTATCAAATATGAACTGGTACCAGTGAACACAGAGGCCATTGTCCATATCTTTATGATGACAGATGCTAATAAACCCATCATTTATTAATATCCTTTGTTATTGGCTGTGGTTATATAACTGATGACATTGTACTCTGTAGCTCAGACACAAAAGTGAACAAAGTTGATGTCAAATGTAATGAAATCAAATTATATTTTATTTGAATACTCTCTGCTGTGCTGTAGTACTCCTGCACTATTCCTGCATTATAGGCTTATAGACCTGCTTTATATTTGTTTAAGTAACATATGCTGAACATGTGTAACAATCTTTGGAAGCCCTGTATCCAATTTGAACACTTGGATGACAGACTATACCTTCCCAGCCTGGTTCATTTTCACAACCACTGCTCTGTTCTTGTCAGTCACCCATAAATGTTGTGTTTCAACCCCTGTCGGGACCTTCAGCCTGCTCAGAGAAACATTGTCTCGTGATGCCCAGTGTGTTCTTTTATGGTCCATGTGTGTTGTGATTGTTGAACAGGTTTGTATTATTCCCGTTATTCTCTAGCATGGTTTTGCCCAACTCTCATCAGCTTGTAGAAGGAAAGTTGTTGGGTTCCCTTCTTCCTTGGTCCCGTTTTGTAATTGTCCATCATGTTTGCTTTCTCACTGGACAATCTGTCATGTTTTGCACCATTTATTCACCTCTGTTTTTGATTCCTTACTCACCTTTTTTTTCCTTTTTCCCTCCATTGATCACTTTCTTTTGTCTTTCTCGCATTATCTTGGACTCATCCTCTCACCATTCCTTCATTCCTTAGCATCCTGGCTATTCTTTTGTTACCACCTTTCCTTGTTTCCATCTCTTCTTCCATTCTGTTTATTGTGTTTCAGGAGATACTTTCCCCTGAAGTATCTCCTGGTTTATACTCACTTCCCTCATCCTTCTCTCACCCTCCTTTCCAGGCCCAGCTCATCCATGACAGAAACACAGCGTCTCACGCCACTATAAATGACAAGGCCGACACTGGGCCGGAGCGGGTTCACATGACCTGGACCAAGGACAAGCTCTTTACAGAGCGTAATCGTAACCGAGAGTGCAATGCCAACGTGGCTGTACGCGACCTGTTTAACATGAAACCGTAAGTATACGTTTGTTTGAACACCACCCTAAAAACAACCTCTGTACATTTGTAGCTTAAGAGCTAAAAAGAAGGCAACATGAAAGTTTTGCGCTGTAGATCTGTAACTTTAAGGTCCATTCCCAAATGGGAGGAAGTCTACTGTATATGCTACTGAAAGATACTGTGAAGGTGGTAGTACAAAACATGATGTTATTGCATTTGCCTTGTGAGAGACAGTTTTAAATGTCAAAATATATGAAGTATTAGAAGGATCTGAAGAGTAAACCACAGCACCTATAGTACTGACAATACATCAGGATGATGCCAAAGCCTCAGTGCAGGAGGACAGCATGTGTAGATGTAGTAGTAGTAGCTGTTGTAATAGTAGCAGTGATGAGCCTGACAGGGTGAAATGGGACAACTGTCTGCATGGCGTGTGCATTCAGGCTGCATTTGGTGTGTGTGTGCGCATGCGTGTACACTTCCAGCCATTTCAGTCTCCGTGCATGGCCCGACCACGCAGACCACATGCACACCTTTTTGCTGTTTAGACTAACACCTTCTCATCCCATACTGTCCATACTATCAGTGTGCGGACTTCATCAGGTGTGTCCCAATCCACTTATATTGGCTTATAAAGTTTGTGATTCAAATTAGTCGTTGTAAACATATCGTAAAGTCTCACAGGACAGGGAGAAATGGAGGCTACTTTTTCACAAAGCCTCACCATACACATCAAACGGCTCCATGTCACTTTCTGGGGTTTGCGTGGCTCACTTCTGGATGTCACGACAAGCCGTTTGGGACAGTTGGAAGCATGCAGTGTGGTGGAGAGGGCTGGAAAGCTGATGTATGAAGCCTCTAAGCCTGTTTTTGTTGTTTTGTCCCATTTTCCTCCTTCTAGAGAGTGGGAGAGTCTGTAAGTCGCATTCTCTTTGCCCTAGGCCATATGTGTGTACTGCTGCTGTGGTGACTGTAGCTTTGTTCAGTGTGCTCCAGCTCATGTGCTCGTACCTCTGTGTATGTATGTATGTATGTCTGCATCCATGTACGTTGGTGGAAAAGCCTCAATTGATTTAATTTGCATGTAATATTTATGACATTGTTCGTATGCATGAGCAAATTTGCTTTCCATTTACCTTTTTCAAAGTGATTAGCAAATACAAAAAAAAAATGTTCATTTGGTCTTAAGTGTTTGTCTTATTCAGTAAAATGGAAAGCAGAATTTTGTGAAATTGTCTTGATGTAATTTGGCTTCTGGCAGTTGACGTCACATGCTTTATTGCTTTGTGATCTAACATTGTGAAGGTGATGATAAAGAGGCAACATTGAAAGAGATAGGAGATGGAAGATGCTATTTGTGACAGGGGTAACTATTAATAAACAGAATACAATTAGTTTGAAAGACTACAGCATGTATAATTGGCTCTGACAAACTAAATAACTACATAAAATGACATCATGTGTGATGCTGCACGTCCATTTTGTCTTAAAATGCTGCCTCTTTATTTGAAATTCAATACGCTTCAGTCCCTTAATATAATGCCTTGTTTTCTCATTTGTTTTGAGGCTAACATACAGGAGACTTACTAAAATGCAACTTTCCTCCTCAACAACATGTTATTAGTGTATATGAGTATGTGTTATACTGGTGAAGATGTTTTCTCTACAAGTACACAGTGTATTAGTGATGTCAGTAAACCCTCCTGTTACATTCGTTTTTCCATTGTATAACCACGTAAACAAGAGACTCGTTCTCAGTGAGTTTTTTGGCTACTCTGTAAATAAAGGTTTTATTCATTTGAAGAGGAGGGCATAAGCAAGCGCCGCCTAAAAGAGTTGACCTTTTTGAAAGGATTTTCCAGCGTGCAGCTCCTGTTTAACCAGGCGTGCTGCCATATTGCCACAGAAGACATTTTGACATGTCACAGTAGGAAAAGCACAGGTGTAAATAATGTAATGAAAATGGCTGAATTCCATTTAGCTTCTTCAGTTCCAGGGTCCTGGTATTGTGCATGCTGGCTCACTGTCACACTGTCATGGCTTACTGGGACAACAGAGCCATCGTTTATGTTATTAGTAACACCTGTTCTTTTCTTACTATGACAAGTCAAAACCTGTGTCCCAAATCCCAAATCCATACTACATACTAATTCTATACAGTGTGTATTATACACTAATCATCATACATACTGTTTTAGCGGTTAGTATACAAAAATATCAACCTACTTTACCATTTTATACTAATATATACTCAAAACCTCCTTAGAATCAGTGTGTAGTATGGAACTGGGAAATCCATGGGACACCTATACTGTGAAAAAGGCCTATTGTAGTGTAGGCCAGCATAAAGCCAAAAGATTCTTAGATGACCTGAATCAACATCTCTACAGACCACCAGTATACAGAGAGTGCAAGTCTAGTTTTACATTTGATGAAGTTATCAAGGCTACAGTACAGTTTTTGCACTGGTCTCAAAACAACTGAACAAGTCCCAGCAACCACCTAATATCATGACTGTTCCTCCGTGTTATCACTAATGAAATTTAGGGTTTGGTTTAGTTAAGTCTGGTTATTACTGTTTTCTTCAGTGCTGTCCGTTCTCACTGTGACCTTGTCAAACTAGGAACCAGTCAAATGTTCGTCGGATGCACACAGCTATCAAGCTGAACGAGGTGGTGGTCAACAAGTCCCAGGGAGCTCACCTGGTTCTGCTCAACATGCCTGGACCCCCTAGGAACAGGGGAGGAGACGAAAACTGTATCCTTAAAGCAGCTACAATCAATATTTTAATAATAACAATGTATCAAATGACAGTTTAAAAACAACGTGAAAGGGGTTGCTTGTAGTGATGATCAGCTGAATCTGTAGCTCCCCTCGGCTGTATGGTTCAGCTCATTGTTTAGCTTTTCACAACTCTACTGTTTTGGTTCACTCTCAGTGCTCAGTGGTAGCATCATTTCCAGCAGAAGACAGCTGTTTTCAGTGGAAATAATTCTAAAAAGCCACTGTCCACTACCTGCTCAGCACCAAACAGCAGACAGACACAGTTAGCGACTAGCTGGTGAACATGAGCATTTAGCAGCTAAAGAGCCAGATATTTCCCTCAGGAGTTCAGTCTCAGTAGAGACCAATAAAGAGCTAATAGAGAGTTAATATTGGACTCACATTCATCAGGAGGACACAAACATGACTCCAAATAAAGGATAATGTTGCTCCGTAACTGCTGGATGTTTAAATATGCAACCGTTTGCGAACAAGTTCACCATATCAGCTTCGAAGGTGATACGTCACTGTTGTATTCTCGACTTGTTTCCAGTGCCTCCAAGTGGCCAAAAGAATCAGTTATTGCAGGTTTAATTACTACCATTCAAATTCATTCTAATGTCTAGTGTAGTGAATGCTCACTGATGAAGAGTTTTGCCACAGTAGAAATGAGGGTGGAGCCGAGGGGTATAATATGTAGTACAGGGTACTGCACTAATGTGGTACTGTGCTGCTCTCTGTTTATGCTCTGAATGTTTTATACCTTGACGGCTGTCCCCTCAGACATGGAGTTCCTGGAGGTTCTCCTCGAGGGTCTGAACCGTGTCCTGCTGGTGCGAGGCGGTGGCCGTGAAGTCATCACCATCTACTCTTAAAAACAACTCTCACGCCCCACCCTGCACACATGGGCTGTTTCCATGGTTGCCGGTCACCGGGCGTTTCGGAGGAAAAGCCTAAGTTGGTTTTTATAAAGGACGGGGTTTGTTGAAAGGCGGGAATACTTGTGATTGACAGATGGTCTGAAGGACCTCAGGATGAAGGAAACAGTTAGCGTTGAATCAGTCGACTGGCACAGTGTGTGTCCACGCTGGGCCACAGTTCCCCTTCACATGGAAGATAGAGCATAGAGACACTTTATATTGTTCATTTAAGTCTGAAAACAATGTCACGTTCTGTTACATTTTCATATTCTTTCCCTCTTGTGTTGATGTTATCAAGTTACTGGCACTCACTGTGTAAAGATAAGCAAAGAAGTGAATGTGTGCTGTTGATATGAGCCCCGTAGTCTTTCATGTTGTCTGGTGTGCTCGACTCTGGGAGGTGCAGAGACGTTTGCTGGACCTGAGAAAAACATGCACAGAGAGGACAAGTTACAGAATGGCTGTGAACTCAGTGGAGAAAGGTCACTCATAACAACACATCTGAATTTTCAATATCAGATACAGTTTGGTGATCTGTATGGTCTGTTTTACCATTTGTGCTAAATGTTTCATTTAAAATAACTTTTAAGGAACTGGTTTCAGTCAGAACTAGAGAAATGGAAAGAGTCAGGTGTGTAGCTGGAAGGTCCTCACTAAAGCAGCATTTAGTTGTAGTGTCCTGTGGTCGTTCGCCTTGTCAATTATATAGTGACGGACCGGCCGGGAGGATGTTGAACGTGCACCAGATGTTGGATCACATTCTGTTAAGTGGGTGGAAATCAGGTACTGATACTTGACCATTGGTCAACATGTCCCACCCTCAAAGAACACAATTGTTTTAATAGGGAAATAGCCATAATTAATATTCTAGGACCCTTTATAAGCTTTATAGAATGACATATTAAATGCACATGTATACATATTTATGGTGTCTGAAGTAGTGCTCAGTTGTGAATAACTATAGATTTTTTTTATCCAAGGGCTGTTTGACAGCGTGCAGTAGGTTCATGAAAGTAGATTGGCTAATCGGTTAGCACATTAAATCTTTTCCCTCAAAAAGTGATGCCATTTAACAAAGTATACTTTTTAAAATGTAAAAGCACAAATTGACACGTATAAATTAGTAGAATTCTTCCCATATCGACGTAGTTACACCACTGTTGACTTTGCACTACCGACCTTTCAGCACTTAATTCAGTGTGTATGCTCACCTGGTTCTATCGCCTACAGTGACACCTTTTACTGGTCAATACTACATTTTGAGATACTGATAAATGAGCTCTTGGGGTCACGAAAAAGGATGCAGACAGCAAGTAATTCCATACAGTTTAATACTCGTGTTTCACTGTTGTTTTTATAATGTTTTACCAAACAAAGATCTTTAGGCTTTGAGTCCCAGAGTGAGTAGATGAATTGTTATGAGCATGTGTAGGAGAAAAAGTGCCAAAATGTCTCTAAAAGAAACTGTGGAAGTATTATTAGTGCATCTCAGAGCATGGCCACACAGTAGCTATCGCTTTTTACATTGACAGTCTTTGGAAATTCTAAAAAATTAAAAGCACAATTATTATTTTTTTTATAATAGATCTCCTCATCCCTGCCAGAATTCAGTTCAAATTCTGGATATGAAACATTGAGCAAATGCAACTAATAGTGCACTTTCCAGGGCATTTCAAACCATGTAACATGGGCTAAATGCTGCAACAAGAATGTGTGAGAGGAAAGAAGGAAAACCCATTCAACCTTTCTCATGTGTACCTCCACAGTTTCTTTTTCAAATTAGCTGTGCAGTATTTTGTAAAGCAGAAAGTCGTCTTTTCCTGCAGTTCTTTGCAGGAGAATGAAAACTTCTGATCTTCAGTTATGCAACATCTGTGTTTTGTTGTGTTTTGTTCAGTTGTTGATGTATGCCTGTGTAACTATATAGTTATGGTCTCTGTAGTGTTTGTTGCATTATAATTGATCTTCTGTTACTTTAAGTGTTCATTTTCAGTGTGATTTTGATGGGAGGAGACAGAGAGGCGGTATGTGTGAAGACGGCAGCAGTCAAGTTTTTGTGTCTTGTTCAATCCACCAGAAACACACACAGGAGTGAAAACCCCTCAGGATACAGTGGCACCCTGGACTGAAAGTATTAAGAAACTTGAGTGAAGCAACCAGGGTACAAATTAATGGTTTAAATAACTTTAAATATGTAATTAAATATATAAGTTCAAACTATTTCAGTTTCCTTGTTCAGTTTTCTATTTTAGCCACCAAAGATGAAACATAATTCTGTAAAAATAAACCTAAATTGTCTAGTTTTAAGAAGTCTGAAACTTTGAAAGTTATAAAGATAAATTATTTACTGAGATGAATAACAGTAGCTGTGCATAAAGAAAACATAAAATACATGAAACCCTAAACAGATGATGCTAAATAGAAAGAAAAAAAAATGTTTCTGGAGGTAAATAGGATTCTCAGCAGTGTGTGTTTCACAGCTCTAATGGTTGAGGTGACTGGAGAATGTTATCTACCTCAAGGTGTCGCTGAGGCGCGGCTGAAGAAATACAAATTTGTTCCATCACACTCTTTCAGAACTGATGTTACATATGACTAGCAGCATTGTGTACATGTGTGTGTGTGTGTGTGTGTGTGAGTGTGAGTGTATTGTGTTCCTGTGCACACTGTTGTGAGGTGAAGCTGTTTGTGTTTCTGCTATTGTCCGGCTCAGCTGGCAGGCCTCACAGGCTGGAACAGGAAGTCACTTGTGGGTGCACATATAGAGGAAGGTAGCCCTGTAAATTGTATTTGTGCCTCTCTGAGTAATTATTAAAAGTGCTGAAATAAACCACAATTTGTCTGCGTCCTGATTCTAGTCACTGGTTGAGAGAAAGCTTCATTATTTTAGAAGCATGTTAGTTTTAGCATTATTCATTTAAACTTAAACTTACTTCTTTTTGTTTGATATGTATTAATCAAAGGCCTCATTGTAAGCCATCAGGGGCTAGTGGCCTTACTAAGGTCACTGCTATGACTGATATCACATTACAGTTATGGCAAGACATGGTTTAAATGAAATGTCAGGATTCTCTCTGTTTTTACTGCCATGCTAGTAACTCTGAGGCTGTACTTAGACACAGCAGCGCTTTGAGCTACATGCTAAACGTCTGCATGCTAACATGCTCACAATGACAATGTTAACATGCTGATGGCTATATAATATTTACCTTGTTAGCATGCTAATATGAGCTAATTAGCACTAAACTGTACAGCCTAGACTGATGGGAATGTTGTTAGTTTTGCAGGTATTTAAACCACATTACTGAACAAATTAAAATTAAAATCTAAACGAAAAGTCAGACAATCACCAAAGTTATCAGGATTTGTCTATTCATACCAAATGTCATAGCATCCTACTAGTTAAAGCAGTGGACCGACATTGCAGTCCATAGAGCAACACCACTAGTGTGGCTAATAGTGCCACACTGTTGCTCTACTGCATCAGGTATTTATTCAGCATTTCTTAACAAATGTGAATGTATTTTCTTGATGGTTTTTCTTTACTGGTTGGCATACTCTGCTCTGAATCATCATTTGGTTTCTATGCTAGTTATCGCCTGCGTGGCCTTGTAAATAATGTGTGTGTGTGTGTGTGTGTATGTGTATGGTTTCAGTACATAAAGTAAGGGGCGGCAGTAGCTCAGTCCTTAGGGACTTGACCGGGAACTGGAGGGTGGGCGGTTCAAGTTCAGCATGGACCATGATATGGACTGGTAGCTGGAGAGGTGAAACCCCTAACTGCACCTGACTATATGGCAGCCCCATCACTCTGGCATCTCTCCACAACTAATGCATATATGTGTGTGTGTGTGTGTGTAATGAAAAATAACAGAGTGAAACAATTGAAGTACTTCTATTGGTTGGCTCTGGGCTAAACGGGGCCCACAGCTCACTTTTGTCCCGGGGCCCCGTAGCAGATAAATACAGGCCTGATCTGTGAATCACTTCCTCATAAATTTGAGCTAGAACAGTTTAGACTGATTTGCAGATTGGTCAAAATCTATCTGTGACTGCCCTTTTCCCTCCTTCCCTTTTTTGGCAAACTTCTTGCCACAGTTAGATTAGACTGTTCATACAGCTGTAGACATACAGTAGAGGTTCCCAATCTGGGGATCAGGACCCCTACAAGGGGTCGTTAGATGATTTAGAAAAACCTAAATTGTATTTCACAAAATGTATATTTATTTAATTGGACTTTTCTCTATTTTTTCGTCTTTCTTGTGAAATACTGTAGTTTTACTCTTTCATGCCTATAAAATTATTAATATGAAACACTTCCAATTTATCTGCTCACATAGACATGCAACCTTTGACGAGAAGTCACAAGGAGATAAAGCTTCATATTAAGGGGTCATAAACAAAAAAGGTTGGAAAACACTGCAGTAGATCCTCATAGTTTTGTTGGTTTGCAGACTGAAACTCCTGTTGAACAAAACAAACTCAGAATCATTCAGAAACACAGTTAGAGAAGGTGTACTGCTGGACTAGTATTCAGATTGGCGAAACACCATTTATCCACTAGATGGCAGCCTTGCCTTCCTTTGAAGTTGGCTTCATGCTGCAGCTTGATGACAGAGACTGATATAGAGATTTATCTCTGAGCCAAATCAAGCACGGGCACATTTTTGTATCAGATGACCTCCAGAGATATCGTTCCAAATGCATGTCAACAAAGTGATATATTTACAGGCCTGTACTAGTCCACCCACA
Organism: Macquaria ambigua; assembly: GCA_008360985.2. Lineage (NCBI taxonomy): Eukaryota > Metazoa > Chordata > Actinopteri > Centrarchiformes > Percichthyidae > Macquaria > Macquaria ambigua. Next base: position 393,272 of record VMKM01000121.1, on the reverse strand, counting down.
TGGCCTCTCTCTCTTTGCAACAGGCTGTCAGGTTATCCAGATCCTCTGCTGTGGGAGGTGTCAGCCTCCTACTGCCCCATCTGCACCTCCCCTTCTATCTAACTGGACAATCAGCTATCCAGCACCGACAGGCCTGACCCCGACTGGTCACATGCTCTGTGTCCCACAAAAACAAACCATACCAACATCTGATTCAATTAGAGCGTGACCATGACAGAGAAAAAAGAGGGAGAGCAAAGCAGTGACTGTGTTAGAACACGATGCTGTGTATGTACAGAATTTATAGTTCATCCTTTACAAGTTACATCAGCTGGCCTTTATACATTACCACTATTATCAACATTATTGAATATGCACTCATTATGTGTAGTGCAGAGAAAAGTATTGACTTCTTTTAAAAGCTAATAGTTTCTCCTGGGCTTATTGTAAGACGTATTGCTGTAACTTAAGGAGGAAGTTATGTATAGCTGATTGCAACACCCTGGACGTAAATCCTGTTACCAAATAATCCAGTGTTCAAAAAGCCTTCAGCTGCTGGTTTCTTTGATTATGCTGTAGCAAGGAAATGGACACGTTTTTCCAAAACCTGTCTGACAAGCACACCCTTGAGCTTTGTCCTTGGCTGACCTTTGACCTCTTGCAGCCTGTGATTGCCTTTCACCACTTTCTCTGCACAATCTGTCAGTCCAAAGTACTGTCTGTCTCTCTTCTGTTTGCTCTGTGCATTGTTGACCAAATCAATAGGAGAGGCTGGATGTTGACAGCACGACCTGGTGTGTGTGTGTCCAAACTGTACAGATGTCCTCATTGATTGTCAGCAGCAGCAGCAGCAGCATTACCACTATGGACAAAAATAACTTAGTGAGTTGTGCACTTCAGTGTAATATTGTAAGCTTGCGCCCATACTGATTCAAGCTTTGACGTTCAGCTTTTTCCATCCACGGAAATGGTGTTGATTAATCCCATCAGCTGTAGGCCAGCAGAGGCCCTCATAAAAGGCTGTCATTTGGATGTTTTGTGTTAGGGACCACACAAAATACAGCAAAACTGAACTGAGACAAAACTAAGCAATTGACTTAAACAAACCAACCTAACTAAATGACACAAGAAGGGAACATATATAGCTACTGGCTGGCCAAACCATTATGACACCTGAGAGGTGGACAAAACACACTAACTAAAATAACCACAAGGTTGTAAAACATTTTATGTTGGTTCATATTTAGAACAACTTTAAAGTTCCCCTGCTGCTTTAAAAATATAAGTTAACTGAACAAAACTTGAATAATTGGCTCAAAGTTGGCTCATGAGTTGTTGTAATAGAAATTAAATTAAGTTAAAATCTCTGAACTTGAGAAAATAAGTTCAAAAGAAACAAACAAACCTTCAGATATTAACAGTACCATTTGTAGTTTTTGACCACTGGAGCTACAGAGCAGTGTTTTTACAAGTTTGTATTGTGCACACGTGTGAGCATGCGGCTGGCGCAATTCACATCCTGCCCCTCGTTTAGTGATCAATGCGCCAACAATAACAGTGAAATAGAAAACCGCTTGCAAGTAAACATGGATGTAAAGAATACGTGAATTCCAATATTTTAAAAATGTTTTTTGAGTAGGGAAATGCACTCAACACATTTGTTAGACCTCAAGGATACACACAGTGCATTTTGGTGAGTAACACTGAATGTAAACGTAACTTTTGTTTGATTATAAGAAGATTCCACAGATCACCATTAAGTTCAATCACTCACACAGTAGTGCCTGTTTTTATAGAAACTTTATTTTAATGAGTTAAGTGAACACTCAGCAGTACATTCATTCAACTCGTCATTTCAAGTCAAAAGACTTAAAGTCAGAGGAATTTATGTTTATAAGTTCTGAAGTGGTCTCAAAATGAAACTAGAAATTTAAAGTTGAATTAATTGAAAATTAACAAAACCTATATTCACATTAAGTTAATGATAAAAAAATTGTTGGTGCCACTTTACTCCTGTATAATGTTTTACAGTGAAATAAACACCAGACAGACTAGACTTGTGAAATTAACTCCAATATACACATATATAAGTCCTTGGCCCAGGTGTTGGCATTCAACACTACTCATTGCACCAGTCACATCTTTTGCATGGTGAGGGAATATCCTCAGAAGCAACAGCTCAGTAACTCACAAAATTATCCAAAAATGATATCAATGCAACATTAAAAAATTGTGTTGACAATACCAAAAACTATGGTATTGGTATATATGCTGTCTTTGTATGTCAGAAATGCAAATAAATGTATGCAAAATCTAACTGTGTTAGCTGTTTAATTATATGAAAGTAAATAGCTAAATTAAAGTAAGACGTGAGGGTGAGAGGACTTGATTTTAGTCTGCTGGTGTGGCTGTGGTTGTGGCCATCACATGTTGCAGTAAATTGCAGCTTCAACAATGGCTGCTGCTCATTGTACAATACAACATTTTAGAGTAAAGAGCTTATTATCTATCTATCTTTAATCTTCTTGACCAAAAAATGCAACCAGAATTAGAGTCACTTCAGTTGCCAAGTGCAGTAAACGAAGGCATTTTTGTATTTATTATTGGACATATTCATAGATTTAAAAGATTATTGGGTACAGTCTCTTCAGGTCAATATTACTGGATCAACTGCTGTGGCAAAATCCTGAGAGAGGCCACAGTGTGCGAGGTGTCCGCTCTATTAAACCCAGAGGAAGATGATGTGTGGAGGAGCGCAGCACACAGTGGACATGATGATATTCAAATCCTCTCTTCACTTCAAAGGCTTCTGATCCCTGCTGCAGAAGACTCTATCATATCTTAAACCTTTAAAAAATGATGTCTTTCCCATTGACAGCTTCTGTCTTGTTGCATCCTGTCAGGCTGTGTTACACGGTTCTATGGAGCGTAAAGGGTGCAGTATACTGCAGGGTTAGGGGTTCAGTTCCCTGTGCAGTTGAGTGAGTAAAGCTGGAGAGTAGAGCTTGGTGGAGTGTTAGTAGGCTGAAATGAAAGACAGCGAGAAATAAAGATTCTTAATGAAGTGTGCCTGGCAGAAATACAGGCAACATTCAACAACCAGGATAGAGACAGCAGATTACTGATACAAGATACACAGTAAAAAGGAAAAATGAAATGTTTTCATTCAGAAATATGCATAAAACCTTTTTGTTGGACTTCTCGAACCACTGTTAATCTGAAAATATCATAATTTGGTCTAGCATCACTCTCACTTAACGACATTTTAAAAGAATATAAAGACAATTCTTCACCAAAATATGTTCCTAGAGTTGTGAATATTACAGCACATAAATGATGAGATAAAGATAATATAAAGTACAGCAAGTGCACTTTAACCTCACCTGGCACATCATAGGGCTATTACAGTGAATGTTATTACGGTTGTTGAAATTTGAATAATGACTGTTGACAGACTTGCACCATGACATGAGCTTATATTTCATTTTATAATTTTATTTATTTATTTATTTTTAGAATAACTCCACCACACAGCACACTTCTCTCCATGGGCCAGGCTGCCTAATTCTGACCAGGAACAGAAGGGTTAAACTGGGGAGGAGAGCGCGGTAAGAGCTACGTCAAGAGACACAAAGATAGACAGAAAAAGACCGGAAACTGTCCAAGGTAGCCATAAAAATAAAAGTGGAACATATGTAATGATACCACTGCAATTATTAATAATAATAATAATAATAATAAGAAGAAGAAGAAGAAGAAGAAGAAGAAGGAGAAGAACTAGACTTACAAGTAATCGAAGGCTCACTGACCCGGAGTGTTTGAAAACCAAGGGCATCGAGAACAGTATGGAGGATGAAAAATGATGTATCATCAATAACTAAATAGATAAATACAGGAATAATAATTTTACTAATAACAGGCAGAAGAAAAGTCAAAATTAAGTGGTATCATTTTTTCCCATGATCCTAAAATAACTATTTTGCTGTCTCAACATAGTCTAAACTGTCTTCTAATGATAATTAGAGAGACCATGCTTATGATAACAACACACACAAAAATGCAGTGCAGCACTTAGTGTATAATTGTGTCTATGTAGTGGAGATGGTTGGTCATCCAAATACCGATTTCTTTACATTTACTTGTGCTTTAAGGATATATAATAAAAACAAAATAAAATCAAATAAAATAGAACTGCATATCCGTGTATTTTATATTCCATTCATGAACTACAGTGGAAAATATTGTGCTTGTCAATAAAGCTTTAATTATGAAAATTCTCTCCCAGTAATGCTTCCTGTCACCGTGTCACTGACTCTGACTCGACAGCGCAGGTCTGAGCTGCAACATCAATAGTAGCCTTCAGCACAAGAGCGCTGCCGCTGCCGCTGCTGCTGCGGGATCCTCCAGGGAGCGGGCAGAAGGAGACGGCTGTGTTTCTGTCAACATGCCGTCAGATAAAGCACCTTCCGGGCGCTCATTTATTCCGCCTCGCTTTATGTGAAGGGAGGGTCCTGCTGGAAAAGGAATAACAAACCTAAGAAGGAGGTGACATGCCCTTCACTGCTTGGCGCAGTCAGTGCGCTGATCGCTGTCAGACGCGGACGAGGTAAAAACCGTAATGGTGCATTTGAATTTCTCTTTTTAACGCTGAGGAAGCCTGGTTCGGTTTTCTATCTGGTTTTGGATCCTTTTCCGGTTGGAATAACGACGTTACATGCCCGGAGCGACGGGAAAATGCAGCACAGCGGGTGTTTGGCTGCAGGTGGATGGCCAACCTGACGGTCCCAGTCGCCGCTTCTCTCCCGTTCAGCCGCCGCTGCAACAGCAGCAGGTCTGGCTTCACCCGGAGCTGTAAAGACAAACTGAAAACAGAGAGAACCAGATCAGACAATTAAACCCGAGCCATGCTTCCAGGGGTCGGCGTGTTCGGCACCAGCCTGACCGCCAGGGTGATCATCCCGCTGCTGAAGAATGAGGGCTTCGCCGTCAAAGCGCTGTGGGGCCGGACGCAGGAGGAGGCGGAGGAGCTGGCCAAGGAGATGAACGTACCGTTTTACACCAACCGGATCGACGACGTGCTGCTGCATCAGGATGTGGATCTGGTCTGCATCAACCTGCCGCCGCCTCTGACGCGGCAGATCGCAGTCAAAACACTGGGTGAGTCCTGCTGCTGCTGCTGCTGCTGGGCGGGATGGATGCTGCGGCCCTGGTGTGGTGGGTGGGGAGCTGACAGAGAGGCCACCGGGCCACTGATACTTTCTAGTGTCAACTTTGTGGGTTTATTGTTCTGCAGTGGAGCAGACTTAGAATCCAGTGAGGTTGGAGTTTAGCTAATAGGTGTGGCTGGGGATGAGGGCAGATTTATGCCATGAGCAGCATCATATCTTCCCTGTCAACATCCCTCCTTTATTGATGAAGCTGCCCTCTTGGCTGACTTATGTGAGGCTGCTGCGGGCCTTAAGGTGGAGTCAGGATTGCAGCTGAAGTGCTCCTGAGCAAGGCCCTCAGGTGCAGCAGTGTGTGCACTAGTTGTAGAGTGGAAGAAACCATTTATCATTCACTCCATGAGCACAGGATTTAGAATTTGACCTTGTGACAGGATCATGTAGAATGTAACATTGCTACAATTTGTCTTGCATTAATATGGCCCTCACACATAATGCACAAGAGTTCATGTTTAGGCTACAGTTTCTGTGTAAGCACTGCATTCCCTTGACATGTCTTCCCTATGTGGTGGAGATATATTGTATTAATAGAAGCCTGATTGTCTTCACTGTTGCCACTAAGGAAACAAACCTACACTAATACTGCATGTGGGTTAAACCTGAGTACATGGGGACTCCCCCTAAAACAAAGTCCTTGGTGAAACACTAAACTTGACTTGTGTTAGTGAAACTAACAGGCACAGAAGAGGCCTGAACGCAGGAAAAGAGAGACACACAAAGAGAGGTTGTACTAGTTTAAATCTGGAGCAATGCAGCTTATTTTGGAGATCGCATTTGGGAGCTGTGAAAGAATGGTGGCAAGGACTACTGAGCTGTACTCCGCGCAGGTTTTATTTACCCCACAGTCTGGCAGCAGGGCTCAGCTGGCAGCAACCTCTTAATAGGTCAGGTTTGTGACTGAAAAACAAATGGGTCCAAAGATGATCAGAACCTTGACCGTGACCGACCCAGATTAAATACAATCTTTTCATCAATGTCATTATAAAATTCTGTGTTTCTGCAATGAGTAAACTGTTCAGCCATGGTGGGCCTCAGACTCAACACACCAATCACTTGCCTCATGTTACCTTACATAAAAATAATTCCGGTGAGTCCCTCGCAGTGGGGTACACAGATTTTAAATTTGGAAAAAAAAGAGAGTACTGGTATCAGAGGGGGAATCAGTAGCGGCAGATACCCTAAGTTGATGTATCAGAATCTGTATCATTCAGGAGAAAGAAAGTTGGATCGGTACATTCCTATTTAGTAGTTTTTCTGGGGCTTTTCGATCATAACACGTCATCTTCATCACCAGATGGAAGAATATGGAAATTTGAACATCTGTAATTCCATGACAGGTGATACGATCCAAAGCACCAGAGTGGCTGCTAAATGGACGATGTCAACTACAGTAAGTGCACCTTTGTCAACTGCTGTTTCCAAGGTCAAGAACAAACTCTGAAGCTCACTAATAGATTCACATTGCAGCTGCAGCATCTGTAGTGCAACATCTGCTGCTGGTAGTTTGACTGAGGTTTATCTTCAAATGGTATAAACCTAAATACTCCAGAAAAATAGATGCGTATGAACAGACATAACCCTAATACATCACATTTTCATGTAAGATCCTGTTGTAGTAAGAGCTGTCATTACTACTTTCTATTGACAACACTATTCCACAGTATCACTGTCCTACAGAGCCTATGATCCAAAGTGAAGTGAAGTGAAGGGATAAATGACTGCGTGGTTCAAGCTAATTTCACAGGTGTTATTTCAGTAGCAAGCACCTGTTGACTTTATCGGAATGTCATGGTGTGTCACTAGACGTTTTGACAGTTAGTACATGATGTTTTTGATTGTCACGAATTTTAAGTTTTCCTCATGATCAGCATGTGAAGATTGAATTAAAAGGGTGACACATGTCAGGCTGTAACCTGGTTGAATTGGGTGTGTTTCTAAAGGGCTTCAGCATATTGACATGGTGGAAAACGTGTCATGATAAGGCCTCTGTGGCTTCATTCAGTCTTACACTGCTGCCTTGTTTGCTTGTTGGTTTCAGTAAATTCTGTGGAGTGGTAGCGTGAGCTAACAAGAGGGACAGGCCTGAAGTACAGTAGACTGGGTTTGTTTATACCATGGCTACACTAATGTCAATATATACTGTACATGCATGCGCTAAATCATAGGCTACATGCAAACACACACTGACTCTCTTTCCTGTTGATTAGGAAATACATCTCTTCGTCTGTCTACATCCATGCATGTGACAATGCTTGGGTTGTAGCCCTGTATAAAAGTTGCACAAGCCAGCTGAGCCAGAATTACTAATCATGCCCCAGTGAACTTGACTCAACCTACACACCAGCCGCTGCAATCTTGTCAATGGCCATTCTTTATCTCTTTCCTCTCGGCTCATTTCCTCATTGTGTGAGCGCAGCCTGTTCCTTCCCACACACCTCTATTCCTCAGCCAAGTCTGGGTCCAATCCTATTTGTGTTCTGTTGGATGACAAATATAAAACGGTGTTTGCAAATTCTGTTGAACCTGGTTTCATTGATCGGACCAAGTCAATACATGCTTTTGAGAGAGTGCACATTGGAGTTCACTATGTATCGGCTGTCAGGCTACCTTATGGGGTGATAGTCAGTTAAAAGTATTTATTGTTGTCAGTATTTATGTCAATATCATGTCAATATATACTTTTTTGCACTGATATAATCACGTAGGGTCGTAACTAATGATTATTTTCAATATAGATTCATCTGTTTATTTTTTTGATTAATTAATTAATCATTATGCCTATGAAATGTCAGAAAAAAGTGAAAAATGCTCATCACAATTTCCCAGAGCGCAATTTGACGTCTTTAAATTGCTTGTTTACTCTGACCAACAGCTAAGAACTCAAAGATATTCAATTTGCAATGATATAAAACAGAGGAGAGCAGCACATCCGCACAGTGTAGAGGCTGGAATCAGAGAATGTTTGGCATTTTTGCTTGATAAATGACCTAAACGATGAATCGACTAATCGTTTCAATGGTATAATGATGTATGTGTTGATGCGCTTTACGTGGAACCTGGAGATACTGGAGAACAGCCAGGAACATGGAAGGATTATGCAGTAGTTCAATCTGAAGAAGTTGAAATTGTGATTTGGTAAAAATATATATCCACATATTTCTGTGGATATATTTAATAAACACATAAAATAGGATTACAGATTGGTGTGATGCTGATTTTTAGTGTATTTATTGTCGCAATAACCAATGAAATGTCCAGCTTCATTACTCCAAGTGGTAGTGCGAATGCAAGTTTGACTAAACCTACTGAAAAAAAAGACCAAGCATAAACCTCAGCAATTGTAGGATGACATGGGCTTGTATGAAAACAATACTGTACTGTTGATATACCAGATACACTATATATTTATTGTTGTCTAATGAAAACATTGTATTTTTATTTTCATATTCTTTTATGGGATAAAAAATAAAAATAAATAAACCATAAAATTCAGCCAGAATTTCAGTATATTGCATCACTATAATGCATGACATCCCCAAAAAAGTCTTATGCAAACAATTTGACTGGTTATTGACCAGAGCAGCCAGCTGTGTGAGAATGCAAAACTAACTTCCTCTTCTGTCAGGGTGTGTGAGCTGATAGTAATCTGCCTGTGGCTGGCTTATTGCTTACCTCAGTGTGATCAGACTTCTTCAACAGAGCAATGTGAACTTTGGCTTCGAAGACATTCAACAGTTTGTATGTGTTATTTTCTGTCTTAATTTGTCTTTTAGCCCATGTTCGTTTTAAACAGAGCTCCCTGCAGGGTTAGGATGAAAATATTGCCTGTCTTGTACCAGCAACTATAAAAAAAACGTAACCTAAAAATAATTTCACATAATATTACTAAATCAAAATGAAGTGTTATTTGGCTTGTCTCTAGACCATATGCTGCCCTTTACTTCCCAAGCACTTCCAGGCAGAAATATTGTTGGATGCAGGGGCGGAGCCTGAGGGGTGGCTGGAATCTAACCCTGAAATCTGGTTAACCCCTACAGAGTTAGAAGGTGATAGGTAGTTGGCTTATTAGCATCATGGATGGATTATTGAACAGGCCTACCGGGTGGAGGCCCAGGGCCCCTGGACCAGAGCCTCCAAATGAAGTGACTCTTGACATTCGTTGTTGGAAAATCAATCAAATGACTACAAAGAGACACAAAACAAGATGCAAAACGATTAAATAGCGAAGTAGAATGCCCCTGGTTGGATAAGTATAGCAAATGCTAACAACTTAAAGTGGAAAAACACTGGTACAAGTCAACAACATGCTCCACGTATTGTTCTAGAGTAGGCTCGTCCCCTCTATCCAGCAGACTTGTCCTCATTACAGCAAACCAGTTGGTCTTGTTGAGCCGCATCTCTCCTTGACTTTTCTTTCTCCATCCTTTCTCTTTCTTACTACTATGGCATTCCTGAGGCGTCTGATGTCACTCAGGCTTTCTTGGTGTGTTGGGAAGGCAGTGGCACCAGAGGGAACCTCACACTATCTGCTCCCACACTCACACACACCATTCTGCATTCAAAGACAGACTCGCGTGAGCCTGAAGCATTTCTTGGCCACCAGCTTGTGAAAGTGTGATTTCTTAAACCAGAGGAGATTGAAGCTTCTTTGGTCTGTTTTTTTCAGATCCATTCGAATACATTAGCATTTCTAATATACTGCAGCTTGAGGAATTCAGACTGGTTGCTGCTGGGTCAGAGCCTTATATAAGATACATTTTAGTATGGTAGATTGTAAGTTTCCCAGTAATAAAGTGTGCAGTAGAATTAGTCATTATCCATATTTTACTGTATCTTAAAGCAGTATGTTTTCAGAGCTGTAGTTTCTTTTTGGGATCAAGGTTTGTAAAAATATACCATAATCATGCTAGATGGCTGGTGCCCCAGTGTCTTATCTTATAGATTTACAGTACTGTTTCTGTTTTTAGGCATCACTCAAATGTCTGTGAAAAGGTCCTCAGGTGTCGCCATATAAACATAAATCCAGTGGACAAGAGTTAATGGGCATGTCTCCCAATACAGAACAACTTTGAGAATAAATTATAACTCAAGGTCTACTTTCTAGCTTTTTATGGGGCTTTCAACCACACCTTATGGTCTTCCTCAGCGGATGGAGTTCGCTTTGTTGTCATGGAGAGTCATTTTCATCATGTTGTCACAGATATAGCGTATCTGCTCAGCTCCATCTGCTGAGGAAGACCATGAGATATGTCTGAAAGCTCTCGAAAAAGCTAGTAAGTTGACCTTTAGTCTTTTCTTTTTGTCAAACTACTGAGGAATATGGTAGAAAACAAACAGAAAGTGTATTTTGGGTGGCCAAAAGCAATGTTGCTGTATGTACTGAATGTCAACAGTGCAGGGTCCCAAAATATTTCAAATGATTACATCTCATGGTCATTTATGTTTAGGGCTGTAATGATTATTTATCGATTAATATGAGGATTATTTTCTCAGTTAATCAATTAAACATTTGATCTATAAAATGTCTGAAAATAGTGATAAATGCAGAACGCAATATCCTTCAAATTGCTTGTTTTGTATGACCAACACTCCAAAAATGTTCTGACTATTATGATCACTTTTTTAGATTGTGCTCTTATTGTGGTAACTTTTAATCGTATTGTTCCTGCTGTGTGTTGTTGGGGCAGCACCTTGTGTGTGTGTGGGGGCCGGCCAGATGCTATGAGGGAATCTGAGTGCTGAACTGAAATGTAACACGAGAAAGAGTTTCAGGTGCACTTTTTGTCCCTTTTGTGCAGTTTTGTTTTGACGGTGAGAGGAGGAAGTGGTGGGAGAGGAGCCCTTCAGCTCAGCTCAGTCTTACAGTGATGAGCAACAGGCATGGAAGTGTATCTTTTTATAGCAGTTAGCATCACTTCATGACGTCTGTGTAAAATCCCCTTCATCACTTTGTTCCATGGTTTATGAGATTGTGAAATGAAACATATTCTGTTATTACATTAAGGAAAAATGTAACACAAACCACAAGGGAGTTGAAAAGGTCAAGCAGCATGAAATACCGCAATAATGACTGATCCCACATGACTACTGAATAGGAAACAACTACATTCATTTTAATGTGTTTTCTGCATCAAAATCATTGGTCTAAAAACTGATAATGAGCTGATTTGTTCAGCATTATGGTAGGGTCAAATCAGCTATCTAGACCAGATACTCAGACACACACTGCTGTTGACAGGCTTCCTCAAAGCTTTTTAAAGTATATCCAATATGAATCTGATCTCTCATGTCAGCGATAGAAGCTACGGAGCATTTTAACGTTTTGTTTAGCCAACAGTTTTGGTTTTACGGCCCATAACTTCACTGTGTTGGTTCATTCTCAGCGCTCTCATCTCTCATCAGCCTGGTTTTCTGATGCAGTATTTCTGTGAAATAGCTATGATAAACCAGCTGTAAGCTATCTGCACAGCACCAAACAACAGACAGACACAGTTAGCAACTAGCTGAGCTAACGGTGATCATGGTGGAGCCTTTAGCAGCTAAAGAGTCAGATATTTTCCTTAGGTGTCAGTAGCGTCCAAAATAGAGCAATTAATATTGGAATTACACTCACCAAGTAGCCAGAAACATGACTCCAAATGAATCAAGGTGACAATATGTCACCTTAGTTGTGTTTTCAGCTTGTGTCCAAAAAAAATCAATTAATGCTAGTTTAAAGCTACACTACCTGATTTTGTTACGGTGCCTGATAGAGTTCACCAGTTTCTTACCAGCTCCCTGTCTGTGCTTTGCAACTTAACTTGAATGCTTTTGGGCAGCTGTAACACAATCAGGGAGTGTATCTTTAAGTAGCCTCAAGACAGGCAAGACAATAGGATATTTCTCAGCTTACTTTTTACTAGCTTGGTTATTCCACACAAAATACAACATCAAAGAATTTAATGAAAGTGGTGCCAGTATTGATGCCGATGAAGCTGAGATAATGGATTAAGATGTCAAATGCAATTAGGTTGATTAATAGCAAGGCTTTCTCTCAGTATGAGTTTATCTTGAAAGCTCGGCTGTCATGGAAACTATAAATTAGGTTTTGACACCCAGTACTTTACCTCCACACTAATGAAAACCTCCTGTGATGAACTGTCACATGTCTGCATAGGGCAGACCTTCCCTGGCACACTGAAATGGGACCTGTTGAAAAGATATTTTTTTTAAAGTGCAGAGTGTTTGAAGCTAATTCTACCCCAGTTTAGGTGTTATTTGGATGAATTTTTTTTGAATGTTTTTTTTTAAATGCCACTCAACATAAGAAATTAATACATGAATAAACTGACATCATTCAGACTGTACAACCCAGCAGTGAGCAGGATAAGGTGTTTTTAACCCTGTAAATATGTGTATATACCAAGTATTATAGTGATTTATTAAAGTATTTTTTCATCCAGATGACAGCTAATCTGGGTGAGGGTAAACAGCACATGACGTCTGCACGGGTTTTTTTTATTAACATGTATTGAATCGTTGCGATGGTTCATCAGCACTCTGATGAGCTCTCAGACACCTGCTCTAAAGGGCCACCCAAAGGCAAATAGCTATTTATAACCTGACTGCAAAGGGCAAGCAGGCGTCATCATAAATACATGTTCCCACCACTGATGCTCTTATGCAACTGCACCTTCCGACCGGTAATGATCTCTTTGGCAGCCCACTCAAGTTTTTTAAAGGGCTAGTGGACCCAGAATGTACAGACTGTGTGATAATACTCCAAGAAAACTGGTAGAGATTAGAAAGTTATACTGTAGCCAGCTGTGTTTTGACATCAGATATTCTTTGTTTTTTGACAAATTAAAATGTAATACAACGGACATGAAATAAAGCAACATTCACAGTTTTTGAAAGTCAAATTTAAATTTGAATGCTCCTCACTTTTTGTGTTACAAAACACAAACCATAATGATACAGCTATTGTGCATATTTTTCCAGTTCTCACAAGAGGATTAAACCATTGTTGGACAAATTTGTGGAAACAGTGTCTAAGCTTGAAGTCTCTGGGTGGGCGTTTACCATGGCAGCAGCAGCCTACGAAGGTTATTTCCCCCTTTTTTCAACAAGCCTACATAGAGCTGGTTATTAATTAAAGCATCGGTCCCTTTACAACGTTCAACATCTGGGAAGACCCACCAAGTTTGTATTCCACTCAGGACGTTGGAGCAAGCAAGCTAGGCTAACTAGCTTCCACTCAGAAAGTCTACTGTAAGCTAGTTAGCCTAGTTTGCTAACGTTTGCACTGATTCCCACTAGATGTTACTTTTCGTTGATGTTATTCCAACAGCTGCTGAGTCATTGGCAGCTCCCACTCATTCAGTACTACGTTTGTTCCACATTACAGATAGGAGGGAGTCTAGCTAGTGTTACCTGTCTCTGTTTCATGGGTCCAACTGTGGTGATAGCAAATGACCAGACTGTCAAAACTCACAGCAACAGGTAGTCCTGTAACCTCAGCACTCTGTACGTTACTCAGTCATTCGAATCATGACAAGGAGGAACATCCGGAGTTACGGTGTAACGTAGGTAATTCTAAAATCATGGATGGGACTAATCAACGGCTAACAACACCAGCCACCAAGCTGGTTGGCGTGATATTACAAAGTATTTTAGTGCATACGTACAGATATTGCACCAATGAACCAAATAATTCACTGCTTCAGAAGGACGCTAATATAAGCAGCATTATAACAGCAGAAAAATAAATAAAACTTACATTTTGTCTTTTTTGTAGTTACAGTTTTAACCAAAAAAGTACACAAGTACAAAAGACATCAATGATATATACAGTATACTGATTTCTTAGCTATTTTAATTTCAGTTTGACTTTAATAAGGAATACAAACACAGGAACATATCCCTATGACATCAGATATTCAGTTTTCCAGCAGCATGCGAGATTAGGCAATACACTGCTAGGCTATTAGCTTTTGGAAAAGCAATTTTTATTGTCCACTTGTCAAGCACACACTACTTCTAAAATCAAATGTGCTTAGTCAATTCTCGTGAGGCACATTTACTTAAAGCCTTGAAAAACTAACTACAGTTAAACTATGATTTATCCAACTTAATGTAACCAGGCTTGAAAAGGCTTTCCAGACCAGAAAGACTGCATCAACTCCATTTTCTTTAGTTTGACTTCCCTTGTATTCATCTGTCTGATGGATTAGGGCTTTTGGGTCGAGCTGTGTTTCCGAGCGGGTTTGGGCCAGACAAATCAGCAACCGTTCCAGACGGAGTCAGCCAGGAGAATGTCACAGATAGAGAGGTACGCTGCCATTCCCAGGCCTTCTTTCTCAGTGTCAGCGCTTGTTTTTTTGTTTCCCACTCGGTCACATTCATGTTCTCCTGGATGTCCATTAGTATGCTAATGACAGCCTGGGAGTGTGTGTGTGAATGAACGTGCAAGAGAGAGAGAGGGGAAAGGATGGAGAGACGACGAGGAGCGGTGAGGAAGAATAGCAGAGAGAAAGCTTGTCTTCCTGTGAAATTGCCTTTGTGTGTCCAGATGAATGGCTGGATGGGGGAGGCTCTTTCAGCCCGCCGCCACGCTGTGCTGACAAGTGAGCATTCCTGAAGAAAACAGGGATAGTAGAAGACCTCCCCATCCCCGCCCCTTCAAAGTGATGCTTTCCTTCTGCATGGACCCATAAGGAACTATTGTGTGGCAGTGAACTTGGGGTGCAGGCTTTGGATGAGGAATCACATTGTGTTATTAAATCCAGCGGCAAGAGAGAGGGCAGGCTTTTAATACGGAATTATTTCCAGTAAATACAAAGGATGGGATTGGAGGCAGGCTTTCAGTAAAGTATAATTCTGCATTATTAGACTGGTGTCTTAATGAGGATTTTTCTTCTATTATTACATTTCAGCATAGGAATGACTGCTTTGTGTCTTTGGGTTAATCCGTAAATTGTGGAGGGCTTTTTTCTTTGCATTTTTGCCTTCATTTTAATAGTGGACAGTAGAGAGGTGACAGGAAATGAGGAGAGAGAAAGGATGACATGCCACAAAGGTCGACAGCCAGACTTGAACTGGGGACGTTGCAATTACATGGTCAGTGTCTTAAACCTCTAGGCCACCAGGGTGCCCTAAGATGCGGAGGGCTTGAAATAAGAATTTATTTTTAATCTAATAAAGACATTTCCGCAATGTCTGAACCTCATGATGAAAACCTGCCTCTAGTTGGCAATGATGACCGTGGCATTTTACAAGCTTAACCCACTTAGGCTGCAGTTATCACCAGCAGTTAGGGCTGGATGATATGGTTGAAATAATTATCATGATATTAACAGGAATATTTTCTGATATCAATATACAGATGGGTGACAAGTTAAAAGGAAAAATCAACATACTGTAAAGTGTCTTAGTAAGGTGTTGGTCCACCATCCAGAACAGCTTCACTGCTCCCTGTCATAGATTCTCCAAGTGTGTGGAACACTACTGGAGGCATGAACGCCATTCATCCTGAATAAATTCCATCATTTGGTGTTGTGTAATGCTGAACCACTGCTCACCCACGTACTCACCTTCTTTGTAGCGACTGGGAAAGGAAAAGACAGAGGTCACCTACACCTCTGACAATGAATTGTTCCAGCTTCACTTTCATTCATAAAACTGTGGCGCTGTCAGGTGGTCCTGGCACCTTCCCGACTACCTATGTACGTCAAGCTATGATTGGTCGGGGTGTAATATGTAGTCTAGCATATCTCTCGGCCAAGTCACGGCAAGAATTTATGACTCTTTGATCGCCTTATCTGACACAGTGATCATCTCAAAAGACAAAAATATCATGTAGTCTGATCCCGGCATAGCATCCTCCTAATTCTCCCATAGCTCCCATAGCTAAGTCGGCGTGGTCTGACAGAAGTTCCTTCATAAATTGACATCATCCAGTTTTAAGCCATAATTTTATGATACACTTTTTAGATCCTTGTTGTTTTTTACGTATGTATTGTGTGTTTGTGTGTGCGGATTGGTCCAGATATGCTATGAGAGCCCATTTTGATGCAGAAAACCAGATTCAAAATGGCAGAAAATCTATCAGGGGGCAAACGGCTTATATGGATAGATTTGTCTGGACCCACAGATTCCAGTAAAAAAATTATTTTGTTTCTGAGACTTACGGTTCAAAGGTTATAGAGAGGCGAAGTCCCTCGCATTCCGGTGTCCCCCATGGGACCTTATTTCGGAAAAATATGTACGGTAGTCAATGCAACGGCAAGAGACATCGTTTTTTTGATCCCATTTGAATGAATCTGTATAATTTTTTTGTCTGAGTAGTGGGTGCGATTACCAACCTATCTGCCAAGATAGGTCAAACTGACGTTTAAAGCAATGAATGTTGTTCCATTGTTATGTATTATATAAGACCAATCTTCATATGTGTAAATCAGAAATTTGTAGAACAATAACATGATAAGAACACGTTATCAAGCCCTATCAGCAATGATAAACAATTTATTACTATATTTAATGGATGAATTATTGCTTATAATAGAGACAAATATTTCAGTCTAACAATTTGTAGTAGTAGCAGTTTTTGTTTTTGGTCAGCTTTGTTGCCTCTGTTCTATTATGCAGCTATTATATCATGTTATGACTTGCAGCTGCATTAACTTATATGATTGATGCTTTTCCACCTTAAAATACCTCACTGATGAGACTGTGAAAACACACCCACTTACTGTGTGTGTGTGTGTGTGTGTGTGTGTAGCTGACTGAGCTAACTGCGGCGTGCCAAAACAAAGATACCTGCGTAATCAGCGGCGGTATTGGGAAATCACTTGTGAAATATTTTCATCTTGCACAAACACATTAAGTAGTGTGTGTCTACCAGCATGTACTGCATTTTCCTCCTCTGCCACACACTTCTGATCATTGTCTATAATGCTTTACTGACTGGTGCAGTGTGTCATGAACTTTGTCTGGCTCTTTATTTTCTGTCCTCAGCTTATCCTGTATATTCCCAAGGTGAAGCTGTTCCATTATAGGCTTGCTCAGATGTCCTTTATGTGCCAGTGTTCAGGAATAGGCCTGTCTGTGTTTCTTAATTGGCCATCAGGGACCGAGGACAAGAGGCAGCTGCAGATCTGAGGGCAGGAAGGCGACGCTACTGTCTGTCAGGGCCTCTGATCGAGTGGCCTTGTTCTTCCCCTGGCACTGACACTGTTACTACAGTGTGTTTTGGGCTTATTCTTTTAGATATTGTGCTTTGTAGGATAGGATGTTTATGATGAGAAACACAAAAACATTTAACACAGGAGAATAAAGATGTGGGAATAAATGTATTCATATATCAATGCATTCATAGACAAAGTTTTAAGATGCAGATTAAAGCGTTATACAGCTTTGCAGTCAAACAGCTGCAACAGGAAGTGATATTTTGGTATACCGCAGTGTGTCTCGCTTCCTGTTGTGCGTGCGGTAGATGGAAACTGTGTGTTTGTGTGACCTTGAGGATTCTTCTCAATCACTTCCTGCTGACAACAGGCAAAATGCAATGTTTCATCTTTCTCTCTGAAGCTCACGTCCAAGAGACATGGAATTTAATCTATAATCTAAAAGATGGAAGGATGGAAAGATGGACTGAGCAGCTTCTGTTCCCAAAGAGGGACCGACCATTTCTAAAATATCATTTTGGTTTTAGGTTCATGTTACTGCATGGCTCATAGCTCTTTCCATCCTTCTTAATTTTGCCACATAGAGCGTCCAGCTTTGTCATGCATGACTCAGTGATACTGTAGCATAGGGCTAAGTATATTCCTGCAGTTTTCCACTGACTCAACTGGCCTGTCAGTTAGTTAGCCACAGGGATAAAATCAGGAACACAAACAGCAAGGAAGCAGGTGCATCTCCCAGTAGAAATGACTGATACATTTGTTTTTTATAGAACTACATTTCTGCAGGTGCATGAAGCAGCCACCTAAATTATAATCTCTAGTGTTTAAAGGAATAGCTCAAAATATTGGGAAATATGCGTATTCACTTTCTTTCCGAGAATGCAATGAGAAGATCAATATCTCATGTCTATGTGTTAAAGCAGCCTTAATGTATGTTTTTGGTAACTTTGGGCAGTGGAACAACCTGTAAACATAACACTGACATATTATCACCTTTTAAAATTGTTACATGAATGTGCTGGCAAACAGTTGCCAGCATAGAAAAGTGTTTCCCATTACCCAAAACTTGCAAGTTCAAATTCACTCTCCTTTTAGCTCGTTTGTTCTCCAAATCCTGAGGTAAAAAGCTCTTTAGCTGCTAAATGCTCCACTATGTTCACCAGCTAGTCGCTAACTTTGTCTGTCTGTGTTTGGAGCTGGGCAGGTAGTGTACGGTGGGTTTATAGGAGCGTTTTAGAGCTGTCAACAGCTGCCTGCTGCTGCTGCTGCTGGAAACAATGCTAATGAGAGCAGTAAGACTGAACCAAAACTGTGAATTTATGGGCTGTAAAACTAAAACAATGAGCTGAAGGGCGCTATCAGTGGCGCCTCTCACATTACACGTAGTCATTTGATCCATTCTTAATATAAAAACATTGATTAGAGCAGTTTTAAGTGTGGAGCTGGAGTCTGGACTTGGTTAGCCTAGCTTAGCATAAACACTGGAGGCAGGAGGAAACAAGTGAAAACTTATGAACCCCAAAAGTTCACTAATTAACATGTTGTAGCACCTTTGATTAGTCCATATACAAATGTATTAGGCGGAGTTATGTGCTGGAGCTCATTCTTGGTGAACAACAGATGGGTGCAGTGACTGTAGCTTCCTGAAGTCTTGCCATCACAGTGAGGTTGCAAGGTGTGGTTCCATCAGGCCTGTACAAACATGGAACCAAAACCTGTGTTCACTGTATCTGGCCATCTGTGCAATCTGCACAGAAGTGCTGGGCAGATGGATAAGCTATTGTGAGTCAACAAATAGTTCCAGCATGTAACTCAACCTTAACCCTTTTTTAATACAGTTTTTACATCTCTTTTGGAGTACAGTTTAAACACACAAGGTACAATGTGTTAGTGACAAATATGTTTAGTTTAGGAGGAATGAAGTAAGAGCATGCAGATATGTGCTTCAAGGAAATACAACATACAGCCTGAGGACAACATAGTGAAAATCTAGAATGACTTCTCAGAAATTATAATGAGAAGCCTAGAAATGAAGCTGAGGTCAGTTAATATGGCAGGGATCCGCTGTCCATTGTCGCAGTATGATAATGAGCAGGGAGATTAGATTATTCAACATGGGAATATGCAAATAGGTGATTTTACATACAGTAGAAGATGAGGTTTATTGTAGCTACTCAGCTATTCAAATCCACACAGGCAGTTACAACCCTAGTGGATTTCTTCGAATGGCCAATGTGTCATAGTGTATGTTTCAGTGATGGCTACATACATCAGCACATCTGGATCTCTGAAGAGACTATGATGAGTTCAGAATGAAGCAGGTCAGACTCCACCTCACAATCTTTTCAGAGCATTATTTCTACCGACTGTATAGTGGCATGCTTATTTGAGCTCTGCAGAGAAAACCCTGACACTGACTGTACTGAGCGTAGACAGTATACTGGTTGTTTGTTCGCTGCACAGTCATTGCCGAAGTGCTTTGCATTTTTCACCTTGTTTATCTCACACCCCAGAAAAACTGCACATAAATGAATCATTGTATCGGTGCTCTGTCTGTTGTTAGCCAGCCAAAGTGAGTTATATCCTCCAAAGCAGCCAGGAGACAGCCATCCAAATCCTACTGTGGCTGAAACAAATGGCCAAAAAAAAAAAAGGTAATGAAAGGCAGTATTTCAACTCGTCACGCTGTCTCAAAGAGCAGGAATGTGTCAATAGTTGGTGGAGGTCATCTTGGTTGATTTATGTAACATCATTGTTGATCTCAGTCTCATGTTAGTGGTTCAGGGCCTTGGACTGCAGGCCCTTCAGACTGTTATGTGTCACACCTCAGTAGTCCCTTTGTAAATGGGCAGCCTTTCCAGCAAAAATTGTTTATAGAGACAGGAAACACTGTTTCCTCTTGGCTATGATATCAGTGACCCCAAAGAATACATTTGACATTTTATGTGATATTCTTGTCAGAATGATGTGTGTGAAATTGTGTCTTTTGTAAAATGACCAGGAGCCGCTTGCACCAGCTCTTTGTAATTTCAAACCTAACATAAGTGTTGAGTGGAGATTAACACAGTACTGAATTAAAATGGGTTGCACCTGGGGATGCTAATTTAGATTTTTTTTTTTTCTGACCGATAGCTAACCCTTGTTAACCTATCATTAACCGTTAACCAACAAGATTAAAATGTATTATTTAGAATGGATGAATGTCTGTGAACAATAAGGCTCTCGCTCGAAACCTCTTGTACCTCTTGAGGGGATGCCATAGCCTGGTACCACTTCTGTAGACATCATGTCCTTTTCGACCATAAAGCAAAGCCTCGGAGTTATTGCCTCTGCACTCAGCTAACTACAGCCTCTCCTAGCTAACACTCACATGAAAGTTTGTTGGGAAGACGGTGTTCTACTTTCAGCTTGCACTGCAACCGTCGGGTGCAGTTTTGTCAGGTGGTGCAACATTGACGTTGTACTGGAGCTGTATTTTAATTAAGATGGTGTCACAATATTTGCATTGAGCATTGTCCTCTTTTACAGTTTAATGCTCCAACGCTGCAACGTTTTGTCCTCGTCATCTTGCCTCACCATTTACTGACCGCTTCTTCTTTTGTTGCACCAGTAGTTTTTCTGAACTGCAAAGGTGAAGTACACCCATTTGTGGTATAAAAGTTAATATATGTGAGCTCCGGAGAAGTGGTACACAAAACGTACATTGTCGGTTAATACATTTGTAATCGGTTAAATTCTTAATCTAAATTAATTGATTAACGTTGAATCATTAACATCTTTAGTTGCACCACACAAACTAGTTTTTATGTAGAGATTAGATGTTACTAAATATTTGGTGTAACTGTTACATAGCTGACTGAACCAACTGACTAATCTAATGTTAGCGTGCTGATATATGACCTGTTAGGAATAAAGAGTAAAAGAGGTAACGGTAATATGAAATACGGTCAACATATCTGACCTGACATTTGATCAAGATGTTTATGTTTAAATGTTTAACTGTGAAGATATTAACTACATATGATGAAAAGAAGAAAATACCTCAAAATACTAAACTTTATGCTAATAACATGAGACTAATTGACTAGCTCAATTAGATTAGCATAATTTGATATTTCCCACTCCTTCTAAACTGCATTCAGAAATAACTCTGAAACAAATACCTACAATTATAAAGGATTAGCTGTTAGCTGGTTATAATATAAGTGTTAGAAATGGGTTGCACACAAACTGGTTTCTAGGGAGAGATTAGTGGTGACTAAATATTTACTAGTAACTGCCAGGTGTAACTATTGCGTTGCTGACTGAACTGAAAAAACTAACATTATATGATTTGTTTAGACTGCATAATAAAAGAGATAATATGGAATATGGTCAACACATCTGAACTGACACTACATCAAAATGCTGTTTAAGAATGATGTTAACTCAGAAGATTTTAAATCATGCACTCTACAAAAATAAAACAGTAGGCCATACTTCAAATTACAAAACAGTATGTCTGTATCGTTAGCATCAGATAAGTCATTGGAAGTTAAGTTTAAAATATGCCAGAACTGTTGTTTTTGGCAGTTATGTTACAGCTTGTGACTCTCTGTTCATGGCTGCTTTCTATAGGATGGCGCTACAGATGTTTTCTAGCAACCGATTTACACAGTTACTAAGAACTCTTAGTGACTACTTGCTAGTTTTTGAGAGCGATGGGTGTCTGGGGGGGTGTCATCACCATGACAACAATCTAGATTCAACTAAGCATCAGTGAGTTTTCTCTCCTCCCCTCCT
The DNA here is from genome assembly GCA_008360985.2 of Macquaria ambigua. Classification (NCBI taxonomy): domain Eukaryota; kingdom Metazoa; phylum Chordata; class Actinopteri; order Centrarchiformes; family Percichthyidae; genus Macquaria; species Macquaria ambigua. The sequence continues at coordinate 371,122 of VMKM01000121.1, read as the reverse complement.
CCTCTCCGGAGCGGCCCTGACAGTGAGGTGGATAATAGCGGAGCCTCACTGGCACACAGCTGTTCAGAGAGAGCGTCTTCTCTCCGTGGTGAATGCGATTCAGTGAAGATGTCTCTATCCATTAGTGCCTCAGGACATGAATGGTTATTAATGGGCACTAGCTGTCTTTTATTACATTGCCAGCTCATGGTACGAGTGTTTTTTCTCCCCTGTTCATGTCAGTGTTGGTTATTGAGGATCTTCTCAACATGCTAAATCTCCTGTCTACATGTTATGACTATATGCTCCCAAACTTTAACTTGTTAAATTAAGTTCAAAAGGTGGAATTCCTCTTTATTCTACTTGCTGTGCTCTCTGTCAGCTCATAGTATGAAGGTAATAAGCTTAAGAGTCAACTGAATAGCAGTCACGTGCGGTGAGTCATGTGCTCCTTACAAGAGCAGTGTGTGGATGTGTATTAGCGCTTACGCTTGTGTGTATGGAAAAAGTGCATTACTTTTAAGTGGCCAGTAACAATTAGCTCTCCGCTGCTCATTAGCATTCAGAGCTTCCTCCCTTCACCTCCTTCATTCACTCCACAGCAGCCTCGTCGACACAAAGATGCCCTTCATGGCCCTGACAGAAGCCACCAGAAAAGAGGGGGGTTGAGCTCACCTCATATTTGTCAAACGCCTGACTTTTCCCAAATGTCCCAAAAATGTTCACCTCTTCATCTCTTATTGAGATCAACTGAAACAGTGCCCTCTTTTCCTTTATTGTTTCTGGATTCAGATCCATAGAGAATTATGGGAAGATGATGAAATATGAAGGTGCAAGAGGGATAGTTTAGTAGTGGGCATGAAGTCTCAGTGTGATTCTGTGTGGATATAAAGACAAGTTTATGTCACAGTTCCAAGTGGCAAATTGTTTTATGTAAAAACATAGTACACCTTGTGAGCCTTAATGATACAGCAGACGCAATCCATATCAATTCACACTCTGTAGATTTGCCCCATTTGCCCTTAAAAATAAATGTTTGTTTAGTTAGTTCATTTTTATTTTTGTATCATTTGGCCCATCCCATATGGGTTTACAAGACACCAAGTTTTATCCTGATAAAATGTTTTGGTTCACACGTGAATAACAAACTCAGTCTTAATGCATTATCCATATTTTAAAAAACGGTTCACATGATCATCTCACTAAACAAATATTGCATGATTCCTGGTAAAAAAAAAGACAATAGGAAGCCACATAGAGCTTCTTATATTTTTGAGAAGACCCATTGGACAAATCTGCTTTGCCACTTCTAGTCTGACATACCATCCAGCTTTATAAGTGGTAAAATGGATAGATTTCAACTGGGAACATACAGATCCACAATTCATAGATAGATTTTATATATTGTGTAGTCAGTGTACAAGAAAGACTTTCCAGCGTCTTTTACCTCTCTTGTCTCTTTTTGTCAATTTTGGAGCTTCAAACATGCAAAGCTTCCTACAGTGCAGCTACAGTATACATTAAATACATTGATATTGATACTCTGTGCAATATTCAGTCCTCAATTATTTATGACCCCCCTCCCTGCTACTTTTAATATAACTTACTGTGGCCAAACTCTGTCACCAGAACATTAGGAGCAGTCACGGCACTGTTTCTATGGGACAAAGAATCACTTACCTATATATTATTGATGACCGCTGGCAGTCTCAGTTGGTGTTGTTGTCCTCAGACACGTGAGCAGTCTTGTGGCAAATTACTCACACATTGCAGGGCTCTATTCATTTTCCCCCTCTTCAAAGCAGCTTGTAATGGTCTGACATTTATTCTGCAGTGCTAATTAATGTATTGGGACACATACACAGGAGTAAGCATGGGTAATTTTCCCAAAACAATGAGAACCCACCTCAGCCAATCATTAGTATGTAAACAAGCTGAACTGCTCTTTGAATCACGTCCATTTGGCAGTTACAGGAACAAACACAAGAAGTGTGTCTGGACATTCTTTTCCACTTGACCTATACCTGACAAAGGCAAATAAAGGCTGTTCTGATAGTAAAACAAATGAAACTGGGAGGGTCTGAAATGAGTCTTTGAGAGGAGGCAGACAGCTCGGTCTTTGGCAGCCATGTTTTATTTGTATCAGGCCCTGTTTACACCTGGCATTAACATGCATCTTGGGTGATCTGATCACAAGTGGACAGGTCTAAGTACGTCAGTTCACACCTGGCATTAGAATATGTCTCGAGTGACCACTTGTTATCAGATCTCACTTCTCCGCTCTATATGCAAAGAAACAGGTACATCATTTCCGTTTACAAAGACCAAACACGTTGTTTTTAACCGTTGTGGCTTCTTCTTGTTTCTTTCTTGTTTTGCACCTTGATATGACGCCGTTGGTGCGCAAATGAGTAAGTGCTTCCACTTACGCAGAGGACGTCAGTTGAGTACGCGGTCCTTCAATGTGGCACAGGACACATTTGCATTCATACTGCTAAAAGAATGTGGCCAGACCACCTCCGAATGTGGTCTGAGGCTACATCCACACTAATACGTTTTTGTTATAAAACGCATAACTTTTGCTACATTTCCGCCTAGCGTCCACACTATTCCAGCGTTTTCAAACCCCTAAAACGGAGACTTTTTAAAACGCTGCTGACCTTGTTATAGTTTGAAAACTCCGGTACTGCGTTTTAGTGACGACAGGCAGAAACAGAGACTTTTGAAAACGATGACGCAGACACCCACGTTTACTTCCTGATTGGGTCTTCCCTGATTCATCACGCCTCTATCCCATGACTCATTTTTGAAAGACAACAAACGACATCAGCCTTGACCCCCAGCGGTTAATTCAACATGGATAACAAATTACAACACTTACTTTCAGTAACAGTTCCACCTGGTCATCGGTCCAACCAGAGAAATCTCTGCTCTTACTTTTCTCCATTGCTGTGTTTTCTGTAACTAACTAATCAACCAACCGCAGAGTAGACAATGCGCTTCCTGTTTACACCAGCACGTGCACGCCCAGTGCACTGAATGGTCACATGATACGCGTTTCCAGGCGTGTAGTATGGACGGAGATTATTTCTGAAACGGTGATAAAACGCTTGTGTGGATGGAGATCGTTTTCGTTTTAAAATGAAAACCTATTAGTGTGGATGGAGCCTGAGCGATCGGATCTCAATGCGTCCTCAATGCATCTTGGCTGCATTCACATCTGTACGTAGAGTTGTCCACTGTCCAATACACATGTTAATACCAGGTGTAAACAGGGCCTCAGTTGTGTGTGTTACCATAACAGCTGTGAGGGAAAGTGTGCTGATTAGGGTGCTGTGTGTGTGTGTGTGTGTGTGTGTGTCAGAGTGATTAGAAAGGAGGAGTAGCAGTTCAGCTCAGCAGTTAATTAGGATCTAGAGGACCACAGGGGGTGCAGGAGGAGGCCTGATCACGCACATAGACACACTCACATTTGTCCTTGCATGAGGTGTGTTTAAAGAGCAGCAGCAGGTCAGTTTTTACTATATGAAGGTTTTTTTGTTGCTGCAGCACGAAAGCTATTGTAGTAGTCTCCATTTTGCATATTAGATGCAGTGTGTCAACTGCTGATAAATGTTCAACGGTAACGTTGCAGCCTATGATAACTGTTCATGGGGCCCAAAGCGTCACAATCTCGTTGTCTCACTTTGGCTACATGATTTTCTGGGGCAGAACCCTGCAAATACAAATAAATCCAAATCCATCTGTATTGATAGATACCACTAGAGGTAAGAGAACTTTAAGAACTGACCCTTAAAATACATTCTCAAAAATACCCTGTTGTCATTATCATAGTCTACACGACATTACAATAAACCCTACTGTGGCCAGCACATAGCACTGTTACTAATGTTAGAAGGGTCAGTTTGTTTTTGCAGTTTAAGATACTTCAGGAAGTTGTTACTAAATCATTCCTAAAATGAGTTTGTGAAGAAAGTGGCCCTGGGAAAAGTCATACATGAATGTTTTGAGAGCTTCTCGAGCCTGAATGCAGCTAACTGTTACTTGCAGTGCGTCTGTGCTGACATAGCAGCCTTCTGAGTGCACGCCCATCATTAACATGTGCTTTCAGTGCAGGCATTAGGAAGCACGTGGCCAGAAGCCACTCCTTTGGATTCATCTCCATAGTAGCCAGCGAGCTAGAGGTTAATGGCAGCACTTAAACACATTTAGGAATGCTAAACTCCTTGCAATTCAAGGGCATTAGCTGAAGCGGAAAGCTGGCTGAGTGAGACTAATGCTCGTCATCATTCATAGTTCTGCTGTGCACTAATGCACCTGAAGCTGCAACACAGACAATACAGACCATAAATGCAACCTGCTGTTGTTTTATCATGCCTATCAGTGTGTTAGATGTAGTCCATTTGGTTGCTTTTTTGCCAAAGGCTGAAGACTGTATTGCATGATTACTGCTATACAGTATATTTGAACAGAAGGAAACATACAATACCACCATCTGTCTGATAGCTTTCAAGCAGGGCTGAGGAAAATATCTAACTGCAATTATTCTGACAAATATTGTGACTGTGAAGTATTTTCTGTTAATGTAATTTGAGGCCTCTATTCGTAGTCTACATTGTGTTATGACATGATAAGTTTGTACCAAGCATCATCACAAACTCATCTTGTGTCTACATAAGATAATGCAGTTGCTTGTTGCAGAAGTCCTCCCAGGGTTTTGTTAAACTAGTCAATCAGAGAAAAGTTCACTTCCACATAAACTTGCCTAGTTTTCTATAGATAAATTGACCAATTGAGCTGTCATTTATCAGGATGTTACGTTGGTGGTTTACTTGACATTAATCACTAATATTCTAATTTAATAATGACATTCAAAAGTGTCATTGTAGTAAAGACAAACTGCTGGTAGGTCACGTCAGACAATGTTTCATATCTGACTGACTACTCCTAAAGTTAATAATACGGTTTTAGCTCTGCACAGTAGCTGCTTAACAGGGTTCCCACGGTCATGAAATTCCTGGAAAAGTTATGAAATTAGAAAAACCTGGAAATGGTTTGGAATTAACAGAATGTTCTGGAAAAGTTTTGAATTTACACTGTTTTGGCTTCTGTTTAAAAAATGTTTATAAAAATCCCAAAACATAACGTTATGCAAAACACGTTCCATGTATTACTAATTTAAAATCTAGTGCGTCTTCACTGCCCCAAAGTGTGGAGGTCCACATTTAGAGCTTTTATAGTGACAAGTATAAAATGATGGTATGATGTGTTTAAAAGTTTAGCTACATTTACAAAACACGTTGACATTATTTTTGACTAAAAAAGGCATGACTAAATGTGATTTCAGTTGGACTTGATAGATGATTGACGCAGCTCATGGCCTCTCCACAGTACTGTCACCAATGTGTCTCTGACTGTGTGACTGACTCTCCACCTCATAACTTAATTGAAACACAAATAAAAACCCATTAAACCTGGCAGCAGATAAAAACCTCTTCTACAGTGACTGTGTGTTCCTGCATAACAGCAGAGGGTTGTGCCTCTGCTTTTGCTTCAGCTGCAGGAGAAAGGCAAACATCACTGTGTTCATCCATCACCGCTATCAAGGTTGCTATTTACATGCTAATTTCAGAATGGGAACGCATGCCAGTCACACAATAAGGGCAAATTAGTGAGCAGGAAGCTTGTTTTCTCTGATTTACATCCAGCCAGAGAGCTATACGCTGACGAGAATGTATAGCTCTTCATGTCTCTCTGCCCCAACCCCTCCTGTCTTTGTAATTGCTTTAAGCTAAATTTAATTTGGGATAATCAGCAGAAAGATGAGCCTGGCCTGTCTCTCCAAGTGTCTCCACCACTGTACTGAAGCCAGTGCACACACAGCTTTTTTACATTATTATAACCAATGTTTTCTACTCTAACACGTCCAAGACATCATAAACTATATTATATCAAAAGCACTTGCAAATCAGAATATATAAGCCATCCAATTCCAAATTCTGTTTGTTGCTTACGAGCTTTTTCTTGGACACTGTTGGTCAAGTCTTGAGAATATTTGAGCTTCACTTCTAGTTTTTGTTATCAAGCAGACCACACAAAGCAAGGGTGAGTCAGTAGTCTTTCTTTGAACATTTGTGAATGCCTCGCTTGATTGCACCCTTACTGGGTGTGTGTTTGTGTGATTTTCAGAGCCTTCCCACCTCCACAGGATTAATAGACCAAGCTAATTAGGCTACTTCTCCAGTGCTTCAGCGGTGGAGGATGCTTTGTGATCTTTCAGGCCCACTCGCCACCCCTTGTCTGATTACAACGCTGCCACACACAGTCTAATACACTTGTGTAATCATGCACACATCACAGCACACACACACACACACACAAACAGACACTCTACTCGGTAGAGAGCCCCAGACTGTTTTCCAAGGCAGACAGGCAAACGGTTGAGCGACTGAATGCACTGCTAGGCTCTTCCCTTGTATCCACTGGGCTTCTTTGAACCTGTGTGGACATTTCTGTATAGATTTGTTGTGACTGTGCAGTTGTCTCTGGTGGCCAGGAGAGCTCAGTTCATTGCAACTCGAGAATGGACAAGATTTAAAAAAATCATAAAATTGTGAAATGGGCAGGCAAATTTTTCATGTGCCACAATTGCATAAAACAGAAGGGGAAAACACACATGTTTCGTACACATGCAAGTGCATGTATACCTGTATATTGTATGTATGTACACATTTACACCCAACAAACAACACATTTTTAAAGTGTTGTTTCTTTTCTGAGCAAATTAGGCATTGTGACAAGAGAATATACTATAGTATATGCTATAAAATAATTTAAACTCAAAAGTCCACAGCTTTCAGAGTTTGCAACCTCATCTTAAGAAGCAGCGTTAATTGATTTTTTAGCAGCAGTGGAACAAGCTGTAAACGTCCAATATTCATTCTCCATTTAGCTCTGTTTTGGTCTCCACCAACTCCTGAGAAAAATATCTGGCTCTTTAGCCGCTACATGCTCCACTATGTTCACCAGCTAGTCTCTAACTGTGTCTGTTTGCTGTTTGATGCTGGGCAGGTAGTGCACAGTGAGCCGAAAACAGATCCATTATTGATATAAAAATATTGATCAGTAAAGTCAATCTATGGAAACGGCTTCTGCACTTAAACTGCAGCTGCATGTAAATCATGAAAGATGTGTCGACAGTGTCTCTTCAAATCATTTTCATCAGTATGTAGGAATCTGAAAAGCTCCTCCCTGACTTGTCTCCTCCTCCTGACCCTCGCTCTCTGCAGGAGCATGTGCACGGCACAGGGTGGCAGATGGCTATCTCTCCTGACCGGTTCCCCTGGCTTTTCTATTTCTGGCATCCGTATGCGGAGGGCCTATTGTGTAGGCTGTCATGATGAAGCACAGCATCCTTCTTAATCCACCTGGTTTTCCTCTGTGGTGATTTCCAGCTGTTGCAAACTGAGCCGCAAATAAAGATGGATTCAACTTAATTGTAGCACGGAAAAGCATGGTCTTGAATGCAGCTGTGAACATTCGGGATTAGTTTGCAAAGAGAATAGTGTTTGCCTGTATTTTTATTCTTAAAAATTGAAGTTTCGTTTCTTTAAGGCCATCAGAAACTTCAATCTTTTAGACAAGTCAAATATATTGTATCACAGTTGTCATGGCATGTGTACATCCTGCCGTGACGAAACGTACAACAATAAACATCGCCCTCACTTACACCCAACCTGACCTTCCTGCACACCGCCACTTCCAGCTTTTCCTTCCTCAGCATTACCACTCCTGCGCACAATCACTGGAGGTGTGGACGCACGTGCAATGATGGCGTTCCCTCTGCCACCCACTCACACACTTAAAGCTTTATCTTGCTCCTTTCAAGGCGTGTGTGTGTGTGTGTGTTGCAGTGAATATTGGTGTTCAGTAGAATACACTGGAGCCATGCAGCGAGGCCCAGATGATGTGTGTGGCAGCGAGCCGAGAGAGAATTGGCCTTCACTTGTAATGATGCAGCTGCTCTCTCTCTTGGCCTTTCTTTGTCTCCGCATGTTTCTCGCTCTCCCCGTCTCTGTTCCTTTCTCTGTAACTGTGTGTTTTTCCAAAAAGAAGTGTAACCCGTTCTTCCTGCTGCTGTCTTAGCAAAATGTTAAAAATAGACGTGTCTCTTAAGGCCCTAAAGTAATCCAAAACCTAAAGTATTAGGTTACAGATAGGTTGTTCACTTCAGTTCAGTTTGAAATACTTATCAGTAATAATGTGCTTTAATTAAAGGCATTCAGTGTAGGTTTTTTTAAAGATCAATATATCATGGCTCCCTCTAGAACACCAGTATACATTGAGTGCGCACATTACCACTGCGCTATTTGTTCGTTTTTTATAGATACCAGTTTATGTGTGGGAAGTGGCGTGTGGTTTTGTGTATATCTGCTCCACGGCCGGCTCGTGCTCGGCAGCGATAGTTTCAGCGTCTGTTGGTTTCAAAGCTGCACTCCACAGCTCTGGGGTGGGAACATTTTGGGTTTAAGCCGAATGAGAGAGGAGAGCCCATTAACGTGAACAAGTCTGTGTCATTTTCGTTACAATAATATGACAATAATATCGTTTATCGCATGTATTTTTGGGACAGTATATCTGATAAATGTAGTTATCATGACAGGCCTAAGGCTCGGTTCACCCCCCAAAAAGTTTTCTCACTTCCCTTCATCTAGCCTTGAAGATAGGTTTGGTTTTATTTGCCCAAATGTTGTGATATGTGTCTCTGAATCGATGTCTCTAGATAATCCCCAGATGTTGCTGTAAACTTGGAACTACTTTCAACTGAAGAAATAGTCACTATGAAAACTGTTGACAGAAAGCTTTGGTCACTCCCCAACACTCATGACCATATATAGGGTTGGTTTTGCTATGTAATATTTTAAATATAATATTTCCTTTTTCATGCACCACCCATTCACCTGTATTTTATTGAGGTGGCAGCAGAAATATCCGAGACAATATCTAAAAACTGAAAAAGTTACCACTAGAGGTAGGTGGGCAAATATATTATTTTTGTAACTTGGTTAAACAGACCCTTTAAAGCCCCAATACTAATTATAAGAGTAATTTAATGTAAACTATTTTGCCTCCTGTCTCAAACAAAACATTGCTACTTGTCACCCCGGGCCCAGCAAAGCTTTGTTTGTTTTCAAAAGCAAAAATAGTATTAGGAGCTTATAGCTGGTAATGTGATGTTTCATAAATTTCACCCCGTCCACTGTCTGCCATTGTCAGAATCTGTTTTCACTGGAAGAACAGCACCCTCTGCATGTTCTGTGCTGTAAACCATTCAGCAGATTTCCTGACAAATCTGACCTTGTTACACCAGGCTGCTAATCTTGGCAGTGGTCTCATTTGTTTAAAGTGACTGTACAATAGCTCATTTGTAATGCTGTAATGATGTTAAAATGTTAAAATAAAATTGTTCCATTCAATTAATTATAATCCCTCTCCTTCTCCTCTCTCTTTAATGAGATTAAGGAATTAAGTTGTGTTTTTCAGTAGGTGAGCATAAGCAGAAAATGTGCTAGCAAATTATTAAACAGTAGTGCCTTACTGTTGTGACAATACATAGCTATGTTAACCAGTTGCACTTGGATTTGTTTGAAGAATTTTAGGCTTCAGGTCTGTGAGACGACAGGATGTGATTTCAGTCTGTGAGGTTAGCTGATTCTCTCTGACAGGATGTCAGTAGTCTGCACATCAAAGGCGCCTGAAGGCACCTGAAGGCACGCAGGTTGCCACCATTCACTGCTACTGAGGGAAGCACCTCTTCTAATCTTAGAAAGCAGAGAGTGATGTATATGAACTGTGGTCGGGTACCACCTGTTCTGGAAAATGTCTGTGCTCATGCTTGCTGTTTTCCTCCTTCTCTACTGCTTCAATAATGAGTTTATAGCGACCCTACAGCGACTACTATAGTACCAAACTACGCTATGGTTTTTAAATTCACCAGTTTTTATCTATTTTCCCCCTGTGACTTATAATTTTGCTGTAATACTTGCATAGTATCTATAAGATTGTTGTCACTTCTTCTTCTTCTCTCTCTCTCTCTCTCTCTCTCTTTAAAGTCTCTTTGTTAGATATGTCCTGTACATGAATTATTGATGTCGGGGGACTGAGCTGCTGTGCTGGACTTTTTTTCTTCTCCATTACTGCTCTCCCACTGGGCCAGGAGCTTGGAGCTTTACCTGTGAGTTGAGCTCCACTTTGCCCTGGCTATCACAGCGTTAGGTCAGCTACTTCACTAACCCCAGCCCTCAGTGTCAGGCTCTTACAGTATAGCTATATCTGTTAACACTGGTCTAAATAACATGAGCCTTACTATCAGTGTAGTCAACGTTACTGCAGCTTTTACTGCCCGTTGCTGGAAGATCAACCTATCTCTTTACGCAAAGAAGTTGGAAGCCATGCTGTCATCCTGTTGTTTAGTTGCTACCAACATCTGGCCCAAGTCTTATATTTTGTATTTTTGGTATATCACATTGTATACATAAAAGTTAGTATGAGCTGCTGGCACCAATACCCAGGAATATGAGAACCAGCATTAAAACAACCAATACTGGGCCAGCAGGTTGACCTAGACTGTAGGAAGATCCCTATAAGCTAAGACTACTGCTCTGTTGCTGGCCTTTGACCTCTCATGAGGAGGAGCAAACAAAAAGAGAATTTTCCTACGGGGATCCATGAAGTTCATCCATAATTCCAGTGCTGCCAGAACACTAGAAGTTGTCATATCACATTATGGCAAGAATATAAAAAAATAGTGCAGAATTAGTTGAATTGTCCACTAAATTTCCTGTGTTTTGTCAATCCATCTGTTGTCCGCTGATAAGCAAGGTAACCCAGACATCCTTCTCCCCATCTAGTCCTACAGCTCCTCCTTTATAATCTCTAGTAAGTTCTGGTTCTGCTTCTGGGTCGCAAACATGTCTGGATAACCTCTAAAGGGAGACGTTTGTGAGGCATCCTTATCAGATGTCTGAACCACCTTAACTGGCTCCTTTTGATACAAAGGAGCAGCGGTTCTGCTCCAGACTCCTTCCGGATATCTCTTAGGGCAGGGGTATAATTTAAACAAACAAGTCCTTACACCCTGTCATTTATAGCTGTTCTAAATGCCCACACTCGAAGGCGGGGCGAAAAGCCTGCCACCATAGAAAGGGGTGAGACGTGATAATAGTTATTTGGTGGAATAACAGCGTACACAGACAAAGCATTTATATTGTTGCACTTGTTTGACATAAAAAAGTGATAAGTCTTACCCTTACCCTAATCTTAATCTTACCCTCAGACTTTGGGGAACAACTCACCGGTGTACCGTGGCATCAGACTTGGAGGCTTTTTTTCACATGAATAGTTAGATTGATAGGTGCTCTTGCTCCCTTTCATATTCTCATTTTCCCCTCTTTTTCTCTTTTCCTTTTATAACCGCTCTACTCTTTTTTTCACCCTTGACTCTGTTCACGCTCCCTTTTTTTGTTTTACTGTGACTTTAGTCCACTGTCTTTTTATCTCCAAATTGTTGGTGTACTGCAGTGGCTGCTGAGATTTTACCTCGTGCTCAGCTGCATCCATAATCTATTAGACTCATGCACACACAATACATCCTCTCACTGTCTGAGGGAGGCTGTGGCTCAGTAGCTCTAGTGACTCAACAGGCTGACCTGTCTAAGCCAGCCTCGACCTTTCAGAGCTTTGTACGTGAGGAGCGAAAGGTCATTGTTGATCTGAAGAGGAGCTTTTTTAATCTCTATGAAGGTCACAATGACACGTCAGTACAGTCATGAGTTAGAATGACATTGCATAAAAAGCATTGAGTTAAGTTATCTCTGCCTTTAATGTTATATAGCTTAAATCATTTTGATTGCGGACCTTGCTGAAGAGACTTCTGTGTATTTTGGCCCAATCATGAAGAGAATTGCTGTGGGAGAGTGAAATCTGCCTTCAGCATTTTAGTAGCTAGCCAAGCTATTGTTCTGTAAAGACACTGAGCTCAATATGAGTGCCAAATAGTCAGTCAAGAGCATTTAGAATTTACCCAGAAGGGCCTTACCCAGGACAATGCATCTTTCCAGTATCTGTTTGTGTGTGTTGCTGCCCAAAAGAAGGGGATGGGGGTGTACTGTTGTTGCTTGGCTCTGTGTGTCTGCAGGGGTTGGGTGGTGGATGGGGGCTGACACGGCGCTCCTCAGAACTGGGTCAGAGGGATTAATTTCCTGGCCTAGATGATTGAAGCTAATGGCAGATTAGCATGGGAAGTTTCACTTCCAAAACAGCCCCTCCGCCCACAACCCTCAGCCAGGACTGGAAGTGAAGCGGCATGCTGCTTTTCACACTCCGGGGGCTTCGGGAATGTGTGTGTCCAGTGATTCCCTGAACTGTGTGTACATATACTTTTTCTGACTCCCAGCTGACCATGTGTGGCCATAGTAATTGGAGGACATTGTGAGCTAACAGCGGCAGAGGTGGCCACAAGAACACCTAGATGTAACATTGGTCAAAATAAATCCTTTAGGTTTAGTAATAGCCTGACACAGCTGAGACGTTTAGCAGGGTTCAACATTAACCACAGCCCTGTGGCCACCACGTTTTATCCCTATACTGCGAGCCTTCGCCAAAGCAACGTTACATTTCCACAAACATCCCGATTCCTTTGCACCTTTTAGTTCAACATTCTATGATTCTATCTGCACGAGGAAGCGAGTGAGAGAGAAAGAGCATGTATGGTGTGCTGCTCCTTATCAGAGGTGGGGAAGTTAACTGTACATTTGCTAAACCAACCTGTTTGTATCCATCCTTGAAACCTTCTCTCTCATAAAACCTAAGCAGCAACCTAAACACTACGACTAGGGTTCTCACCAACCATAGTTGCGTATTTTTCAGTTTTACAAAGGAAAAACGTCAAGACGTTGTTTATTTGGCAAATGCATGTCTGGTTAACTTATCCACTTTTGATAATGAGCAGCACGTAGCTGCTTTCCTAAGCTTTTCAATGGGAAGCATTCAGACTGTCTCCCATGCACTGGACAGGCTCAAACAGGCCTAGGCTAATGTTAGCTAATGATAGCTAACTTAATGTAGATAGATGCTGTATAATGGACATTACTGAGTCAGTTTGCTGACTTTATGACTCATCTCTACTTGTGCTACTCTTTGCATTGCATTTTAGCATTTACCTGTCCTGTATGTCACTTGTGGTCACTTGGTTGCTCACTTTAGGCATCACTCTCATAAAACTGTCGTTTGGAGAAAATCCACCATTACTTTTCTGAACAACTTTGATGCAGAGTAGCGTGTCTCCATGTGTTCTTGCAATGATTCAGAGTATGCTCATGTTCTAGAGTTGTAGAAGCAGTAATTAAGCTGTCTGTGTTCTTTCACAAAAAGGGTGACATAGGCTATTAGTACCTCTGCCTTAACAGGTTGGTCAACCTCATGACAAAGTCAGAAAAGGCTGTCTGTTTTCTGTGCAAGCCTGTAATATTAACCAACACATATTTGCATATTGCATGTTCTACTCCTTCCTTTTGAAGATTCTAAGAATTGCTGAAATTGGAAAAATTGAGATGGGCATTTTTCTGTATATTCTGACAAGAATCAACAGATTAATCAGTAATGAAAATGATTGCTAGTTGCAGACCTAATCCTACAGGACAGACTATGTTCCTGTGACTTTGGAGGGTCAGGTTCAAATCCAGTTAATGTTCATTCACTCGCTTCCGTCTGTCTCCTTCCAGTCGACCAGTCCAGTAAAAAGGAAATGCCCTAACAGAAAAGACTTTTCTGTCTCTCTTCACATTACTGACCAGCCTGTTCTCAGTGTTGTGTTTGGGTGTTGCTGGCACCAGTGGACCTTTTAATGTGCTGGAAGTGATTTTAATTTGGTTTCATATTGTGTCTACAGGCTCTTTATCTCCTCCCTTCTCCATCTCTCCTACACCTCTGTGCTTGTCTTTTTACCAGCCTTCCATCAGGCCTCCAATAATACCAGCGAAGCTTGTCTAAAGCTGTCTGAGCTGTGCAGTCTTACCATACTCCACACAGTTATGACTGCAACATCTTGCATGCCTGCCAACATTAAAGCCCTTCTAAATTGCATTCAGGGATCCAGATTTAGTCCATGTAAGATTTAGTATTCTGGTTATTGTTTTATGGTTCTGCATTTTGATTGTGAAAATAGGTTTGAATGTGAGCATGAATCTACTTATTTTAGCAGGGTAACAGCAACATCAATAAGGAGTCTCTCTGTCATATTTTATTACTCTTTATCTGAAAAGGTTTTAGAAGATCATGTCCCCTGTTAGCCTTAATCTGTGTACAATACATATATGTTGTGTCCTCTTTTGTCACAAGGTTCCCATGACTCAGAGGAGAAAGCCCAGAAAGTTTAGGAACTCTTGAGTCAGCTATACTGGGAGTTGCCACATTTTGCAGCTCTGTATTGTTTCTTCAGGGTATGTTTTTATACTCAAGAGGATATTATGTCTGGGAGTGTTGCTAAGGCCACATTACTTCTCTCTCTCTTCCTCTCTTATTCCCTACCTCCTCTCTTCATCTTAACATTGACAGTACAGAGGAAAACAGTGCTGTCAAAACAATGAAATTCTACAGGAAAACAGTAAAGTTCTCTTGGCTCATCCCAAACTCTCTCTCCTCTCTTTTATAAGGTATTGGAAAGAACGTAATCTGTGACCGGACAGCAACGCCTCTGGATGCCTTCCGAATGATGTCAGCTGCCCAGTATTACCCCAAGTTGCTGAGCATTATGGGAAATGTGCTACGTTTCTTGCCAGCCTTCGTTCGAATGAAGGAGTTGTTAGAGGAAGGGTACATCGGGGAGCTTCTGGTCTGTGAGGCCCAGGTATGACAAAAACTCTGAATGCTTGTTTTTGGAGATGCTTTCTTGTCATTTATGATAATGACAACAATGTGATACTTTCTCTTGAGGTTAGTTTGAGTTAGAACAGCACCCACAGAGCTGGCAAGGAATCAGTGTCTTGCTCTAAGGCACTTAGACACAAGATTTGACCTGAGATACCACCCCAACTGTTTCATTTTTTGTCTTAGTTGTCCTGATAACATTCAAGTGAAAAAAAGAATATGTTATCAAAATAATCTTCTCACAATTTCTCCCCTTTGCTCTAAAGGTCCACAGCGGTAGTCTCCTGGGGAAGAAATATAACTGGAGCTGCGATGATCTGATGGGAGGCGGTGGTCTGCATTCGGTGGGCAGTTACATCATCGACCTGCTTACGTTTCTGACTGGTCAGCGTGCAGCAAAAGTCCATGGCTTCCTCAAGACCTTCGTCAAACAAACAGATCACATCCGGGGCATCCGTCAGATCACCAGCGACGACTTCTGCACGTTCCAGATGGTACTGGAGGGAGGAGCCTGCTGCACCGTCACGCTCAACTTCAACGTGCCCGGAGAGTTTCGGCAAGAGGTGATCGTTGTGGGGACGGTCGGGAGGTTAACGGTCATGGGGACGGACCTGTACGGACAGAAGAACAGCGGGTGCGAAGGAAGCAGTGGAGGTCCTGAACTCCTGCTCAAAGACACCACGCCTCTTGAGAAGGCTTCCTTACCGGAGAAGGCCTTCAGTGACATTCCGTCCCCGTATCTCACCGGAACGATCCGCATGATCCAGGCTGTGCGGCAGGCCTTTCAG
Source organism: Macquaria ambigua (assembly GCA_008360985.2). Taxonomy (NCBI): domain Eukaryota; kingdom Metazoa; phylum Chordata; class Actinopteri; order Centrarchiformes; family Percichthyidae; genus Macquaria; species Macquaria ambigua. The sequence goes on along the minus strand of VMKM01000121.1, from coordinate 355,430 downwards.
GACCAAGACGACAGGCGGACGTGGGACGGGAGGCCTCTGACAATGGCCGCTACCTTTGAGGATTGTCTTTACGCTCTTTGCGTGGTGGATACCATCAAGAAATCCAACCAGTGTGGAGAGTGGCAGAACATTGTGGTGATGACAGAGGAACCGGAGATCAGTCCAGCCTATTTGATCAGTGAGGCCATGCGGCGGAGTAGGATGTCACTCTACTGTTAGCATCCAGCTGATGTGCTGACTTCATCAGAATGGCTGAACACCTGTTTTACCTTAAAAACTGGAGGTGGCAGAAGAAAGGCCTTGGTGTTGTTGGAACTTTATTCATACAGCTACCGGGTTCAGTTCTTACATTCATCACCGGTTCATTTTAATACTCTCAAATCTGTATTGTTACTGTTACAGACAGAAAGGTTACACCACTATGATACAGAGAGCTATGGTTTCCTGATACCCTGCCTCAGCAGCAGGAAAAGCAATGTGATCAATAATCAAACCTTTATTTATAAGGAAGCCTTTCCTGTTTTTTCCCTTTTGACAGACGACTTGAGTCCTTCCAGGAAGATGCACTTGTAAATCAAACTGATTCATACAACAGAAAGCCGAGATATATACTCCTACAGTGGAGGCAGATCAGGGAGTACTGTGTTCTGCTTGACCATAATGGTATTGCGCCTCTCATCTCCGCTTCTCTTCTTTATGACTTGGTCTGGAAGACGACACCTTACACTGTGGGTCCAAACGAGGACAGCCAAGGAAGAACGATAGTCCTCTCAGTTAAAACTGTGCCGCTGTATTGTTGCTATAATCTGAAGTACTTGTTAGTTTTACTAAGTGAATGTTTAAAAGAATCAGTGTGCTTGATAGCTTCAGTCTCTGTCTGCTCTGTATGCTTCCTCTGTATGTGTGAAACAACAGAGAAAAAAAATCAATAGTTTGGCTGGTGGGTTTTTCAGAGGGGTTTACCTTCTGGTTTATGTATGCAATATATCCAGGCTGTGGTCTGCAGCAGAAATACTTTTATCTTCCAGCCTGGAGTAAAGGGTTAAAATACACTATGCTATGCCTTTATGCAGTTAAAGTAGCCTGTGCATCAGTTTGCAAGTCCTGTATGAGTGGCCAGTGCAGTAAGATTTTGATGTTTTTCTTATTTATTTCATGCTTTTTCTATTGTCAGCATGGCCATGAAATACACTGAATTCTGTGTGGTGTGTGCATATCTGTACTGAGCCCTAAGTGTGGATATTAATACAGTCTTGCACTAAGTTGCGAGTAAATGCAGAGCAATGTGGGGTTTTTCTCATATTGCAATGCAGTGGGTCACACTTGCATCAAGCTACCGTGATTTAGCATTTAGCATGCCTTATAAAGCTTCCTTAACATGCACAGTGAAATGCAGGCTTGTCAGGATGTATAACATGCAAGTTCAGTTTTGACACACATCTTGCAGCCAGTTAACTGTGCAGCACAGTGTGGTAGATAGTGGAATAGGTTAGCATTTCTTACAGTTTCTGTTAGAGGTGTTGTTAGTCTGTTTTTGTTTTTTGTTGTTTTTCTTAGTGTCAGCAAGAATCCATGAAAAGACCAAAACCAACAACGCGTTAATCCGTGACTTAATACTTTTTGACTTCCCTACTCTAGTGTCTGTGGCACTCGGCCCCAAGCCCATTGATTCTCATTGATGATGTAAATCTTTAAAGCTGCACCAATCAATATATTTTTTAACATTTTTAGTGGGTCAAATAACTATGTTTAATGTGAAAGGTGTTGCCTGTAGTGATGAACCCAAAGAGAATTTTCACCTGACTCTGCAGTTCCCCTCAACTCTACATAGTGTTTTAGCATATTTCACTGTTTTGGATTTATGGCCCACAACTTTGCTGTTTTGGTTCACTCTCACCGCTCTCAACCTTGTTTCCAGCCACAGCAAGCAGCTGTTTTAAGCGATAAATATCTGATACACCCACGGCATGCTACTTAACAGCACCAAAGACAGACAGACAAAATTAGCGATTAGCCGGTAAACATAGTGGAGCATTTAGCGACTAAAGAGCTGAATATTTCCCCTCAGGAAAAACAGAGCTAAAAGAGAATGAATATTGGATTTACATTCATCAGGTGGACAGAAACATGACTCCAAATAAATGCTATTGTTGCTCCTTGTCTGCTGGATCTGTAAGTTAGCAATTCTTTGCTAACATGTTAGCTTTAAAAAAAGGTCACAAATATAGCTTTGATTAAAAAAAAAAAAAAAGACTAATTTCCCAAAACAGCTGGGCACTGTAATTTTTAGCTTATGTTACTCTAACAGGAGTGAATAGAGCATTTGTCTGGGACTATTTTCAGCTGCGGACTAATACACATTCAGTGCACATTCTAGTAAGAAAAAATAGAGATAGCCAATAAGGAAGAACAAGAGCAAGAGTGAGAACAAAAGGAGGGATTTGACATAAGCATCACCGTTTTTAAATCAAATTGTGATTTTATGATGTATTGAGGGGGAGTTGATCAGTGATGCGTACAAAATCACACCTGAATCTCCCAATGTTTGGATATCATTTTTGCTTTTCATTGGGTTTTACTTCCTGTCAATCACAAAGCTCAAAGAAAGCATCAGGAAGTATTTGCAAATACAGTTTGACTTAAGGTTTAGTATCACTCAATACAGGTGAAAGAACAACACTGACCTACAAGCCAAAAGATTGATTTTTTTTTTGATGCATCTCTGTTCCCCTGTGTAGTTTCAAGTTCTTAAACTGTGCTGAAATACTATCTATGTAACGACTACTGAAAATGTACATATGAAAATATTATAAAATAACAATATGCGTTTGTCTAAAGAAATAAACAAGTACTGTACGTATTTTATTTGTAAAAACCAAGGAACTGGAACATGTTTTGATGAGTGTTACGGTATTTATTCTTTGTTTTTGCTGTTGAAGCTTTGTTGACTGACCTGCAGTGTATTTGGGAGATTAACAGCAGACTGAGGCCTTGGAGCATTCAGCTTCTTATAGTTCCCCATCTATGGATTATTGACCAAAATACTCTTCTTTTAACACTTTTATGAAAAGCTTTATGTTTGCTCTTACGATGCATCATAAATCATCACAGTCATAATCCAACAAAACTACACTGTCATCCAGTGCAATCTCTGATATGAAAAATCAGCAGTTGGAACTGTTCACAGCTCATAGTGCCCAACAGTAATGCCTGACCCCTTTTATTGTTAAGTGTTTTGATTTAATGTGTCACACCATAGTTTGCTCAGGACACATTACAACACATGCTGTGGTGCGATCAGCTACACAGAACTTTGTAACACTTACTGTAGTTACAAACTTACAAAATCACTCCTGCTAACTAGTCTGCCCGAAGAAGCTCTGAGTCCAACACTGATAAGCTATCACTCTTTGAGATAACTCAAGTTATATTATTACCCCTTGTGTACCAAGCGCCTTATCAAATCTGCATATAGACTTTCCCCCTTTGTCTGATAACAGTTTTCAAAATGCAAATGCCTGATTTAAACTTAGAGAAGATGTTCATTGGAATAGCCTATTCTTGTTTAGTTCATTATTTTTTCTCTGTTCTTTTATCATGATTTAAACTTGAATTTAGGTCAAAGCAACCTCAGTCAGAGGACACTAGGCAGACACTGGAAAGGCAGGTACTGTATAGGAAAAAGCAAAGGGATATAAATGATCCAGGATCCAAATCACAGTTCCTACATTTAATCGGCACAAGGTTATTTTCTTTCCCTCATCAGGCCTGTAAACATACTTTATTACTGTCTGATTTATGGCTCTGAATACCTTGGCTGTTAAATCCTGTTGAGTCTGATTTGGATGTAAATTCTGTTCCATTGGTTAATTGTTAGACATGTACAGGGAATCTGGTGAGAGACCGAAGCTTAAACCTGTATCTAACATGAGGCGAGCAAACATGCAACTGATAGCTTCTGTTGACTTCCAGTGCAATCAGACTTGGTGGGTTTGCTTTGCTTCAAACATTTTAAACTAAGTAACTTATAACATTTGTAAGTGTATTGATTTATGTGTTGAACTGAAAGTGAATGATACCAGTGACGACCAAGTAAAGCTGACTGGAAATGCTTGACAAAGAGATAAAGTGTGTGCCCCGAATCCCCCTTAAACCCTTAGAATGGTTTAGTCCACTGGTCTAATACCTTGCCTTCCACAGAAGAAAGGTCATACCATTTCGATTCACAGGGTACACAAAACAAATTGAGGGTGACCATTTGTTTCCAGTAGCTTCATCACTAGGATCCATTTCATGCCATAGTTATTAGTAACACTTTATTTGCAGATAATACTTTCTCAATCATTTCTTGGAAGTTTCCTGGAAAGCACTATTTAATTTGGTACTAATTGCAGTTGAAATACAGTTCTGTGTGATTTAGTAAGTCTAATTAGCTGGGCTGAGTTTGTTGTTGATTTCCAGAGAAATGTCCTTGAAAGAACTGCTCCATTTCTACCCATTCTTCATATATGTTGAATTGTATGTTTGACTGTTGACATTTTTTAAATGTTTGCATGCTCAATCTCAACGTTACTCTATCTTAAGAGTTTGGAATTAATTGGAGGTGTAGCAACAGATCACTTTCCCTATAACTAGTACCAAATTACACTGTTCTTTCCAGGAAACTTCCTAGACAATTGGAAATTATTAGACATTTTTGGACTTAAATCAAGTGTTAACCTTGTTATTATACCTAAAATTTTACCTAAATAGCAATGCAGCAGTGACACAAGACCCTGTTTTGCATGCTTGCATACCAGTGCTGCTATCATTCTCCACAAGGAATTATATGGAAAATTCCAAATGTGTGTGTTTGACAGTCTCAAATGGTTTTCCAGTGATTTCCAGACTCTTCTTGGTCACAAAGCTGCAGAAATTCATCCAGCCCCCAAAGAAACACCCCAGTAGTCAAACTCAAAGGTTTAGGGAAACCAAACTCAGCTTTAATTACATAAAATTTCAAATATTTTACCTGCTCCTATTTCTTCCCTTTTGTCTCCTAATCCATCATCTGTTTTTGGACCATGGCAACCTGGCTTACAGTGTTTCATCACCCAGGACTGCACAGGTTTTGGCGTCTGTGTGTGAGGATCCTCTCACAATAGACCCAGTATGTTTAAGTCAGCTTGAGTCTTACGCTTACTATATTTAGTGTCCCAGGAGTGAAAAGATGTTTAAGAAGCAACGGTGACTCATAACATTAGCGTAACCAGACCTTCCTGAGCTCTTTCAAGTGTCTGAAATGTGGATTTACTCTCAGATTGTGTAGTTATGCTAAGTGGAGGTTTATCCATGTCCACACAGAGCCATCCTCCTCCATGGAGACGCAATTAAACAGCTCAGCAGACACATCCTCAGCCAGCTGCCCATGCTCTGCGGTAAATATATCATTAGCTTCTATATTCTCACGTCACAACCTTAATACTTATAACCCTTTACTGCTTATTAGTGAAGCATCTGCAAAGGCATCAACCCCAGCTATGCATAGGTTGACACTCATCAGGTGCCGAAACAGATGAGGCAATATCTGGGTCCTGAAGCACTGAATATTTAATGAGTGGAATTTTAATGAGTTGATACAGTACAGTGTGAGGATTTCATGCATTTTATGAAATAGTCAGCAGCATCAAATGTTCACTTGACTGATTTTCTTGTGTTTTCTTTTAAATGTTGAATCACTGAATATTTAAGATTTTTTTTATGCTTACTGAAAAAATGTTCAAACATCAAATTGATGTTGGGGGATATTATGCTGTATCACCATCACAACAGTGACGCTTGTTCACTCATGTTTCCCACGCTGTGCTTTATGGACTCACTGATTTGTTTCTGTTTTTTTAATCATTTAGCTTGCTGCTTGTTGCCTGTTAAGGGCGAACCGGCTCTGAAACACAGAGGTGCTCCAGTTCCAACTTTGCACTTTGACTGCCTTGTTTGCCGACAGTCGTGACTATGAACTGCTTGTTCTTTCTTTGCCAGCATTCACAAACTGTCCAGGAAAGGCTTTCCTGTACTGAGAGAGACAAGGGTGGAGGTGGAGGTGGGGTGAAAATTGTTCATTTTGGAGACGAACAACCTCAAAGAGGTGCTTCTTCTGCCCTCGGAGACCGTTACTTAGCAACCGGAAGCCACGTTGCCAAAACTAGGTCCTTTTTTTTTTCCCTCTCTCTCTTTCTTTCATTTTCACTCACACACTACCCTCACTCCTCAATATGTCTACACACCTCTTCTTTCTTTCCCACGTTCTCTCCCCCTCTTTCTCTGACTGACTGGTCAAAGGACGAGCTCTTAACAGGAGTTTTACAAGCAGTGTTGAGAAAGGTAACGGTTAGACCTGTTCATTGATCTGTCGTTTCACATCTTTCGCAGGATAACTCAAGATCAGTTTCTCCTTCTCTCTCTCTCTTTTTCTTTCTATTGTGAGTCAGGTTGAAGCCTGGAGGACAAGCTCACTGGTGCTTCTTCAGACCCCCCCCAAAACATTTCCTCTTCTCTTCTCTTCCTTCTCCTCTCCTTCTCTCCTCTCCTCTCCCCTTCTCTTCTCATGTTTTTGGAGCCGAGACACCCCCTTTACTGTACTAAAAACAAATAACAGACAGGATACAGGTTCTGGATGCCTTTCCTCAGCTGGTTTATGAATGCTGACTCCTGCCATGTCTTGCTGTACCCTTAACTTGTTAAAAAAAAACAATATCCATCTTGATGCTGTATTGTGACTATATCCAATATTTATTGTTGTGTAGGCCTGTGTATATTGTGGACGTACATAATGTAATTTGAGCTCGCAAACGCATATTTATGGGTCTTAATCTAGAGAATGTACTTACTTACTGTAGGAATAATTTATATTTGCTATGCGTTAAGGACGGTGGTCTATGCCATTTTTAGGAGGTCAGTCGTGTCACAGAAATAAAAGCCCCTCTGAGTTCTCTGCGTGCTGTAAAGTGTGATGGTGCACTTCCGTTAAATGACCCCCCCCCCCCGCCCTCTTTCTTTTTTGATTGTGACTTCTGTCTCAGTGTTTTACTGTCTCATCTCCCTGCACCAGTGCTCGACATTGATTGAATGTGTGTGGATGAGGGTGTGTGTGTGTGAAAGTGGGAAAGAAACGTATGATTTTGTGTGTGTCTGCAATATGGCTTACAGCTTCAGCACTTGTGTAATGCTGCAGTTTCTATGGAATAAAAAAAAAAATGTACATCCATAACGACTCTAATTTCATGTTTTTAATTTAATATCTTTTGGTGACAGGTTACAGAAGTGATATCACAACTAAACCCATTGAAGTGCCTCATCCTCTCTGCATGCATGTGGTTTTGCCTGTATTCAAATTGTGCAAGATGAAAGAAATCTAAATAATACAAAGACACCTGCTATTGCTCTGAGATATTTTGTTTCATGTTATTATAGTAATAATAATTTTTGATGGGAGGATAAACAGCTCCTCCTTGGCTGCACACAGCATATTGAAAGCTTCTGCTGACCCCTGCTGGCTGCCATAGATGCTGCATATTATATCCTACCACATAAAGACCTTTTGACCCTCACACCCTCCCATTTATAAATATCGAAATATTTACACATTGTATTATTTGACATGTTTCTGATTAATCAAGTTGAAGAGCCGTGGTGAGTATAATGTTGCATTTTGGAGTAGGAACAACCTTTCTAAATTTGACTATTTACCACCTTTAATTCAAATAACTTGATGGAAAAAAATACAAGGATATGCATAAATCTCTAAAGAAGCATGATTGATAGTTTAAACCTGTAACTATTGATATATATATTAGTCTGTGTTTCCTGTTTTATTTTAGAGACTAATCTTTCCTGTCATTTCAGTTCCTGCCCTTGTGTTTCTCCCGCTCCTGATTGTCCACACCTGCATCCACTCACCTGCCCCTGATCATGCCTTCAGCCAACCCCCTGTTGTCTCTGTCTTTGTTCTCCCTATGTGTTCATCACTTTCCAGCCTTCTTAATGTTTGTTTCCTTTCCTTGTTCTCTGGTTTTTGGATTTTGCCTACTCCCTGCCTGGATTTGTTTGCTTGTTTGTACTGATCACCTGTGTATGACAGCCTGACCTCCGAGTAAAGATTTTGCCTTTTAGAATCTACCTGTGTACTGTATCTTTCTCTGCACCTTAGTCTCTGATCCGCCTAGAAACGTTACAAGATGATTTTTATTCAAAAACCTCTCCAAGGCCCAAAGAGGTTCAATTTTTCAATATTCCACATAAAAAAAAATTGGATTAGAGAGAAGTCTGAAAAATGAAAACAGACTTGTGTAGCAGAACTAAACTACCCAGCCAAAACTAAATAAGGTAGTTAAAACTAGCTAGCAGTCTGCTGTAGTGTCTATAGAGGTTGCCATTTTCCTCCAGTTCAGTTCACCCCTTAGTGCAGGGATGAGTCTGCAGTTATTCACAGGCCACATGGCGGCGCCACAGACAGCACAATAGATTCAAGATTCAAAAAACTTTATTGTCTATCACACAATGATACAAAATTGTCTTAGGTTAGGGGCTCACAAATAACATAAAAACATAGTCCCATGAAAGGCGCACATAAAATTGCATTAAAACACAACAATTCAGAGCCTCAAACCGCGAGTCGCTCAAACAAAGGAGAGCACCAGGTACAGCGGATAACCCTACAGAACAGGAGGTGTATTAGTTCTCTCCTTGGTGATGAGTAACAGCCTCATCAAGTGTAGCTGTGGGCATTTTTAGCTTTGACCCATTGTTTTTCTTATCAGTTTCCACAATTAGAACAAAACTGTAAGTTTCCATCCTAAGAAGCTACATCTGTGTGTATAGCTGTCCAGTGTAGCCCTGCAGGGCCAATACACACACCACATTCCAACCTCAGAAGCACCTTCTGTCTGTTCTTCAACACACTCATTCTGTAATAAAATGTGTATTCTTTTTTCATGACCTGACAACTTTCACTGGTTGTTGGAAAAGCTGCATGTGGACAGGAAGTGATCATGCCTCACTATATTATTAGTTTTTCTGAGCAGCTGATTTCTGCCACAGAACAAAAGTAAGGTACTGAAATACAGCATGCACATGTTGCTGTCAATAATCAGTGTCTTTGCACAAATGTCAGGTCAAATTCTTGTACATTCTACTTGACAGGTACAATGATTTAGCTACAATGAACCATTTTGCAAGAACAGGTGGACATAATCTGATGTAAACCAGAAGTATTAATAGTTAACATCCGCCCTCCTCCATTATCTGATTTATAGTGTATAATGGAGCACTGCACTGTGACCAGGAACACTTGACCCTTTCTATGAAATAGATCAACCAAGAGAATCCAGGTAATACTAAAATCTATAGCTGACCTTGAGCTCTGACTGCCCTGGACAATCCAAGCAAAAAGACACTGTCTACAGTGATCAATAAACCATCACGTTCTTTCTCAGATCCTGGAGTCCCATGTGACTATTCTAATCATATGACATGCTCTCTAAACCATCCTTTAGTCCCGCCCTGATCACAGCTGGATTTCTAGTCATTCTGAGCATCAAAGTGAACACCTTGCAACTTTCTTTAGATTTCTTCTTATAGATTTATGATTGTTTTACCTCAGCTTTTATTTTATTTGTTGAGCAGCTGAATTTTTTTGTAACAATACAAAGCAATATTTAAAATCTATTTCATAGTTTTATTTTTTTAACTTTATTTTGAAGACAGAGCGCCTCACGCCCGGTTTGATTCTGCTCTACTTTCTAGCTGAAGTTCTGATGCGCTGTAACTTCCAGGTTGAGGTGCGCCAACGTTAACATTTTAGTGGAAATATTTTCTCTGTAAATATATTTGAGGACTACTTTAACACAATTTCTGTTAGGGGCCTCCCCTTTGGCTCCCTGCTGGTTTAGTTGCTGTCAGACTGTAAAGGTAGGACGGAGCGCTCCATTCATCCACAGCGGCGGAGATGGCGGACCCGGCGGAGTGCACTATCAAGGTGGTGTGCCGTTTCAGGCCGCTGAACAGCGCGGAGGTGGCCCGGGGAGACAAGTACATCCCGAAGTTTCAAGGGGATGAATGTGTGCAGATTGCGGTGAGTGTGTTTCTCCATGCACAGCTCTGGGATCAGAGGCTAAACTGAACTCAGCGCTCCACTTCTTCCACTTTTCATTCAGTGAAAGTCCGAAAATGATCAATAAAAAACATGTTTAAGTATTTAACTATATTGATTATAATATGGATGCATGTTGTCCTTAGTTCTGGCTTTAAAATGTATCTTTTGGAGTCACAAATACCAAACACACCTTTAACAAAAAAGTCAATTTAAATGTCAGTGCTTTAAGCCATGGTTGTATACGTGGAACACTGGACTAAACTTAATGCAAAATTCTAACAATTTAATGTGACTTTGCTAATCAACAATACCCTAAATATAAATAATAGAAATATAAATAAATATGGTTCAGCATATTTTCTGAATCACTTTAGTTGTAAAGAGAGAACATTTTATGCAAACGTATTGTGATGACACATCACAATTAGCAATGTTTGCTCGAATTACATTTTGTTTTAGTAGTTTAGTGCCTTCAGTGAGGGGAAGCTCATATTTATTAGGTTTTCCAGGGGGTTAATAAAGCCGTGCGTAACCATGCCCATCTGGACGTTTATTGCGCTTTTACGCACGGATTTCTTGCAGCACTAAAGTGTCAATGTAAAGACATCTCAGTGTCAGTTTGTCATGATCAAATTTACGTTGTCAGACTTTTCTCCACTTTAATCAGTCTTGACTTTAATCAGTCAGACTGAAAACTGTCCGTTCCAACTAAACTTCATCCGTTTCAGCTGGGGTTTTTTTTCAGCTTCAGCTTCACCCGCACTTCATCAGCCTCAGCAGTACTTTGAGGTTAATGCTAACCTTAGCTTGCTAATATGTTTGCATAGGGTCATGATAATGCTAGCATGCTAACATGTTAGCGTGCTATGTTAGCAATGAGCATAGGTGAAGCTGACAAAACACAGGCTGGATGTTGAGCTGAGCCTTAAAAGGTAAAGCTTAGTCTGATGAAAGCTGGGCATTGTGAGGTAAGTCTGACAAGATGAGTTTGAAATGTCCCAAAACGGCCACTGTAGCCTACAGCCCCGTGCCTGAAAGACTAAATGAATGAATGAGTGACAAAGCTAGCTAGGGAGGCCAGACACCAGCAACAAATGAATGGCAAAAAAATGCTTCCATACAGGGCACAAGGGCTCACTGAATGGTGTGATGAGTATAACAATGATGTGAATCAGATGCTATGGCCTTCACAGTCACCAGATCTCAACCCAACTGAACACCTGTGGGAGATTTTGGAGAAGACAGCGCTCTCCACCACCATGAAAGCTTAAAAATGCTCATCCCTCCAGTAGAGTTCACAGGAACTTGGAGAATCCATGACAAGGAGCTCTGGAGCTGATCTGGAGGCTCGAGATGGAGCAACATCTTACTAAGACACTTTATCTTGGTTTTTAATTGCATGTGTCACCCATCTGTATTCTGAAGTTCATTTAATCTCTGTATGAGTATAGGCTTAGGTGATGCATCAGGCTTTCCCTGGTGATCATTATGGCTGTGAACAGATTAGCTAAAAATAACAATTTCCTTGGCAAAATATGAGGTAAACCAGAAGTATTAATAGTTAACATCCGCCCTCCTCCACTATCTGATTTATAGTGTATAATGGAGCACTGCACTGTGACCAGGAACACTTGACCCTTTCTATGAAATAGATCAACCAAGAGAATCCAGGTAATACTAAAATCTATAGCTGACCTTGAGCTCTGACTGCCCTGGACAATCCAAGCAAAAAGACACTGTCTACAGTGATCAATAAACCATCACGTTCTTTCTCAGATCCTGGAGTCCCATGTGACTATTCTAATCATATGACATGCTCTCTAAACCATCCTTTAGTCCCGCCCTGATCACAGCTGGATTTCTAGTCATTCTGAGCATCAAAGTGAACACCTTGCAACTTTCTTTAGATTTCTTTAGAGTATTTAACTATATTGATTATAATATGGATGCATGTTGTCCTTAGTTCTGGCTTTAAAATGTATCTTTTGGAGTCACAAATACCAAACACACCTTTAACAAAAAAGTCAATTTAAATGTCAGTGCTTTAAGCCATGGTTGTATACGTGGAACACTGGACTAAACTTAATGCAAAATTCTAACAATTTAATGTGACTTTGCTAATCAACAATACCCTAAATATAAATAATAGAAATATAAATAAATATGGTTCAGCATATTTTCTGAATCACTTTAGTTGTAAAGAGAGAACATTTTATGCAAACGTATTGTGATGACACATCACAATTAGCAATGTTTGCTCAAATTACATTTTGTTTTAGTAGTTTAGTGCCTTCAGTGAGGGGAAGCTCATATTTATTAGGTTTTCCAGGGGGTTAATAAAGCCGTGCGTAACCATGCCCATCTGGACGTTTATTGCGCTTTTACGCACGGATTTCTTGCAGCACTAAAGTGTCAATGTAAAGACATCTCAGTGTCAGTTTGTCATGATCAAATTTACGTTGTCAGACTTTTCTCCACTTTAATCAGTCTTGACTTTAATCAGTCAGACTGAAAACTGTCCGTTCCAACTAAACTTCATCCGTTTCAGCTGGGGTTTTTTTTCAGCTTCAGCTTCACCCGCACTTCATCAGCCTCAGCAGTACTTTGAGGTTAATGCTAACCTTAGCTTGCTAATATGTTTGCATAGGGTCATGATAATGCTAGCATGCTAACATGTTAGCATGTTAGCAATGAGCATAGGTGAAGCTGACAAAACACAGGCTGGATGTTGAGCTGAGCCTTAAAAGGTAAAGCTTAGTCTGATGAAAGCTGGGCATTGTGAGGTAAGTCTGACAAGATGAGTTTGAAATGTCCCAAAACGGCCACTGTAGCCTACAGCCCCGTGCCTGAAAGACTAAATGAATGAATGAGTGACAAAGCTAGCTAGGGAGGCCAGACACCAGCAACAAATGAATGGCAAAAAAATGCTTCCATACAGGGCACAAGGGCTCACTGAATGGTGTGATGAGTATAACAATGATGTGAATCAGATGCTATGGCCTTCACAGTCACCAGATCTCAACCCAACTGAACACCTGTGGGAGATTTTGGAGAAGACAGCGCTCTCCACCACCATGAAAGCTTAAAAATGCTCATCCCTCCAGTAGAGTTCACAGGAACTTGGAGAATCCATGACAAGGAGCTCTGGAGCTGATCTGGAGGCTCGAGATGGAGCAACATCTTACTAAGACACTTTATCTTGGTTTTTAATTGCATGTGTCACCCATCTGTATTCTGAAGTTCATTTAATCTCTGTATGAGTATAGGCTTAGGTGATGCATCAGGCTTTCCCTGGTGATCATTATGGCTGTGAACAGATTAGCTAAAAATAACAATTTCCTTGGCAAAATATAACCCCTGATGTCCATGACCATTGAAAATGAAAAAAAAAAAAAGAATGGCTGCTTTGTTCAGAGGTATTGACTCCCAGTCATAGGCCAACAAGCTTCATGTGGAAAGTGGATGTACTGTAGCCCTGCTCTGTTCAGTGCATATCATATCTAAGAGCATTAGACCAGGCCTCAGATATAAAATGTTCCTTTTTGCCTCCACTATTCAGTCAAAGTAACACGATGTACATCTGTGCCAAAAGAATCAGCTGCTGCTACATAAGACTGTTTTGTTACTGTACGTGTTACTTCCATGTGAAGCGTTTGTACTTTGTCTCTTTTTTTGGTAACTATTTGGAGGTAGACAAATCTATGGTGAAAACAGGTGATATCTATGCAAGACAGTAGTTGTAATGCAGGTTTTAAATGCAATGGCTTAACTGTCCTGGGCAGTCAGAAGAGCATTACAGCAGTATGATGAGTAATTTATTACAGATGGGCCTGACAATCGCACTATATTTCTGTGTTTGTGTTCAGTCTCATAGACTAGCATTATAATTTCTCCTGCAAGTGCATTTAGATGCACATGAAGGACTTGTATTGCAATGCAAATATCAGCCACTATTAAAGAGTTATACCTGTTGTTCTGTTGTGTGTAGCAGCCAATGGGAGAGCAGTATGAGGGCCACTCACTCTCATTGATATTGTTGGGTTGTCTCAGTATTGCGCACGTCTCTGGAATTTATCTCACTCAAGAGATGAAGCTTAATACTGAATTTAGTTAAAGATCCCCTCCAGACATGCATTAAAACATCTATACAAATAGTCTGCTTGGAACAATGTTTTTTTGTTTTTACAAAAAAAGTATAATTTCCACATTAAAATCCTTAAAAAGGCATCTACTCCTTCTAGCTCATTACAAATTCCAGAATCTATGAATATGCCACTTTTGTCCATTTCTAAAGTTTTCCTGCTGGACACAAGAAGTCTCCTACTTCACTGAAAAGGCCATTCTCGGTGCATGTGCACTGTCAGCTTCAAGTTTTTACATCACAACAACATATAAGTTGAATATCGGACCAGGATTGGCTTCCAAACTATTTGTGATGTCACAAATCACAAATCACGAAAATGGGATTTTCAGTGAGCGAATAGAAACTTTCCACTTTCAGCAGATGAATGTGAAAACATCCTTCTAGTGTCAAACTCTGCACATGCATCATTCTGCACAGTGAAGCTCAAACAGTCAACTGTAGGAACAAGAAGAAAAACATGTTTTTGAGTGGAGGGGAACTTTAAGTTTTAATTCTCATGCCTGTTGAGTCCAGCTCTCTCGTAATTGTTACCCTTTTCATCGTCTGTTGGCTCGGGTCTTATGCTGCCTTCTGCATCAACTTGTGCTGCCTAATGCAAAATGCAATACTACAACAGGGTCATTATGTCCCTGAGTCCCAGACATAAGAAGTGCAAATCAGGTGGATTGTCTACTCTACCAAGTGGTTTATACCACTCTATTCCTCCAAGATCTAAGCTACACAAACACACTCTTTACACCAGGCATTTACAGCCATTTAATATCCAGACTGATTGATCTGATTGTCTTTCCCTCCCCATATCAAAGATTGCTGTAATATTTACACACTTTGACTTGTTTGTTGCCCGCAAGAAGCATGCAGACAGTACATTTGTTACAGGTATGTTATCAGCACAGGTGACTGCATCATTGTTCGTTTGATTTGCATTTGTTTTCTGGATTTGATTGTCATATCTGGATAGGAAGCACACTGATTTTACACTTTGATTTCATGTGTTCGCCCTGTTTGAATATCATTCAATAACATGTGCAAACTGTGTTGAAGTGTGCAGTGGACAGGGTTGTATCAGTAGGCAGCTACAGATACAGTAGATACAGTAACACTGACTGAGAATCTAAAAGCATGTGATGAAGAGCCAAACTGAACTAGTGTTTGATTGTAAGGAGCTGAAATGTCTGTTTGATTGAACAGTGTAAGCATATACTTGGTTTTCCAGTTAATCATTTGACAATCTTGTGTCTTATGTCAGGGTTTATCAATCATGTGTATGTGTCATTTATGCAATCATCGTAAATGCTAAAATGTAGAAAAACATAAAGTAGCACAAGTAGAGAACAGTCATAAAGTGAACTGACAGTTACACTGCAATATCTATCTAAATAGCTAATGTTAGCTAACATTAGCCACCATAAGCTACTGGTCATACCAGGCCAAGTAAGGCTGCAGCAGCAAAACATGTGCTGTAGTGCTGATGAATTCAGCTTCTCGGTAGTAAGAAGAAGAATGTCACAGCAAGTTAAAACTCAAAGTACATCCCCTGGTCTGTACATTACCCTCACATATGATCTATGCATTAACAATAAAATAGGACCTGCACAGTGTATATACATGTATGTTATTCTCACCATTTTTCTGACACCAAGTATTAATCCCTGCTTTCATTTTGTGTGTATAAACTGATGATAGAAACAAATGATATTACAGTAACACTATTTACCCCCCACCTCGTTTATTCTGAGAAAGCTCGGAGATCCATATTCACATGCTGACTGAACACTCCTGGAAATATTTTTTCCCCTTAGAGTTTATTAATTGTGCGCATGGATTGCCAAACTGAGCTCTTGGTTATATATCAATTTTAGGTGACAGAGACTAATTGTACAAGTCATCCAAAACTGAATAACCCACCTGCCTTGTCAAATTGTTCACTGCAGTGGAGTTATGTGGAGCTGTAGGCCAATATGGAAATTCATGTTGGCTTGTGTTACTGGTGATCATCACTGCCATCTCTTCTTCACAGGGTAAACCGTACTACTTTGACCGCGTGTTCCAGTCCAATACAACTCAGGAGCAATTCTACAACGCTGTGGCTCAGAAGATTGTCAAAGGTAAGATGTGCAGTAGAATACAGATGCAGTCTCAGTGGCTGACACTAAATCCCTAGAAATACAAGCCTAAACCTCCATACTAAATGTGTTATTTCTTTGTGTTGATGTGTACAGATGTTCTGGAGGGCTACAATGGGACTATATTTGCCTATGGGCAGACATCCTCTGGAAAAACACACACAATGGAGGTAATATGAAGTCAGCTGTTGCTTTTTCCACTGGACAAAAATACTAA
The DNA here is from genome assembly GCA_008360985.2 of Macquaria ambigua. Classification (NCBI taxonomy): domain Eukaryota; kingdom Metazoa; phylum Chordata; class Actinopteri; order Centrarchiformes; family Percichthyidae; genus Macquaria; species Macquaria ambigua. Next base: position 338,814 of record VMKM01000121.1, on the reverse strand, counting down.
AAATAGTGAGTGAGAAGCCTGAAATTCTATTCTGTCTTGTTTATACTTTTTTTTAATTAATTGCCTCCTAAAGGGGAAACTCCATGACACAGACATGATGGGAGTCATTCCCAGAATTGTTCAAGACATCTTCAACTACATTTATTCCATGGATGAGAACCTGGAGTTTCATATCAAAGTATGTTAACGTCTCACTCAGGTGCTCAGATGCTTTTAAATGTCAGCAAGAACACATCATAATGTTGGTTAAGTCTCACTGGAAGCTTTTGCTTTGCAGGTTTCATATTTTGAAATCTATTTGGACAAAATCAGGGACTTGTTGGATGGTATGTTTTGGGTCTCTTGTTGCTTCTTATCATTATCATTCAGACCCTGATGCAAACAACATGATTCATTCAGACATGATGTTTACTCCCCCCCCCCCACAGTAACAAAGACCAACCTTTCTGTGCACGAGGACAAAAACAGGGTGCCCTATGTCAAGGTGAGACACATGGTGATTTATTTTTATGTTGAGAAATGTTATTTGAGGCGCAACATTGATTATTTCTGAGTAAAGTTCCACAATCACACAGTCACAAGTTAGTCCCAGCCAGTTGTAATGCATTAGCTATGAATGACACAAGAGAATATGATCCAAACAATAGCACAGCTGTGATCTGCAGGATGAGATGAGGGTATATGTCACATAGCCTGCTCAGTACAGACTTTTATCTCTCATATTGTTCTCAACTATACGTTTTATATAATTAGATGGAGGAATGAAGAGACATAAGACTAAAAAACTAAAGAGACTAAAAAATGAAGTAATAAGATGAGTCTCTTCCTATAACCTTCCTTCTGAAAGCATCAGCCTGATACAGTATGTCATGGTCTCCTCAGCTAATAATTGTCTCTCTGTAAATGCGGCCTGCTGTTGAACACAGCGTTTCCTTGTGATGTGTGTCCCCAGGGGTGTACCGAACGTTTTGTGTGCAGTCCTAACGAGGTCATGGACACCATAGACGAAGGCAAAAACAACAGACACGTGGCCGTCACAAGTGAGTTCATACACTGAGCGCCTTCAGTGCTGCTGCCTCTCATGGGTTCAACCTCACTGTGTCTCCTGACTGCAGCGAGACTCTGTGACTTCTGTGCCACACACAGAAGCAAATAAGAAAGAAAAATGAAGTGAAAATAGGCATGGTTGATAATACACGCTATGTGATGTCAATAAAGACATCCTGGACACTTGGCTTAAACTGTAGCTAAAGTGAAGTTAATTTTAGTCTTTGGTGCATCTTTGGGTTGTCTTTGATTTCACAATTTGATTTCCCAGGACTTTTTCACATGTATTATTTTCTCCAATGAAAAGTTTGTCGTTATCTAGCCACTAAACATCATCCAACTGTGTTTGTATTACAACAGAACACTAGTTTACAATTCTTGGTGCCAGCATTTATCAAACAACAACAGTGTTAGGGTGCTTTGGGCGATAAAATAAATTACCCAAAATGATTTATGTGTTGTTTGTTGCTATTCCTTATAAGCCCTATTTATACAGGATGACTTTTATAGAGGAAGTTGGACTAATGTAGGCATTTCCAGAGCTTCTCTGTGATGTTAATCTAAATTGGCCGTGTCAGTAATTTTCATGTTCCCACACCACTACTGTAAATACTCAGTAGAGGCACTAGACAATGCCAATCTTCAGCTTAAGTCCAGATCTTGATTATTATTGGCTCCTCTTAACATAGATATAGTAAGAGGAAACCAGGAAATCAGTAACTCAAAAGAAAGACGCTCAAGTAGGCTAATTACCAATAGTTCTGTTAGCTTTAGGTAAGGTGTGTACAGTATAGTCTACATATTGCACATGAAGACTATAGGGGTACTCCACAGATTTAGTATTCCTCCATAAAGTTGTTAGATTTAAAAAAGCATGGTCAAAAGTGAGGCAGCAGAAGTCCAAATATTCTGATTTTTAGTCCCCAGTATCGGTCGAGCTCCAAAAACGCTGAATCCTACATTTCCCATAGTGCAACTGGACTGCATCTTTTATTAGACCCTCCCTGTCTGGTAAACACCCATGTCTTTAAAATTCCACACCTCCAGTTTGTAACACAGGCTTTGTGTTATAAATGTGTAGTCTCCAAGCCCCTGCTGAGATAACCCTGATGACATCACTATGACACTGTCAGGGTTATTTTTTCAGACTTGACAAAGCTCCTCCAGACACACAGAAGACATTATACAACTGGCTGAGTACCAGTTAACTGATCTAAAATTGGTGGAGTGTCCCTTTATTAAGGCCATATGCAGCTCATTATTATGGTATTGTCACTGTATATGCTCATATGCTGCGTGTGGTATTGGCAAATCATCAATGCATCCACTTATTTCTAGAAAATCCTTAAATTCTATTAAAAACAGGTTAAAACATTCTTACTGTAATTGCAGGATTCTCCACATGTTGTAAGAAGATGAGGTTTTTAGGACTCAGTTATACACAGAAATGACTTGATTAGCTGCTAATGTGGCTTGGATTAAAATAGTTGTATTAAGTAGACTGATAAACCTATTACAGCCATTGAAAATCATTGAGAAATTCATGTGTTTATACTAATAGCATACTGATTATTAATGCTATTATTATAATTATTATTAATACTAATTACAAATAATTGGTATTATTTATTAATAACCATGTATAATTAACATAATGCTAATGGTGTTTCTGCACATCTGTATGTCAGACATGAACGAACACAGTTCCAGGAGTCACAGCATCTTCCTCATCAACATCAAGCAGGAAAACACTCAGACTGAGCAGAAACTTACCGGCAAGCTCTACCTCGTCGATCTGGCCGGGAGTGAGAAAGTATGTTTCCATCCCGCACTCGCCCCCCCCACCTCTCTCTGCCTCCCTCTCTTTGCCTCTGTACCTTCACAGTTTCTGCATTTGCATTTTTTTCTGCTTTCAGAAACCATTTGCTTCTAAATCTTAGACCTGAACCAGTAATATAGAGTAGTTTTTAATTAGTTCTTCTATCCAGACACTGTAATTTATTCTTTGATCTTTTATACTTAGTTACCTTCATAGATGTGGACAGCCCTTTACTCTCATTTCAGTTTTCAGGCACAGTTTGCTTGCCTGTATTGACTGGATTCATATAATGAAAAACTTTAATGGCACACTGCTGCTGCTGCTGCTGCTTCCTTTCACCAGGGGACACTACAGTAATCAGTATGACATGGTAATAAGCCAAAGATAGCAATAAGCTCCAGTAAATCCATTAACATGCTTTTTCAGCCTTCTTTTATTAATCTCCTCTTGTTATTCAATGATCATTACACCTCTCCATCATCTTTGTAACTGTACTTTTTGTACTGTACGGAGAATCATGACCAGATTGTGATCAGTTATAATGTTAGCCGAGCAGAGCGATCCTGTCAAATAATAACAGTGTTTCTAATGATGCAGTCTGGTTCCAGCCTCATTATAAGAACTCTCCTGTGTCTGTGTGTTTCAAAGGTGGGTAAAACTGGAGCAGAGGGCACAGTGCTGGATGAAGCCAAGATGATTAACAAGTCCCTGTCTTCACTGGGAAATGTCATTTCAGCTCTGGCAGAAGGCTCGGTGAGACAGTCAGCACTTCCTGGGGGATGTTTGGTTTTCAGAGGGATTGGTCCTGTGCTCCCATTATAACTGCCGCTTATAATTAGCGTGTTTAAAAGGGAGAATGTGATTCAAAGTTTATAATTCCCACAAAGGAGAAAGATGTAAACACTGTAAACAATTATTATGAAAATGTCCATTTCTTAAAACAAATGGAAAAATCTAAATTTGAATAAGGGTTGGTAATATGATCTGCTGAGGTCCTTGTATATAAACAATGAGTGATAATAATGTGTAATCTATGGATTTCTATAAGAATTGAAATGATGGCATTCTGCCATACTCTGATGAGCAAAGTATACCTAAAATTAAATATGGAATTATTCAATATTCAAAGCAGGAGCTCCATGTGTGCCTTGTGGATTCTAATGAGTGTCCTCTCTCAGAGCTATGTACCATACAGAGACAGTAAGATGACCAGGATCCTGCAGGACTCACTAGGTGGAAACTGTCGGACCACCATGGTCATCTGCTGCTCACCCTCCTCTTTTAATGACGCTGAGACCAGGTCCACACTGCTGTTCGGACAGAGGTATACAAACACACACACACACACACACACGGAGAAACGATTAAATCTGTATACCACACTGCATGGAAATCATGAGGCCAGGGATCACTGTGGTGCTACAAACTGAGTCGATGGCCTGCCATAAATACATGTAACTGATAGTTAACATTGACAACGCAAGTATATCAAATGTTAATCTGTCCCATCATGGCTGAGAATCACTTAATCTGCGGCAATAACAATCCAGCCTATTGGATCGGTGCACCGCTACTTTTTGGCAAAACTAGTAGAGGTTCTGATTCAACAGCCCATTTGTGGTTTCGCGCAGCCAGTTATCACCCATACAAATGATGCCATAACACAGTGTAAAAGTACAAATACTATCTATAATGCATGCAATGGTAACAATTAAAAATGGAGTTGAGGATATGAGATGAGAAGTGTAGTAGTTCTGCGAAATTTTGAAGGTAAAATTAAACACACTTGCCCACCTCTGCAGAGGTTTCCACAGTGGGCTTGTTCACATGGGAAGCCAGTGAGGGATCATGTTCTTTTTACTGCACCAGTGAGTCCCAGGGATTGGTCATAACGCCTTCACAGAGGAGGATGAACCACTGTGCTTTTTAAAGACTGGCCAGGCTTTCTGTTTCTCCTTGCTTTCAGTCTTATTTTGCAACTGTAAGCTAACCACCTTCATATTTAGCATACAGACCTGAGAATGGTATCTATCTTCTCAGCTAACTTTAGGAAAGAAAACAAATATTCCCAAAATGTCAAACTATTCCTTTAACGCCCTACTGGAAAAGCTCCTTACTGGTGACGTCACCTGTATCAGAGAAAACACATGGTTGTCTGCAACAAGAGTACTTTTAAATAAGAAACGATTTACATTTTTGGCTGAGCCATAGGGGTTGGCTTTGTCATCACTGACATCCCTCAATGACCCGAATTAGCCTCTTAATGATAAAAGGCACCATCTTGAGGAAAAACAAAGACTGTGAAACTGCAGACTGTCAGATGGCTCTGCAGTGAAACCAATCTACAAGTGGCTGGGCTGGTGATATTCAAAACAGACTGCTGCCATTTTCTCACCTTCCTGTCTCACCAGGGCGAAGACCATCAAGAACACAGTGTGTCTGAATGTGGAGCTGACGGCAGAGCAGTGGAAGAACAAGTGGGAGAAAGAGAAGGAGAAGAACAAGACGCTGAAAAACACCGTCACCTGGCTGGAGACTGAGCTCAACCGCTGGAGGAACGGTGAGGACTACACTGTCCAATAACATCTCACATTTTTAGATGCTACATATGCTACACTATGACTTTGTGTGAGTCATTTAAACAGAGGCAGATGTGCTTGAAGGGACTATATCAGGCATACTCAACTTGCTTTGCCCGGGGGCCACTTTTGTAAAATGACAGGAGACCAGGGGCAGAGTGGAAGGCTGCACTGAAGATAGCATGTTTTGACTTGTGATGGCGCAACCTTGCATACAGCAATTGTCATTTGGCAAATGAAACACAGAGGTTTGATACGAGGTGGCAAAATAAAAGCAAATTCATCTGTCCTGTTTTCATTGTCAGTCTTTCAACGTTTGCTGTCCTCGCTCATCTTTGCCAAGAGGCAAATCCTGTCACAGCATCTCTGCACAGTCAAATGGGAGAAGTTTGCCCTCAGGTGTTTCTGTCAGGCAGACAGCCCTGAAGTCAAACCTCTCCGTGCAGATCACACATTGAAGCCATAGCACAAAAAGTCCTCATCCTGATATATACTCACTGAGATTTGGGCTATATTTTAGCAATAACTCAGGATAATTTGGCCTACTTGTTCTTAGCATATATTTTATATTTCTCAGCTCCTGTCCCTGCTCCAGCTTATTTCATTAGTGTATTTTTAAAGAACTGACAAGAATTTTCCAACCGAGGCAGCAAAATATGTCCTGAAATATAGATTTTTAAAAGGAATATAGTTGAGGAATCTTCCATATGCTCATGCAAATGAAAGATGAGGTGAGGACACATCACAGACATCAAGACTGGAGCTGGTGTCCCTTTCTGCTGTTCCCTGCAGGAGAGAGCGTGCCAGCGGAGGAACAGTTTGATAAAGAAAAGGCCAAAGCAGAGGTCCAGGCCCTGGACAGTGCGCTCAACAACGATAAGACACCACCCAAACCTGCCCTTAGCACCCTCCCTGGAGTCAAACTCACAGATGCAGAGAAAGAGAAGTATGAGGCAGAAATGGCCAAGCTCTACAAAGAGCTGGATGACAAGGTGAGGAAAGATCCACTATACACTGTTTGGTTTACTGAGTGTGTCTCTGTTACATTTGCTGAGTGTTTACACCTCTTACAACCTCCAAGAAAGTCTAGGCCTGAAGCGTGGTTTGATTGCTCAAGCCAGAAAAACATCATTGATCTCAGGTGGCAGCAACTAATCACACTAAGACCACCTGAAATTGTCTGAATTGGAAAATACATTAATGTCAAGTAATGTCAATATTAGATGTGACTGAACAAATCAGACTTGTGCCATTAATTAATCAGTCACAACAGTATCACATATATAAACTGTGTATAAACATTAATATATAATGGTAATAATGTTATTATTATATGTAGTGATTTCTCAAGTGGTATATGACTATATGCTATATAAAAATGTATATATTAGTTGTTTTTGGTGGTGGTTATTTGTGACATGCACATGCACGAGCACAGCCCACATGGACTTAAAAGACACCAAATCAGAAGTATGGATTCAAGCCAGACTCGAGTCACAAATCTGGTGACTTTAGTCTTGACTTGATCAATTTTAAAAAAGACTTGCAACTTGCAAAACTTTAGGCTTTTGACTTGGACGACAGATGATACCTCAGCATACTTTGGTGAAGGGCACATAATTACTTGTTTAAGACTCCAAACACAAAGTTTAGGACTTGGACTTGACTCGGGACTTGACTGAGGCCTTCATAGCCAAGACTTAAGACTTATTTATGAGTTGCCAGCTCTGCTCCACATACACCGCTGCAATGGTGAAACAACATTTGTCAGAAAATAATATAACTTCTTACTTAAAACATTACATTGCCAACAAATAATTTTGTCTTCTGTCCCCGGCACTACCAATAAAATCTGCCACAGCAATCTGCCATCCTGAAACACAATTAAAATATTTTATAATCATCCAACGACAAGAAAAGTGTTGCCCTTTAATCATCATATATTGAGCCATAAGATTTAAACTGGGATTCCTCTTCAGTCTCACCTAAATCATATAACCCTTCCTCTACAGGGAGACTATTGAACCTGCCTGTTTCAGTAGCTGATGGTTGTGTTCCTGAACGTAACTGTGCACACAGAGATTTTTTTACTTTTTGTTAAATTCTGCTTCACATAAAGGCTTTACTGTTTGTGTCACCTCACAAGTATGTATTAATAACGTAATATATAATGTGAATAATTTCTAACATAATATTGCACATAATATTTCTAATTTGATATCTAAATGTAGCTAATATTGCTAGCATTAACTCAGTTTGTTTCTATAATATTCATGCTCTCATGTAATGTGATGCTGCCAAAGCCTTGTCCGTCTTACATGTATTATTTGTATTGGCCAGCAGATGGTGTGATTGGCTCTTGTTCAGTATTGCTTGTGGTTGTAGTGGAAGTGGAAGTAAATGAGTGATGTTTTATACTTCTCTTTTCCTCTCTCCTCTCCACCATCCTGCCCTTCCTCCAGGATGAGGAGATCAACCAGCAGTCTCAGTTGGCGGAGAAGCTGAATCAACAGATGTTGGACCAGGAGGAGGTGATGCAACTCCCCCCTTTCCTCTCCCCTCCCCTCCCAACTCCCCCACAGTGTCTCAGCCCTCCAGCCATTCCTGTTAGCACAAATCCAGTCTGACAGCTGATAACAGACCATTAGTAGCCCTGCAGGAGAGGTCAGACTGTAACTCACCCTTAGCATGCAATAGTTCAACCTTACAGATTGAACACATGAGGTTTTTTGAGCTGTGCAGAAATGTATTTTGCAGATCCTATTATGAATTTCAGACTTTACTCCCTTTTCACCCCCTTTCCTTCATAGACTGAGCATCACTCTCCTGTATTCACTCCCTATCCTCACCCGTAGCTCTTAGCCTCCTCTCGCCGTGACCACGACACCCTGCAGACAGAACTAAACCGGCTGCTGGCAGAGAACGAAGCCTCCAAGGAGGAGGTGAAGGAGGTGCTGCAAGCCCTGGAGGAACTGGCTGTCAACTACGACCAGAAGAGTCAGGAGGTTGAGGACAAAGCAAAAGAGTTTGAGGCTCTCAGTGAGGAGCTGAACCAGAAATCGGTACCTTTTGTTTTATCTGAATCCATTAGAAGTCATGACACTGATTACACATGATCATGTTGTAAGGTGTATATGTATTTATGTTCTCATCCACCACCAGAGCTCCTTGGCCTCCATTGACTCTGAACTCCAGAAGCTGAAAGAGATGACCAACCACCAGAAGAAGAGGGTCACCGAGATGATGTCATCGTTACTCAAAGATCTGGCTGAGATAGGCATCGCCGTGGGAAGCAATGACATTAAGGTTACCAGTCCTGGTGATGATGTACTGTTTCAAATTCAGAAATATGCTAGAAAAATGGCAGAGCAACAATGGCGTGTTGAAACAAAAATGACCATAGTAGCTGAAATATCCTCTGCCTGCATTACATGTGTCCTTTGGGCTTCCAGTTTATTGTCTTTGTTTGCATCGCGTTCCTGTAATGTAAAATTGTAAGCCCTTTGGTCTGCCATCACCAAGTATCCAGGCAATGCTCAAACTGGGGATGGATTTGTGTAGAGCTGCAGCAAGCAATTTTTTATACTGTCATTTAGTACATTCATTTAGTTTATAAAATGTCAGAAATAGTGGAAAATGCCCCTTTACAATTTTCCGACCAAGGTGTCTTAATTAAATAGTTTGTTTTGTCCAAGCAACAGTCCAAAACCTCAACAAATATTCAGTTTATTGTCACAAAAGCAAAGAAAAGCAGCAAATCCTCACAATTAAGAAGCTGAAACCAGGTGAAAATAGTTGTTAATTAATTGTGTAGTCGATTGACAGAAGATTTATTGATTTTAGCTCCACGGTTAATCATTGTTTGTTTAGTAATTATTAATTCTATAAAATGTGTGTAAATTGGGAAAAATCACAATTCCCCACAGCCCAAAGTTACATCTTCAGGTTCCTTGTTTTGTCCAATGAACAGTCAAACCCAGTAAAACCCAAAGATATGAAACAGAGAAAAGCAGCAAAATCTTCAGCATTTTTGCTTGATAAATGACAAACAGGTGAATGTTAAAGTTGTTTAAACTTTCTGTTCATCTGATCGACTGATGTTCTGGTTTTATGGAAGAATATGATCGAGTAAGTACAGAGTGAGTGTCTCCTTTGTCCCGTAGTAACCCATCTGCAACAGCACTTTCTAGTGAATTCCCAGCTGCAGGGTTTAAATCATGCCCAGTCTCTTTTAAACACCTTGCCTCACCACAAGCGATAGGTCAAGGGTCTCTTGTGGAAACATACAATACCGCTAGTTTGCAAATGGCAGTTGCCTTACAGTACTGAAGTTCTGAGTGGGACTTTAACCTTACCCTGTGCTAGAGCTACACTCTGCCCATCAGAATGGTAGAGCTTCAATGGCTCTCCTATTTTGTATTGCTGTTTTGTGCACTGCACATCCCAGAGATCACCTGTCAGCCAAACTGTTTTGCCAGCAGCGCTAAAAGTCAATTAATGAATTAGTCCATCAACAGAAAATTAATTGAAAACAATTTTGATAATTGATTCAGCGTTTGTCATTCATCAAGCAAAAAGGCCAATAGTTTGGTTCCAGTTTATCCAATGTGAGGATTCGCTGCTTTGCTCTGTTTCATATCATTGCAATTTAAAAATCTTTGGGTTTTTTACCTGCTGACCAGACAAAACAAAGAATCTGAAGATGTCATCTAGGCCATTTTCACTATTTTCTTACAGTTTACAGGCCAATCAATTAATCGAAAAAATGTATCTTCAGATTAATCAGTAATGAAAATTTCTGTTACTCTGATGTCTTTTTCCTTGAGTTTTCTGTTGATGCAGTTTGGTTTTGTAGATGGAGCTTTCTGTATATTTATAGTGGTTTCCTGTTAATCATTGGTAGAAATATGCACATTGGCACATCTATTTGAAAGAAAATGTTACTTTGCTGTTATTTATAGCTACACAGATAAAATGACAAAAACTAAACATCTTCTAAGGCCTAGTTACTATGCTTTTCTGACCTCTCAGCAACAAGAGAGCAGCGGTCTCATCGATGAGGAGTTCACTGTGGCCCGTCTCTACATCAGTAAGATGAAGTCAGAAGTGAAGACGATGGTGAAGCGCAGCAAACAGCTGGAGAGCACCCAGGCCGAGAGCACCCAGAAGATGGAGGAGACGGAGATGGAGCTGACTGCCTGCCAGCTCCGCATCTCCCAGGTCATCATGGATACTGTCACCATAGTGACAAATATGGCGCTTGATTAAATTGGCAGATTATATGGTTATCTATCAAACAGCTGTTTAACAAGCTGATGGGGTTTTACATGTGTAACACTGTTTGCTCTGGGTTTAAAACGAGTTTGTGAGTTTTAATCACACTTGATAGTTTATAATTGTTTTGACATCTTTTTCATTTTCCTGTTGGTATCCAGCATGAAGCTAAAATCAAGTCCCTGACAGAGTCGCTCCAGAATGTGGAGCAGAAGAAAAGACAGCTGGAGGAAAATGTGGACTCTCTCAATGAGGAAATAGTCAGGATCAAAGCCCAAGGTGAGCCTAACTTATTATACTGTCATAGAACAAATCCAGGATTAACCCTTTAATGGTCTTCTCTAGAGCGCATTTTAAGTTGTGATATCTTGTTGAACAATGTGTCACACTTAACCTGACTGAGCCATCTCTAGCACTCCATTGAAGTATGTCAGGCCCAATTCATTATAAAAGCTTTTTTACTGTAAATGGACATCTCTACTGTTTGATAGAGGCTCAACATTACGCATTGAAACATTATGTAGTCAGTTAAAAAATAGTTAACTAACAAAAAACTTTTTCCATTTCTTTTTCCTGGTTGGGAAGATTAAAGGTTGCAGGAGCTGTAGCAGTATTCACAGAATGCTAGTGAACCTTACCTTACCTTACACCGTTTGTGATTTTGTCTCCTTCTAGAGAAAGTCAACACCATGGAGAAGGAGAACGAGATCCAATCTGCAAATGAAGTCAAGGTACTGTACCACTAAGCTGTCCCTTACATGTGTGGTCTCCAACTAGAAATTGTGCCTATAGCTGTATGCCTGTGTGTCCTGCAGGAAGCTGTGGAGAAGCAGATCCAGTCTCACAGAGAGACCCATCAGAAACAGATCAGCAGCCTGAGAGACGAGCTGGACAACAAAGAGAAACTCATCACAGAGCTGCAGGAGTAAGACACAACACCATCACCACACACTTCTCTCTCTAAATGTGACTAATAGTTCCGTACTGATATTTTTACTGACATCTGTGCAGTCTGAACCAGAAGATCATGCTGGAGCAGGAGAGGCTGAGGGTGGAGCACGAGAAGCTCAAGGCTGCCGACCAGGAGAAGAACCGCCAGCTGCAAGAGCTCACGTAATGCCTCTACATATAGTCTACTACAGCCTGGTTCCTATCATACTATATGCATTAAATAACGTTTATTTTACGTTCTGCAGGGTGCTGCAGGACAGGCGGGAGCAGGCCAGACAGGACCTGAAGGGACTGGAGGAGACTGTGGTCAGTTACTGGCATGTCCATTTAAATCTGTATTAAATTAAAGGGTGAGTTCACCCAAATTACAAAAACATGTTGTTTTAAATACAATGGAGGTGAATGGAAGCTCATTTCATTTTAATTTTTTCAATTTTAGAATTGACAAAGTGACATTTAAAAAATTCAACTACAACATCTGGATCCAGAAACCCATTTACTCCAAATAAACTCGTGATAATCCAATATTTCAATGCTGTGAGCACCAGCAAGTACAGAAATAGACTCTGCACACCCAAATCTATCAGGATGCTCTTTTAATGAAATGTATTAGTTTCCATGTTTAGCACAAATGCAAAGTAAAATGCACAAATGTATTGGCCTCCTTCATGTGCAATAGTTATTCAGCAAGCTGTGTCCCAAATCCATACTGCATACTAATTCTAGGCAGGTTTTGAGTTTACTCTGGAAAACTGACATTATAAAGTATAATAAAAACAGTCAGTAAGTACACTGAAAAACACAGATATTTCATTGTGCTGTTAATGTACACTGTTCTCCCACAATGCATTGCACAAAGGAAATGGACAAATTAAAACAAACTGTGGATGGTAGTAAAACAGCTTATATATATTAACCACTGAATGTTTGGAAAAAACATTTTGTGAAGTTTTGCCACAGTTTGAATTCCTTTGCATGGCACATATTGCATCATTTCCTGCTAAGTATGTTGATTTCTTGTACACTACAGTAACTGCAAAAAACAGTACACTACAAAGTACTACAAAATTAGAGTATACTGTATACACTTAATGTGCAGTATGGATTTGGGTCACCAACAATAAATGACAAATCAGCTGTGTCAAGTTGGCTATTTCTGGTAAGATAGGTGTCCTTAGTGTTGCCTTATGCAACACTAGGTTATGCAAGCAGACCACTTTTATAGATATTAACTTATATTAGGGAGTCGAACGGGCAATTCTAAAATGATACCAATGCTAGCACAACCATCACGAGTCATTGTGGAATAATCACAAACATCACACATAGAGAAAGTGCAAATTATCTACAAATGGAGTAGACAGGTCAGTTCTTTATTTACATTAACTGTAGTCATGGCATTTCATGTGAAAATCCAAAAGCCCCACTCTCTCTAGAGTACCACCTATAACTGAATGATTCCTTTCTCTAAAATCACGAGCAATAGGGGAGATGACGTAATATCATGCCATTTGATGGCTAAATTATGTTCTGAGATTCTTCTCCTTCATTTTATTAATATAGCTGTGAGAGTGTAGGGAAATTCTATTCATTATGCTTGTATTAGGGTGGAGGCATGGGAAGATATCTCAAAACCTGGACGAAAATGTGGGTGTAATTTGGGTGAACTGACCCTTTAATATCCACAGACTGTTCTTTTCTCTGAGCTGGGTTTCCTTGCCTTCACACAGGCCCGAGAGCTGCAGACACTCCACAACCTCAGGAGGCTCTTTGTCCAAGACTTGGCCACTAGAGTCAAAAAGGTAAAACTCCTCACAGCATGTACATATCCTCCTGTTTTCTGGAAGATGCTCATGGGACATTATCACTGTAATCATCATCCTGCGATCTGGTTTTGTGTGTGATTTAATCTCCCATCTAGTATAATGTCACATGAGCTCTTGTTGGCCCGACCACGGCATTTACCTGGAATGAGACAAACAGATCCATATTTCACTCATGCACCGGCTGCTCTCCATTTAATTTGCACCATGATGAAATGTTAATGAATCCAGGGAACACAACAGAAAGTGTCTGCGATAAGTAGGCCATTTGATTCTTCAAAGGTAGCAGCTGTAAATTAGGGACCCAGGCCCTCGGTGTGGCGCTCATCTCTAGCCCTCAGGCTGAGGCTTGATGAGATGAACAAAGGCTTTCCTGGAAGATGGAGAATATGCCATGGTGTTGTACCCATTCCAAATCTACTTTTTATCATCATTTAGCCACAAATTGGATGCTTTGGATTCCGGGGTTTTGGTTAAAGACTTCTTTTTAGACACTGGGTTGGAAGAAGTGAATGCAACAAATCAGTTGTACACAGGTAAACTGATAAATGAATGCAGGGGTAAAACATGGATTGAAACCAGTGTACAGATAAAGCTGTGTGTTGTGCTTGAGCAGAATGCTCATATGGACTCAGATGACACAGAAGGCAGCACTGCCCAGAAACAGAAGATCTGCTTCCTGGAGAACAACCTCGAGCAACTCACCAAAGTTCACAAGCAGGTAAAATTATGTCCAAACATACAATTACCACAGTGCTATTCATAGAAGTGGCTTTCACAAGATTCTGTGTCTAAAGGCTACACGCTCTCTGTGTCCTCTCACTCTTTGTGTGATCTGTTGTGCCTTCTGTAGCTGCTACGGGACAACGCCGACCTTCGCGCGGAGATTCCTAAACTGGAGAGGCGCCTGCGGGCCACTGCTGAGCGGGTCAAACCCCTGGAGGCCGCTCTGAAGGAGGCCAAAGAGAACGCAGCCCGCGACCGAAAGCGCTACCAGCAGGAGGTGGAGCGCATTAAGGACACCATCAGGCCCAAAAACATGGGAAGGAGAGCCTCGGCACAGATAGGTGGGTAGACACACATACACACACACGTATGGAACTATATCTTGCACAGGACTAAAAATCCTGAAAATGTGTAGAATAATAATGTGGTAATATGCAAGTCAGAGGTAAATTAAGTAACAAGTCAAAGCCAAAGAGTATTTTGAGCTGACAGACAAGCATCAAATATTAAATTAAAGGAATGATTTGGCATTTTGGGAAATATACTTCACTTTCTTGCCAAGAGTTAGATGAGAACATCGATGCCACGCTCAGGTTTGTGCGTTGAAATGGAGCTCAAGTCAGGAGGTGATTAGCTTAGCTTAGCATAAAGACTAGAAGCAGGGGGAAAGAGCTAGCCCAGCTCTGTCTAAATTTCAAGTATGCACCTACCAACATCTTTAAAGCTCTGTAATTAACGTGTTCTACATCTTTTGTTTAATGCGTACACAAACAGAAATGTCAAAAGGACAATTTGTGCTTTTACAGCGAGGTACGTGCTGTTACTATTTCTTGGCGAACAACAGGCAGGCGCAGTGGATTCCCAGGGGTAATAGATAAATAAATGTTGTACGCCAAGAAATAGTTCCAGCACATAACTTCCACTTAAACCACAAATTGTGTACAGATTAAACAAAGAAGATATAACATGTAAATTGGTGAGCTTTAGGTGGTAGGTGTATTTTTTTACTTTGGACAGAGGCTAACTACTTCCCCCTGTTTCCAGGGTTTCCTGGCTCTAGCTCCAAACTTAACACACAGAGTGGTATCAATCTTCTCATCTAACTCTCAGAAAGAAGGCAAATGAGCTAATTTCCCAACATGCCAAACTATTCCTTTAAATTCAAACTGTATGTATACTAACATGTGATGTCTTAAAAACCTGCTCTCAGTATGTGACCCATGTTATCTCTCTGTGTCCAACCCAGCTAAGCCCATCAGACCAGGCCAGCTGCCGGGAGCTTCTCCCATAAACCCCGGCGTCAACAGGTCCAACATCATCCAAAACAACCAGCCTGCCGGCATCAAGGGAGGAGGCAATGTCAGGTAAGAGAAGAATACACTCACTTATTATTGGCTAAAGAAGACATTCAGAGATTTTGTATTTTGGACCTCTGTATTCCCCACGGAAGACATCCAAAAAGATAACATGTGGGGAGATTCAGTTCTGTTCCTTTTCTCTTCTGTTTTCCCTTACCAGCTGCTGAGGATGGAGCACAGTCACCCAAACAAGAAGCCAAGCCCCAGACCCAGACCCAAACAAATTTTCATTCCAAAATATTGAACTTTTACCTGGAACCACTGCACTATTCTTCCAACATCAAAGTGTGTATATACTGTATATAAGTATGGCCTGTACTGTGCAGTTATTCAAGCCTCTGGCTCTACAAAAAAAAAAACACACATTACTGCCTTGCAGTAATCAACACATAATGCTACATGTTGATTTGTTGGCACCAACTTGCTAAGATATTAGCCTAAACTGTGTCAACATGAATGTACGTATCAGACCTTTATGGACCCCTGAACATAAGAAGACACTACTGTCATGCTGTACAGTAAAGACAGAGCACTGGCCCTGTTTCTCTAAGCTTTGTTTTTAATATTTCTCAGGGGATTCCTTTGGTTTTAGCGCAGATTGTGGGTTGATTTTTTTAACTGCACTTATTATAAACAGAGAAATGCACTGTAACCTTATCAGTATGTGGAAATTGCAAAGTTGCATTGCAGCACCTATCCTGTCCCACTGTGTCTGTTACTGAGAGATCTCTTCGTGACACTCTTCTGCCAGATGATTTTAAAAATCTGTCTTAACCATTCAAAAGTTTATTTAACTGCATCTTGGTGGTTCAAAATGATGCTTCAGTTTTTTTGCTGAGTATAAGCTGAGGCGGACAATATGTAGCTGAAGCTCTCACTTCAACACACCTGTAGAGCAAGTGCATGCATGCTCTGCCTTGTTTTTTGTCTGACTGGCAGTGGTGGAAGAAGTACTAGCAATAGCACTGTCCCTTACAGAACCTTATTATTATTATTATTATTATTGGAATATCATTACTGATGTTTTAACATAAGCAGCATGTTAATGTTACAGCTGCTAGAGGTGGAGCTTATTTTACCTACTTTATATACTGTTGGATAGTTTAATCGATAGCACAGTATCATATTTTATAAATTCATCATATGTTTTGTTTGTAAAATCTTAATCTGTAAAGTAACTAGTAACTCCAGCTGTCAGGCAAATGTAGCAGTGTAAAAAATACAATATTTCCCTCTGAAATGTAGTGTAGAAGTATAAAGCAGTAGAAAATTGAAATATTCAAGTAAAGTAAAAGTACCTCAAAATTCAAATTAAGTACAGTACTTCAGTAAACTTTCTTTCCACCACTGCTGCCTGGCTTTCCATCACTGTTCTTATTAACGGCTACTGCTTGAAACTATCTCAAACAGACATGAACTCTTCAGCTTCCCAGAGATTATTTGACACCGGAACAGCATTCTTGTCTTTGGCTCAGGGCAAGAAAGGCACTGGGATTAGACAGATACTTTGTTTGGTAAAACATTTGTTTTTAATGTAGCTAATGTATCCAGACTGAGCTGACTGAGACTCTGAAAGTCTGTTGGCTCTGTTGTAGTAGCCTTATTAGCGCTCCTGACTTAGATTACACAAGTGCAATGACATCCTGTTATTGTACAGAATATAAAGTTAAAGCTTCTAAAGGAAAATTGACTTAACTAAAAACTTCTGAATGGATCAGGCGTTTTAGTCCCTTAATTTAAAGGCACTTTTAAATGTTTTGCTGAAATAGGCCTTTTTAAATGCTTATTATGCTATTCACTTTCATAAAATGAACATAGCACTGGAAGTATTGTTGATGACTTAATGTTGAGAAGTCAGATGATTGTGTGAGTGCCTGTGCAGTTTGTCTAGATTACAACAGCACTGTACATGTATGTTGGAAACACTCGGCAGAGCAACAACACTGCAGTCTGTTTCCATGAGTGTTCTGTAGACTTGGACCTCAAGTTTTTACCCTAGTAATAGATAATACATTTAAATTGGAAACCTAATTGTGGTTGATTTATTTGCCTACCATGAGAGGATTTGAATAGAGTCAGACGATGTTTTGTTTTCACTGAAGAAGCACATCAACAAAAGATTATGAGTCTAAAATGTGGTCCAAAGAAACAATTCTTGCTAAACACAAGTTTGAGTTTCTACTGTAGGCGTTGAATTTTTTAATAGATTGTTAACTTGTGGAAATGGGTTAAAGGTTTTTAAAAATAAATAGAAAGCCTTGAAACTGCTAATTAAAAACTACTTTTTTGAATGAAAATGAATGGATTCCCTATGATGTCCTGACAAAAGCATAAGAAATAATGAGCTCTGTATGGTATAATTTTGATCATTTTCATATCCCAAAACATGCACATTAATCCTTACATTTCACCAAACAATACTGGAAGTCACTGAAATCATCAGCTCATGTCTGTCACCTCCCTCCTTACTCCAGCAGGGTGTGCTTTCTCACAAATATGCTAATACACGATGAGAAGGGATGTGATTCACTTGCTGTGTAGGCGTTCATATATTATTCTGAAATAATATAAACTTGGAGTTTTATTACCTTAGGCTAATGGCAGTTCTTCTGTAGTCTGAGTGTTTTCCGTTGAAGACTTGCTGTGTTCCTGGATCATCCAAGCACTAAATCATTCATGATCCTTCTTGGATGGTGAAACTCCCTGCTGTGATTGCCAGATAGAGCTTGGCTGAGGAGAGAGGGGGGCCATCCTTACATGTTTATCTTACAAATTTTAATAATGTTATAGGGCTTTAAGAATATGAAAAAGATAATCCTGTATTTTGAAATAGTCATTCTTATAATTGCAATGTTATTTTTTTAGGGACTTAATCAAAAGTGAAATTTAAACTATTCCAGATTTAACAGGAGATCCCCGAGTGTCCGCGGACCCCAGTTTGGGAAGCCCCCGGGCAGTGAGGTGTTGAACCTGGAGGGGGCAGGCCGGCCGCGGGGCTCTGGACGCCGTCTATCAGCGTTGACAGACGGGGGGGTGGGAGCGACAGACCAGCGTCTGCTGGGTTAAAGACCACAACTGCGTCAAGTTAAACGGAAACACACTGACTACAACCGCCTTTGTGTTGAATTTGCCTTCAAAATAAAACAAAACTATTGCCAAAATAAGATAACCTATGGGTGCATGGAACATTTGTATTTAACAGGGCCAACATTTGGTCACACATTAAGAAAATAACTTTAAAATGTATTATAGCACCATTTATTACACTGAATTACTCCCTGCACTGTTAAAGCTTTAAAACTTATTAAGATGAAAGTTGTTGACACCTTTTAAATGGCCATGCATGTGTGGTTTGAGTTTATATGTATGAATGTATATGGGGATAAGACTATAATTCATGTGGTGAATTTGATCATTTCAGAAAGTTTACCAAGCATGCATGAATGGATAGTTTGGGGAGATTTCAGTGTATAAGAAAACACAAACATAGGATATACATAACACTTAGGCCTACTTGGTTGTGACATTTTGCTTTCATTGAATTCAAAAATTATAATCATCAGTAGCAACACACCCCACCATACACATTGACAAAGGTTTCCCGTTTCCCCTTAACCCCACTTTAATAAAATTATGACCAAAGTGTCATCCAAAAGAGAAAATAAATATATTTATTGTACTACACAGCTATTTTTGTATTTCACTAATTATTTCCAGCTGCTCTGCTTTAATTCCAAGTCCCAACTAACAAAACATGCAAGCCCGGTTCGTCAACTACAGCCTTTACTTTGAAGGTTATGACCGGATATGCCCTGTGTTGCCGCACCGAGCTTGACGTCGTACAGAGAGGCGGGGGATTGCGAACAGACCGACTGACTGGAGGTCTGCTGCGGACAAGTCGGAGCAGCCGATACTGAAATAGGCTGGAAAAGTTCCTCTTAACTACCTCTACGTTCGATGCAAAACACAGAGAGACACTACTGGCGTTTTTGAAGGTTAGTATGTTTTCAGTTTTGTGTGGGGCTTTTCCGTCGCCTGGTCAGCGAGAGGCTATTGGCTTCTGTCGGAGTTACTTTGTTGCTATGCACGCTGTTGCAGATCGGAGGGTTTGTATCCGAGTGAACCTGCAGTGCTTTTGTCCAAGCAAGAAGCCTCTGGAAGTTGTCTCAAAAATGTCCTCCACCGGTAAAATAACCTGAATGCGAACATTGTTTTTTGCTCGTTTGTTTTAGATATCTTAACAGCTGGGTAATTAAACATTCCACGTGATAGCATCAGTCGGTGTGGCGCGCACCTACAGATTTGTTGAGCTTATTTTCTGGCGGTGTGTTGGGCTATTCCTCTCCGCTCAGGGAGGGGGGGCTTTCTTCGGCAGGCACGTCCCTACCCTACCCTACCCTCGCTCCTGGGAATCCTTGGTGATGTCGAGTCAGAGTCCTTTGTTATGAATGCACATGGATTAAACTCCTTTGTGTTGTATTATTGCAGTCTGTGTGGGGCTGGAACGGACCCTGCCCCCCACCTATGGCCCCCATCACCGCCGCCACCCGCCCCGGGCATGCTCTGGCCGCTGAGCCCCAACAATTTATAGACCCAAGCTGCTTGTTTTCAGGGCTTTTACAGTGGATAATTACAAAACAAGTCTTTTTTTTTTAATGCAAGGCATATCTACATATGCAGCAAACCCGCATAGATGGAGTGAAATGCAGCAGCAGCAGCACATGTTGGAGTGGATGCTGCTCGGCCACATCTGTTTTGAATGAAGCACAGGGACAAAGGCACTCCGAGTCTCAGGGTGTTTTGCTGCTACAGTGGCTGGTCTGCAGATGTATGCAGACAAAATCCCAGGTCGTGATCTCTGTGTTGACGCATACCTTGATTTTCTGCCAGCTATACCCCTGATTGAATTCTAGTTGTGGGTGCTATGTTATAGTGCTTTGCCATAACGCCATTTACAAGTGTATTTGTAACTAAATGACACTGATTTCTACATGTTCCTGCTATAGCATTTCAGTACAGAGCCATGTGGGCAAGGGGCTCAAACATTTTTTTTTATTAACAGTTCTACCAGTATAGTGATCATTAAGGTTTTTCCCAGGGAACCACATCTGTCATCAGTTTTGTTATTGGTTGTCTACTGATAAAATAGGATAAAATTTTCTCTGAAGTTATGTCTGGAAACAAGAACAGCAGCAAATTCTATATAATCAATGTCTTGGAAGATCAGGTGAAGTATTGAAGTTTTAAAAACTTTGTTAATAAATTTAAGGCAATCACAAGGCAATAACAGCATAAATAAATGACCTGAGTACAGTAAAACCTGACATACGGCTATTGACACCTTGGACCCCACTTTGAAAACCACCAAACGATTCCTAAATAGAGAAAAAGGACAGCGGGGCTTTGGTCTATAAAGACAGTTGGACAGTAGTTGTTAAGTCACTGCTGTGCCAACCTGTTTCTAAACATGCGCGGCATCCGTTGTGTCTCCACAGAGCAACAAGTTGGCTAGTGCACTCCTCTGAGACTTCACTTTGCTCTGACACCATGTGGTGACGGGGATTCAATTGCAGAGAAATGTACTCTCTCGGGTCCTCTGCCAGAACTCTGAGACACCACAGCAGTTGAAAGGGAGAAGGGGGAGAGTGGAGTTGTACATTTCTGCTGTATTGTGTCTCAGGACTCAGTTTTAATTTATGGTTAGCAGTAACAGTAAGTTTTTGTCATAGTGACTCAGTCGTAGACCCCTGCAAAGGTGAGTGATGTCATGCTTGATCTCCAGTCAGCTTCTGTCTGGTTTTTGAGGTTTCTCAGGGTGCCTCCAGAAAGACAATTAAAGTTACTCCACGTTTGATCATTTCATGTCATGTGCTTGCTTTTTCTGGCTTGCCAGTTTAGCAATCAGCTCTTTGCAGCACTGTGAACTCACTGTGAGGAGGCCGGGACGGTTGCTGTCATGCAACATCATTGATAGCGCCGTTATCACGTGCGTGACTTGAAGCTCTGACAGACTCTTGCCTACATCCCCGTGCCTCTGGTGATGTCTGTGTGGTGTTAGATGTGGACATGCTTGGACGTGTGTGTGTGTGTGTGTGACATCATGGCTAAAGCTTGTATAGGGACAGGCCCGGACTGGGCTACTGTCAGAGACACGCACTAAAAGCCCTGGCATGATGCAACACTGTGTGTGTGTGCTTCATGGTGTTGAAACAGATAAAACAGAAACAATTTAAGCCCATTATGAACATGTAGCCCATCTCTCATGGGCTTCCACTCTGGCCCAGATGGCTCTCACCACCGTAAATCTATTCTGGGTGTGTAGCTGTCCGTCTGGGCTTCAGTGTGTGTGTACATATTCCTTTACGTAAGGACGAGCCCTTTATAGATTTCAGCAGCGTGTTCTCACACACCTGCTTTTACCGCCTGCACTTCCAGGATGTTGATGGCGGCTGCTATTTCAGGGAGGAAGAAGGAGAATTTGATATGAGGGGAGCCGCAGCCCAGTAGTAGCTCCTCTGCTGTGGGAGCGCCCTGGTATTTATTTAGGTTAACCGACGAAGCGAGACTCTCTGACAGAGGGATCAATGACAGGCCCCATCCCAAAACAAACCCTGCAGGAGTGGCAAAGGGCCACCTGTCCTGTGGCTCACACACTGACTGTGTATGACATATCGAGAAGATCACCCTAAGCTTTTTAAAGGTTTCCTACTGTGTCTTGTAACTGCATTAATGCGTAATGATGCCAAACTGCAGAGCAGGACTCTATGAAACGACACACACTTTATTTTTGGATGCAGTCTCTGAGGGAATGTAGGCTCCAGGGAGACATTGTAGTCATTGGATCGCATGCAGGATCAGTGTGTGGGGTCATGTTGTCATCACCTTTAGCGCCGCAGAGTGGGATCAGGTTATCAGGCTGGATATCCTTAGCAGTGGTATTGGTTACCGGAGCAATCAGTGTTGACTGTCTGTTGTGGTTTTTGATGATCAGAGGGAGGAGTTGCCATGTGATGTTCTTTACTCGACTCACCAATAGAGTATGTCTGTCTGTAAGTAGATCATGTCATAATGTGAGTGTGTTACAGCAGTAGCATTTTGTGGTTGTGGTAATTAGGTGAGTAATAAGGTGGGGTGTGACAGGCTGGGAGGTTTATACAATGAAATGGGAGCATGTTTGTGTGGTTTGGTAGGTGTATATGTGTCTGAGCTTTAAAAATATAGCTTGTGACATTTAACTGAAAAAAAAACCTGTCTGTCTTATCTCCTGCAGCCCAGCAGTTCCCCAAGTCAGACATGAGGAGCCCCCCAGGCCTGGGTCGCTGAGCAGCTGAGGTTAGATTTCAAGCGCTTGTTCCGGCAGTCATGGCTGACAGAGAGGGGCTGCCCATCGCCCCGGGCCATGTCTACATCGAGGTGGAGTACGACTACGAGTACAAGGCCAAAGACAAGATGGTGACCATCCGCCAGGGAGAGTGGTACATGCTGGTGAAGAAGACCAATGAGGACTGGTGGCAGGTGAGGAAGGAGGAGGGCACAAAGGCCTTTTATGTGCCAGCGCAGTACGTCAGGGAGGTGCGCCGGGCTCTCATGCCCCCCCAGAAGCCCACCTTGAGGACCAAGCCCACCGTTTTGGATATCTGCCGGGCATCCAATGAAAACCTCAACAGACCCCAGCCGGAAATGTCCAGCTTTGGGCGTCCGTCGCCTTCCTCCACCCCGTCGCCATCCTCTGATCGTGTCACACCGCCGGTTCTGCCCAAGGATGCTAACCAGAATTTGGGGAGTCCCCATCACTGCAAGGTGGTAGCGGAACTGGTACTTCTTCACAACAACAACAACCATCACCACGCCAGCAATTCCACATTGCCAAGGACACGGGCAGACTCGCCTCCGCTCAAAGTGGGGAACAACCACAACAAAAGTCCAGACAGTGACAAGACCTCCCCACCAAGTGACCTGCCAGGAGAGGGGCTGAACAAGCTCCACAACGACTCCGAGTCTGGGGACGAGCTGAGCAGCAGCTCAACAGAACACATGCAGGTAAGTTGCTACTTTGCTTTTTTCAAATGACGGCCTTCCAGGATCTGCTTCATTCGATGCATTTGTGAGCTTTGCTTTTGTGAATTCTTTGGTAGTTTAAGAGAAGAGTCAACGCAAAAATCAGTCACAATGCCGAAATTTGTATGAGCAATGAACACAATGCAAGGTAGCTCCTTTAGTTCTGTCTCTGCTGCCTTCCAAACAGGAAATTTGGGGCACTGACTCTCTTGAGCACCAGTGGTTTTGTCCTTCTTTGTAATCTCAATTGTGCCTTCTGTTCCTTTCTTTTTCTTCCATTCTCCCTGGTTTATTTCCCACCCTGTGTT
The DNA here is from genome assembly GCA_008360985.2 of Macquaria ambigua. NCBI lineage: Eukaryota > Metazoa > Chordata > Actinopteri > Centrarchiformes > Percichthyidae > Macquaria > Macquaria ambigua. The sequence goes on along the minus strand of VMKM01000121.1, from coordinate 314,871 downwards.
AATTTTGTTGTCTTGGACCGGCTGCAGATAACCTCCCTTGTCTCCATCAGATTCTGTTATATTGGGTGTTCAGAGATAGCATGTTTTTCGCTCGCCGTCTCTTGCAGAGCTACATTCATTCACCAGCCCCTACACCACTCTACCTCAAACAATTTTGTGCCTCATTTGCCAGATTTGACGAAAGCAGCAACAGTTGCAGGTGCTTATTAAAATCGTCTTCTGTTGCCCTTGAAGCATAATTTGTCTGGCTACAGATGTGCATTTTTTTTGGGGGGGTGGGGTGGCTGATGCAGTTGGGTCATTAAAAACTAAATGGTCTGTTCACAGCTTCACTGTTAAATGGAGGGTTCTGTAATTGAGAGTCTACAGGCACATTTGATACGAGGAAATGCCAAATTACAACTTCTTGGTTGTGTAGTTTTGTACTGCTGCTGTCACTTTTGCTTTTTAGACTTGCTGATGTCCTTGTACTACAGGAATGTGTGCAAAGTTATTATTACACCCAAAACTAATGCTTTGAGGCCGATAATCTCTGCAGGGGGTTTGGTATCTGGGATCCAGTCCTGATGCAGGGATCCAACCTTCTTGATTCCCCCGACAAAAAAATCCCTGCAGTCCCTAGACTGATAACTCGGGCCTCCTCCCACCTCCACGGTATCTGTCTCATCACTCTGAGCCAGGAGAATGGGAGAATGGGTGGAAGGCTGCAGGAACTGGGTCTTATCCTCCCTCGTCTGCAGCGGAGGTAGATCAAAGGAGAAAAAGGAGGAGATTTCCAGACAGTGGGAGTCCAAGCTGCGCTGCTCTTCGTGAGCCATTTTTGGGGTGGCTGTATCTAGGCAGGGTCAGTTTGTTTGAAGGCTCCAAGTGCTGCTTGTGCTCTTTGTTCCACAGGCTGCAGCAGCCTCCTCCACCATGGAGCGAACAAAGAGAGACAGGCTTTTATAGAAACTAGGTCATATCTGCGGAGGATCAGTCTGTGGCCCCCAGTCGCCCCGCCGTGGGGACCACTGTGTGAGCGAGAGCGTGTGTGAGTGTGAATGCCATGTGTGATGCTCCATGTGAAGGAAAGGAAAGTGAGAATGGAAGCATTGACATACCTCAAAAGCCCCTATCAAGGCTAGAAAAGGGTTGTTTTCTGTGTTGCTGCCTGCCTTCACCAACCTTTTTTGAATGAATTTCATGCTTGTCAAATCACACGGGCCAAAATAAACACACTTTTCACTCTTGGCCATTTACATTTGCATGGGCAGCTCTTTGGAGTGTTTTATTGTCAGGCTACAGTGTTGCGGGGGATAAGAAACAGCAGACAGGATTCAGCCAAAACTCCCTGTGAAGCTCAGCGCTGTCTGTGGTCGCCGGGGCAGGTGGAACCCGCTCCCTCGCTCTTTGTGTCTTTGTGGTGTTGTGTTAGTTTGGCCTGTTGCCAGGCAAGTGAATGACCCTGCAAAAAACCCAATTCTTTCAACTCCCCTACTTCCACTGCTTCCTGTCATTGCTTGGTTGCAGACAAACTGGGCCTGCAAGAGAGAGAGGATCATTTTGTGACTGCTGTATTGTATGAATTGATTTTGGAGAGTTATTAGTGCTGAGAGCCTGATCTGATTTATTGGCTATTTGTCTTTTTAACATAAAATAATTCATAAGGATCCCCTAAATTTAGTTATTAAAGAATTGTGAACAATAAATAGTATGAAATGAGTAGGACATGCAAACTTAATTGTAAGGGAAACAGTGATGGAAGAGGAAAGCAGAGCAAAAACAACACAGAATTGCATGATGCACAGCTGCACCCTCACTTCTGCTCACCACTACAGCGCTCTCAACTCTGACAAGTGTTGAGTGCGAAGTCGACTGAAGTCTCAGCCAGACCAGACTCCGGCCTCGCTTCCTCTAATGCCGCCCATTTTGATCGCAGGAACTCCGCAGTGTGTTGGGATTTTATTACTGAACTATATGATTGGGACAAAAGTTTCCACATCACAGACGATTATCATGTTAGATGCCAGTAAAGGCAATAAAACGTGAGGCTTACAGTTCGAATTGACTCATAATTTCTCATAATTCAAGGTAAGGTGTATTGATGAAAATCAGTAATACCATTTTTTTAAAAGTGACAACTGTATTTTTTTAAGTGACAACTATCTATTGATAAGAAAAGGCAGGAACCACCAGCACTTAAAGGCACCACTTACTCCAGTGATTTAGTATTGCACTAACAATAAGTTGAGGAGCTTGCAAGAGGCAGATTAAAAAAGAATTGTCAAAATTAGTGCAGCAGAGGCAGAGATGTCCTGGCTTATAGTCAGACCTGTACAAAAGGAAAATGAAACTGATCCAAATATAGCATCTTTCGTTAGACCCTGCCTGGTAAATGCCCACTTCTTTGTAACGCCACACCTTCCGTAACAGAGGCTTTACACCAAAAAAAACTGTAGTCTGCACGCCCCGGCCGAAGTAACCCTGCCCCTATAACTAGATAAAATAAAGACGCTGTTTCATTTTGCTCTAGTGCTTACTCGCCATTTTTCTGCTATTCATCCACTAAAACAGTTCGCCTTCAGTCTCCCCTCCACAAACATAGGTCCTTCTCTTCCTTACACATCCACTCTGTAAAGGAGAGAAGGAGCTTCTGGATGAATGGACGGATGGCTAGATGGATGGATCTGTTATAAAGATTTGTCGCTGACATGCCTCTGCTCGAGTGCCAGCTGGCCACCTCTAATTGATTAGATTTGATCTCCGGGGGACGATTAACGCCTCTGTGTCTCTCCATGCTTTCCATGTGTAATTTGCTTATCTCTGGGGCTCTGGCAGCGCGGTAGTCCACTCCCCGCCTCCTCAACACCATGAGGGGTTGCTGAGGTTTGTGGTCACAGAGCCATCCTCTTGAATCCTATTTAGTTACCAAGTCCTGCCCCCTCCCCTCTCCTCTAAAAGCACAGCTCCTATGCTCTTAAGGGGATTGGCAAAATAAACCTCTTTTCCTCACTTCCCAAGAACCTGGCAGTGGGATAGAGTGTTTATTTTTCTAAAAGAATGCGGCAAACCATGTGATTTAAAAGCCTGTTTTTCACGTAAACATATTGGGTTTCTCTATGGCTGTTCTGTTTTTAAGACACTGCCGTTTGCCTATTTCAGAATTCAACAGAAAAACATGACCACACAGAGTCTCAATCGCCACAGAGAAAGTTATTTTGAGTTGGGTTATTCTGAAATACTTTTACTCACATCTTCTTAAAAATGGGGGAAGTCGAGACTCGTCCTTTGATGGGGAAACGGCTCCTTTTCTTTCCAAAGCACAGTGACTTTGCTGGATGAAGGCTGCTCTGCGGGATTGTGTGAGAGGCCAGATTGTTGTTTTCCTTCTCTGAGATGTGTCACCGAGGGGAAGATGTGGTGGCCCTGGATGTGTTTGTGTCTGTGGCTTTGCACTGTGGAGCCAGCGCGCTGCCCTGTGCTCACTCACTGTCTGATTAGAGAGACCTTGAGAGGCCCCCACACCCCTGCATTTATACCATTTCACACAATCGCACTCCAAACAAGGTATCAACCACTGATGGACCCTCCCTTTCTTTCACAATTCAGACACATTTAGCTGTTAAGTAACTCCTCGTAGTCTGTAATGCTCCATGTTAATAATAAAACCAGTAATTCTCTGAGATTACAAGCTGGATCAGTCACTCCCCTAAAATAAGCTGTCTTCCAGCATCGCATGTCTTGTTTCAGAGAAATCTCCTCAAAGGTCTGCATAAAGGATGCCTATAGCCACAATGACATAACTGGCTTGTAAATGTATCCGGACGGATTCTCAAAGGGTTTAAAAACAAAAGGAAGCAGCTGAGTCGAGGTCAGAGTCTGTCTGCCTTCAGCCTGCTGTGTGGTCTTCTTTCTAGCTAGCGGTCCCTGAAGGACGAGGAGGAGGAGCACGAGAGAGGGAGGGGGTTGTGGGCATAGCAAGACAGGGACAAAGTGCGAGGTCCCTGGGCTCTGACGGAGCCGCTGTGGCCCCTGTGGGATGGCAGAGACCCGGGGACAGGAGGCCAGACCGATATGTTTTCATGTTTGGGTGAATCTGGAGATTAGTTGTAGCCCGCGAGCCGTAAACCTCTGAGTGGCTGCCATGGCGAGATGAATGACTTGAAAGAGCAACATTTCAAGGCCACCATTAAAGATGAGGACAGCATTAAAATTGAATGTCATGAATGTCTGAGCGTCTGTTGAGATGTACTTGAATGTAGATGGATTGTTCATTGTGCGCTGTTGTTTCTTTCAACGTGCGCTCCTTGGCTTGGTTCTGCTAAGTTGTATGTTTGCTGACTTGTGCAACAGAGCAAAGGCTGAGACTGTGTATTGGGGGCTTAGCAGTGCATTGAAATAGACTGCTATGTGGGGGTGGTTGGGACTCCTAAGTGTACTTTGAAAATGTATTCACTAGAAAGGTTTGATCAATTTACTGCTGCTATTTTGGTGAAGTGAATTGGATCATAATTGTCCAGTGACATGAGTCTTCTCCCACATGAAGCAGAATGTGTGTATTGTATATAAAGGACAGCGTTACTGTACAGAATAGACCTGTTCCACATCCCAACGCCACAATAACCTACTAATTACATGCTGTGCTAAATTGATTCTTTGCATGCGGAGGCTCAAATTTGCAGCAGCGCACTCTTTACAGACAGTTTGTAAATAAGCTTAAGTACAAGAAAATGCATGCTCTTATTACATAATGACCTAGTAAATACCACCTTATGAGTGCAAGCAGTGCTGTAAAGTGTAACCATCTCCTGTCTGTTGCGCCCCGTAATCTGGAGCTCTCCTGAGTCTTACTCCCGGACCGGCTGAAAAGGAGGCCCCTGCTTGTTTTCCAGTGCATGCTTGACATTCCTGCCTCGGTGCCCACACACACACTCAAATACAGCGAGGCAATGGACAAACTGAGTTAATGAAGGTCTGCTTTACCCTCAAAAGCGAAGCACTGGACCTTTCAGTAATCTAACATTAAACTTGACCAATAGTGCATCCGCTGTGCTCATGTGAGTCTGCCCATCTCTGTTTGTCTGCTTATCCGCCTGCCTGCATTCTTTCTACGTCTCTTCTCTTTCCTCTGTCTGGGCCTTTTAGTTTCTCTTCTGCTTTTCTCGCTCACTCTGTCTCCGTTGCTTCCTCTTCTACTGTCAGCCTCATATTCTACTCTGCGCACCTGTCTCTTCATTCAACCTTTCTACTGAATGATGTTGTCAGATGTGGTCTCAGTGAAGGGCAGGACAACAGTGATGAAACCCAGAGGTCCTGGTCCGCATTCCACCTGTGGCCACCATTTTTTATCCTTCCCCACACCCATTCTCATCCATGCCTCTGTGATAGAACAAGAGGATTAAACCCACAAGCCCCCAGGGGCTGAGCCTTCAAAACGACCACAAGAGCTGATGTTGACAAATCAGGCTCTGGGTTAAGGAGAATCATGTCTGTTGTGTAAGGTGCAGGATTTCACCTTTTTAATTCTTTCAGTGAAGTGTGGGCTAAAGGTGAGACAGATATAATGGTGTACATGCGTTCCACTTGTCACATTGTTTAAAACTGTAAGAATCTGATTGCTTACCAGCTGGTCTAAAAACTGCAGGAGCGTTCATGTAACTAAAGAACACAGTTGACAGAGGAGAGACTGTAATTCAAGGCTTCTTCTCTCTCTGTCCACCCAGTTGGTTTTAGTTCTCTCCGCTCCAGTGTCCTGTCAGCCTGTGATGCAGTGTTTATTCACAGAGTGGATGATGGGGATGCATCACCTATTTAATTTGCTCACTCCCGCTCTCTCCCTCTTTTTCTCCTCACTCCGTTGCCCTGTGGTTTATTTAGTCCCTTCCCTGTCGTTCACTGTCCCCCTCTATGGGCCTGGCTCACTACCGTAGCTCGCTGGACTTGGGACAGCATGTACCCAGAGAAGGTAAGAACCCCTAGCTGGCCTGCTTTTGATAGCAGAGTGATTTATTTACCCCGTGTTTCCTCCCCCTGCTTCCCTCCCTATCTCTTAGCCATCAGCCTCCCTGGATCTTTCCCTTCCCTGACATTTTGGGACGTTTTTGGTTCAAGGGTGATTTCTTTCTAACCACCAGAGCCCCTTCTGCCTGTGACATTTCGACTTGAAACATTCAAACTGACAGCACCAACTGTTGTGTGCACTATTATGAGTTTGATATGGTGTCGGGCACGTGTGGGTGTTCTGGTGTGGGATTTATTTAGCAAGTAACTTGACCCCCCCCCCCCCCATCATCTTGCATACAAGTGATGATGCTCAGGGCACTGGGCTCTCAGTGCATAGTTACATAACTGATGCTGCTTGTGTCCAGAGCCTTTTAAACAGCTGCTAGTCATTTTCCCCCAAGCGGCCTCCTGCTTTGGATGAGCGGACAGGTCATGTTTGCATTCAACCCTCTTAGGACAGTGATCACGGTCTGGGGAACTATTTCCCTTAGTATCTCTTACAAAGCTGTCTGTGTTAGATGTATGTGCCTATTAGCACAATGATGGTGAAGTCATTAGATATCGCTTTCTGGGTATAAAAGCGTTTTTGGCCCTGGCTGCGTAATGCTGGGCTTTCTGTGTGGTGAGCCATGTTTCCGATTTCTCCTTTTACCTCCAAATTCACCTTGGGGGACCGGAGTCAGCAGAGCGCTAAAGTGGAGCGCCGTCACTCCCCATAGTCCTGGCTTTGTGTTTATTTCCTTCTCCTTGTTTTCGCCCACACTGGTGTTTCGCCTGCATAGGGACTGAGTGAAATTTGTAGCAAATCGTTGTTTTAGAGATGAAAATTTCTGTTGAAATGCTTCTCATGCTGTCTGTCCAAGAACTGTTGACTTTAGTTTCGCATCTTTTCTATCTAAAATACAGAAATGAACACAAGTAATGTGATGGATCTTGTGCTGGTTCTCTATGAAATTACTCTCCTTACGGAAGAAATCAAAGTGTAACTGAGCTAGCATGGAGGCAAATCTGATCTGTTGTGTAATGAAAGTGTAGGCTCATTCATGTGTTTTGGCTGCTCTTTGACTTGTTGCACTCTGTCTTTTTGTGTAACAGCTGGTATCTGTCAGTGATTTAGTGTAACAATACAGCACATTACTGCAGATCAAAGACAATATTTGTGAGCCATCCAGTACTTCTCTGCTCTCACTGCTTTCCCAGGAGGTACAGCTGCTGCTGGTTGCCAGCGTGTGTGAGGACTGGTGGAAGCATCGGAGCGTAGGCGTCTTTGAGCATCAAGGGCCACGTATTGTCTCTGTCATATGCCATTGCTATCGCTAATCACTTGCTGTGGCTGCCAAAGAGACAAAGAATGAGCTGTGAATCGATCAGCGCTGAAATAGTTCCGTTTGCGGCTGTCTTGCCAGAGGTCATTTACTCTGAAAGGGAGACTAGAATTGGCCCATCATCTCATCTAGCAGCTGTTGGTGTCTGCTTAGAGTGTATAGGGTTGTGGGAAGGTGGAGAGGAGTTACTGAGGTGTGGTGTGACGTGTTTAACCTCTGCATTATGTTGATGACATTGTGCTGCTCAGTTTATTGATCTTCTATCAGTGGAGTTTGTTTTACTGTTGGCTGCGTCATTGTGTTTTATCATCAGTTCTGGGTTTGTGGGTCATGTGTGTGCTAGTAGTTGAGGATGTGCCGCTCCTACAGTCCTGTAAACAGCCCCCGTGAGTTTTACCACTGAATTGACTTTCCAGAAACACAGTGTTTTTGTCGTCGGAACTTTCCACTAGCAGCTGTCACTGAACAGAGATACTACAGTGAGAAACAAAGGGGATACAGAGAACGTGCACACTATACCACTGTGTGGATCACTCTGGATCCTTCTGCCAGCTTTACAGCCCTGTACCCAAACAGTCATTTCAAACAGCAAATCTAAATTTAACACATCAACACACATCCTATAATTGCACTCAGGTGGGCTCTCTGCTTAGTAGGTAGTGTGCCAACCAAGCTATGCCTTTTTGGGCATACAGTACATGTCTCTGTACATGTCCTCAAAGCAGGCCAGAAATAGCTCCCAGATAAAACGGAGGCACTAGGAGGCTGATCAGTGTTCTCTCTAGTACACGGAAGAGACTTCCAAGGCCAGCAGCCTTTCAGTGCCCTTGTATTTGATTGGCAGAGAGGCACTCCCAGTGTCCATTAATGAAATGGATATGCCAGTGGTAACGGATGTCTTAGTGTTCCCTTCATGCTCCATTGGCTCCGCAACACCATTGGCTGGTTTTATCACCTCTTTGTATAGTTGACTGACTTGTTGCTTGTTGATTATTCTGTCAGGGGGGAATTACAAAGTTTCAGTCATAAATGTATAGAACAGCTACTATCTAATGCAGAGGAGCAAGGAGGAACTTGAGGGAACAGTAATGCTCTAAAACCTTACTATATAAACAACATGTGATGTGAGGCTGTAATGAGGGAACAGTTCTTCAGGGGGCTTCTGGTTTCATATTTCTCTAACATTGCCTTTTAAAGCACGATATCTTTTAAATTATAAAAAATACAAATCATATGGAGTTCAGTTATGACACTCATGTTTTAACGCAAATTAAATTATGTCAATTTCACAGAGGTGTATTAATGAGAAATCTTTGAAATTGTGTCTTTTAAGCATGTGGCTGGTCTCAGATTAACACACCTTATCTTGGATATGCCCATTTTTACATAACCTGCTTATAGAAAGACAAACATGGTAATTTGATCGACCTGAATATGAAAAAAGGTTTTGGGAGTTTAAAGAGATTATACTTACTAATACAACACAATTAATGAATACAGTGATTATAATATCATTGGCTAAGCCTGTTTCACTTCTGCAATTTCTCTCTTTTTTTGTCTCCTTGGGGGACCAGACAGTGATTGTTTACGACTGATGGAGGTTACATGGACTAAATCCATTCTGCTAATGTTTCCACAGTGAAGGGTCACCCAGATAGCTGAGCTCATTTGACCCCTGTCCTGCTAACCATCTGCTCGGACAGGCTCATTAATGCTTGTTCTACATCTTTTTACTACGTTTCCTCGTTATAAGTGCATACATATTATTATCAGCAAGTGTCTTTGACTATCCTGAGTGGCCATTGAGCTCATTCCCATGGTGACCATAATTCATTCAGTATGTGACACTCATTACCTTGAAGTGTGGTGTACACACAGAGTTAATGTTTTTTGTTAATTTGACCTTTTCTAGATTAAATTAGAATTATTAAATAAAAATTAACTGGTGAAAATGTGATTTTATAAAGAAAAAGATTCTTAGCTGCAACCCTATTCATGACAAAGGTCAGTTGTCTGTATACAGTAGATTTGACTTCCCTCTGATGTACTTCCTGTATGAGAGTCTGTTGTTTGGGTGCATCAGCGAATAAGACTGCCTATGTATACACTAAAGTCTGTCTGTTTTTTTTACTGTGAAATGACTGCTACTAGAAGGTTGTTTTGGATGGATTAAACAACAGAAACCGACCAGGCCAGAGTGCCATAATCATCTAAAAAGTGTTATAGGCTTCATTGGTTAATCTTCATGCACCAGCAACTGTGGGGCAGAGGGGCTTACAGGTCAGCCCGAGCCTGGACACACTGCCCCCACCTCTACACACATACTATGCAATGCAATCTTCTTACATATCTGGATTAAGGGGTTGTGTACAGTACATTCCTTGGTTAAACCCCCCAACTCTTGTTCATCCCACACCAACATGTTCCAAAATTTCACATCTTGTTGAACAATGTGCTTATTTGCTTTTGTGCTATTGGTCTTGACCCTGATTGTGGTGGTGGTGGGGGAATCATTGCCTAATTCACAAATTCATTCTCCTTACTTGTGTCTCTTGCTCAAAGTCCTTGGTGGTAATTGAAAGGCGAGTAATCAGTCTTTCTTAGAGTTGGGGGTTATGTGGCTGCTCTGTGTCCCAGGCCGGGCCCCCTCCCGGTGGCTAGTAGGGAGGTTTGTTGTTGATCTGCCAGCCAATCCCCCGGCTCTTGAGCCCCAGTTGATCTGAAATGTGTGTGTTTGCAACCATGGTGACATATTCAAATCCGACAGCAGCCACTCCAGTGCCTATTGGGTCGTGGTGCTTTGGATATGTTTAGCATGCTCTGTTGAGATGAAATGGTGTTTGAGGTTGATGTCAAAGAGAATAAAGCTACTTCACACAAAGATCCTTAAATTAAGAAACAATTAAAAGGGAATAAAAGGGGAACCATTGTTATTTCTCATCAAAGTAGTAACACTCAGGTAAGATCTACGTTAGAATAGATTTACATATGTTCTAAATGTGCACAATATAAGGGACACCTGCTTCTTGAATAAGTGATAATGTAGGTAAAAGCTGTAATTTGCAATTTATTTTATTCGTAATTTTTTTAAATTGCAAAATTGGGGCAGCCGCTGGTTCCAGAATTATTTTTCTACACCATAAATCCCGGTTTCAAAGTATCCTCAATGCTCCTCAACATGGAAATGCATCTGGAATAGATGCTATGGAACAGAATCCAGTCAGAGGCGTGAATCGGAGCAGTAGTCGTAGTTTCCAAATACATCCAAAATTGGCCCAGAATCTAAAAGTGAATTGACTGAAGCTGGAGATTATCTCATCGGTTCTCTAAAAAGCTGACAGCGCACATAACAGAATTTTGAGCTCAGTAATAGGATGTTTCAAGTCAATTGTATTAATATAGTTCAAAATCACAAACTTGCCTCAAAGGGCAGCATTCAACATCCTATGTCCTTAGGTCCTCTACTTACATTTTGTGTACAGTCTTGTATCTTTGACTTTTTGCCAAAGAACCAGATATTGTCTGACATAGTCTGTCATCTTTGTTCTTGTTGAATTAACCAAGAGAGTTTCGTGCCCATCCAAGCTTTGGAAGTGGCCACCTGTCTGTCACCTAACATTATTTAATCGGAAAATGAATGTGACTTTTACTTTCAGTTCCCTGAATGCCTGAAATAACTCCTCCCACAATTCTATTACCTAGCATATAATTGTTTCGGCCATTGCCAAACCTACATTTAAAAGATCATAAACTGGATGCACTGCCAGATCCCTGTCCTGATCAGGAAACGGGAACAGGTCTCATCCCAGCTCCTCTGAACCATCTCTGTTCCCATTTGGGCCCTAATCCAGTGTCCTTTTGTTACTCTGAAGCGAACCCACTGACCCTGTTTGCTACTCCCATCCAACCCAGCGGCACCATTGCTCCAGATCCCTGTCAGCACCACTCAGCAGGAGAGGACCACCTCGTGGCTCAAGGTTACCGAGTGCCCCAGTTCCTGCCTTGCCTGGTGCTCATTCTGTCAGTGGACCTTGCACAATTTTGCGAACAGAGTTGCTTTTACGTGCCATTGCCGGCTCGACAAAACAATAGCACCATTCTCGCTAATGTGGCAAGACATGCCCAGTGGAAATTGAATTGCTTTCTACACAAGCAGCTCTGTGACGATCAATTACCCAACCAAGTCCCTTTTATGGGTCACTCAGAGGACAAAAGGGAACAAGGCTGTCCGCTTGGAGATATTAGAGACTGGGAAAGTGTGTTTGTATGCGACAGTTGGTTCTGTGATGGTACTTTGGGGCAGCATGATTAATTACCTGGATGGAGTGTGTGTTTTTTCCAGAAAAAATAACGCATACAATGTTTTGCATTCTATTTTTTAAGCCAATACATTCTTATGTCTTGTCCCAAATATAGGTAGTGGGAATCTGTGAAATCTAAAGCTTGCTTCTTGCAGCAGGTATCACAGACCGTCAGGTGGGTGTCAGATTGCCAAGAATATGTTGATGTGTAAATCAGGAGGTGGCAGGCAGTCCAGAGTTCCGTATGAGGTCATGTTTTCAGACATGCAGACCAGTGGCCGGCTGATGATGCAGTTCATTTTTCTAAAGACCCCAAGCATGTGACTGGGCAGTATAGATGACCAGGCAGCCCTCTCTCTGACAGGGACTGTACACAACAATGGCTTTACAGTGGCTGGTGCGCTACTGGAACTTTTTCTGGACGGGTATAGAGAGGGATGGGGGCATGGAGAGGGGAGGGCTGGCTTGGCAGTGTCTGGGTAGTGGGCTGAGTGACCCATGACCCATACGAACGGGACACAATGCATCTTTCTGTCACTGCATCTCCACCCCCAACACGAACACCCTGAGTCATGGTATGTGGGCCAATGGGTAGATGGGCTTGAGATTTAAATATGCCCTTTTAACTGTGTGTAGCCCAGTAGCCCACATCCCCATGTTTCTTGGCCTTGTCACCACAAGGCCGTAGTCATTGTTGTTCATTAATCTACAAGGACAAATGCCCATCACAAGTAACCAGAGCCTAAAGCAATGTCTGCTTATTTTTTATGTTCGGTATCCTTATGTTACATGACTAAAATGTTATTATCAATTAATTTCCTGTCAATTTACTACCAGTCAATGAATTGAGTAACCATTTCATCACCAGTTAGTAAATACAGCAAGTGTTGTGTTTAGGGTTGCTATATATATATATATATATATATAATCAGTTTTCAAGGGAAAAACTTTCTGCTTCCAGTCTCTCTAATATTTCGTTGCTGTCCAATGAAAACCTCCAATTGTGGTGATTTTTATTATTTCAGATAAACTGAGGGATTAAGCGTTTCTTTATGGGTCCAGTAAATTATAATATAATATTTTAAATCCTGCATTATAATGCTATGCATGTTTGCAATCTTCTTCCTTGCCTTTGCTGGAGCATTACTGCATTTACTTTGCATGTTACCGCAGCCAACTATAAATCAGTGGAATAGCATGTTACCTGCGGCAGGAATGTGTATGGCATCGCATCCGCAGGGTATCTTTAAGTTAAATTAATAATTTAAAACCCATTGGATTATCTGATGCATGGTCACCAAGTTAAAAACAGGGCTGTTTTTCTTAGCTTAGAAAAGATGACATTGTGAAGATGCGTGGTTTTCATAGGACAATGGCTTCTTTGGGGTTTGGACTCATGATCAGATAAAACAATCATTTTGAATACCTCCTTTTGGGCTCTGGGGAATTATTATGGTCTTTTTTTCATTATTTATAGACAACAAATAATCGATTAATTGAGATAATGAAATCAATAACCAGTTGCAGCACCTAATCATTGTTTTAATTAGTAGTTTAAAAAATACAGAAAAATGCAGAGCACAGCACCTTGAATAAACAAATATCAATTCATAGTGAAATGTTTTCTCTATAGTGTGGATCATATTCCCTGGTGCGACTTAGTGTTGATATCTCCATTGTTTTTTTTCCATAAAGATTCTTTGAATTCCCCTCCTGTCATGCCTGCTTTTATTTTGCTAATGGCAGGTATGTCTTCCATAAAGATGACACTTCCTCTACACACATGGGAAAGGGGGATTACATTGTGGTTGGAACACCAGGATAATGAGGTATCACAGTGTTTTGCCACTGATTTGTAGTTGCTGTGGCTGAAATAATCGGTCCGATTTATATATTGGAATGTAGAGACACAAAAAGCTCCTAAAGAAACAACAACCCTGACCCCATTATCTGATACCACTGTATTTCAAACTGTTATTTAATTATTGCATATCCTGTAGCCACACCAACTTCACCCTGTCCATAATTTGCTCTGCTAGGCCTCAATCAGCAGTCATTTGCAAACACTCCATATGTTTGAGTGTTGACTTTTATGAGGACTACCAGAATAGAAATCAGTGTTGTAAATATGCAGTTCTGTTGTTCACCGAAGCCTCCTCCTGTGCTGTGCCTGAGGCGGAGGAATAGAATGAGTTGTCCAAACCTCCTGCTGTTCTATCTCTGCTCAGGTAACTCCATTTCCTCATGTGCTGTGCATGCAGCAGTCCCCTCTGTGGGAGGTCCCTGCTGTCAGTCTCTCAGCCCTGATGTGCTGTTACTGTCTGCTGGCCCCCAAAACAACCCACTCCCTCCGTTATTTCTCTCCTTCCTCTCTCTACTCTTTACCGTCATTCCCTCCTTCCTCAGACTTCCTCTTTCCTTGTATCCCTCCTATTTTAGCACTGATCTCACTTCTCTGTAAATGCCACCACTGCTGTGACTCTTATCTGTCATAATCCTACCTGATGTTAAAAAAAGACATCTATTGTTTCTGCTCTTAGAATATTGTGATCAGTTACATCAGGGTATCCCACAGATCCTGTGTTGTATTTTAATGGAAAGATGCTTTACTTGGCAACCACAAAAACACATAGCAACTGGGCTTTTTCATTCTTCTGATGTTTACTTAATGTATTTGAACCTACTATATTTGAAGCTACTCCATAGCTTGATCAAGTTGTTGTTAAAAATTCGACACCTGTTCTGAGAAATCTGTTTGAGCTCAAGCTGAAGCACACCACTTCCTGTGTCTGTCTGTGTTTGTAGGTTGGTTGTGTGTGTGTGTGTGTGTGTGTGTGTGTTTACAAAGGCTTGCTGGTTTGAGGGTTTCATCTTGGAGGAAGTTTCCATTTCCCTTGTGGGTGGCTGTCGTCTGTTGAAGTGGTAGAAGCTGCCCCTCAGCGCTCAGTTCCACCACAGATTCAATCAGCGTTCTGGAGAGTGTGATACCGCCGGGTGGCCTGAATAATTCAGCATGTGGTCACATGCTAATGGGCACGCCTGCTCACCCACACACACACACCCACCCTTATACCTCTTGCAAACGCACCCTTTAGCACTCCACAAAGGGTTAAAGGGTTACGTTGGAGTGTGGCAGCAAAGAAGGAAAGATTTGTGCAACTATGCCACTTGAACCTCCAGGGCGGCAGGGTGGCGCTTATCTGGGTCACATTCTGGAGAGGAGGATCATTAAATTTGGAGCATTAGAAATCAGCTACATGAGAGCAAACACACACTAATGCATATTCATGGTTCAACCTCAATCCCACAGCGACACAACGTGTAAGCTGCACACTGACTCACACCTCGGCTTGCCATCCTTTTCCTTATTTTGCTGCTGTACCTAAAGCTGAAATGGCACTGTGAGATAAAAGCACTCCTTGCTGTGTGTTTGATTTTCAATTAACCTGATTCACTGGGGTTAATTCCCTGACGCGCTGCAACCGGCGTGCTCGACGGCTCCAAGGCGCTCCCACTCCATTCTTACCAGTAATGAGTCATCATCTGTTTGAGCACATACAGACACACTCGTCACCTTCTGTGAAGAAATAAAGCAGAAACCAATGCACAGACATGAAGATAATAAAAACTCAACCTTGACTTTAAACTTGAGGTAGACTTAACTTTACTGTCAGGTTTGGTGTTCTGGTACTGAATGATAGCCAGCCCATCTCTGTCCAGGCAAGATGACGATTACAAGTATGATCCCATGTGGGTGTGGCACAATTTTAACAGAAGAAATTATATCTTTGGGGCTTAGAAGTTTACAGGTGACTCATCCATAATTTTCATACTGTATCGCTTCATTATTTGCCTGCTCTTGTAAGCAGCCGGAAGCTATAATCAGGGATTCATTATTGATTTGAAGTAGAGGTGCACTGATGTATCAGCATACTCGGGTAAGCCTGTTTCAATTGAGCTTTTTTGTGATTTTCTTTGTTGTTGGGAACATGGCAGTTATAAGGGTATATGTCTGTGGATCCCTGGGTATCTCAGGATTTGACTGCATGTTACAGTGCAATTCAAAAATGATTCTCAGCGCATCTTGATTAGTACTGCAAGTATCGATTCTTTTCATTATCGATGAAATGGGGATTCATGTCAGTATGGCCACTGTACCCCTTCATCCTTCCCTAAACATAAACCATTCATCAGCGCGCACACACAAATACATGCAAAGGACATACTGTATATACGTAATTAATATATATCAATCTTAATGTTCTGTTAATGTTCATATTACTGTTATTGTGTACTGTCCAAATATCTGGGTAAATTGCATTTGATGCTTTGGCAACATTGTTTTTGAAATGTTCTTGCCAATAAAGCCCTTTGAATTGAATTGAATTGTATACATTATACATTTGTGTGTATTTCTGGGCACACTTGTTGTAACAGCGTCTGGATCTCAGTGTGACACACCTCAAGGATTTTGCCCACCTTAAACACCGCAGGCACAAACACTCCCAGTGAGTCTTTCTCTCACCTGGCTCATCACGGCAAAATCGTGACGCTCCCGTGACGGATAACTCCTCCCACCAATCTGCCCCCTCGACTAACGAGGTAGATAATGGATCTAATCTCATCATCCTCATCTATTTTGGCTGACCTTTCCATTGACAGACTGGGAGGAAGCATTGAAAGGGGTCTAGAGGGTCAGCTGTGATCACTTAGTTTTCACACACAGCTGGTGGCAGACTTACCACAACTCCAAAATCTAATCTTGATAATCTTCTTCAACCACTTGACAAAGGAGAGAAAACAGTGGATTTTGGAAATTTGATGTTTGCAGCTTGCTGGATGTTTTTTTGCTGTGTAAAATTGGGTTTCAAACGGCTTTTGTTGAGCTGTTTTGTGTTGCTTAGACACTGCTGAGATTGGGCACTCAGAATTGTTTTTGGCTTATCTCTCAGTTACATTCAGAACAGTTTAAAGTGCAGATTTTACTGCAGTGTCTGTCTGTGTAACTGGAGCGTGTGAACCACAGACTTTATGACCCCAGGATCACAAACTCTGACCTTTCATGCCCTGGTTGGGTGAACTTTGGGGCCGGCCACCAGTCAAGCAATCCACTCGGCCTCTTTCTCTTTCCACTCCTTCATCTGGCTCTGTATTTTCTGTCACTCTTCCTTGCTCGTGCTCTCTCTCTCTCTCTCTCTCCCCCTCCCTGTGTCTCTGAGAGGCTCAGGTCATTCAGCTAATGAGTGCGCCTATTTAAGGCGAGCACCAGGGCCCTAAATAGATCTCATAAGATCCTTTAATCGGCCGCTGAGGCCTCTTCTGTTCTGTGTGACGACAGCCTGGATGCAGTGAGGCCGTTACGGTAGCCACCACATCCACATACCTGCTCGGGACCCCCCCAGCCCCGACTGGACTCATCTCTCTTTTTGGACCATGTTTTCATACCTGAGGAGCCCACACTACATTGTGAGTAGCTGTTGTTCTGCGCTGTCCAAAAACAGGCTTAGTGAATGTGACTGGCGGTGTTAAGGCTTAGGCTACTTGGCTGAGGGTAAAGTAGAGCAGGTGTTAGTGGGTCTTGGTTCTTGTCATGGTCTCTGGTAATGACTGCAGAGCTGCACTGACAAACTGTGCTTCTGATTTAACCGTGTGCATTCCATGTGATTATTAGTTGGTTTTTGTCGGTAGTGGAAATGAGCTAAGTACATTTACCCAAGCACTATTCTTAAGTACAGTGTTAAGATTCTTGTAGTATTATGAGTATTTCCATTTAATGTTACTTTCTACATCTACTTCACTACATTTCACAGGGAAATATTGTACTTGTTACTCAACTGCATTCATTTAACAGTTATTCTTACATTTCAAATTATAAGTTTCATCCTAAACCTACGATTGTCTTATAAAATATGATGCATTGTTATAAATTAAACTAACCATATATACAGGTTTCCTGTTTACAAACAAGGGAGAATATGGGCACAGCGGGGGGGTGGAAAACTCATTGCCACAGGGTCATGATAGCGTATATAGGGACATTTTCAGTATTTAGAAATAAAACTTAAAAACTTGTTGGAACCAAGTAAAATCACATTTTAAAGGCACTCGTTCTGCATTTTTTTTTACAACTTTTCCTAAATGTCATATGTTAATAGACGCCTGTCGGCTTTAGCTGGCTAACATGACACATGAAATTCCAGGGAGAAACCAGACCATACTACGCTTAGTTTCATTTTATAGCTGAAAGAATTAGTTGATTAATCAATTAGTCCATTCACAGAAAATGTATCTATTTTCATAAATGATTAATCGTTTAAGTAATTTCTCAAGCAAAAATGCCAAATATTCACCAGTTCTCACTCGTGATGATTTGCTGCTGTTTTACGTCATTGTAAACTGATTATCTTTGTGTTTTGGACTGTTGGTCAGACAAAACAAGCAATTTTAAGACGTCATCTTTGGATCTGAGAAATTGTGATGGGTATTTTTTTCACAACTTTTTTAACATTTTGTCCATTAAAAGATTTATTGGTTAATTGAGAATAAAACCAGCAAATTAACGATAATGAAAATAATCTTAAATTGCAGCCCAAGTGTTCTCCCTCACCCGTAACTGTACAAAAAACTATCCACTACAGGGCTCTGTTTAACAAACGTAATTAGCTGTTTGCTAAAAGCAAACTGTGAGCTAAAAGGGAGGTTTCCTTCTTTGATTATATTGTATGTTTTCTGCACATTACTTTTGCAGGCATGCAGTTCATGGCATAAAAACATGTTCCTCACATGCACCTCACACCTCGCTCAGAAACCTGTCTATAGAAAGTATTTATAATTAGCTCCACCTTGACCAGCTGCACAATTAAAATGCTGGTTACATTTGAATGCATCAATGACAATAATCCAGCCATAATGACTACGTAATGACTGCTTTTGCTACTAACACATCTCTACTTTCACTTAAGCAAAGTACTGGATTTTACATTGTGGTGTTGCTACTTTTACTTCATCTTAATACCTGTTCTGTTTTAGTGTTAAAATGATGCTGTAACACTGCTGTCTCAGTTTCTTCTAGGGATTCACAAACTGTAAAAGATCTTACTTAAGGTCCAAGTGGAATTCTGTAGATTTTCAATTAATTTTGTTAATTGGTGCTAGTTGTATATACTGTCTTTTTGAAAGGGTTGGAGTAGATCGCCCTCAGGAGTACTACCAAACCCTGGCTGTCTATTGTTAAGGTTTTGGGTTACATAAGAGAGGAAAGGTTGATGGTTGTTTTTAGTGTCCTCTTTCAGCAACAAAATGAGTCCATGATTCAGAAAGTGAGAGAGTATAAAGAGGATCTGACCTACACTTAACTGCAGGGCAAATGCAGTTCAAATCAATGGCCTGCTGATGAGGATAGAGTCTGTCAGTGAACAGAGCTGATATTGTGAGATGTGACAGTGGCTTGAGGTACCATGTGCTCTCATGTCTGTGCACACAGGTGATTGTCTTCATGATTAAATCTTGTCTTCTACATAGAATAGGGTAAAGGCAATTTTCTGCTCAGCCCTGACTCACCTGCAGGATGGAAAAGACTGAGAGGGTTAAGCCATGTTGGCTTTACCCCACTCTCCACGGTAACCACAGCTGTCAAGTCTACCTACTGTGGCTTCATTATTTTCCTTTCTGTCGTTCTTTTTGTGTCACAGTGTTCCTGCATGCTCCCTCCCTCCTGGAGGAGCCAAATAACCCGTGTGACTCTTTACACATCTCTTTAACCAACACCCCCGCCCCCCCCAAACCCCTCTTCTCCCTCCCCTCTCCTCATGCCATTGTCAGCTGCTCAGCTGTAGTGACTGGAGGCTGACTGGCCATTGTTTTCCTCTGTACCAAGAGCCCTTTTGTCCCGCGCTGTCTATGCACTTCATGTGGCACCGCTTCAATAGACCTCATGCCTACTGCCACCAGGCCCCCTGGGTCTGCTCCGTGGTGCCCATCAACCCCCCAATCTGTAGGCCAGTCAGGAGTCAAATAAATCAGGGCCTAGTTTAAAGGGTCACTTCACTTAAAGTACAATTAAACATGGTGTACCTTCATGTAGATGGATGTATGAGAGTCATGTAGTTGTGACGATGCTGATGTAATAACACAGCTGTTATGCCAGGGTTGTCATGTGTTTTCCAATCGACATGGCAGTATTACATGACACATGCTCGTGTGATATTTTACTAGGGCTGCAACTAACAATTATTTTCACTCTCCATTAATCTGCCAATTACTTTCTTAATTAATTAGTTAATCGTTTTATCTATAAAATGTCATACAATAGTAACAAAAAAAGAGGCTCATTATAATTTCCCAGAGGCCAAAGTGTCATTATTATTTCTTGTTTTATTTGAATAACAGTCCAAACCTATTTCACTTTCACTGTTAATGTAGCATAATTGAGAAAAAGCAACAATTCAATTGCATTGTGGGATTTTTAGCAGAAAGTACTGTACAAGACATGGCCACTACCATTTTTGGACATTTTTAAGGGCACTACATAGTGCTTGTCGCAGGGTAAATATAGTTCAGCATGTATGTAGGGAGTGATTTTAGATGCAGCCTGGGCCTTTTTCACGAAAGACATTTTGACATGTCACAGTAGGAAAAGGACAGGTGTAAATAATAAACTGTATGATGACTGAATTCCATTTAGCTGCTTCAGTTTTAGGGTCCTGGTATAGACATCTTTCACAGCACACATTTTGACTTGTCATAGCAGGAAACTCACAGGTGGTATGGATAACATTAACGATGGCTCAGTTCCATTAAGTGTCCTAGTAAGCTATTCCAGTGACCCAGCACGCACAGCACCAGGACCTCCCCTCAGTAGAATTCAGCCATCATTAATGTTACTAAATACACCAGAGCTTTTCTTGCTATGACATGTCAAAATGTCTGCCGTGACAAAAGTGTGTTGTGCATGCTGGATCACTGTCGCACTTACCCCATTTACACCTGGCATTAACATCCAATCTGTATCTGGATGTGTTGTATGGATAAGGAAACCACATGTTAATGCCAGGTGTAAATGCATGCAGAACGCATTGTGATCTGAATGTGATCGGATCAGCCAGACCACATTTGGAGGAGGCCAGGCTCGTATTGTGATCAGATCTCAGCTAGGTAAAAATGCAATCCGTACAAATGTGACCACATTCTTTTAAAAAAAAAAAAAACATCCACCCGGCAAGTTGAAAGGTTACCAAACTCTGCCTCTTCCTGCTAGGTTACGCAAGCCTGGCAAAATCTACATGTAGTAGCAGTAGCTAGCAACTAATTGAGATCTGATCACAAAATGAGCACAATCGAGATAACAAGAACGCTTTTTAATACCAGGTGTAAATGCAAAGACCATCATCGATTACTGGGACATTTGTATAGAACAGAGCCATCATTAATGCTATTACTAACACCTGTGTTTTTCCTACTAGAACACTTCACTTAAGTGATAAGTGGGGAAGTAACCCCAAAACTGCAGTGGGTGAAACAATGAGTGACTTGTATGGATCAACCTCGGTGACCTGGATTGTTGTCTTGATTAGAGGTCGCGGCCTCTCTTTTTAACTTTGCCACTAAGGCTTCGGTGGAAATTCCGACTGAGAGAAAAGATTCTGTGTCAACAAAGTGTCAAACAGTAGAAAATCGAAACTGTCAGGGATAAAAACCATTGCAATGTTTTTCTTAGATGTGCAGATCTGATTTTGTTTTATTTTTGATGCCTTTCACCGTGGTGTCTCTGTCATAAGCTTTTAGGCCCAGGCATGAATATCTATAGGCGGCCACTGTAGCAAATCCTTGTTCACAGCAGGTGCTTAAGACTTTCCCAGTATAGTGTATCCTTTCCCAGCAGTCACACAATGTAGACTTTACTATCTGTTGCCTCAAATTGAATCAGATCTGTGTGATCAGTGTCTGTAAACAAGACACAGAGTCTCTACCAGCGGACTCTGAACTTTGACCTCCCTGTAGAGGGTAGCAAGACATTTCTCCAGTGTGGATCAATAAGAGTGTATTAATTCAGCGTTTCCAAACTGATTGACACAGTCTGTGTTGTTCTATAAAAGGAACACATGTAATCAGTGTGGTATCAGCAGATATGTAGGCTTTAGTAATCTGTGAAATAGTCATCAGCAGTGAAGAAATGTTTCTGTTATCTAACATGTTGATATCTCAGCTCTGCCGCAGTTGACTCTTGATATATATTGACCGTTTGTACTGTGAAGACGGTAACTTGATCTGTTTTTGTCACAGTCACAGTTTTATGTGCTGATGTGTGTGCAGTGGGAAAGTCCTGGATCCTGAGATAATGATGGAGGAAGGAAGTGTACATGCACGTTCCCCTTGTTTCATTTTTTTCATTGATTTGCCTGTCTTTTAATCCTTACGTATTCAAGTTTTTAAACTGATAGCAGCTTGAAATGTAACATTAGTTTTAGTTCAGCATGCCATGTAATCATACTGGCAGTGGAAGTGCATGGTATACCCTGTTATTTTATTCTCAGCTGTTGAGGATTCATAGAAACTAGACTAATTTGATCTTAAGCTGCAGATGATACAAGCACACACACACACACACACACGCTGGTAGTTCTGCAAGAGATGAAATTACATGTTTACAGCAGTCATTAATTCATCAGTCCAATATAAAACTTCACTACTGCATGTAATCTGCTTCTTCTGAAACCTAATCCATTAAAACAGGAATGTGTGTTTGTGTGTGTGTTGCACATGTGTAAAAAGGGATATGTGGACGTGCGTAAATACTCCTCACACAAAGGCTCATGGAAGTCTCATTGATGTTTCAAGACAACACACACTTGGCTAACTGGGCAGCTTGAGGAGAATATGTGGAAGAGTGTGAATGTTCAGGGTTGTTGTGCTGCAGAGTGGTAGTAAGCTTTCGTTCATATGCCGGCCAGTTTCACTAGAAATGAAAACACACTTGGTGATGCACATGCACACATGTACTGTTAGACATACTGATAATTAATAAAATGGAGTATGGAAAGCAATGACAGTCAGGAGTTAGAATAATTGAAGTGGAGTTGTACTGGTTGCAACAGTATGGACTTTGGAATTCAGATTTTGTGGAATATAACTCACCAGTTAAACGGCAATAATTGCCCATGCATTAGCAAATATACAGTGTGTGGCCAGAAGTATGAGGACACTGAGAGGGGAAATCTTAATGCTACAGCATGCAATGATATTTTAGACAATAGTCTTCTTCCAACTTTTTGCCAACGGCTTGGTTTGGCCCTTGCCTGTTTCAACATGACTAGGGCTGCAACTATTATTTCTATTATCAATAAACATGCCAGTTATTTTCTTGATTAATCGTTTTAACATATAAAATGTCAGAAAGTAATGATCAATGTCCATCACAGTTTCCAAGAGTCAAAGAGGATGTCTTCAAATGTCTTTTTTTGTCCTACCAACAATCCTAAGATATTTAATCGTAGAAGACTAAGGAAACTGGCAAATATTCAAATTGAAGAAGCTGGAACCAGAGAATTTGGGATTTTTTTTCTTAAAATTACTCAAAATGATTACCTAATCGATTAATCGACTACTCGTTGCAGCTCTAAAGGTGACAATGCCCCGGTGTACAAAGCCAGGTCCATAAAGAAATGGTTCCCGCAGTTTGGTGTGGAAGAACCACTGCAAACCATATCCGGCACCTTTTGGCACGAGCTGGAACGCTGACTGCTAACCAGGCCTTGTTGTCCAACATCAGTGTTGGACCTCACTAATGCTCTTGTGGCTGAATGGAAGAAGATCCCTGCAGCCAGGTTGCAAAATCCGCTGGAAAGCCAGAAAACCAGAAGAGTGGCGGCAGCAGCAGATTAATGCTGATGGTTTTGGAATGACGTGTTCAACTATCACCATCTCCATGGGCGAAATGGTGAAATACGAAATTCAGGTGTCCTTTTACTTTTGGCCATGTAATATCTAACCCTGATCCTTCCTTTATCGTTCATATACAATTTTACTTCAAAGATAGAACAGTCTTTGGTGTATTCAACAATGATTAAATGTTCTATAAACTCCCTTATCTAAAATAGTTTGCTATTATGATTATTCTAGATGTTATCATCCCATTTAAAAGGAGATTGAGAGTTTCTGTGGTGGCGCAGAGGAAAATCAGGGCTCACCCCGTCTTTCGCTCTTGGCCTCCTTCAGCTCTCAGAAACCCTCTGAGAATCTCTATCTGTTTCCACATAAACAGAGCAGATTAGGAGGTAGATTTGAGGGAATATGAATAACCTGCTATAAACCACAGCCAGCTGCCTTCCAGACCACTGCTAAAGACAGAGAGGGAGAGCTGCTGGAGGCTTGTCCATGAGCTGGTTCCAAAGTATAATGAGCTGTCACAAAGTGATTATGTGTTTTTATTATGCAGTTTGTGCTGCCTGGTAATGTATTCAGTAAGGTACAATAAAATGTATCCAGTGTGAAATGATCTACTAAAAAAATGTAGTCGTGGGCTAAAAACAAAAATGGATTTAACCCTCTATGGTACGCATTATGATGTCAGTTGGGAAAAACAATGTTTGGAGTGTTTTTTTGTCATAGAATAGACCAAATAAACATAATCTAAAGAAGTTTTCAAGAAATAATTTGTTGGGGGTACTTTTTGGGGTGTGTTGCCTTGAGGCAACACTGTACCATAATGGTAAGTAATGAAAAAAGAGAGTTAATGTTTCAAATTTGAACAAAATGTATTTAAAAACACATGGAAAATATTCAATAGCCTCAACAGGTTAAAATGCATGCCACTTAAAATGTTAAAATGTTAAAAATAACTCTTTTCATAAGATTACATGTCTGAATGTTGCCTGCAGGCAACATTGTACCATTGTGGAACAACCTATTGGAATGAATGTGTCCAAGAGTCTAAGGCTCACTGCTTATGGAAAGAGGAACTGAAAAACAAACAAATGTCCTAAGCATGCTATGCAAATAACAAGAAAATGCAATAATTAATTAATTATCAATGCATTTTACACCCTATCTTATACTGGGAATACCTGTTGCTGCACTTTCACCCTCACTGTCCTCATCCTCATTCTCATTCTCATCCTCGTTCTCAGGCTCATAGTCTTCATCACTCTCACTTTCTCCTTGCAAGTTTGCCTTCAGCTCGTCTTCATCACTACTCAATTCTAATTCATCCTCACTAACATCAACTGGGAGTGCTAGTTCTACCTTCTTCCTTGAAGAGGCATAGAATGATGTTACGTTCATTCTGTAAATGGAGGAAACGTGTGGAAAATATAAGCATGTGCTCTGCAAAGAAGACTCACAAAGTTCACTGTAATAGTAATAGACTATAGCCTACAATGTACAGTAATAGCCTGAACTTTACTTTACTACAACTTTAACATCAAATTTATCTAAGTTAAATTGTAGAGATAAAAAGAAAATTATGATGACTGGTATGCTTTTGAACAGTATATATACCTAAATACACAACACCACAATGTCATGGTGTTATGGTGAATCCATAATGGTACGGTGTTGCCTCAAGGCAACATTTGCATTTTAACAAGTTTCCATTACTTAATTAGCAAATAAAGTACATTAAACTATTAGAAATTAAGCTTTACTCGCCTATTATTGTGAATCAATTTTGTTCCAGACTGAAAAAGGCCAGGAAAAGACGTTTTCAGAGAAATGGTTGAGCTGATCCTTGTGGGTCAGTCTGCAAAAAAGGTTTTCAGCATGGCCTCCAGAGAGTCATGTGACAAATTCAAACACTGCTATTGGTTCCTTATGGTCATGGCTCTTTTTCAAAGTATTGCATCAAAACTGGGGATGTATTGTGTGAATGTAAAAGGCCAAAAATGGGTATGTTGCCTAGAGGCAACATCATACCATCGAGGGTTAAGGTGTCAGTTGGCAGGACTGAGGCTAGTTTTCAGTGTGTATGGAGATCGGTCTCCACTGCTATTCCAGTGTTGCTTTTGAGAACTGATCTGGGGAACTAATAGGCCCTTCACACTGAATCAGTAACCAGCAATACTGCATGTGTGTTAACCCATGTAGGCTTCTTGTAAAGTTCCTACGACACCCTGCTCTCCATGGTGTTATTCACCATTCTAAACAACACGTGGGAACTCGTCTGCTTTTGATGACTTCATCTAAGCTCGCTTTGGTGTAACACTGACCCCGTGGTTGATGTGATGCTCCTTCCTGCATACCTTTAAAGTATGTATCCAAGCTTTTGGATCTGAAACACACTATCAAAAACACACTTGTTCAAAAACGGCTTGGCACCTTTGTTGCTGTCGTTTCCTGTTGTCTCTCTACTGTCGCTGTCTAATAAAGGCATAAAATACCCAAAATAATGTAAAAAAAACAAACAATTTTGATCGAATGAAAACTAACAATTATTACATGATGTATTCTAAAGTGACCCACATAGCCTAATTGTAAAATATGTTGGGGACTTGACATGGTTCTGTTAATTTTGCTGTTGTCTCAATTAAGTAACAAGTTAACAGATTACTTTAGATTTGTTATTATGGAAATGTTAGTTGTGTTTTGAAAAGGCAGAAATCTACCTCACCTTCATCCACGATTTTACCACTTATGGTGTAAAATCTAAAACGCCTTCACACGTTACTTTTTGGTGTCATGATTATCCATTCAGTACAACTCTCTAGTTTCCTCCATCACATGTTAACAAAGAGAACAACAATAGCTAGTGCTAATAAGGCAGCATGGCATGCAATGGGTCAGCGTGACCGTGTTGCATGCAAGGCTTGACTTACTGTGAATCTTGAAGTTGTTCAGATCATTACAGATCAAATCTATATTTTTTCTAATTTCAAATAAAGAATTGACAGCCACAAACAGAACCGGGTAAAACCTACTCAAATCTAATGTGCATAAATTCATTTTCAGCAACTTGATCGGAAAGGGGCCTTAGGACAGTCCGAACCAGTCCAGAATAGACCTGAGGATAATAAAACCCGATCAAAAATGCGTTCCACCAAAGCAGACCCAAAATGAGAGAGAACACCAACACTAGCCACAGCACAATGCTCCACTAACTAACGAGCAGTGGTGGTCATGTCGCAATTGACTCTTTTGTCTCACCTGAAAAATTATTTATTGTACAGCTGATAGTGGGTCCACTTAAATCCACTCGGGCATTAGCCATATTGACACATAGACCCTCAGCCAGCAGCAATGGAGACTGCATTTAATTTGGATCAAGCCCAACTTGGGCTCCAAGTCAGGTCTCAAACTGTACTGAGTGGAACCATGAAGAAAGGCTGCAACTGACTATTTTTATTATCAATTAATCTATTATTTACTTTATTCATTAATCATTCGGTCTAGAAAATGTCAGAAAATAGTGAAAAACACCCATCACAATTTGTGTCACAAGTGTTCAATGTGATATCTTAAGATTGCTTATTTTGTTCGACCAACAGTCCAAAACCCCCCAAAATGTTCACTTGACTATAATGTAAAACAAGCAATAACAGCAGGTCGTCACATTTCAGAAGCTGGAAGCATCAAATATTTGGGCTTTCTGCTTCAATCAAAATAGTTGTATATTAATTTTCTGATGATCCATCAATTGACTGATCATTTTAGCAGTACCTTGAAGGCCTCCACTGTACAGATCCACACTGCTTTTACCTCCGCCCCACCCCGTCCGACCAGCCATTCACCACCCAGGGAAGGGAGCTAGTGTAATTAGCTTGAACCAATCACGCTGAAGGCATGAGGGCAGGATTAGTCATTAACTGGGGGCTTAGCTGTTAGCTGTCAGCCACAGAGGAATGCTGTTAAGTCTCTGCTTCAGCCATGTGCTCCCTGCTACCAAGAAATGGAGAGAAATAATAATTCTGAAGGCAAAATAGCTCTTAAAATACAGTGGCACTGTCTGCTGTTCTGTTAATAGCCGGAGCCATGGGTGGATGGATCAGGCACCAGCTGTAAATGTCTCTGTCGCATATGTAGCCTGGGTGTTGCTCTTTTCATGTCCTGATAGATGATATTGCTGTAGTTATGTCAGATAAACTGACCTGAAAACAGTCTGCTTTGGCACTGATTAACCAGGTTTAAGTTTTCATAGTCCCAAGTGTCAGAATTTAATGTGTAATGTTTTGTGGTGTCGGCACAGAACAGACCCTCTGTTTGTTTTGGCCCTGCAGTGGGCGAAAACCAGATGGCAGTGAATTTAAACACAGAGCGTCTTTGTACAGCGAAGACCACTCAAAATGAGTAATAAGAGAGAGATTTGGCAATGCCGGTTCCATTAAAGAAATTGAATTTTCCTTCGGCGAGTCGTTGATACCCCCCCCCCCCCCAAACCTGTCCGTGACTAAACAGAACAAATTGATGCTGTCAGGGCGCTGGCAGGTCGTTTGACTTCTGCAGCCAGAATTCATTTATGGGGCTCCTTCCTGTTCGGTCTTCTCTCTCAGGAGTACGCAGAATCCATCACATCCTGTTCTTTCCTTTTATTGGATAGTTGTGTGGGTAACATATTGCAGTGCTGCTCTGTCATCCTGTCCCACAAGTCTGGCTGTCTGTCTCACACTTTGATCGTAGAGGACAGACGCTGGCTCGCGACTACCGTGCAGCTTTTAGAGAAGTGGTGTATCTGAGTCCAGGTTTGGCAGAAAATGAAGAGAAAGAGAAGGTCAAGAGGAGGGGGGTCGGAGTGCAGCACCCAGACTGGACAGACTGCTGTTTGGATCTGTGGCCTTTGACCCCCCCCCCCTCTTTTTGTCTCTTTTTCACACTCTTACCAACACACTCCTACACTCCTATTCTCTCAAGTGTTTCTCAGAGGAAAGGCCTGGTCATACCAGCATTTAAAATGGTGAAATTCTGTGGCATATTCAATTCATTCCAATGGAATCGCTGTGATTAGCTTAGATGAACTGTTTCACAAAAAAACAAAGGTTTACAGACAGTAATAAGACAGGAGTCAATGGAGTCAAATATATATTTTGAATGAACTATGTGAACTTATAGTCCCGTTGGCAACCGGACTAAGCTAACTGACCATAAGCAAGCGTGTTAGCATGAAGAGCTTTGTTTTCCCTCTTTGTTAACTTTTTATTGAACAAAATGGTGCACAATGGTGAACAAAATGCCAGGGGGAAGTAAACGGAACAGTGGAGAGAAGCCCCAACAGCTATTGTGACTGATTACTGCTAGCCCAGCCAGCTAGCATGTTAGTTCCCCTGCGAGTACAGTCACTACGTCACCAAGCTTCAAGAACCAAATACTTCACAGAGGTGCAGATTTATTTCGTTGTACCACTTTGTGTTGTGACCAGGTCTTTAGAAGCTGTGTGCCAAGGCTGACCTAATCTGATGACTATACTGAGAAAGGAAAGAAACACACACCAGGGGACACTGAGACAAGGCATGCCCAGGTGCTGCAGGGACACAGGTGGCGCCGCCTCAAGCAGGGTGTTAGACAAATCATATCATGCACGCTGACAGTAAGCAGCATATGCAAAAACATGGTCTCCGATTCTGTGTCTTGCAAGTGTGCATCCTCTCTCACACTCACACACACACACACACACACACACACACACACACACACACACACACACACACACACACACACACACAGCAGTTGTATGCTCCCGTGCTGCACAAACCTGGTAATATTTGAGATACACACCCAGACACACACACATTCTTAAACACCCCAGGAATGTCTCCTTATGCTTTTAAAGAGAGGAACTGGGCTGAAAAGGAGATGCCTGGCTGATTCTGGTTTGTCTGCGTTTGCTTTCGCGCTCCGACTCGAGTTTAGCCCCAAATAGAAGCCAAAACCCTGTGATCCATTGGGTGCCTATAAAATAACCATGCACATGTTGTCCCAGATATGAATTGTTTGATTCCCTCGCTCTAGTTAAACTCACTTACTGGCACACTCAAACAGCAGAATCTGTGGTTCAGTACAGCAGACTGGTTCTTGGCCAATGACAGCGTCTCCCCATATGCACATGAGGGGTAAGCCTGCAGCTTCCCCCGTCTTCTGCTCATTAACATTTAAAGAGGGAAATCTGATTGGAGAGGCAGTGCGCGCGCACAGTAACCCCCTTCTGTTACTCACACAGAAGACATGAAAACAGCAGAGATGTTGTTTGAACAATCCTCTGAGTTTGTAAAAGTATCTGTAATTATGTAAAACAGATCAGTTTGACACAAACACTCTTGATCAGCTGTCAGTTGCAGCTTGTTTTCTACACAATTAAACCATTTTGTGCTCTAAACTGGTAAAATGTCCTTTTCTGCAGCCTTGAATCTTCTTTGTCTGCAGTATCCAAGCAGCAGCAGCAGTGTCTATTAGACCAGTTATTCTCCATCGAGCTACTAGAGGTTTATCAGAAGCAGGGTGTATTTCAGCAGACACAAACTGACATTTTAGCCGAGCGCTATCAGCTCAGGACCAAAAGGTTAATTGCTCTCGTCTCTGTCAGGTTGTGAGCCTCGTTGAATCCTCTGATCCGTGAAATGAAAGTAGCTGTCGTCATCGTGACGAGTGAAAAGATGCTGACTCACTTTCATCTCAGGGTTTCTCTGGATTTTTTTGTGCTTTCACTCACAAACGCTAGTCGTGTTTTGCTGACCTGTGTATGTGTGAGAGTTGCATTTGTGTATGAAGTCGATATTCGAATTCCAGTCACATTTTTTTCTACCAAAACTCACTATTCAGTCTTTTTCCCCCAAGCTGAATATCAGGTCTTTTTAAACACGATGCCTTTCTGAACTACAGTACAAGGCTTGAACTGGTTGCTAAGGAAAGTGAGGAGCAGTGTGTGTGATTATATGCATCTGTTCTTGTGTTCATGTTGATGCATTTCTGTGTTAGTCTCTGTTTGTGAAGAGAGGTGGGGGGGTTGGCTTGTGAAATGCCACAAATGTGATGATGGGGTAGTGGGCGAATGTGGTCTGACACCCAGCGAGGTGGAAATGTAGGTTAATATGGTCATATGGACACAACCATCATCATCAGCAGCAGCAGCAGCAGCAGCAGCAGCAGCATTCTTCCTGGAGCAGAGGAAGAGAGGGGGTGAGGGAGGCAGTCGGGCGTTGGCTCAGCCTGGGAGGGGTCAGAGAGGGAATGGACAAAGAGGTGTGGTGCATGATTATCTGAGGAAAGGAAAAGGGCAGGGAGTGTTTGCTGTGTGTGTGCAGAGAAAAGAGGGCTAGAGAGGGGAAACAAGTGAGGGATGAAGGAGGTGGGGAAGAGGTCAGTGGAGAAAGATGAGAGGACTGAGGACAAAAGAACAGAGGGAGCGGAGTGGGTTGATGCATTGGCTCTGAGGTGGTGTGCCTCCCCCTCCCCTCTAACCCCGTGGTCCATCTTCAAACACTCCTCTGCGTGACCGCCTGATTGGCTGGGTGTCGCCATGGTCACGGATGCAGCTCCGTCAGTCACCATGCCACCTTTCCCCGCCACCCCACCACACTTCCTTTAACCTGCTTTCATCTAATTCAATTACACAATCACATTATGTAACACAGTCAGGGGAAATGCACACATGCTCTGAGGTGTGACACTGATGCAGTCGCCATCTGTGACGGAACATAGAAGGACCTTTTAAACTAAACACAGAATAATTGTTTTGGCATTACTGCCATGATAATGTTACCATGGGAGCCATACATTTCTCCTAGTTTTGTATTTATTTGTGTCCGCAGCCTTTAACATGAAATGCGGTCACCTTTAGATTAGATCTGTGTGTGTTCAGGTCTGACAAATGCTTCCATATGTATTTGGCAAGCTATTTAACTCAGACTGAGGCAGTTTCAAAGTGCTGTACAAACAGTTTAACTATCAAAAACAAACTAATCACAGACACATTTAGATCAGAGAGAAATGTAAAGAAACTGTCCAAGTCATATAAGACAAATTATTTGAAAGAATATTCAAGAGAATACAAAAGAAAATATATGCAGACATATAGACATACGCTGCGGTTGCGTGTTTATAAGGTACACCCAGTTATCTACCCTCATTGATATACTGTAAATGCAATTCAATTCATCAGCACCACAAACTGCAGCCTCCAAAATAACCATACAGTTGAATCAACACCTCTCTAAAACAGTTTCAACAAAAAACTGAACATTATAACCTTCATGGAGGGAGGATTTAGCTGGGGGACACCTTACAGTCTCTCATAATTTGTTCTACAAGTGTAGTGCATAGTAACCATAATTATGGTGCGACTGATTTGTTTTTTTTAGGACAATATAGTCATTTTTAAGTTTTAAAATCGTCCGAGAGTAATTAAAAAAAAAAAAGGATACCTCCTTAATTTTCTTTTCTTTTTTAGTTCTTAAATCAGATCTATCTGCAATCAGCTCATACTGGCTGATATATCTGCCTGCCAGCCAATTTATTGGTGTAGCTCTATTAAATATACCTTCATCAGTCTTATTTCACCACGTATTTTTACTGCTACCGTCCTGTAGGAACAGCAAGCATGCCTGAGGATCTAAAAGCGGCAGTACGCTTAAAACAAAGTTCTTGTTGGATTGTCTAACCGTGTCTGAAACATCAGAATTGGGTAGGGGGCTGCACAGCTACTTCCGTTACTTTCTATGTGCACAACTAAGTGCAACACCAGAGACTACAAAGACACGTGAGACATGGAGTTGTTGGAGAGAGATCTGGGAGGCAGTGGGATGCAGTCAGTAGGAGGCTATGACGGCAGGCTTTTTGACCTTCAATTGTGCCCATTTAGAACTTCAGACGTGGTTAGATGACACATTGGATGACTTAGTTCTTTTCAAGCATACTGAACCCTTCAGAGGTATGGCAGTTTGATATTGTACCAGCAGGTCAGTGATATATCTTGGGCTAAACCATTCAGTGATTTATATACAGTACAAGCATTAAGATTCCGTGACACAGTAGAAGCCAGTTTGAGGTCTGAAGAACTGATGTAATGTATTCTACTTACTCTGTCTCTGTCAGGATCCTGGCAGCAGCAGAATTGTGAATAAGCTGCAGATTCTGAATCAGCTGCAGCAAGATGACTGAATTACATGGCAGCTCTGTCCAAGATAACAAAAAGAATAAAGAGTTTGATCTGCTTCTGTGTACAGCATATGGAGTATGGCACTGTGTATACTGCTGCACAGATACTAATAATGTCTCAAAGTGCAGCTGGAGATGCTGCAGAGTGGGTTGCCATGTGTGCGCGAGAGAAAGCCCTCCCCCCCACCTCACACTACTCTCCTCATGGCCAGATGCATTTGATGGAGACTCCCACCCACACACCAGCGCCCCTGCTTCCCGTCCTTCCTCCCAACCCGAGAGAGACACCTAGTGGAGTCTGGGTGCAACTACAGCCCCACATCTCTGCTGCCCTCACCCTGACCTGCACTCCTTTACACACAGAATAATTTACGGTGCAAGTGCACAGGCATTTTCTAGTCGTTGTACAAGCACAGTGGGACAGGAGGCTGGATGGACTGGAGGAGGGGGAGGAAAAGGGAAACACAGTAGTATTCCCAACATGGTGATAAACACAAGCAGAGCATAATCTCATCGGGCTCCATTAGCAAGCCAATTCTCATCAGTTCTTTTGCTTTTTCTGTGTGCGTCTGTTCCCCTCTGCCTTCACATACTCCATTACACCTCTGAGTTGAATTAATCACACATTTCCATGCTGGGTGTGCCTACACACTCTCCGTGCTGCATAATGCATTCTAATGCAGGTTGTGGGGATTCTATACTGTACTAGCCTGTAGTCGGAAACTCATTAATCACGGCTGTGCAGACAGACTGCTGCTGCTGTGAAGACCGCTCTGCATTCAACAGCACATCTCTCCCTCTCTCCTCACTCCTGCCCTCTATCTCTCAGTCCATCCATCCCTCATATACACCTCTCTCCCCCCGAGCTGTTTGAGCTATCCCTCCCACCCCCTCAGGTCCTGTCTATTTTTAATTACCTGTCAGAGACCCCAGGTCTCAATCCCCTGCCTCCCAGCTCTCTGCCCCATCTCATTCACTTCAGACTAGCCAGGAATCTGCCTATGAGAATCCAATCAGGCAGACACAGAGAGGACTGCTAGTGTATTGTGAGAAGGACCCATCTCCACTGACCACTGATAATGTGAACACTGATGTGTAAATGTTGGGTGAGTTTTTTCATTGTTGATTGTTGTTAAGAGAGTGCATGAGCTGATAATATCTATTATAAGCCAGTTTTTAGCTTATCACAGATATACCTGTATCTGCTGGTCAATGTTATAAGAAACTGCAGTACAGAATGCCAATTATATGTTTTAAATAGACATTTTTTATTTGGAGTTCAGTCTGTTGCTATAAATAATAATGTGAAAAAGCTGTCCTGTAGCTCACATCACATAAAGAAACAAACTAGCACCAGAACATGAAGAATAAGTTAATACAATAAGGTGACAGTTGTCAGTGACAGTCTGTGTTACATTCAAAGGTTTGTGTAATGTTGAAAATACAGGCTTGCCCACATCATGTTCATTATAGTTCAATATAGTTCCGATTTTTTTGTTGCAGCATTAAGTTGCGTTAATTGATTTCTTTTGGCCACCAGGGGGAAGCACAACAAGCTATAAACACAACATATGTATACGTATTATTACCTCATGAAGTTGTTATGGTGAACATCTATAGGTGACACTTTTGACTCAAAGGTCATTATGACCTCAAAATAGGTTTTTAGCCATAATTTATAAATGAATTGGGCAATTCACTTCCCAACAGTTCACTTCCTGCCTCCTTCTGAATTTCGAGCGTCATCAGCATCAGGTGACTGCTAACAACGTATTGGAGCGCGCCTAGCTAATCGGGGTCCTGTGAGTGAGTGAGTGAGTTTCACTTACAGCTCATAGAGAGGCTTTGCAAATAAAAATGTTAGGAGAAAACAAAAGCACCACTTTGTGTAGCTATACACATAAGAATCCATCTTTACATAGTAATCAAGTACGTGTACTGTTGCCAATACATCTATGATAATCCTTCATTAATCAGTTAAACAATATTCACTGGAATCATACATACTGTATGTATCGTCAATATAGTGATAACTTCCATTTAGCCAAAAAATACACTTTATACCTTTTATTCAATTCCTTCCAAGTATTCACTACATGTATTAAATGAGTCTGGACAGACAGGCAGTGTAAACTGCAACTTGACTGGTTGGCGGAGGCATACAACCGCAGGACGGTAATTCTAGTTTATAGTGTGATTTACACCAGTGTATCTCATCACCTCCTAATCTCAGCCTTAACAGGTGGGTTATTGTTTTTCTGCAGGTAAAGTTTGTTCAACTGTGTGTCAATGTTCTTTTACTTTATGCTACATCTTTTTCGACTTTTGCTATCGTTCTTTTTCCTTTTTTTGCCCCTCATACTAGGCAACAACTTTGCTAATGCACTGTTGCTCAATCGATCATCTCCTTAGCACTCATTTGTTCAGGTGAAAGATGAGAGCAGGACAAGGCCATTGCACAGTAGTGATCAGTGGTATTATCTTTCCTCGACAATCTCGAGTCTCTCTGCTCTGGTGTGTTGAGTGTACACAGGTTAAATATAGAGCCTGGCCTCTGGTGAAACAGTCTGAACTGCCAGTTTGTCTGTCAACACGTCTGTCAGTGCCCACTTTGACTAAAACCCACAGAAACACACTCTGATAGAGGAAGCTCTGACTTTTTCAGTGTAATTTCCTGTTGTGTCAGATGGGTTTGTGTGCTCTGCTGTGTGTTTGTGAGGTAGAAAGATCCTGTTCCCCTTTGCCTCACAGTCAGTCTCAAATTCCCTCCTACCTTCAACTGGACCGTTACACAGCCAAAAGGACAGAGAGAAAAAAGGGAGTTTGTGTGTTTGTGTCGGAGGGAGGCGAAGCCACGGGGTCAGCGTGCGTCCTGCCACTCTTGATGGCCGCCTTGCATCGCCATGCGTCGTGCATTCAGTATATTCAGAGGTTACAGGAGAGCCGGGGAGGATGATGACGAGGTGTTTGTGTGCAGCCCCAGATACAAGGTGACACAACAGATAGGGACCTGAAATGAGACATGATGGACATAAAAATATGTGGACTTGTCTAAAAATGTATGGAATGTGATATTTTTACCCTGTCAGGTATCTTTGCACTGTGCCCACTCTTAGATTAATATAGGACAGGGGTTGTCTGCTTTACCAACAGATGGATTTCATATTCCGTAACAATTAGTTTCCTGGTGTCCTATTCCTCAGACTGTCCATTTATAGTTTGAGAACTTTCCATCATACACTGGCAGGAATTGCTAGCTTTGTTCTGTTTAAACTGTTAAATTGAATTCCAGGTAACATGAATAAGGTCCTAACAAAAGTTTGCCTGTCTGAAACTAGCAGATACTGTGTGACTGCAGTCTGCCAGTAAAACACTTGATGTTGAGTTCAGTTAAACATTTACTGTAGAAAAGTACCTCTGCTGTCTGGTGCTATTCCAGGTCTGTGTTGGACTTCTCTCTCAGCATATGGTGCACATTGCATAAGGCTTTTCTATCTGATACAGAACAGTCCATTTTTGCGAAAGAGAGCACCCATTGTCTCTTGACATTACTTCTATTTTGAGTTTGTTGCTTGCTTAGTTTCAAGGGAGCAGTTAGTCATCTGTTTGTCTTTATAAAAAGGTTTTTGTTTAAAGGTATAGTGTCAGAGCCTGAGTCATATATTGACTGGGTCGATGTTTTTGGCCAGCTTTAGTTTATCACTGATATCGGCGTACTTTTCGGTCGATAATGTATTAACTGTGTCTCCATGACATAGTTTGTCTACTAGAGATCCACCTCCACTGTTGTTGCTCAGTATGGTCACAATACTTTAATAACCAAATTTATAGGATCCTTTTCAAAAATGTTTCTGATATGTGTTCATTTTAGAGGTCTGAGACCTGACCCTTTATCCAAGTCCAAATTATCTGTCTGATTAAAGGTACCCTGTGGAGATTTCATGTAACAAAAGTTATGTTTACATTGAGTGTTAACTCACCAAATGGATTGTGTTTATCCTTGAGGTCTAACAAACGTGCTGAATGCATTTCCTTCCTCATAAAACATTTACAAAGCTGATTATTTAACTATTTTAAATCATGCATTGTTTACATTCATGTTTAATTGCAAGCAGTCTACTTCTTTCCTGCCATTGTTGGTGCATCTCCGAGTTTCATGGCGCATTATCACCAGGAATTTGCAGGAATGTCTATCTATATCACCCAAGAGCACATGCCTGTGCATGTTGTCATATGTGTGTATAAATAAAACAGGGAGCCACTGCTCCATAGTGCTCCTAGAGGTCAGAAATTCAACAGGGATCCTTTAAGCTGGAGTCATATCAGACTCAGTCTGTCATTTTTGGACCAGGTCTCTTTTTTTTTTTCTCTCCTGAGAATTAATTTATGCTCATGGAGCTGGAGAAGCTTTTCCACAGGTTTGTTTGATGTGGGCTCCAAATCTTTTCCTCTCCCTCTACTTTATGTTAAAAGGACTAAGAGTCTACAGCCATGCTAGTAGCTCTGTGAGGCTGTACTTAGATGGTTGTGCTTTGAGCCAAATGCTAAAACATCAGCATGCTAACATGCTCACAATTACAATGCTAACATGCTGATGTGTAGCAGGTATAATGTTTACCATGTTCGTCATGTAGCATGTTAGCACATGTACATCTGAGGCTGATGGGAATGTTATTGTTTCTGCAGGTATTTGGTCATAAGCCAGAGTATTGGACACATTGAAATTTTGACCTGATGATGGCGCTAGATGAAAAGTCAGAGGATCACCAATCATTTTGGAGTTTGATCCATAAAAGGCAAGATAACTCAGTTTTGACCATTCTTTTTTAAATTTGCTATCTCCTTACTTTATGTTGGTGGTGCAATACTAAATAGCTAATCTACCTCTTTAAGTACAGTTCAAGACGTACTCCCTGTAAAGGCAGCATGAATAATATGAGGTTAAATGATTGTGACATGTGCAGTATGCATGTCAACAGTGGGCCTGTGTTCCTCTGCACAGCAATAGGCTGTGTGCACACTCCACTCTGTCCAAAATGATTGTTAAATTACAGTCTGAATGAAACTGGAGACCGCAGGAAAATGTTTTGGTTTCTGTCAAAATGGACGTTAAAGCTTGTTAATTACTTCTCCACCGGATGCAGTTTGGTCTGTCTGCCCTGAGTGGAATCTAAATAGATTTGACCCCAGCCTCACTATCAGGCCACACTCAATCATCTGCATTCAGACTTGATCATTACCACATTATTCCCTAAAACCCAATTAAAGCTGCAGCACACTGGCTCCATTCTGGTTGTGACTGATGGGTCTGAACCTGAGTTCAACCAAACCATCATCTCTCAGCAGTTTGCCTCCATGCTCCAGCACTTGCTGTGTGTTGGACTGAAACTGAGGAACAGCAGGTAAACCTAACTGAAAACAGCAGGACGCTGCTGAAACCTTTCCTCTGCTCCCACATTTGTACAGGATATTAAATAATAATTTATATGATAAATATTCCTGTTATTCCAAGAACGGCAGGAAGTCCCATCTGTGTCCTGAAAACAGTTAAAATGCTCTGACTGAAGTCCACCCCCCCCCCCACATTCCTCACCTGTAACAAACAGAGGGGAGAAGTGCGGTGCTGGCACAGCCTCTGACATCTAATTCTTTGCTGGTCGGACATTTATCTGCTCTGTGTTTTACAGAATGTTTGGTGCTGGATCTCCTCTAGAGAGACACAAGGCTGGCATCAGTCTCAGAGACTCAGCTCTGCTCCAAAACCCCAAAATATTTTTCAGAAGCATTCAGAACAATGTTAAATGCTCTGAGCTGTAGCCATGGAAACTTAGCTTTCTGGCTTTTGGGGAGTGACCCTCGGATGCTGCCAAGTTTTCAAAGACCACTTTTAAAACTGTCTTTGAAGTGTGTCTGCGCTGACACTGTGGGGCCACATTTGTGATGAAGTTTATTGACTGTGGTTAGTTGTAGTGAGTCCAGTCAAGTATATTTTGTACTTTTGCCACCCTGAAGTTATAAATTGGAATAACTTCAGTACATTTTGATCCATGGTCTCAACACAAAGTGTGCTGTTTAATAATGAGTAACCCTCTTCTTTAGTAGTCTAATGCAACTCGTTTTCCCTATCAACACTTGACACCAGTCTTTTGCTCAGGAGGTTCGCGGTATCTTACTTCACTTCCTCTTAACTTGTCTTTGCTATGCATTATGCAAATTCTGCTTGTTTCCCCACTCTATCTCTTTATTTTAACCAACCTTTTTAATGCAATTTTAGGCATTATTTATGGCAGCATGGTTGCTATGAAGGGGGTTTGTTCTGTCACAGAAAATGACAGGTTCAAGCCCTGCAACATGCATCCTGTCACAGTACTGAATCCACTATTTGATAACACCTTGATCACCTCCCTCTGTAAACCTTCTCTAGCTCAACTCAAGCCAGTCCAGAACTCTGCAGAAAGGCTTTAAACAAAAGCTAGGCGTCAATTGCACATCACTCCAGTTTACGCTTCTCTCCATTGGTTCCTTGTCACTTACAAGATTGATTTTAAAGTTTTACCCTCCACATACAATGCATACATGGTCAAGCCATTCTATACTTAAAATAATTATTTTGGCCTCTGACCTCTGGAAGGAGCCTAAATGCATCAAAGCAGGTATTTCTGTCTATTCAAAGGTCAAGGCTGAAAACTAAAAGTGATCATAAACGCCATATCAGTGCCATCTTTAAAAAGCATCTTAAAATCCATTTGTTTGCCCAGGCTTTCTCTTGATTTTATACCTTTTTATTTTGTGTGTTCTACACTTAATTGCACTTCTTTTCATGTAGTGTCTTCTCTGTTTCTTTTATCTCCTTCTATTTTCTTCGCCCTGTAAATCACTTTGCAACTTCTACTTTGAAGAGTGCCATATAAGTAAAGCTTGCATGCTAATACAAGTAGCCCTTTATGTTCATAGCTTTTGTCAAGTCAATTCAATTCAATTTGCTTTATTGGCATGAATGTAACGACGACATGCGTCAGGTAATAGTGATATTTGATGATATTTGTCTCTGGTCTCTGAGTGGACAGATACATGATTATGTAACTGTACTGAGTGCATCTGGTTTGAGGACCTGATTAGAATCGGACTGATGCAAGCCACATGTGGCATCTGATTTGATCAGCAGCTGCATCCTGCCATACAGACTGTCAGAGACTCATAACTCACTGCCTCACCTTCATGCTCTTAGAAAGAGAAGTTGGGTTTATGTACAGCAGCTCTGTTTTTTTGCAGCTAAATGTGCATGTTTGTGATTTTAACTTTTAAAAGCTCGGCTTGTTACATTCCATAGTCCAGTCCAGGATGTGATAACTGCTGGTTTCTGTGCTGGACAGGACCAACATTCCTACAGATACTTAGATCTCAGCAGACTCTGGAGTGATTTCAGGGATCCTTCTGGTTATGGAGGAAAATCTGGACACTTATGAAGTCTGTGAAGAAGTTAGGGAGTATCAGCTGAAAAACAGGAAAAAGTAGAATGTTCAGATCTTAAATAAAATCCTGAAGAGTTGTATAGAATTGTACATGATCTGACCTCTCTCCTTTTCACATTTCCTCCACCAGACAACATCACCGACAGGTCAGGGCCGGTCTGACTCGCCGGTCTACACCAACCTCCAGGAGCTGAAGATCTCGCAGTCCAGCCTGCCGCCCATCCCCTCCAGCTCCCCTCTCCACATCCTGGGTGACTGGGAGACCCACAAAGACCTGAGCGGCAGGCATTTCTACTACAACCGAGCCACCGGAGAGCGGACCTGGAAGCCGCCGCGCACCAGGGACACCAGCGGCAGCACCAGCAGTATCCGAGGAGACAGCCAGGGCACAGCAGAGAGTGAGGTGAGGGATGCTTAATCGAGGCCATTTCTTCATGTAGCTTTGCTTGGTATATACCCCGTAAAAAGTCATCTAATTGTGAGACTATGTCACTTCTGTAGGTTTGATCACATGCTTAAACAGAGGATTCAGGTATTAGTGTGTACGAGAGGAAAAGTCTAAGTTGTGGAGGACATAAACAATCTGTAAATGGACTCTCTGGCCATCAGTGTTAAATAAACAGGCTGTGGTGAAGGTGTGGTGGACCTCAAAAGACTTTTAAAATGGTGTGGTTACTGAAGGTAGGGAAATAAGAGCGCCTTTGATACAGGGAAGTCATGGTTTCTTGTCAGGTTGTAGTCTCCTCCCTAACTATCCAACACTGCCCCCATGTGGTGGTTTGGTTTATTGCAGGATTATGTTAGGGAGCGTAAGAATGACTAAAATGACAGAAAATGAATCAACATAATCTTTGGTATTTGATTAATCATTTAAGCTGATTCCAGCTTCTCAAATGTGAGTGTTTGCTAAATATCTTTGCATTTAGTTGGTCAAACAAACAAAATGTTCATGGGGATTTTTCACTTTTTTTTTTTTTTTTTTTTTTTTTTACATTTCATAAATCAACTCATTTATCACCTTATCAAATGACAGGTTTATCAGTAATAAATGGCAGTAATCATTAGGAGCAGCCCTAATTGTTGTTGAAGAGAGTTAGATGAGAAGATTGATACCACTCTCATGTCTTTACAGTAAATATGAAGCTAAAGCCAGCAGCTAGCTAGCTTAGCTTAGCAAGACTGGAAACAGGAAGAAACAGCTAGCCAGGCTCTGTCCAAAGGTATGATAATGTGCCTACCAGCACATCTAAAGCTCACTTATTAACACATTATAGTGTATCTTGTTTGTTTAATTCGCACCAAAACCGAAGTGTAAAAACAACAATTTCACAGAGCCAGGCTAACTGTTCCCTGTCTTTGTACCGTTACTGCTAAGCTAGCTAAGCTAACTGGCTGCTGGCTCTAGCTACTAAATGTAGTGAAGTAAAAAGAAAAATATTTGTCTATCTATGTATAGTATATAGGGGCATAAAATGGAAATACTGAAGTCAAATAAAACGGTTGTAATGTCTTCATGGGCATATTTGTTGTGTCTGCTAATGAACCACTTAAAACCTATATCATTAAGCCCTCCTTCTCTTTTTCTTTGTCTGTCCTCCCTAGCCGCTGTCCTCTGAGGAAAACTGTCACAGCACCCACTCAAGTCAGTCTGACAGCCAGTATGGGTCGCCCCCTAGAGGTTGGTCTGAGGAGCTGGATGAACATGGACACACTCTCTACATCTCTGAATACACACAGGAGAAGGTGCAGTCTAGTGATTAACCATTCCAGTTTATAGACTTATCACACTTGTCCAGGGACGTGTCTTTGGTAGTTTGGGGGATAGTAACATTTCATTGTTTAACCCTCTATGGTATGATGTTGCCTCTAGGCAACATACCCATTTTTGGCCTTTTACATTCACACAATACATCCCCAGTTTTGATGCAATACTTTGAAAAAGAGCCATGACCATAAGGAACCAATAGCAGTGTTTGAATTTGTCACATGACTCTCTGGAGGCCATGCTGAAAACCTTTTTTGCAGACTGACCCACAAGGATCAGCTCAACCATTTCTCTGAAAACGTCTTTTCCTGGCCTTTTTCAATCTGGAACAAAATTGATTCACAATAATAGGCGAGTAAAGCTTAATTTCTAATAGTTTAATGTACTTTATTTGCTAATTAAGTAATGGAAACCTGTTAAAATGCAAATGTTGCCTTGAGGCAACACCGTACCATTATGGATTCACCATAACACCATGACATTGTGGTGTTGTGTATTTAGGTATATATACCGTTCAAAAGCATACCAGTCATCATAATTTTCTTTTTATCTCTACAATTTAACTTAGATAAATTTGATGTTAAAGTTGTAGTAAAGTAAAGTTCAGGCTATTACTGTACATTGTAGGCTATAGTCTATTACTATTACAGTGAACTTTGTGAGTCTTCTTTGCAGAGCACATGCTTATATTTTCCACACGTTTCCTCCATTTACAGAATGAACGTAACATCATTCTATGCCTCTTCAAGGAAGAAGGTAGAACTAGCACTCCCAGTTGATGTTAGTGAGGATGAATTAGAATTGAGTAGTGATGAAGACGAGCTGCAGGCAAACTTGCAAGGAGAAAGGGAGAGTGATGAAGACTATGAGCCTGAGAACGAGGATGAGAATGAGAATGAGGATGAGGACAGTGAGGGTGAAAGTGCAGCAACAGGTATTCCCAGTATAAGATAGGGTGTAAAATGCATTGATAATTAATTAATTATTGCATTTTCTTGTTATTTGCATAGCATGCTTAGGACATTTGTTTGTTTTTCAGTTCCTCTTTCCATAAGCAGTGAGCCTTAGACTCTTGGACACATTCATTCCAATAGGTTGTTCCACAATGGTACAATGTTGCCTGCAGGCATATCATCATAATGCGTACCATAGAGGGTTAACTTCTGCATGTTATTTTAGATTCACCCCTGCCAATTACATCTGCATCAGATATGCTTGTTTCCCCTTTTCTTGGATGCTGACTAGTGTTTGTGTTTGCAGTGGATAAAACATGTGGATGAACAAGGTCGACCCTACTACTACAGCGCTGATGGGTCTAGGTCAGAATGGGAACTGCCCAAGGTAAGATTATCCTATGAACATTAGCTGTCCATGTGCTTTTGTCTTCTCTATTACATCAGTCTTACCCCATTTAAAGTAATCCCTTTCTCTTGAAAATGGACAATCTTCTCATATAACATCATCTAAAACCACTACCCAGTAACACACTTGTGTGTGACTCCTCCTCCCCCTGGTGTGTGTTCTTAAGACTGGTCCTGTTAAAGTAAGTGGATGAGTGTCTGAGGAGCTCACACTAGAGCCGTGTTTGTGTTGAACTCAGGGTGACGGACTATTACTGGCTCTTAACCTGCTAATCTGGAGAGCTGATCAGAATAGAGCAGCCCATTCTCAGCGTGAATGGACAGAATTGCGGACATGGACATATTCAGTGGACTGTTGAAGACAATGCCTGGGCTGTAAGAGAAGTCCCTCTGTCCAATGGTGCTGTGGAGGGTAAAAGGAGAGGTAGGGGCGAGGAGAGGAAGGATACTGAAGGGTGTGCTAGAATAACTTGGTGATGTCTAAACTTTAGCTCTCTTCTCTGTCTCTGCAGTACAATATCTCCCCTCAGTCCAGTGAGGTTCCCAA
This sequence comes from Macquaria ambigua, assembly GCA_008360985.2. Classification (NCBI taxonomy): domain Eukaryota; kingdom Metazoa; phylum Chordata; class Actinopteri; order Centrarchiformes; family Percichthyidae; genus Macquaria; species Macquaria ambigua. The sequence continues at coordinate 271,046 of VMKM01000121.1, read as the reverse complement.
GAGTCGCAGTCTGGAGAGGAAGCAGCAGGATCCCATCGTCCTCACCAAGTGGAGACACAGCACCTACGTCTTAGACCTCAACGACAAGGTAAGACACAACGAAAACGGCAGGATTCAAAATCTGAGAGCTAATGTTGTTACACATGCTAGGTCTGACTGGTGTGGTAACAGGAACTCTTGTTGCTGCAGGTTTTCTGGCAGGCCTTTCCTGCGGTATTTCCATTACCTGTCTTATTGGCAGTGAGTGTAATCCCAGAGTACTAATGACGCTTTCAGATCAACAGAGGAAAAGGCTTACAATGGCTTAATTTGACTCTTTTATTTGGGAATCTTGACAAAGGGGTGGTGTGTTATTCAAGTGAAAAGCAGGTTTATTACATGTGTTTTAAATGTTGATGTGAATGTTGTTATCAGACGGTGAAAACCCACTTTAAGTTTCTGTTTTGCATTAATTCCAGTTCAATTCAGTTTTATTTATTTAGTGCCAAATCATAACAGAAGTTATCTCATAGCTCTTCTCATATAGCAGGTCTAGACTGTACTCTTTATAATATTTTTTACAGAGACTTCCCACCATGAGCAAGCAAAAGGCGACAGTGGCAAGGAAAAACTCCCTTATAACAGTCAGAAACCTCAACTAGAACCATAACCAGCAGACATAATGTCTTAAAAGAGTGCTCTATTGATTAAGTATTGCACTCCTATAAAGTTGTGGGACGTACGAGAGACAAATCAAAAAAGGAATGGTCAAAATTGAAGCAACAGAGGCAGAGATATTCTGTCTTTTGGCCCCTTGTACGAGTCAAGCTCCAGAAGCACTGGATCCTACATTTTCCATAATGCAACCAGTCACATGTTTTTGCTAGACCCTCCTTGTGTTATGAGGCCAGGCGGGTGTCATGGAGGAAAAACAACACATTTTAATATAAAACAATATATTAAAAAGTAAAATATATTTCAAATATGAAACAGTATTTTACATTTTCACATATCTCTAACAGACATCAAAGATAACACAACATTGTTCAACAGGTAAATCAGGCTTAAAACATAGAAGTATATTCTCTTGTCTCTGCGCAAAATCCAAACAAAATTGAATTAAATCTAAGCAGCTTATTTAGATTCGATTGTCCATGGCCTGACACCTGTCATTGTTTATTCTGCACTGCATTAGGCTACACAGTGATATACTGTATGTGCATCTAACTAAAACAATGTCCAATGTAGCATTAAAACTGAGGGGACAAGGACAAATGTAATCAATGTGATAACCTTACAATATGAATTCAGTATTTTCTAATTTGCTATTTGTTGAACCATGCACACATTATGAATTTGAGAGAACAATTTATTTAATTATTATAATAATTATTTTTTTAATAATAATAATTAAAAAAAAACAATTTATTGACACATACTGCCTCACAAATGCCCACATCTTTCAAACTCCATGCCCCCAGTTTGTACTGCAGGTTTCTCTCTGTTTCCAAGCCCCAGTTGAGATAACCCTGATGACATCATGATAAGACATTATGCAACTGTTATCACAAATTCACTTGTAAAATCAATGGAGTGCCTTTAATGTATAATTGTCTGACTTTTTAAAATTATTATTATTATTTAATTATCCCAAATATAATGTTTTTGTACCAGTGTGCATCATGCTCTGTTAACAGTTACCTGACACTCCCAGGAGGGAATAGTCCTTCAAAAACATGTCACCTTGGAAACCTACTTTATCTTTGTTACTTGAGGTATTTCATTAATTTCTAGTTTGTATCTCTGTAAAATTGGTATATGCATTTCATTTGAAAAGCAAGAAAAAAAACAAGTAAATGTGGCATACATTTCATGTTTATTGGGGGACGTTTAAACTAGATACCAACTGGTCTCAATGACACCAATCAAATTAAAAGTCTTAAGGGTGAAAATATGTTGTAGGCTAACTCTGTGGCGGTTTCGTTGCAGTTCTCTTTCAAACTCTGGCGGTTCGCTTCCGACCCACACAAGAGGAGATTTCGTTTCTCTCTTTACCGTGATAAAGTTGGTACCACACAGAGCCCCTCCTCTCTGTCCCTTCTCTAATCAACAGATGACCTGTTTTGATTCGCTGTCGGTGTGTCCTGTAGAATGCCTTGTTAAATAGCTGTAGTGATGTAACAATCAAAGCCATGTGTTCACTCAATCAAAGGTGTCTGATTTGTTCTTATCGTGGATTGGATAAACAGGAGGGAAGTAACATCTTGGGATGAATGTCTCACTCTGAATTAACGCACTTTCCTCAGAACACTTTCTTCTCCTCACTAACCTCAGACTGACTGTCTTCATGTGTCTTGTAGTTAGCTGGTAGATTAGCGACTCATCATGTTGTGCCTCTTGTTGGTAGGAGTGTGCTCCGGCGCCCAAGCAGAGCTCTCCAGACTCTGACTCCTGCCCCTCATCTCCTAAGCACCCCTCGACCGTTAGTATCCCAGCTTGCACTGCATCGCACCACACTCATCATCCTGCTACAAACACGTCATTCTCCTCATCTTCTAAACTCTCCAATTCTGCATTGCATTTGGTTCCTCTCATCTGCTGCATGCCACATCCCACATCTAACTGCATCACATCTAACACCACAGCAAAAATGTTCTACCAGCAGAAACGCAGCAATTTTGACACTTTGCAGCAGTGTTAGGGCACTCTCTGCTGGTGATATTTGGACATAACATCAAGCAGCCCAGCCACTTTCAGCCCACAACATTGTCCCATTTGCTTCTCAAGCTTCAGGGTGTGTGTATGGATGCGTGTGTATTTTCATGCATGTGTTCTAGCAGGTTCTTATCTGCATGTCTTCCTCCTCAGCCCTCAGAGAAGTGTGGAGTCCTCAATGTCACCAAAATCACAGAGAATGGAAAGAAAGTCAGGTAGGAATCCAAGGGGTCCACAGGAAACGTACTTTTTCAAAATCCTGATAAGCTTTTAAGATAGTTGTCTGAAGTCCAAGACCCATATTGTTTTTGTTTCATTGTGACATACAGGAAAAACTGGACCTCCTCGTGGACAGTGCTGCAGGGTTCCTCCCTGCTCTTTGCAAAGGGTCAGGGTGGCAGCACCAGCTGGGTACGTATCCCATCAGTCCCAAGAGGCTCATGTTTCTGTTAAGTTTCTTAGCTTTTTTTAGCACTCCATTCATCTCTGTTATTTCTCTCCTCCTTATTTCTGCACCTGTCTTCATTGCCACCTGTGCTGTGAAATTTGTCATCCTCTGTTTATTGCTTTTCTCCCTCCCTTTTTCTCTCCTCTACTCTCATCTTCTCCCGTCTCCTCTCCTCTCCTCCCGTCTCCTCTCCTCTCCTCTCTTCCTCCCTGAAGTCTTACTACCGCAGTGGCTCCATCCCTGAGCTGCTCCTCACTCTCCTTAGCAACTGGAAGCGCTCAGTCAAGCCCCGTCCTGCTGTCTCCTATGGGAACTGTAGGCCTGTGCAGGCTGCCGCTGTATGTCCCCTCTCTCTGCATGTGTTGCCGCTCCTGCCTGTCTTTCATACTTTCATTCACTCTAACTTTAGCTGACTGGGAGACTGGTCTTGTGTGTGTGAAGCTTGATTCAGGTGATCCTCATGTAAAAAAAAAAAAAAGCTTAAAGCTGCGCTAATCAATATTTTACATTAACAGTTGATCACATGACTATGTATAATGTGATCAACTGTTAATGTATTGTAGTACTGCAGTACTTCTCAGCTCTACAGAGCGTTTTAGCGTCTTTTAGCTCATTGTTTTAGTTTTACAGCCCAAAACTTTACTGCTTTGGTTCAGTCTCATCGCTATTATCAGCGCTGTTTCCAGCAGCAGCAGGCAGCTGTTTTCAGCCAAAAGGCTCTGATGAACCACAGTACACTACCTGCTCAGCACCAAACAGCAGACAGACAAAGTTAGCAGCTAGCTAACTAGCTAGCTAGGAGAGAATATTGGACTTGCATTCATCAGGTGGACACAAACACGATTCCGAATGACTGCTAATGTTGCTCTGTGTCTGCTAAATGTGTAAATAGGCAACAGTTGGCTAAAATGTTCGCCACAACAACTTTATAAGGTGATAATACATGTCAGTGTTTTGTTTACAGCTTGTTTCGCTTCCCCCAGATGGCAAATAAATCAGTAATGCAGGTTTAAGTTAGATGGAAAGATTAAATTAAGCCACAAAAGACTTCGAAATGTTGTGAAGTAGAATTTCACTCGGATTTATTTTCTTGATTTAGCAAGAAAACATGTAAAATATGAAGTGTCTGTGTTGTATGCCTTTTTTTAGATATAGTATAGAGATGGCAGGAGAGAGAGATGGGGATAGACATGCAACAAAGGTTGCCAGCTGGACACAAACCAGGGATGTTGCTGTCAGTGGTGCAACATACCTGGTTTGTAACCCTTAGGCCCCTTTGTTGTTTTTAAAGCTCTGTGTGATAATCTGGAAGAATGGCTGCACACTAGTCTGAAGTAAAAATACACAACTGCAATCGGTTGCACTTTTGATGACAGTAAACAGTAGTGGTGGGGTTGAAACACAAGCAGAATGGTAACAAGAATTATCTTTTATCATTGTATCATTACATTATGTTATATAATTATCAGTGTTTATCACACAAATTCACATGCTTCTGTGTGCCACCAAAATGTTGCATTACACCCTGTAGGATCCAACTACAACACTGACAAAAACCAAGTTGAAAAAGTGAAAATCACCTTGAAAGTCATTGAAAAGCTTGAATTTTATGTCCAAGAATCTCAAAAGAATCTAACAAAAAGCATTTTCTTTTTATTAATATGCACATAACATGAATGACGACAATTAACAGTGCTTTTTCTTTTCTTGTAACACAATACTAAAGATGTGTGTGTATACATGAAGAGTTCCAAAATGAGATTCACAGGGTTTAAGAATGTGAAACCTGCTCCAACAAGCATTGTAGTAGCTTTAGTGTCTTCCGTTTTGAAATTAAACTCTTCATCTGATTTCTTGTTTTTAACATGAACATGTCCTCTAGCCTGACATCACCAGACCAATTAGTCTGGAACCTCTCCGTTCATTTTGGATTTCCAACGGGTGCAGACCAAAATGCCTCTGGACGCAGTTAGATAGACCTACAACCAATCAGAGCAACGAAACGTGTGACGTAGCGCTGAGTGAATCCCTACATCAGACATATCTTTCTTATCAACAAAAGCTTTAAGTGCAGTTGTTTGTTCTTCTTTTAGAGAAAATGTACCGTCCAGTTCGAGTAATATTGACGTGATAGCAGATTCTGAATGTTCCACATCAGCGGCAGCCATGTTGGTTTTTTACAAAAATGCCTCAATGGTGCTCCTCTGTACAATCATCGTATCAAACCCGCCCTATGTTAGATAAACGGCTGTGATTGGCCAGGTCCGCTGGAAATCTGTCTGAATGGGAGGGGGACCGGACGCATCTGCCAGAGCAAACATGTCCTCTTGATTCACAAAAATCCTCCTAAAACAACAACGTGTCCCTGTTATATCATCTTTGTGTCAGTCTTGGACTCTCATACTGTTTCCTTGATTCCAGAAGTTTGGCAGCAACCAGTCGAAGCCCGAGTTCACTGTTGATCTGCGAGGGGGATCGGTGGAGTGGGCCTCCAAGGACAAGTCAAGCAAGAAACACGTCATCGAGGTATCAGACACAGTGGATCTGCTGTAGAACAACCGGCGCTTTATACGTTTTAATGTGGCGGTTTTGGTAAAAAAGTAATGTTGTCTTTTCCTCCCTCAGCTGAAGACTCGTCAAGGGACAGAGCTGCTGATCCAGTCAGAGATCGACAGTGTCGTCAACGACTGGTACCGGGCCCTCACAGAGACCATCAACACACATGTGAGGAGACATCTTTCATTAGCCACATCTTAAGATGTTATACGTTTTATCTTTGAGTAAATGCATCATCTGCCATCCCTCATTAGTTTTTCACAATTGCTAAGTCATATTTCTCTATGAGTTCACTTTTTGTGAAAAACAAAACAAAACTGTAACCTCGTAGCAGAAATAGCTGAATATGACAGAGTTAGGATTTCCCCACCATTCTATGCAGGTGTCTTTCTTTATTTAATGTCACCAGAGCTTAAATCAAATCATTAACACCTGATCAAACAAACCACAGTGAAACGGTAAACTCTCAAGATTGTGAACAGGCCGCTGCAAGCTTGGTTTGGGGCGAATGGGTCTTGAGAGTAAAATGAGTCTGAGCTGACTTAAATCTAAACAGTACATATGTGTTTCCTCCTACCCAGGCCTGGGAGTCAGATGAGGCCATTGAGGAGGATATGCCTGAGTCTCCAGGAGCTGAGAAACAGGACAAGGAGAAAGACCACCGGGACTCCAAGAAGAACAGAGGTGAGACCGATGGAGACTGCTACTGCCCCTACAGCATACTGTATATGCGTTCACTGTTAGTGTCTTAAAGAAATACACTCATGTCCTGCCTGTCTTCCTCAGTGATGAAGACCTCTGTGAGTATGGACTCATCCGACCAGAAGAAAACCAGGATGAAGCTCAAGAAGTTCCTGACACGGCGACCCACCTATCAGGCTGTCCGAGACAAGGGCTACATCAAAGGTATTCAGACAGAGCACAGATCATTTCCCACATGTGGACGTGTTCTCGGTCACCTTCCACCGGAGAGATGAAAGTTAGAAATGAATGTGTGTTTTGTATTTTACAGATCAGGTGTTTGGCTGCAGTCTGACCAGTCTGTGCCAGCGCGAGAACACATCAGTGCCCGACTTTGTCAAAATGTGCATCGACCATGTGGAGAACACAGGTATGAGCCAACTCCCATCTGACTGTAACGTAGTTCTCATTTCATTTGTTCTCATTTTCATTCAAAACCCACGTCAATAATCATCAGCGATATGAACACGGGCAGAAAATAAAGGTGAATACAATATTAAAAGTGAATGGGAACTATAGGCCAGAAATGGGTTGATTCAAAAGAATGAGACTGAGAAGGTTGATTCAGTATATAACGCAAGTTTTAGTTAAGAGCTCCAGTTCTATCTTAGAGGTGGAAAGGAGTGCTTCTAACTGTCTTCTGTTCAGTCTGTAGCTGGTTGTTCATTTCAGTACAAATCTAGACCACTGGTTATAAGGTTAAAAGCGCAGCAACCACCTATCTGCATTATGTATTCTGTGAACCAGTAAGCAACATGCTGCGTGACAAAGCTGAGTTGACAGTGCCACTTGTAGTCACATTGTAGGGAGCCTCAATTCTAAAAACCACTGATTTGTTCAGTGACACTGATAATCATCTCTATGCAGATGACCATTTCAGCTTGAGGAAACAGTGATTCAGTCAAATATCTAAACACCTCTATTCTATCTTACATAGGTCACAAGTAAATCCACTTTCAGCTAGATTTACTTCAGTTCACTTCCTGGAAAAGTTATAAAATTAGAAAAACTGTTTTCCAGGCCTAGGAATGGTTTGGAAGTAACAGAATGTTTTGGAAAGTTTTGAATTTACATTGTTTTGGCTGTTGTTTAAAATATGTTCGTAAAAATCCCAAAACATGTCTAACGTTACATGAAATGCGTTCCTTGTATTACTAATTTAAAATCTAGTGCTGCGCTGCGTGACCGTTAAAACGTCTCTACTATCACATGATACACATTGGCGTTTGCAGCTAGTTGGCGGCAGGAATGTCTAATGAACGAGTTAGTTAGCAAGTTAGCAAACGATAGTAACTTGCTTATCTGCAAATGCCTCGGAAGTGTAAGAGCCTCATTTTTGCGCCCTATGATCGCTATATAGGCCTACCTATTTTAAACTACTTAAATAAAGTCATGGAAATGGGGTCAAATATTATGGAAACGTTCTGAAAATGAATTGGTAAAAATGTGTGGGAACCCTGAATCCATATTTCAAGCATATAACCGTTTATAGAGCAGAACCCCTTTGCATGTCGATGGTCAGCCAGACGTCAGCTGTAGTGCTTGCAGTGTGTTCAACTGCATCTTTTTAACAGGACAGGTGATGGTGAGGAAATGCAAGATGTTTCATCAGTCAGCCTTTGTCGGTGCTGTTTGTTTGAGGTCAGCCTGGCATGTCAGTGTTGTCATTTACACTCACTGCTCTTGTCCCTCTGCCCTTCCTCTCCTCCTTCTCCTGCAGGTCTCAGTATTGACGGCTTATACAGAGTGAGCGGGAACCTGGCAGTGATCCAGAAGCTCCGCTTTGCTGTAAATCACGGTAGGACTCCAGTCGCCCTCTGCTCCAGTCTGCCGGCTGACCACTAACATGCCTAAAACACTACCCCCGTAATATGGGATGATACAGTTGACATTTGTGGGACATGTACTACAGAACACACACCGTCTCTACACACAGATATGTTGATACATGAGATTTTGCAGTAGTAAACACTTGTAACATCCTTGTTTCTCCATCACCCTGTCTTGTTTGGCTTCCCTCCCTCCATCAGATGAAAAGGTGGATCTGAATGACAGTAAGTGGGAGGACATCCACGTCACCACTGGAGCTCTCAAGATGTTCTTCAGGGAGCTTCCTGAGCCTCTCTTCACATACGGATCCTTCAATGACTTTGTGAACGCCATCAGTGAGTAACTTTGTTCATTGTGTCAAAGGGCCACTATTCAGATCCACTATGACGAGGCATTCAGAGTGCATCATTTGTGTCCCTAAGTTTGCCACAAGATGGCGCTCTGCACATGTGCTTTCACTGACTGGCTGTCTGTTTCTCTGCTTCAGAATGCTCAGACTACAAGCAGCGAGTGAATTCAATCAAAGACTTAATCAAGAAGTTGCCAAAACCCAACCACGACACAATGCAAGTCCTCTTCAAACACCTGTGGAGGTAAGAAAAGTGCAAAAACAGCTCACTCACACTATTGTTAATCTCCTTAATATACACAATGGTGTCTTTTACATACAGTATTATGGCTATAAATAAGTACGTACTGCTTACCAATGAAGTGACTATATCTTGGTCACATACTTTCTTTGGAAGTAAAAATGGCATAATACCCCTTCTCTGAGAATGATATTCCTGACAATTTTGAAATTTAAAAACTGTAGTCATCAGGGCTGTGTATTAAACCTTGATTCTTTTTAACTACAGACCATAATGTGTATGTGGCATCTAATTTTGAAAGGTATTGAAGGTTGGCACGGAATGCTTAATCAGAGTCTTAGGCTTACTTATGTCTGATCAGATATTTCATGAATGAAATCAGGAACCTTTTCTTTTTTTTTTTTTTTACTCTTTGACTATATTTTATGCTAACTAAGTTCTTTATTTAACACTGATGTAGTTTGGCATATATTGTTCAATGAAAAAAGCGGTTCAAACACGTTTGTTTCCCAAACTACTACTGGCACCAATATGGAACAACAATATTTTCTCTGGAGTTGCCAGAAGCCTATATTTACATACATACATACATACATACATACATACATACATACATACATACATACATACATACATACATACATACATACATACATCATCATCATCATCATCATCATCATCATCATCATCATCATATAATATTAGATTGATCAGTCAAAACATCCATTTGATCTCTAAATAAGAATGGGCAGCCAAAGTAAACCATCCAAGTAAAATCAATACCAAAGAAAGAGTATGTTGCCCCATACAGCCAGGCAAAAACACACACACACACACACACACAGGCCATCCCACGCCCACCACATACATACTTGCAGACATGCTCTGTTGACCTTCACTGGACAATGTGACTATTCTTCTGATATGGTCAGCTCACATTTTGATTTGCCTTTGGGTGCCCGAGCACCCATGGAATTGGCGCCTATGCGTTACCTGTGTTTGCTCTACCACGACAACATGTCTGACTGTTCAGACTAACTCTTGAACCCTGCAGTGACTTAAGTGAGTTTCATGCACTCATTATCATAAATGGACCTGAGGATGTCTTATTTATACCAACTGCTGTTTGACTCTCAGTGTTTACCTTTCATCAGGCTGATCAGCATGTGGGCAAACACAAACTACAGCCAGGTTTAACGTGTATTCTTAGCCCACTGGAGCCAGTGGCAATATCATATGTTCACAATGACATTTGCCTAGGTTTCCAATTTGCATTTATATGGCGCTGTGTTTGCTGTAATTCAGTACCTATGAAGTGGTGTTTCTTGAGGAAATTTATAGCGTGACATTCAGTGTATGGAGGTCTACGTATATCAGCGGGCGGATTTAATCTTCTTTTTTTTCTCCCTTCCATGAATATGTTATTGTTTTGTGCATCTGCATGCAAGGATGTAGATTCTATTTAAAAAGGCTATTATGCTCTAGCCTGGAGCATTCAGTAGTGTTACAGAGTGTGTGTCGCGAGGCTTGCCTCAGCCCTCGATCTCGAGCCCTAAAGATGTGTGTAAAGACCGTAATGTTGTTTTTCTAGATGAAACTCTGCACTGAAACCAAAGGATTGTCAAACAAACACGCGCTCACCTAAAGCCATTTATGACACATTCCATCTTTAAATGTCCTCATGTTCTACTTCTCCCCCCCCCCCAGGGTGATTGACCACGGGGAGGCCAACCGCATGACCACCCAGAGCGTGGCCATCGTGTTTGGACCCACGCTGCTCAGGCCCGAGACCGAGACAGGCAACATTGCGGTCCACATGGTCTACCAGAACCAGATAGTGGAGCTCATACTGCTCGAGTACGAAAGCATCTTTGGCAGGTAGAGGCACCCGCTCAGAAGAGGACGCCGGGCTTTTCGAACACAGACTTCTTTTTCTTTTTCCCCCGTTTCTTTGACTGAACTGACCATTGATGTGGACCAAGCAGTTGGGAGAAAAAGATCTCATTTACATTAATTGACAGGACAGTTTACGAAAGTGTTGCACTTAAAGTTTGAGAGATTAATTTAAAAAAGGTGTACAGATATCACCCGCTTTTTCAGTTGCCATTTCTGCTGCGAGTAGCGGGCAGGACAATGGACAGTGTTTCAGAGTGATGCTGTGATGACGTCCGTGTGATTTGGTGGATTTGAGTGTTCAGGTGTTTTCACATACACTGGATCCCTGTGGCCAGTAATTTGAACTTCAGAGCGGAGCCGGTGGCACCCTTCGCCTCCTGGTGGAAGCCGACCGGACTTTGGCGGATCGCGCCTGGGGGGGCGCGTGGCATTAAAAGCCAAACCGGCGACCTCATCACCTCGCTGAAGGAATGAGCTGAATCTGAACTGAATAGGTTTTCTGCGTCGTGGAGCTTTGTCTGTGATGTATAACCCGTGTGTGGTTTTGGATCAGGTGGAAAAAATAATCAGTGTTATGTTAACAGACTGTCTTTTGGCACTTGGATGAACTGGAGTTACAGATCGTGTCCCCAACTTCCCACAATCCCACTTACCTTAGCGACACCATCGCCCGCCCTCCCTCACCCCCACGTCCCCCTTTCAGCCAGTGTTAAGCATTAACCCTGTGACATGAGCGTCCTGTGACTTGAATGCTTGAGGACAACCCCTCTGTTTGTTTGTGCGTGAGTGAATTAACCTAAATGGAATGAAACCTGAGAGGAAGCACCCTCGTCTTGCCACTTTGTACAAACTGTGTCGTGTAGTCTTACGTGCTTTGGTAAAGTTTCCGTTAAGCTGCCGGGGGTCATCGTCTGTGCTCCCTTATGAACTTCAGTGTTGGTTTCTTCAGTTGCAGGAAACGTCAGTGGGGTCTTGGTGTTACTGGAAAACAACAAAGTGGATTTCTGGGAACTGAAATGTTACAAATTTTTACATTAATTGTCTCTGACTGTCGGCTTGATGACCCTTCTCTTCACCTAAGCTAATATTAAAGAGTATTCAGAGAAGGGAAACGGTACTGAGAATATTTCAAAGGTCGACGTATGGAGCGTATGGGTGTTAGAATGCAAAGAAGAGCCTTTAAAAAGCAGAGCATATGTACAGTGACAGAAACTAGTTGTTAAAATGTGTTATAGTGACTGAGGTATGTATGCTTTGATGGTGAACTAGTGAAAGATGATTTTGATTTTGTAAATTTGAATTAAAAACATGACAATACACAGATTGTGAAAAAAGAACAACACATGATCGACTGTTACTTTTGTTTTGAAGGTGTATCTGGAGCGTTTGCGCATGGTCAGCTGCACATTTTGAATGTAATTTTCAGGCTAACTGCTGTTTGTGAAATTGCTATGTCTAATAAAAAAGACAAACTAAACGTTCGGACTTCAGTGTGTGTATTCTCTGTCCAAATGTGAAGTTAAATGTTCACAGTGGGCCGAGACGATAAAGAAAGAAAGGTGAGTCTGCTGTTTAACCTTCAATCAGCGCTAATGCTTCACCTTTCCCTCGGCTTTAATTACAGAATTGAATTAATCTACTCAACACTGATATCCTGGTTATTGAATTGAGTGATTAAGCTTTCAGGTTTCAATCAATTATATTCCTACCTGTTAATTATGAAATGAACTGCAGTATATTTCTGGAGATTTCTCAAATGCAGCACAACCTCTGCCGCTCGGCTTCCATTAATCTGATTTCTCCGTTCTTCGAAGGCATTTTTGTCATTACTCCTCAGGTCAAACTTGGCTGCAGACCTGAAGGGTGTGGATTAATTGATGTCTAATTAGGTAATTGCCACGGTGCCAGTTTTGATTAAGAAGCACAAGGCGGAGCGAGTGCTGAGCAAAGCAGAGCTGCGCTGAGCGAAAGCCTCCATTTATTTTTACTGCAGGTTGCGCGTGTGTTTGTGTGTTGGGATATCTGGTGTGCCCTCTGCTTCAGCATCTGCAGAATGGCAGCTCTGTATGGAAGCCCATTTATGCCAATTAAAAGTTAGGAATGATAAAAAAATAAAAATGCTCAGAATAGGTCAAAATTAGAAGAAGTGAAATTAAGATACTAATGAATTATTATGAGATAGTGAGTCAAGTTGAAAATTTGACCTTCTAAAGCAGACCAATTAAGTCAATAGTCAAAATTGAGACAAGTTGAGTCAGAGTTTTGACTTATTGTCTAATAATTTGTCTTATCTCACTATTTTGATTTAAAATGACATCATTTTGACTTTTTATCTCATAATTTGAAATTAAAAAGTTATATTAATTTTGCCCAATGAATGTCTGAGGACTGAAACATTAAATTGTGTATGGGATTCTTCGGTTTGTCTACAGTTCCTGTTTCAGAGTTTTTGCTCCTTGGGGCAGTCTGGTAGCTCACTGGGTTAAGACACTGCCACATGTAAGCTGAGTCTTCATCGCAGTGGCTTGGGTTTGATTCCAGCCCGGGCCATTTTCTGCACGTCATTCCCTCTCACCCCTTTCCTGTTGATCTCCAGCTGTCCCTATCAATAAAGGTGAAAAGGCCAAAGAAATATATACTTAAAGAGTTTTTGATCCTACGAACCCACCACTAAAAACTATGCATGAACTACTGTCATAAGTGAACTCACAAAATCAAACATTTGACTTTTTTACTTTTTTTCCCCCCTTTTTCTGGCAATAATGGGCTTCCATAGTTTCTGAGGACCCAGAATGGAAGTTTTCATCCAATCCCCAGGTTTGTTTGATGTGTATTTACCACCAAACGTGCCCTCCTCTGATCACAACCATTCCTCTTTGAAGTCAAATTGAACCCCCTCCCCTCTCTTGCCTACGTGTTAATTTACTGCAACAGGTTTGACTTATACCTCAGCTCTGGCTCTGTTTTGACAAGACGGACCACCTTGGATTCAACAAACGTGTCGGAGGTAGGCAGCACTGAATCATGTGCCCCGTTGGAAACCACAGGCCGTTAAAACTGAGACGCAGAGAGGAGGGCCCCCAGTATTTCCAAATGAGAAAACAATTAGATCATTTCTATAATTCATGGGTGCGACCACAGCTCAGGCCCGGGGAGACTTTGAGTGTTTGAAGTGCTCCATATGCTTGCGGTGATTTTCAGGCCTGATCTGTTCAGGGCTGGCCCGGCCTGCTCCGTGGAGGCTGAGGTGTGGGCAGGTAATGTGAACAAGCCATTATGGAGCATAAAAGATTTATGGGTCTTCAGTGCTTCCCCATGCTTCATTTGCAGGTGGGCTTTCGGCAAAGTGGCTGGATGAGGAACAAAATGGTTGCAATCTGCGGCTGCAAATGAGGCCGATAAGAGTGTTGAGACTGAACCAAAACAGTAAAGATGCAGGGTATAAAAGCAGAACAGTTAGCCAAAAGACAAAGGGAACAGCAGAATTGGATGATAACTGACTGTGAGTTTGTCACTTCAAGCGATACCTTTCACATTTTACATTGTTGATATAAAAATATTGATTGGTGCAGTTTTAAACTTAGTTTAAATCAAGTTTCACTGTTTAATTGATTCTTTGTCTGAGATGCTAATAAAGCATTTGCATATGTGAGAGGCTACATGTGATATTTTCATTATACAGCCTCAGCCTCCAATCTAAACAACTGGTCTGACGGGACGAATGTTCCACCGGCTTCTGTGCGTCCATCTCACCATCGCAAGGCCCTTTGCTAAACCGCAGCTGGATTGATGTCGTGGCAGCAGCACAGCACTGACCTGTTGTTTGTCTCTGATGGCAACTGTGCCCCTCCTTGGCCCCCCATTGGCTTAGCAAGGCTGATGTGCTATTAACCTTTAGGCAACAGATGGAGGGGCCATATTTACAGAGGGCCCACGCAGCTCAGCTGAGTTGTTGTGACTCACTGTGGGTCAGTGTGTATGTGTGGGTCTGTGGTGGGTTATGATCCACCACATACTGAGCTGGAGTTCTGTGCTACCAGAGCATTTCAGCAAAGGGTCAGTTCATCCAAATGAAATACAGTCCTGTTCATCTGGCCAGGTAGATAGTTTTGCTTTTAATTGTCCCTATGAAAACTGTTGACATGGTGTTCTGTGGATTATCCAGACAAATGGGGAGAGAGGTGTTGCTGTTGAAAAAAAAAAAGTTTTACTCCAGCAATTTGGTGTTGCACTCCCATTAAATTGGGAGACAGAATACAAAAAGAATGGTCAAAATGGACGAAGCATTGGCCAAGATATCCTGAGTTGTAGGGTTATATTCCAAAAAGAATGGGTCCTACAATTCCCATAATGCAACTCATTAAAGTCATCGTCTGGTAAAGGCCTGCGTCTTTCAATCTTCACGCCTCAAGTAAGTAACACAAGTCTCAAGCCTAATCTGAGATAACCCTTTACACCACAGGGTTATTTCTTCAGACATTAAAAAGCACCTCCAGAACTATGGAAGCTATACAACTGTTTTCACAGGTTGAGTTTATTCAAGTAAACTGCTCTTCATATGTAAAATTGGTGGAGTGGCCCTTTAAATGCCTCAAAACACTGTGAGCACTACAAGTGTAATTCCATTCACCTCAACTGTATTGGGGTGGAAGTAGAAATCTCAAAACCTGGAAACACAGAACTAAAACTAGTGCAGTGTACTGGTCACGCTAATATAACGGTAACATTCAGGGGAATGAAGATATTTCAGCAAAAACCTAGAAGCCTGCACACTTCCTGCACTCCTCCCTCTGCATGATCAAAGATTGCGTGAGCACTTACAAGCATAACATCATGTGCACGAAGAAGAACCGCTTCCAGTGGCAGAAATAACTCATTTGCCAGCGCGCTTTAATTCAAAGCCGTCCTTTTTCAAAATGTGCTGTCATAGCTACAGCGCATGGCAGACTAGGCTGTGTTCTCGCATGCATGGCAATGCTAAGTAAGCGTGTAAGTATTCCAAATGTCAGCCCGGCTCGTCGTTGTTATTAATGAGCTTCAGGCGGCAGGAGTGGATCATTTTCCATGGAAATTCAATGCATTTTAAATAGCAGTGGATCAACATTCCAGGCCAGGATTTACATAAGGTAATTGCAGGATGCTGAAAGTACCTTCTTGCTGGCAATGGATTTTTTTCCCTCCTTACCTTCAGTAATACAATCAAGTCCATTAAGTAGGCAATAAATACAAGGCAAGACTGTATGAGCGCTCCATGACAGATAATGGCACCTCTCCAGAATATCTATTTATTTACCCTTGGACAGTTACAGCTGCTGTTGTAGCAGACACACGCACCTCTATAGTCTGAGTTAGCTTCCTTTTCCTCTTCACCTGCTGGAGAAGATTTGACAACATCAGTCCTATATGGTATTTTTCCCTGCTGTGATTGAGTATTGAAACGGGTTGGCTGTTAGAAAAGGAGTGGCGTATAGGAGAATTGAGATGAGGCCCCATATTACACCTCTCTGAGGTCTACCTGCAGCAGCCGCTATGGGGGTCTGGGGAAATTAACTGTAGATAGAGAGTGAGAACACAAAGACAATAGTGCCATGCTGTATGTATGCAGAGGTGGAGGGGGACTTCAATCGACTGAACACTCCTACTGTTATTAAGAAAAAAACACATTTTCTTCCTTGGCTTTGTCAACTGGTGGTTATAACATGTTCCTCCAGGCTGGAATATTAACATCAAATATACTGTCTGCCTTTTCCATGAAGTGGAGTACCATGGGCCTTGGGTGGTTGTTAGCCTCTGTAGGTCTCTGACACGGCCTATTCAGCAGCTCATTAGAGAAATGGGCTGAGCTGACTGACTGCCCCTCCTTCCTCTGCACAAACACACTCTTCCCCTGGAGACCCTGGGATTATGCGTTGGTGGCGACATGTATGGGTTTTTGGGGCCGTTAAGTGATGATTACACTCAGAAAGTGCGTTGTGAATTTCTTCTGATTGAGACTGACGGACGAGGTGCAGCCGACAGCAAAAGCAGAGCTTTCTTGTTTGGGAATAAGAGCAACAGTGAAGTGATCTTCCAACCTGGATAGAGATGTGAGGTTGAGGTTGGCCATGATAAGAACAGACAGTGAGACAGGAAGAACTAGGTGCTCTGATTAATGTGAAAGGGGGGTCTCTGTTTCTTCTCTCTGTCTCATTAACACTGTTGGCTCCAGAATCTGTTAGCTAACAGCATATATATTCCCCTGGTGGAGCCTTTCTCCTCTGAGGCTGTAATTAGGACATTTCATCCACAGCCTTTTCAACACAGCTGTCTGATTGGAGGAAAGGCCCTGCGTAATTACAGAGGCCCTGGGCCCCCGACACTGTAAACAAATCGCAAACAAGAATTTAATTTAAGGATCAACAGCCGCGCACGTGGATGCTTACATCTGATCAGACAAGTCTCGATCATGAACATTCCTGATTGGAAAGTAGAAGTTTTCTTTCTCTCACCGCAGGTAGACCTTTGAGAGGGAGGGCCGGACTACTTTGCCAGCTCTCTCATAAGCTCATTGGATTTGCTCCTGTGCCAACGTCTTACTTAATTAGCCTGCACATTTTTACGGGCATAAATCGCTTTTACATCACTGCCAACGGAGCGCACCGCAAAGTGGGTCGATCATATATTATGTTGATCCTCCTTGGCGCAGTTAAAGCCATACATTACATTTGAATTTGTCGAAGAGCTGTGGGCCCCTGGCATAATTCTTCTTTGTTGTGCTGTCAGCGCTAATCTCTCCCCAGGGGTCTCAGCATCAGCTCTCTCTTTCTCTCTCGCCACTGCCCCCAGATCGGATGAGTAAAGGGATGCGGGGATTGAGGCGAGCCAGGAGGGCACCCACACATCTCTCCATCACCCCACTGCCCCTCCCAACGCGTAAACCTGCCTCCCACCTTCTCCTCACTCCTTCATCAGCGAGCTCAAGGCCTCAACTTGGAGCATTTGTGAAGTACATGACACATTTTGAAAAATTTCAATAAACTTTAAAGCTGCACTAATCTACACATTACACTATTTTCCTATAAACAACGGATTTATAGACCACATTTAGACCACATATCAACCCACTCTCTGCAGTTCCCCTCAGCTCTACAGAGCGTTTTAGTGTCTTTCAGCTTATTGTTTTGGTTTTTCCAGTCTGAAACCTTAATGCTTTGGTTGAGTCTCACCACTCTCACCAACCCTGTTTCCAGCAGCATCTGTTTTCACCAAAAACCCACTGTACACTACCTGCTCAGCACCAAACAGCAGCAGAGGTTGATGGTAACTAAGTACATTTACTCAAGTACCGTACTTATGTACAATTTTGAGGTACTTGCACTTTACTTGAATATTTCCATTTTATTCAACTTTATACTTCTACTCCACTACATTTCAGAGATAAATATTTATATTCATTTGACAGCTACTTACTTTGCAGATTAACATTTTACATACAAAACATGTGATCAGTTTATATGTTACAATGCATTGTTATAGATTAAACTACCAACAGTTTATAAAGTAGTAAAAATGAATCGCACCTAGTCCAATTACAACATTAATATGCTGCTTACATAACGCCTCAAATCATTGTGCATAATGAGTACTTTTACTTTTGATACTTTAAGTATATGACACTTATGTCCTTTTACTTAAGTAAGAGTTTTAATAAAGGACTTTTACTTGTAGCTGAGTATGTTTGCATTGTGGTTTTAGTATTTTTACTTAAGTAGCGAATCTTTCTTCCACCACTGCCAAACAGCAGACAAAACCATGTTAACTTTATAAGGCAATAATATATCAAAGTTGTGTTTACAACTTGTCGTGCTGCCTCGGAATTGTCTAAAAAATCAATTAATGCAGGTTACCAACTGCTACAAAAGGCCACTAGATGCTCTTGGCTGAGGCAGCTGGATGTACATAAGGTGTCCATGCATCCCTCACGCAAGGGCCCATGCTCCAAAAATGACGTCATCACATAACTTGCGTCAAGTGCGAAAGCTTTGCAAATTGTTGTGGTGATTGGTTGTGTATTTTTCTAACTAGGCGACACACACTGTTTTATTTCATCATGGACGCCTTCAAAGCTGGACTGGCCGAGCAGGTATACCTTTGCAAGCACCTCTAGCCATGTGCGACCACAGGGACCGCCAAATGATTCTGAACTCATGGAGAGAGATTGCCACCACATTCCTCAGCAACAACGAGCTATAGTTGCTCGAGTGCAGCCTTGTTGGTTTGTGACGATGTTCTGGTAACACTCGTTGATTTCTTGCTTATTCACAGAATGTTTTCTTTTGTACTCCACCCGGAAAATACTGCGACGGATAGCACATTAAGCATAAACGCCTCGGTGCAAGCTCTTAGCTCACACGACATCTACAGAGGCCCGTGTCACGGTGTCTCGTTAGAGTATAAACAAGGCTTTAGTGTCCCAAATCCACACTATGAATGTACTTTAATGTATTTAAGATGTGCACTGAAGGACTTCAATGAAACTGCAACTTTGGAAAGCTGCCGCTGATGTTCAATTTGGGCAGTAAACAGAGAGAAAGAAAGATTTAATGCTTAATTACAACTAACGTAGGGAGTCATCACTCCCTACGTTAGATTCTTTTCAGCTGTGAGTACTTTATTTCCTATGTGCATTGAATTGTGGCACAATACAGTCCATAAATTAAAATCAACAACATTAAAATACCAAGCAAGTTTAGTCTGCATGCAGGTTTACAGAACACATTTAAACAAAATCTTAAGACACGCCTTTTTAACATTAAAGTGTTTTACCTACAAATTATTTTATATTGTCTTTTTAATTTGAATGTATCCTATTTTATGATATTTATCGTTGTTTTATTGTAAATGTTTTATTATTATTTGCTTTTATGTGAAGCATTTTGTGTTGCATGTTATACATGAATTGTGATATAGAAATCAAGTTTACTGTTATCATTATTATTATTACTTACAAGCTTTTTCAGGGCTTTTAACAGCATCTTATGGGCTTCATCAGCGAACGGATCTAGCACTGGTTCAGGTATATGGGGGGGGGGTGGGGAAATGGTCTTTGACTGCTTCATCAACAGTATTTTCGTGCTTGCGTGATAAGAGACTTTTTGTCCTTTTTGCATGCATATAAATCTTTGACATTTTCTTTTCAGATCACGCGTTTGTATCTCCAATCAAACCTCCCAACACCAGTGAAATTCAAACATACTGCCAGTGTTGTCTGGTCCGTTGTTCTAACTCTCTCCATCTCTCTCCCTGCTGTGTCTCTCCTCTCCCACTAGGGTGTAGTGAAGAACATGGATTCACCGTCCTCTCCGCGACCAAGATGCATACCTGCTCCAGGCTGCGCTGTTTATTCTCCTTGGATTAACTTCCCCAAACGTCCAACCTCCTCCTCCTCATCTTCCTCCTCCTCTCCCACCTCCACACAGGGAAAGAAAAACAAGTAGAGAGTCTTGGCTCTTCAGCACGTGGCAAATCTGCTCTGACTGAGCTTGTAAACACACACACACACACACACTCACAAAATCAAGGCTTTTGCCACTGCTCCTCTCCGGCCCCCTCTGCATTAGCATGGAAGTCATCCATATTGATGCTAGGTGATTCATGTGCTGCCAGCCTCTTTGTTTTATCTTTTTTTTTTCTTGCCTCCTCGCCCTCTTTACCCAGGCAAAGCTTTCTGGGGGCCAGGGGGGTGATTAAGGCGAGGAGAGATGGAGGAGTGGTCGACCGAGGACCCCAGGGTGGTGGGGGTGGAGACGGGCAGGTTTGTAGCCCCGGTCCCCCTGGTGATGAGGTGGAGCCTAATTGATTTGTCAATGTGGAGCCATCTGGCACAGAAAGATGAGGCTCCAACCTGTTCTCCTTCCTGAGGTGGGGGGGGGTGCGTCAGGAGAGACGGGTTGGATTACACACACATGACACACACACACTCCTTGGGATTTTATGATATCTCTGTCTCTTATTTTTTCACTCACACATTCACCTTTGATGAGGACAAAGTGTGTCTTCCTTGGATCGTTTGAGTGTACTGGTTTTGTCCCCCCGCCGGGCCCACAATGCCCCCCAGCACACTCCCAGTGAATGATGACGGGGACAGAAGGCATGACAGAGCCCGAAGGGGTAGACCCCCAGCCGAAAAGGAAACACACACATCTCTTATCCCTCACACAGGGGCCCCGTCGAGGATCAAAAGGTCAGGGGTGCTGATGGACACCGGCACAGAAACGAAGCCTCTGGTGTCTTAATGAAAAGAGCATGAGGAAATGGGGACAGACAGAGACAGAAGGAGAGAAGGGATGCTGCCTGCACTGATTAGGATCCCTCCTCATCATCTCGCTTTATTCCCGCCCCCCCTTCTTCCCTTCATTTCCCTCTATCACCCTTCCTCTGACTGGGAGCCTCATTTCTAGGGTCGTTTTAAAGGTTATGATAAGAAAAGCAAATGAGTGTGTCTGTGTGACAGACACTTTGAGTAATGATAGGAATTAGCTTTCATATTTGTCATTTTTGTGTATTTTAAACACAGAAATCACTGTCGGAATCT
This sequence comes from Macquaria ambigua, assembly GCA_008360985.2. NCBI lineage: Eukaryota > Metazoa > Chordata > Actinopteri > Centrarchiformes > Percichthyidae > Macquaria > Macquaria ambigua. The sequence goes on along the minus strand of VMKM01000121.1, from coordinate 249,718 downwards.
CTGTAACCTGCTCTCATTGATACTGAGAGAACACATCTCTACTGAAGAGTGATAATTCAAATGTTGGCACTTTTCACGTCATTTTAAGGAACAGGGGGGGGTGAAATGAGCCACTTTGGCATCCCCAGGGCCAAGGTGCTGATGTCTCCAAGTAAGATTTGCACATATATTTCAAGAAGTCGTGCATCACTGGAAATCTTCAGATTATTTCTAAAATTAAACACTTTCAAAAATACGAAAAATATGTCTCAAGTTGCCCAAGATGAGGGGGAAGTGTAGCCGAAGCAGAAATAGCTTTAAAAACACTGAGTGACAAGCAACAGGCACTGAAATGTTAGTGACACCTTAGCTTGATGTACATTGGAAATACACTTTACACTATACACTATAAATGCCTCCTACCTATAAAGGAGCTACTTCTCTCTTTTCTGAAATTGGTGGCTGCACTAATCAATATTTTTATTTGAACAATGGGTCAAATGACTGTGTAATGAAAGATGTGGGTCGTAGTGACGACCTCCCAGAGAATTAATACACAGCATCTCTGCAGTTCACCTCAGCTCTACGGAGCATTTTAGCATCGTTTAGCTCATTGTTTTGGTTTTTGAGGCCCGTAACTTAACTGTTAGGTTCGGACTCATCGCTCTCCTCAGCTACATTAGCAACTAGCTATTGAACAAAATGGAGCATTTAGCAGCTAAAGAGCTTCTAAAGAGCTACTTGTCTCAGGACGAGGTGGAGACCGAATCAGAGCTGAAAGGAGAGTGAATATTGGACATTAATCAGGTAGTTACAAACATGACTCCATATGAATGCTAATGTTGCTCTGTGTCTGCTGGATGTGTAAACAGGCAATATAGTTTGATTACAGGTTAGCAATATCAACTTAACAAGGCCTTACTACAGTGACACTCAATTTACGGCCCGTGGGCTAAATCTGGCCTGTGATAGGGTGCCGGGTGGCCGGCTGACCATTTTCTAATTCACAATGAAAATAAATTGATTCACACTGGGAATTTGTTGTTTATACCAATTAGAAAATGTTCAATAATGTCTCTTGGCTGTTAAAGTTGCATATTAGCCTATTAGCGATCTGTGCAGTGCACGTGGTGACACTTCACGTACACCTGACCTGACAATTGCTGTATGCGAGGTTGCTAATATCAGGCGGCATCATGAGTTAAAGCTTGCTAGCTTCAGTGCAGCGTTCCTGTCTGGTAGCACCGTAAGATATCTGATAAATATTATTAATGTTTGTTTATTAACTGGCCCTCTCATTTTGCAAAAAGTGGCAAAAAAACTTCTGAAGCTTTAAATCAATATAGCCAGCCTTGTGTCTGTTAGGGGGATATCCTCTTATAATTATATATTATATGTTTATTAGCTTTTGTACTGACCTTCCTTGATTATAAATGCAAAGTAATTTCCATATTTTATGCTCTACCTACTGAGACTGACCTCATCCGCATAGTTCAGTATTTTGGCTTCATAATACCTGGTCACAAAACAAATGTAAGAATTGTCTTATTCATATATATACATATAACATTTCATTGTGATTCAAGATTTTCTGTCTGTTCCCCTGTTGTGTCTCACAGCACAGACAGAGACAATCAGATTCTGGTTCAAATTCATACAACTTACTCTAATTCTGTGTCTGTTCTTGCTCAGACACAACAAGTATGACATAAAGATTAAAAAACATTAAATAAAATCCCATGGAATGAAATAAAACACGTTTTTGTTTTAATTTAAATTACCACATACATTGTGCTCACAACCAATTAAGTCTGTAGTTTATAAGGGGTGGCTTAAATTACCACTTTTCTCTATGTGGTTCTCTTTTGTTTGAGAAAATTCTACCATGTTTTAGCAAGACTGAAAAAACACTATTAAAGCCACTTAAAAAATGCATTACCATCAAACCAAAAACCCACTGTGGCTTTTAGTTTCTGACTTTTTTGTTGCAATGTATTCACCCATAAGTGATGATATGAAATTATCACAAACAAGACTCTCTCTCTTAGTTTCTGTCTCTAATTAGCAAACAGAGACTCCTTTCATTATTTGCACTTTTTTACGCTGTTACGTAAAAAGCTCAGGAGCCTCTGGAGCCAGTGTCTTAGACACAACAGCAGCTGAGCCGGAGCTGTGAGTCTCTGCTGTTAGCAGAGGGGAGGAACACCAAAACTGTTGATAATCGCTGGATTCAAAACAACAGGTTCTGTCCAAGCCTCTCGGCCCGCTTAGCTGGAGGAGGAAACCGCATATTTGAGGGTGAAATGTGTGTGAGGAGGAGGACAGGAGTGAATGGACAAAGTCTGCGAGGGAGTGAGCAGGGTGTGGAAGTGCAGAGAGGTAAATGGAGGACAGGAGCTTAGGTATTGGTGGAAAGGAGGGGTAGTTGGTGATGACTAAGGTTGCCAAAGCTCTGAACAGCCCCTCTTTTGCTCTGTTCACATGAAACATGCACACACATCCAACACATCCACATCTCCCAGCGGAGTCAGACAAAGGCCAAGGTTAAAGGTCATCTCTACTGAGGCGTGTCCACCTGGGGAGGAACCAAAGGTTGAGCACAGCGGGATGGAGGTAGTGGACACATTCCTAATAGGAGCGACGGATGATGGGGGGGGGGCTGCAAACACAGTGCAGAAAAAGAGACGAGCAGATTGAAAACCTGTCAGGGGCGAGGCGACCTGAAGATGAGGGGGCTGAGAGCTGGTTTATCTGAGTTCAGCTGTCGGCTGCTGAGTGACTCGCAGCCCCCAACTACATCTGGATGTTTGCTCCATGACTTTTCTCATCTCTCTCCGGTTAACAGAGCACTTCTACCCTCAGAGACATGGCTGGAGCAACCATTTTAGAAAAACTGAGGTCACCCTACCCTACCTGAAATTTCTCTAAAAATTTCTACTGATCAATATATTTTTCCATGTTTAATTCACTCAACTGTAATTTTGTAATTAATAATAATAACTGTAATAATAACAGTTGCATGTTGAGAGTTTCTTTACCTGATCTCCTAAAAGCTGATTTTAAAGGGTGTTCTAAGAACACATTCTGATGGGAAGAATTGTTGAATTGTTGTATTTGTTTGTTTAATATCATCATAATTCGCTTCATTTCATTCATTTCTTTCTCTTTGACCATGGCAAAGTTTCCACCAGCCCTTAGTGAATTTAGCTTTTTGAAAAAAAATCCACAAACTTGGAAAAAAAAAAAAACGTGAAAATGGTGCTCTCAAATTGTTGGGTGGTTAAGGAAATGATGCTTTTTGAAACGTTGATGTAGGATGTTCAGTGAGGAAGAGAAAAAGCTTTTTACAATTGTTAAGTCACATTTCTCTATAAGTGTTTCTCTGTGCAGTTCTCTTTACCGACATGCAGCGCAGCACAACAGCTCATCTCACATCCAAAATGCACTAATGCAACCAAACACTTCATACACATCTCAGGATCAACTCATGTACCAGAACACTGACAGCACTCATTATATACTGACCATAAAAATCACAAACTACAGGTAGCATTACAATTAGTGTCACTATTGTCTTTGTAAAAGCATCTTTTATTTATTTTATTTATAGAACTGTGCTGCCTCACAGTAAATGTCACAGAAAATTAATTAGAAATGCTGGAATATGCTTCAATGGGCTTTTTTTGTTGTTGCCATTTTTGCACAGAGTAATTCCAAGGTCACAAAATGAAATTAAAGTAATTCCAGTAATGCAATACAAAACTACACATATTCACTATACACACTTGTATAGGATAGCGGCAGATATATACAACAGTGCTAGTCAACCCTGCCTTCTGCATTTGGCCACAAGTTCTCATCCACATCCCACCTTCTGTCCTCTCTTGCAGTACACCTGGGAAAGGATCTTTTTGCATGTCTGATCCATCCCTGGCAATCTTCTGCAGATATATCCAGACATCCAGCATTCATTGCATCCAAGAGGAACATCTGATCATGAGGCTGGTGGTGAAAGACTTTCCACCTCCATGAGGAAAAGAATCCCTCTATGGGGTTGAGGAATGGAGAGTAAGGTGGAAGGAAAAGTGACACCATCCTGGGATGGGCTGTAAACCACTCTGTGACTGGAAGAGATGGTGAAACACCACATCGCCCCATACAACTGCAAAATGTTCTGGATTCCACCTCACTTGTCCCCTTTCACCACCTGGCACAAGTCTTTCATAGAGGTCATGAAGGAATAAAAATAGACACTCAGTGTCCCAATTAGGAGTTTATGCATTTTTTTAAATTTTCTTTTTAGTTATGTTAGGTTTTGGATGCAACTTTAACAGTTTTGACAAGTATGTAAAGTATTTTGACAGTGCTATGTAAACGTGTGCAAAATGAGTTTTTGTGGTGGTTGAGTTTGAGTGAGAAAACAGTTCATGAAATTTGAAAGATGTAGTCAGTTGATGCATTTTGTGTCAAAGCAGTGAAAAGTGATCCACAGTTTAGTCCACACTGACGTCTGCTGTGCTGTGTGAAGAGATTTGAAAAAGTGAACTCATAGAGAGAAAAGTGACTTAACAATTGTAAAAAACTGTAATGAGGATGCACAGTGTCCATACACAATTTGGAACAATTTGGGCATTATCACCTTTTTCTTGCTTTTGTCAGTGAAACCTGGCCTGCCTACAAAATCTACAAGAGTCTAACAAGAGTCTATAGCCACGCTAGCAGCTCTGTGGGTCTGTAAGCTGCCAGTTTGCTTCTTCAGAAGTGCTTGTCAGGTGGTCGAATAGGTTCGTAAACCCCCTCCCCCCCACACCTTTCTGATGTCAGATTAGGGGGTGGGGGGGGCTGTGTCCAACCATTTCTGTAACTTTCTGAAACTGACGATCCAACATTCACACCCACTTTACGCAGTGATTGGTCAGCTGTGTAGAGGTGAGAAAGGAGCCAGGGTTTGAACCTGGTCTCTCTCAGACCTCTTTTTTCATTCTTAACACAACTATTTTACCACTTTTCAGGAGTGCAACACTATGAATGTCTACGAGGAGAGACTGTCTGAAAAGGTGAGCCGTTATCCCCACATTTAAACAATATTGTATCTACCCCCTTTCTATAACAGCTGGCTTTTCACTCCACCTTCCAGTATAGCCGTTCAGATCAGGTATGAACACTTTTGATTTCCAACGTGGTCGTTCTGTTAACCTGGCCATTAGGCACAACGACTTTGAACTAAATGCTAACGTCAGCATGCTAACACCAAACACAAAGTGCAGCTGAGACTGATGGCAATGTCAGTAGTTCTGGAGGTAATTAGACAAATTTAAATTTTCACCTAATGATGGCACAGGAATCACCAAAATGATTACATTTCAACCTGCTTGAACCTTTAGTCAAGTCTTAAGGTATTTACTTGGAGGGCACCCTTCATGGCAGAGTTTTAAAGTACTTATTTTGGTGACATCCTTGATGCTGGTCAATTGTTGCTGTGGTGTTTTCTTTTGTCTGTTCAGTCATGGAGGCTGTCGCTGCTGCTACTCAGATCTTCACTTCCAGACAAACTGCTGCTGCAGGTAACAAATGAAACAAATCATTCCCTTCTGTGCTGGAGCATTTTCCTAAGAAAGACCTACCTGACCTTTGGTTTTTAAAACAGCACATGTAAGCTTTCATAAATTGACTTTTGGTTATACCATCAGGTTCTTTGGTTTGGTGTATATATATATATCGGAATATATATATTTCAGAATATTAACAGAATGCGTTCTCCTCTGAGCCAACAGCTGACGAAGAGGAAGATGTCTGATGAATATAATGGTGACAGTGAAAAGAAGAAGTGAAGCTGTTTTCTTTAGATTTTCATCATAAACTCATAAGGAAGTCACAGATGAGGACTCGACTCGACTTCTGCCTGTAACCAGAAGGAGCACCACCTCCTCTGTAGTGACCAGGAATAAGGAGGAGAATATATTGTTTGGTTACAGCAGAGAGGGCGTTTGTCTCATTTGCTCCAACAGACATCACTAAGTGAACGACACAAAGGCAGTGAGATATACTCACACACAGGACAAAAAAGTGAACATTTAAGGGAGTGTAAAGAGATGTCACGCCTTTTTATGGGCTTATCCACTGACCTCCAGCAGCCAATCAGGCGGCAGCTTTTGGAGACGACGCTTGAATGTCCAGGCTTTTCTGAGGAGGACGGGACAATGGGATTACACAGCACACACACACACACACACACACACACACACACAGCGGAGACACAGGAGAGAGGAGAAATTGATATTTGTGTGTGTGTGTGTGTGTGTGTGTGCATGCTTTCCTGTGTGTGTGGGAGGACCAAAGCATACAAGAGTGGGTAGTTGGGTGGAGGTGTGTTACTTACGACATAGTGCAGTGTGTGTATGTTTGTGTGCAGGCAAGTGGGTGGTAGCTTTTCAAAGAGCAGACCATTTAATTGAATTCTGTGCAGCTCCTTGTTATTCTAGTCATGACTGAGAGCCGCTCCATGTTGTCCCAGCAGTGTGGGAGGGCCGGCCGTACCTGCAAACACTGGCTGGTTTGCACTCTCTCTCTCTCTCTCTCTCTCTCTCTCTCTGTGTGTGTGTTTGTGTGTAGAGGCCGGGGTTGTGAGGTGATTGTGGTTGCGCTGGTGTTTTTCTAGCGCAACTCGAGTCCCGATGTGGTAACGAGGAGGGGAAGTGGTGAAAGTCAGCCCTGAACCTCACCCTGAAAAGAAAGCATGAAACTGCCAGAACATTAATACAAAATATATGTGAGTGTGTGTTTGTGTGTGTGTGTGTGTGTGTGTGAGAGAGAGAGAGAGAGAGAGAGAGAGAGAGAGTGGAAGTGAGAGTAGAGATTTGAGAATGAGTGCATGTAATGCTATCAACTCATTGTCCTTTTTACAAAGCGATCCAAACTGCACAAAAGAGGACAAAATAACACAGTTACTAACACACAGTTTCTAACACACATTCACTAATAGTAAAGATACGCTGTCTAATTAAATGAATAGAGTCTCAAAGCAATTACAAGCTTAAACGATGATGCATAAATTTCATTTATAGATAGATTTCACCAGGGCTTATCTCTGAGAAACACTGTAATAGGATTCAGCTGGAAGGCAAGAGAAGAAAGATGTGTGGACAGGGGGGTGTGTGTGTTCTAGAGGGAAGTGAAGCTTTATTTGTGATTGAGGTGATTGGTAAAAGGTGACCAGGATTCAGGATAATGACTCCCCGCAAAACAAGGACACCTAAAACCTTAGTGGATCACAACATGGTTAACGATTGGTTTCATATTACTGTAGGTGAAGGGTAATTCTCCAGGGAGATGTTTAAGGTACGAGCTAAATACAGCACAATGACAATCCAATCAACCCTTTACTCACACACACACACTCAAGGATGTTCTCTCTGACCTCCTCAATTGTTGACCCTGGAGTCCTTTGGCCGCTGCAATTGGAAACATGCTTGTGTTTTGTGCATGTGTTGCAGATTGTTTCTTAAAATCAAAGGAAACCGGATGATAAAAGGGAAGGAGTCACTGTTGAAAAGTGGCAGTAACTTAGAAATCTGTCCTTTTATTATTAGGTGGAATTTTAATAGAAATGCCCTAAAGCAAGCCAGACGTGTAATATATGCATCCCTTTATGGTTTTCATAATGAGAAATTAAAGAGATTTCAATACTGGACTGACCAATAACTTTTTTCCCCTCTACATCTCTTATAACATGTTATGTTTTATGTTATGTTATACTTTTTATTTTATGTAATGCATTATTTCATAACATAAGCAAAACATAACATAAAACATAATAAAACATACATGACATGTTAAGTTTTATGTTATGTCATGTTATGCTTTTTATATAATGTTATTTTACATTTTTAATGTTATCTTACGCTTTTTTGTTATGTTATGCTTTTTACATGTTATACTTTTTATTTTATGTTATGCTTTGTTTCATAACATAACAAAACATAATAAAAACACATGTTATGTCATGCTTTTATTTATATGATGTTATGCTTTCTATGTTATGCTTTGTTTCATAAATTACCAAAGAATAACATTAAATAAAACATAGCATTTTATGTTATGCTTTTATGTCATGTTATGCTTTTTTATGTTATCTTATGTCATGCTTTGCATGTTGTGCTTTGTTGCATAAAAAAACAAAGTATAACATAAAACAAAACATAAGAAAACATGTTATGTTGTGCTTTATTGTTGTTTATTGTTATGTTAATGTACACATATAATAGGAACTAGTGCATGTACTGTAGGATAGAGCCAATCTCTTTGCTATGAATTTCTGACCAACCTGTGGGCTTCTTAATTATTCACCCAAGAGAAAGTCAAATTAATAACAAGTCCACTGATTGTTGAGATTAACCAATTCATTCAATTTTTAATTATATACTGATAAGCTATATTACTTATTATATACAAGTGTAAGCCATAAGTCATACCATACATAGAATCTTAAAATCCAATGTTGTAAGATTTGGTCATCAAGAATTAAGTTAAAAAATGTATCAGGAAGTCATGTTTTGATTGTGACTTGAAAGTGTAATTGTGTTATATTTAGAATGGTTTCCTGTGTCACAGGTTACATACACAGGTAAATAAACTGATTTTCAGTTACGTATGAGCTTATGCTGACCGGTGTGTTAAAATGGAGCTCTGAAACAGCAATTTGTCACATCAAGTGGCATATTAACCTGCCCCTTTACACATATGCACTTCCACACACACACACACATAATGTCTCTGTGTATGTTCTGCTATTTAGTGGTTGAGTAAATGAACATGATATTTAAGTGACTGCTATTTCCTGAGCGCAGGCTTTTCTTTCCTCCTCCTCCTCCTCCTCCTCCCGGCTTTTCTCTAAATTTCCCCGGGGAGCTTCAGCCCCCTGGGTTTGGCTCAGTGTCAGAGTCCCAGCAGCCATGATACTTCATCAGACTTTTGCACCATTATTGGCAAGAGCACTCCATATCCTCTTAGCAGTTATAGCTTTTCAATTTTCCTTTAAAATGCTGAGCCCAGCAGAACATATGGCAATATCTTGGCTTTAAGTCCTGAATTGGACTGAAAGCCTGTAAAACAGCCCTGCATGTTGAACATGCAACCACAGGCTACACATTCTGACCTTTTTGGAGTTTCAGAGCAGCTACTGTGACCACTGTTAAAGGCATTTATAATAGGCACAATTACAAGATGCTGTTGGAACAGTTTGACACAGTAATGTTATGGTGTGAGCTGTCCTATAAAGCATTATTCCACCACCAACCCCCTCTTCCAAGTGTCTCTGGGGACCCATTCAACATGATGGTAGGGTCAAACCTTCTGTCACACAGTCTTCCACCAACACACACATACAAACACACTCTCCTGCCAGCTCAGGTAGTTACAGTTGTACAACTGCAAAGACTGCTCGCACTCCATCCACAGACAATAAGAGGCGTCCCACTCACACCTGCTTTCCCTTAAAACAAAAACACCAAATGAGCAGCACCTTGAGCAGACTCAAGGACTTTCCTGAAAATGTCCACAAACACCCTCCTTTGGAAGCAGAGTGAGTCAGTGCTTCTGGGAAGACATAAAACATCAGAGAGAGAGAGAACTATCAAATATGTTCGCCAGCTATTGTATCATTTTCAGCTTCTCAACAGACTATGGATTTTTAGTCCATTCCATTACTAATTCATGCTGGTGGAGGGGCTGGGAGTGAGGGGGGCAGGAGGAGGGTTGACCCTCCTGGAAACCTAATCTGGATCAATAGAGTTGACCTTGAGCTGGGCTGTTAACAGGCAGACTGGACTGAAAGGGGGGTTCTGACTAATCACTAAGCGGTATACAGGTCCTTTATTCATATAGTCAAATACTGGAGTTTAGTTTAAAAGAGTAGCTCGACATTTTGGGAAATGTGCTTATTTTCTTTCTTAAAGAGAGTTAGTTGAGAAGATTGATGCCTGTCTGTATGCTGAATATGAAGCTACAGCCAGCAGCTGGTTAGTTTAGCTTACCAGGAAAAGCTAATTAGCTTAACCACTAGCTTAGCTAACAAGCTAAAAAATGTGCCTACCCTCACGTTATATCTCCTATATCCATACAAAAAGCGTAAGAACAACACCCTGTTGTTTTATGGAAGGGTTATGTGCCAGACTATTTCTTGGCCGGGTGCAGTCACTTCCTGGAATCTCTCCCCCTACTTCCAGTCTTTATGCTAAGCTAAGCTAACCGGCTGCATGCTTCATATTTAACATACTATTGATCTTAAAGCAAAGAAGCCTTTTTTCCCAAAATGGGAAACTATTTCTTTAACCCTTTTGTTCTCCTGGCATTGACTTTGCTTCATCATTGTTTGGGGCCTCACATACCCCATTAGTGTATGTAAAAAAACAGTGACCTTATTAAAACCGAATATAGAAAATGACTACAGTGGTAACGCTTATCTTTGCCACAAACTGGGTTTGCAAATTTGGTGACAATTGTGTGGAAATTAGTATAATGCATTAATTACACCAAATACCTCATGTTTTATAGGTCATATGGGCCATGCACGCACAAATATATTTTCATTTAGTTAATCAAAAAGTCATTCACAAAGACATCTACAGTATGTTATGTTGCATAGTTACAATACTTATGTTTGGGGTCAGTTATAAACCCGATAGCGGTCTAACTCCCTGTTAGACTCTTATGAACAAACTGTTAAAAAACTCCAATAATACAAATTCAAGAAGACTAATTTGGGATTTGGGAGGGTAGTGCAGTGTAAAAATCCCTGTTAACACCAGTCACAGATATAGAGCATTTGAGCATCCATTGTATTTACAGCTGGTCTCTCTGAGACTGTCACGACCCCTCCTCCGTGATTCCTGACTGTGACTCCTGCCTGTTGTGAGTGAGTGTTTTGGTTATTTTCAGCCTTTATTGTATGTGTGTCTGGTGTGTTTTAGTTTTGTCTGTCTGCTTGTTCCCCGTGCCCTCCGTCTCTCTCGCTGCACACCTGCCCATCGTCTGGGATCAGCACACCTGCCTGCTATCAAGCCATCACCACTTGCTACAAGAAGCTGCACCTACAGTCAGTCCCCTTCGGATCGTTGTGCCATTCAGGGTTTGTTAATGTGCCACACTTCGTTTTGCCTGCCTGCCTTGTCAGTCTTTGTTTTTGTGTCTGCTTGCCAGTTAGCCTTACACCTGTCGTCCCGGCCTCCAGGATTACCTGCCTGCCTGCCCGCCTGCATTGCCACTTTGCCAAGCCCGCCAGCTAGCTCTCATCCTTGGGAATCCCTTTGCCAAGCCCCCTCCTGGATTACTCCCCCCTCACCTCAGCCCCATACTAGCCACCATCTCACCTTTCCTGCCTGCCTTCACAATAAAAGACTTGTTTTTTCACCTTACCTGCTTGTCCGGTGTCTGCATTTGGGTTCAGCCATAGTTCGTGACAGAGACCCCAAATAGAAATAATGTGACATTTTCTGTAGCACACTTCTTAAACAAGTCACTGTTTCAAAATCATGTTTATGAGCAATTCTCTTAAAATGAGGAAATGTCATGAAGTATCAAGCTGATAAAACAATGTTAAGTATGTTTTTTGAGCTGGTATAGAAGGACCCCAAACAGAACATTCAGCTTAAATATTTAAATTGTGTTCTGAACCTTTTTCGTTTCTTTTTACATTTTTGAAGTGGTCCCTTATGGGATTTTATGATGTAATGTTTACTTGAATATTGGCAGTGTAAGCAACAACTTCATATTGTGTGATTTTAAAACTGTCAATAACAATATCATAACAAACCCAGCAGCTTGTAATTGATGTATTTTATTGTGAGATGGGGACTCATAAAAAAATGAACAAAAAGAAAACAAACAAAAAACAATCACTATAAAAAAAGATGAGGGTGTTAAAAGGGGGAGGGGAATATAAAAGCGGGCATGGTCTTGACACTGACATATAAAGTAACAAATTGGCACAAATAAAAAGATAAGAACATACGTCAATATTATTTTGGCTTGGCAAAAAGGACAGTTTGTGTGGTTAAGGATAATCCTTCAATAAAACAGCACACACTCATGCTATTAGACATACTATTAGTTTTCAAAAGTTCAGTAGCTTTATATTAGAGAGGGGAAAGAAAACTAAACTAACATGAGAATGGATGCAGAGAGGTCACAGGTTCCAATTTTCAGGCTTGCAGGGTGCGAGTTTCTTTTTTCACAAAGAAAAACATCATTTTGTTTGTTCGAAAAACATACTTCAGTATGTTGGAGTCTCATTTTTCCAGGCTTGTAGTTATTTGCCTTTGAATCATTTTTTTCCATACTAAAATATATTATCGTATTAATACAAACTACAGTATTGTACACTACATAGTGTAATAAATAACCATAAAGAAATATAAAAAATAAGACACATAAATATAAAAGTTCTCTATGACTAAACAGACATACCCATCTCCTTGGGGGTGGGGATAATACTGCCATTGCTGAAAACATACAGTACACACACTGAAACAGAACATTAACCAACATAAGAGACATAAAATAATACTGACAGGTAAAAACATTGTTGAATTAAACTCCTGGGATTCATATTTGCCTACATTTTGTTACCTGAAAAGACATCTGAGCGTTTCATGGTGTGTTAAACAAGTGCACTGAATAAGCTTTATAAAGGCAGGACACAATTAGAAATCATACTTCATCATCATCCATTAGAAAACATGTGCATTGTAATTCCTTTAGCCGCTCAGATTAGAAATAAAAGCAACTTATCTAAACTCTATGATACATGAATATGTGGTAGGCTAAACTCTACGCTCTCAGGTGTGGTGATGAGCCAGAGTCAACAGTATTCCGGCTTATTGGTTGATCTGGGACCCGGCAATACCTGATCAGAGCTGCTAAGCTTCAACAGCAATATTCAATGGCACTTTTGATATGCATGTTTCTCATGTTTCAGTTAGATTTTTTGCATATGGCTCGGAGTGGGGGGGTAGGTATAGGGAGGGTCAGACAGTTTTTTACATCCCCTTTCTGCTCGCTCTGAACATTTAAAGCAATAGTTTTAACCTTTTGGGAAAACACGCTTATTTGCTTTCTTACCGAGAGTTAGATGAGAAGATCGATACCACTCTGGTATCTGTCTGGTAAAAACGAAGCTACAGCCAGATGGTTAGCTTATTTTAGCATAAATACTAGAAAGAGACAGAAGTCAGAAATACATGCTTTACCACCACCTACTGGACTGGAGTGTGGAGCAAGAAATAACTGCTAGCTTTAGCAGCTTTAGATTTAGCTTTAGCTAGCTGTTTCGGTCTTCATGCTAAGCTAAGCAGCTGCTGTCTGCAGCCGTAGATTTATCGGACAGATATGAGAGTGGCATCGACCCTATCATCTAACTCTCACCAAGAAAAGGAATGAACATATTTTCCAAAGTGTTCAACTGACTATAAAACACTGATTTGTAAAAGAAACTTTGACATCAATGTGTCTGAAAGTCTAAAAGGAACTAAATGACCCGCCCACTCTCCATTGTTTTTCTTCTTAAGGCTCACAATCCAATCAAAAGAACATGAAAAAGAAATGTATTGCTAACATCTGCTAGCGTGATGGCGTGGTATATCTAGTGCGGTAATACTGAAGGGTAGACACAACTAAACTGCTCAATCCATAGGTAAACCAAGCCACTTGTAGTGCACAGGATTTTCTCATTTTCCTTCCAACTTAATAAAATACTGACTTTTTTTGTTCATTGGCAATAAAAAGGTATAGAAATATCTCCCAACTGTACAGCTTTTAAAGGTTAAAATATGAGTGATAAAATTAGTAACACTGATAAAAAGAAATGACCCAAGGTGTTTTAGTAATAAAACATTATCTAAAACGTGTCGGCTCTAGCTTCCAAAGTCTGTATAATGCATTTACTTCGTTTGTTAAAATTCATGTTCGTCTTCATCTTTTTCTTTACAAATGGATTTTTCTGACAGTGAGAAATCTCTTTCATGTGGAAAAGTCACTAGTATTTTTTCAGGCACACCTGGATTTCTACACAGTAGTGAACTGAAACGAACTGTCAGAGTGACCAGACATCATCTTCTGCGTTCTTCCTCTGCACGGGGAGAGGAGGAATCTGATTGTGTCTCGTGGAGGAGTCTGAATCCTCTTTTAGTCTGTATCTACTTTCTCCAGCGGCGCCTGCTTCTAGTCTTCAGAAACCGCATTTGTTTCGGCTCCACTCTCCTCTGAGACCTCCCCCTCTGTTTTCCCCTCTTCTGTCACCCCTTCTTCTGTTTCCATCGCCTCCTCTTCCTCCATCTTGACTTCCTCCTCTTCCTGAATGCTCCCGAGCACCTCCTCCTGCCTTGTGTCAGCCTCCTCTTCTTCCTCTTTCACCTCTATCTCTGTCTTCTCCTCCTCTCCTCCTCCCTCCACCAATACTCTCTGTATCTCCTCCTCATTCCTCTCTTCCTCCTCCTCTTCCTCATCCCCTCCTTCATCCCCTATCTGCACCACCTGGATGTCATTCATGTCCACCGCACCTTCCTCCTCCTCCTCCTCATCTTCCTCACTCTCCTCATCCTCTCTGGTGCTGCTTCCTCGCTCGTCTGAGTCCAGGTGGGACGGGGCCAGGCGCTGCCTCTGCTCCCGGCTCAGGGCCTCTATCTCTGCCTGGGCCTCGCTGTCCTCCTCGGGGCTCTCCCGGCCTCCGCCTTGGCTCTGTGTCTCCTTCTTACAGTAGGAGTAGCGGTGGTTCATGTGCTGGGAGTAGGAGCCTGAGTGGGAGAAGCGCTTGCCGCACTTGTCACACTGGTACGGCTTCTCCCCCGAGTGGAGCCGCATGTGTTCGATCAAGTGGTGTTTGTGTTTGAAGGCCTTGCTGCAGATGCCGCACTCATGAGGTCGCTTCCCTGCAGAGAAAGAGAAAATAAATATGTATCAACATCTCTGTTTAAGAAAAATGAAAATGCTGTTGAGTAAAAAAGCTCAGACATGGGAGGAAAACAATAAACACTCTAGTGCAATCGCAGTAATTCCCCCACATTGTTGCGTGAAAGGTTGAGAGGCCCATAACAGTATCTATCATCAATGTATCCAAGGAGAACATTTCAAAACAATACAACAAAATCACAACAATTGTGCTTAAAAACCTTCAAGGAAACTTTATCCAGGCAGGGAACAGCTAGTTTCACCTAGGATGAGGTCATTTGGAGCTGAAAACTATGGTTGCAAGCCAAGTATCAGAGTAATAAAGAAAAAAAAAGAAAAGAATAACTAAAACTCTGAAAGCGTTGACCTGCACTTGGCCACGGAATCATCATCTGAGCGATCCAAATCACTACCAGAGCTCGCCTCTTGCAACATTTGGTGCTTCACATGAGAAGCTGGCAGTGCAGAGGTGGGGAGTTGGCAGAAAAAAATTCTCAGACCTCTTCTGTGCATGTTGAGTAATACCTGCTGGATTGGAGGTGTCCACCCTTCTTTACGCTGTTGCTCAAAATCCCCTTTTGCTCACACTCTGACTCATCTTTCCCAGGACCCAACAGTGTGTGATGGTGAGACAAGTTCCAGTTCTGTGTTTCTTTTAAATTCAGAGTCCATCTGTTATTTTTGGCCGTGTCCGTGTGTAGGCCTGGGAAACACATGAGAGTTTGTATTTACCTGTGTGTTCGTATTTGTGTCTCAGCAGCGAGCTGCTCTTCTGGAAGATCTTGTCGCACAGGTCGCAGGCGTACATCCCGCTGTCCGTCTTCTTCATCTTCTTCCTCTGAGGGCCCGAGTCTGAGTCATTCTGCTCCTCCACGGACACGCCCTCTGAGCCAGTGTCCTGCTTCTCCTCCTGGAGAATATGAGAATTCACAGATGTATTGGTAGGAACTCAAAGTGACGTTTTTCCGTTTGTTTTACAGCAAAAAGACAATGAATGACACAGAAAAGTACCAGTACCACTGAACAAATTGTGTGTGCATTGCAGGAAATGATGCCGTGTCCTACTCATAGCTCTCTCTGGAGGCAGTTGTGAAATTAAAATAACTCTGAATTTTCAGGTTATAGGTGAGCAAAACCACTTTCTTTCTCAATCTTTTCCTTGGCCCGAAACATAACCATATCCTGTTCACATGAGCAGACCTACAGTTTTTTCCTGTTGCCTGGGCTGGTAAAACCTCATCCACTGATGCAGCGAAAGAGGATATGAGGCAATATTAAAGAGAAGATATATACACAGGGCTCTTTTTTTACAAGGCAGGTCTATGCCAATCCACTTAACATGAAAGTATAATACAACAACAATAAATCAATGAGGCAGGCAGAGGTGTGCCGTTTAAACAGATTCCAGCAGATCAATAGGGGCTCTGCAGTAAAGTGCAGCCTCCTGTCCTCATGGTGACAACCCAGGAAGATCACTCACACACCCAGAGAGATCTACATCCATCATTACGGGGCCATTAGGTGTCTGCACAATGAAGAACTATTAAGGGCTATTATTTTTACAAAGCGCTGAATTCTGACATTTCTGTATATGACTTATTGATTAGATTTTGGATGGTTTCAGACTATCTATCATGTTCTGGGGATTTTGAACAATATGAAGTAATGATCTGGACTGAAGGGTTTAACTGATCGCTCCAAAAAGAGAAAAGCCAACTTGATGCTAATCCACTTGCTACTCAAAATGGCTACCAGATTAGACACTGAATCCTTTCCTGCATGCTGTAAATCAACTGGTTTACAAAATAAGAATTTCAGAGTCAAACCTGTTTGCTGTGGCTGACCTCCAATGACACTAGAGGAACAAAAACTAACTCTGAAATACGGAGGAAACTAATAAAACTGAGAACATTCTAAAATAACTTCCTCCCTTGTATACAGTAGGCCACACAGTAGCTGAGGAGTACAGACACGGTGAATAAAAGTCATAGTTTGACATTTTGGGAAATATGCTTTTAAGCTTTCTTGGTGAGAGTTGGATGAGATTGATACCACTATCATGTCTGTACAGTAAATATAAAGCTACCACTAGCCACTTAGCTTAGCACAAAGACTCGAAACAGCTAGCCTGTCTCTGTACAAAGGTAACAAAATCTGCCTTCCAACCCCCTTTAAATTCGACGAATTAACAAGTTATATGTGGTTGCCTGGTAAACCCACAACATGGATTAAACAAACAAGTAAATAATTACATGTTTATTAGTGACCCCTTCGAGGTGCTGGTAGGCGGATTTTGCTAGCCTAGCTAGCTGTTTCCCCCTGTTGCCAGTCTTTGTGCTAAGCTAAGCTAACAGGCTGCTGGCTGTAGTTTCATATTTAGCGTACAGATATGAGAGTGGTATCGATCTTCTCATCTAACTCTGAAAAAAAAGGAAAGCATATTTCCCAAAATGTCAAACTATACTTTTAACAAAGACAGGAAAGCTCAACTGTTGCTAATTTACGGGACAGAAATGGTTGCACACCTTCACTCCGTTGAGGTGGATGGTTTCCTGCGTCTCAGTCCCCGCAGGGCTGTTTGCTGTAGTGGTATAGGTGTAAGCCAGCTGGGGGATCAGGATAGTCTGTTTGTTGTTAGTGGCTAGTGCCCTTAGACATTGCATTGTGGTCACAATGTCGAGGGGTTTGGCACTTGGCTGGTTGGCGTACAGTGCGATGGGGCCAATGGCTGAGAGTGGCGATGCCTCTTTCTTTGTGCAAGTTAAGTTTAGGGGTTCATCCACATTGGTAGAGCCAGGGGAAGGGGAGGGGTAAACACGGGCTTTAGCTACCACTCTCTCTGCTTCCTCTCTGGTGGGCTTTGGCAGCGACAGGTCTAGGGGTCCCTCAGTGCTCTGGGGAGGCTGGGCTGGGATGGGACCACCAGCTGTCAGGTTTAGTGGCGAGGGGGAGGCCGGTGAGCTGTGTGTGCCATTGACCTCCGCTGGGGTGGCCTCTGTAGGGCTATCCTGGGTCACAGAAGGGCTCATATTGGCTGTGTCCTTCCCTGGGACCAGAGACACCACACTGTTAGCTTCACAGGTGTCGTCTTCCTCTGAGGGAGGTGTTGGAGCACCCAGTGATATCTGACCCTCCTGCATTTTGTCAAACCACTTCTTAACCACATGGATTGGCAGGCTGACTGAGTCAGAGATCTTAGCCAGCTCATCCTTGGTGGGCTCTGCATTTAAGGCAAAGTAGGCCTTGAGCAGGGACAAGAGGTTCTTGGGCTGGTTGCAGAGCCCCCCATCTGACAGCAGGGCAGCAACAGCAGACTCAGACTTATCCAGGCCTGCTCCGTTCAATCTGACACCATCCTTCTTGCAGTGCTTGAGGGCATGGAGTGCTTCCAGCCCACCGGGACAGTTATCACACAGGAGACAAGTTTTAGTGGTCTTTTCCTCTTTTTCTTTAGTCTCATTGGGCCTGGTGCCTCTGATGGTAAGATCTTCTGGGAGTTTCTGGGACTTGAAGGTGTCAGTGGTGGTCTGAGCTGGTGAGATTGGCTCAGGCTCTTTCTTCAGGTTTTGGGCTGTGAGCTGGCCCTGGTTGGGGTCCAAACTGTAGTTGATAATGATTTTTGCATTTCCATCCTGACCCACAATAGGCAGACTGATGGCTGAGATGAGCTGCTGCTGCGGGGGATGGAGCATTCCAGTGGTTAACCCCGAGTTTACCTGCCCCTGGCCTTTGGCATTGCTTTCCAGCACCTGGCGAATGACGTTACCGTCCACCGCCACTTTGAGAGCATTCTGCAGGTCTGCCAGGTTGATGCTGATGGGCGACACCAGCCCCACAGTGGGCAGGACCACGGCCTGCACTGTGCCCTGCAGAGGAGCTGCAGCCCCTCCATTGAAAATTCCACCGTTCATGGCGGTCACAGCTGGGGATGTTATCACCGTTGTCTTGTAGTCGTAGTCCAATGGCTCAGTCTTGATCTGGTTGAGAGGGAGCTGCTCTTGCAGGGGCTTGCTGTGCTCCAGCTTCTCTCTAATCTGGGTGCGGAGGACTGAGGGCGGCGTGGGCAGCACTGGTGATGGACCCTGGGTCTGGGTTTTGGCGTTCCCCAAGCGTGGTCTGCCGTTTACTGAGATGACACTGATGCACTTCTTACTGCTGATGTGGGAGCTGTATGAGCCTGAGTGGGAGAACCGCTTCTTGCAGTTGGAGCACTCATAGGGTTTCTCTCCTGAATAAAACCACAATGTGTGTAACAGAGAGAGAGATAGAAAGAGGCGGGGAGAAAAACAGATTTCCATTAGTGAATGAAGCTAAATGAGCAAGCTAGGCTTTGAGCAGTACGGCAGGAAAAAGCTCTAATGCATTTCAATGATGCTTAAACGCTGATGTAATGGCACCATTGGGAATTGCCCTTCTCTAATTGCTGTCCCATAATGCCAAAGGAAACACAATTATGGCACATTAAGGAAGAGCACACAATGGACTGAAACACGATAAAGGTTATCTAAATACAGGGAATTGGCTAAAACATAAATAAAACATAAATATTGGTTCAATGTACACTGAAACACCTGTGGCCAACAGAGAATCATGGCAAAGACGTTTACACTAGGCCTGCTCACACACACCCATACGCACAAACCCATACACACACAGAACGCTGCCATGGTGACAGGGGTTGTCCACTTACCGCTGTGGATGCGTAGGTGCTCCTTCAGATGGTGCTTGTATTTAAATGCTTTGCCACATTCAGTGCACTTGAATTTACGATTGCCTCCCGACTGTGTGATGTGTCTCTGTCAAACGAGGGGAGAGGAGACATTCAGTGACATACACAATGAAAACACAACCTTTGAACTGCTACTAATTCATGTCACAATGTCATTAATCAATCGAGGGCAAAAGCTCATGTTTATTTATCATGTTTGGAAGCGAGCTACTAAAGAAACAGGACTAAACTTCCATGTAGGTTTGCATAATTTAGAATCACTTTGTCGGTGCATATTTACTACAGCACTACAGAAGTAGTATGCTACTGAAACCAATCACAAGTAATCCAGTCGCACTTGTATTTGAAAAAGTAGTGCAGACTGATACATATACATATTAGAATATTAAATTGAAGCAGAGAATATCTTTAATATAAAATATAAAAATATATAGAATGTTGACTAGTTTTTCACTCCCTGGTTTCAGTCAGTCCTGCAAAATGTTCATGTTAACGAGTATACTTCATTATTATAGTACCAGAGCACTAGTATGCTCTTAAAAGAGGATTCAAGGATTCACAAATCATCTTGCTTGCATCAACACAGGTACGTTTGCTGAAAACTGCGTTTACACTTACAACTTAGAACACTAAGAGCAGAACAAAATATTCAAATCATTACAAGATACCGGAACGAGAGATTTTTCAGTTTAACCAGTGAATGTGTTTTATCAGTTTCCAGTCCTGACGAGTTTCTCAGTCAGTTTTTACCTGATCACGTCCGCCCTTGTGGACCGTCATATGCCTCTCCAGTTGAGCGCGGTATGCGAAGCTGTAGCTGCACTCGGGGCAGCTGAAGCTCTCTTCGGTCTTTTCGTGCCGGTACTTAATGTGCTCCTTCAGGGAGCTGTAACGCTTGTAGCCACGTGCGCAGTACGGGCAGGTGAGCAGCTGAGAGAACGAATCAGGAGTTCCTGGGTGAAAAAAAACACAAGAGGAGGGTGTTGTAATGACATATGTGAGAGTGAAGGGGGAGGAGAAGAGGGGGTTAAAACACATGGTCAATAGGGAGGGCTCTTTGATGTTACACAAGGCCTGCCACAGTGACACTCCTCTGCTATTTCACCAATCACTGAGAGATCCTCCCCCACAGGTAAACAGCACCCAGGTAACCAAATGGATAAAAGCTGATTAGTGATCCGTAGTAACACCTTCCTGACCTTATAAAAATAGCTCCCTGGGTTGCCAATGTAGGACTGGATTTATTTTTGCTTTTGTTCTTCTTGCTGACACAAAGCCCACCGATTACAGCTTTCACACGCCTGAAATTCCATCATTTGATTGCCTATTGTGCTTTAGAAGCGTTTCAAAAACACCCACGCATGTGAGGAAAAGTGAGCTTGTTAAACAACAGCCGCCTGCCTAGATCCAAGCTGGTTAACAGAGGGTCTCAGTTGCCTGGCTCCCACACAGGTGAAGCATTACTTCGTTAACAGGTGATGTATTAACTTCCCCTGCGGGACAGGTGAGGGCCTCGGGATGGGAATGCACACATATTATCGCCTAGGTAGCTGTGAGTGAGAGCTCGCACAGACGTGACAAATTTACTCAGGTGTTGCTGTTTCTCTCTCCTCCTCCTCCCTCTCTGCGGTAGCAGGTAAAAGCCAAAAGCCCCGGAGCAATAAAGGGCCCAGTGTGCTGCACTTAACAAATAGCGGTGTGTGTGTAATGATGTCGGAGAGTGGCGTTAATGGGGTGGAGTTAACACCTGAGGTGAGACAGGGAGCAGGTAGAGCCGTCCCCAGGGGGTGAGTAATTACTGGGTATGTGCAGTAATAGTGTGAGAGCTCAGTGACTCGAGTGGAAAAAGTGGTGTGTGTTTCGTGTGTGTGTGATTTAGGGACACTACATCTTGCTTGTGTGCACTACTAATAAAGATATGAATGACATTTAAAGCAATGAATGCACTAAGCACATAATAGTATTTCTGGAAATGGATGTACACACAAACATGATCTTGATGAGAGTGTTTTTAGAGTTTTTTGTATAACACGAATGGGCTGTGAATGTTGTGTGGTGATGTCCTCTACCGTTCTCATCATGGACGCTGGCGTCCGGGGTGCCCTGACGTTGAGGCTCGTCCTCTGGGGCCTCTGGGTAGATGACAGCCGTGTCTCCTTGCTGGAGCATCTCCTCCACTAGGGCGTCTGTGCTCACGTCATCCTCACCGTCTGACACACAATCCTCCTTCACTGTGAAGGCACAAACACACACTGATTACACTCAAAAGGAATTATCGATTACCCCGTTATTTCAAGACTTACATGTTTGTTCTATCGATGTAGGCTATACATATGAAATCCTAACCTTTGTATATGAAATGTGATAATCCAATAATGTCACAGTGAGTGTCATTATAGCTGAATTGGCTTACAGTCCAAGCCCTTGATCATGACACGATCACCAGCCTGGAATGAGGCATGCAGCGCCGTGAGAAAAAAACAAACATCCTGAATGCTGTTGTTCACAATAGGATGAGAAAACTAATTAGCATCAAAGGCCACAGGCTACTGTATGAGCATCAAGCTCTTTGTAAAACTGAATGGCAAGCCTCTATTCACAATGTTAGGTAAGGTACTTGTTGAGACTGGGACTGATAATTAGGTGATGAATCTTGTCCTGATGTATTGCGGATGCATGCACACAGTCATGCTCACACGCACGCACGCACGCACGCACGCACGCACGCACGCACGCACGCACGCACGCACGCACGACGCACGCACGCACGCACACACACACACCTTGCTCTGCTCCCTTGAGAGGCTTGGCCTTCAGACTGTGCTTAATATCCCAGCAAATGAGAGCCTGCATGTGGGAGCCGAGCGTGTTCTTCCTCCACATCACATGAGTCCAGCTAGCTAGTCTAACGAGCACTAATTACAAAGCTGCGGCTTATAGGAAGTGTAACCTGAGGATGGAGTTTAGAATGCACGAAAGCTTCCTTCCCTCTTTCCGTCTCTGCTCTCCCAGAGCTTCCTGAAGTAGATACCGGAACCAAGTATAGTGTGTCTGCGATTAAACCGAGCATTATTCCTCTATGGATATGTTAGTGTGCCTATGTGTGTCATTACAGAGAATAATTACAAGGGTGAGCTATCAGCTAAAAGCAAAGTTAGGCTACTGTGGATACTGTGGTAGTGTTTACTAGGCAGATGTTTTACGGATTGATTTAAGCACTTCCCCTGCTTAGCGGAGATTTGAGAATTGTGTTTTGTGAATTGTGTGCGTTGAAAGATGGGGCCAGCTGTGTTCTCCTCGGAGATGGGAACAGGTGTAGCACTTCATGACTCACCGACGCACAGTGAATACCAGTACTCTTACATACAGCCCTCTGGCTTCCTCTGGTGAACCTTAACAAAGCCATGAAACAATCTGAGCGCAGTCATTTGTTGCTATGGTTATTAAAGACCATGCCCTGTAAAAAAAACCTGTGAGAGATAATACAGAGAAAGAGGCTGCGTGTTAGTGAACATGTGTGTGTGTATGTAAAGCAGAAGCCAACAGCAGGTGCAGGTGAGAGAGTTGAATTGTGTAATTCTCATCATAGAGTAGAGGATCAGGAACACATTAGGGGCTGCTGCTAACCCCCACATATCACACAGCTTTTCTCACATGACCTCAACAGCATCAGCAACACCCCCTAGATATTTGCCACATTTTTTAGCATCTTAAAAAAATTGTTTGACATTGTGACATTTCTTTTCAAGAGTTAGTTGAGAACATCAATACCACTCTTACATCTGTGCGTTAAATATGAAGCCAAAGCTTAGCTTAGCATAAACATTGGAAACGGGGAAAAATGCTAGCCTGGCTCTGTAAAGTAAAGAAATAAACGCCTACCAGCTAGCTGTTTCCCCCTGTTTCCAGTCTCGCCTGCTGGCTATAGCCTTATATAGCCAGGCTATAACAGACGGATATGAGCGTGGTATTTTAGAAGAAAGCAAAGTGTATTTCCTAACTTGTCAACCCATTCCTTTAAATTAATGGTCTCATATTGTTCACAGTTCTGTTGGCTGTTGACAAGACATTGTAAAACGTGTTGCATGTGAGAAAGTGCTGATCTGACTGTGTTTAGCTCCCATCCCATGCTCAAAGGCAGCAGCCAAACACTCAAACAAACCTCGAGGCTCCTAAATGTTAAGCATGTGTGTGAAGTAGAGTCCCAGTTGGGGGTCTCTGGTGCAATGGTATGACAAGCTGTTGTTTTCGCTCCTTGTGTGTGTGTGTGTGTGTGTGTGTTTGTCTCGCTTGGCTCTTTGTTAAGTACAGCGCAAGGCCAGAAGGGTTCACAGGCTGTCTGAGGCGGCCCCGTGTTATCAGGCTGCTCCCCTGACATGAAACATCACACAGGCCATTTATGTGCTGACGCAGGGATGTGAATGCACCACTGCACAAGTGGAAAATCAGTTTAAAAGCCCCAGAAAGAAGGCCCTGCGGGGTTATAGCAGGACATTCTGTTGCATTTCTGATCTAAAAAAGTAGTTTGCTCTTTATTTTATTTTACAGCGTAACCTAACTATAGTCTGTCTTAGAACAAAATCACCAGACCACCCACTCTCTCCTCTCCTCTTTCCCTCGCTCTTTTCTCATCCTTCTCTGCCCACATCTCTGCAACATGATACGGTATCCCATGATGCATTTCCTGCCCTGGCCAACCTTTGCCCCCACTGCTTCCTGTGGTCGTGCATCCAGACTCGTTCATAGATTCTATCGTGGATGGGAGAGACATATCAGCGATAAGGATTTGCACAAACAGCTCAAATATTCCACAGTCATTAGTAAAGATGTTACACTGTTATCTCCCATCAACAGGAGGTAAGTCAGAGAATAGACGCGAGGTATTTCCAAATCTAGGATGACTTGCTTATCCTTGGCTTAGTGCTATCAAGCATTTATGCTGCGTGTCTCCACTGGACAAGCTTCCCAGCTCTCTGAAGATTCTTCCTTTCCTGTCCAGAAGGGTGGCTCACTTTTAACATCACATTGTGACATAAGGCACGCAGGAATGTAGGTGTTAGTCCCGGCTGCACAAATGATCCAAATGGATTTGAGATCAATGCTAAGAAACATCAAATATCATCACTGCACGTCAGGCCAACGGTGAGGAAATAGTAAGTGTCATTGTGCGTGAGAGCCTTGAACCTTCACTGCTGGTTGGAATAATGCAGTGCAGCACGAGTGCCCACACACTCAACAAACAACCATCTCATCTTCTAGTGGCCTTAGGCTATATTTCCATGCAGTTAAACCCAGTCTTTCGCTCTCATTAAGTGCCATTGCAGCCTCACGATATCAAAGCTCTCCAGCTCCACCCTGCCCATTCTCTGAGATGTAATCATGCTCTACGACTCATCAAATATAAAGGAGAAGCCCTCCTGGGTCAATGCTCTCTCTACCTTTTCCTCCCCTGGAGTTAGTCAGCCTGTTCTTAGAGGAGAGCAGGCTGTAGTTTACTGCACCGACACTGGGCTGTTCCACTACTACATAATCATTTAGGAGTGAATGAGTAATGACAGCGAGCAGGGGGCCCATGATACCATATAATCAAGAGGAATGATTTAGAACAAGAGAAACAGTGAGTGGGAACGGGAGCGTGAAAAAGAAAAGGAGGGGAGAAAGGAGAGAAAAGAAGAGATGGCAAAGCACTGAAAAACCACCGTCGGTTTTGGAGCGCGGCAGTCTCAGGAGAAGGGGTGTCAAGGTTTTAATTTGAAGCAAACTGGGCTATGCTGAGGAGAAGATTAGTGGGTGGTGGTCACTTTTCAAGGCTGCGCCAGAGACTTCTCTATTCTCAGGAGTGAAACCAACGGATGAAGGGATGAGAGACGAGGGAAGTGTGTTTGTTTAAAGGACTGTGGCTTTCTCCGTGTTTCATCAGTCCGATCCAGAGTGACAGCAAACTATGTATGATGTATGAGATGAGGAGTAGAGACAGTGAGAGAGCAAGAAAGAGAGGTGTGTGTGTGTATGTGTGTGTGTGTGTGTGTGTGTGCGCACATGAGTGAAGGCAAAGGAAAATATGCCTGATCAGGCATAACTGTGGAGCGCACTCAGCTCGTTGAGCTGTTTCAGTGTAATTCATGCTTTTGAAGTGTTTAATGTTCACGAGCCCTGGCCAAAACCAATGACATTATTCTTCTTCCAACTTTCCCTTTATGCAAGGAGGTACAGCTGGAGAGCAGTGATGAAAATGACAGCATAGTCTGGGGAATAGGTGGCTACACTGTGCACAGGTCTGTGGATTAAGTGTGTACATGTATGTGTGCATGTGCAACTGAAACCTTGCAACTGAAACTGACTGAGCTGAAACTGAGGTCAACTCATTGGAGAGGAATTTCTAAAAATCCCTCCCTAAACTGAAAGTGATAGGTTGCTGGACATTTTTGCATGTGCTAAGTTGACCTCTTGCTAAATCAAAGCCCCCCTCAGTCTCACACATCTCTCACCCATGAAAGATCCAGCCAAGAGCTGCAAGGAGCAACACCCTAAAATAAATATTCTTGTGGCTGAATATCTAATTACATTTCATATGGACTTGTCATAGTGTTGCACATACTGTACTTGGCACAGGCCCGAAACTAACAGCGTCACAAATGCACACACATACAGATTTAGATGCACGTGCAGTATGAGGTCAGGAGAGCAACACAGAGGCCTTGGGCCCTGGTTGAAACACCAACATCCTTCAGCACCTGCGATTGTTGTTTTGAAGGGAGGAGGGGGGTTGTGATGTCAGCCCTTCCTGTGACAGTGGGCTGCCTCTGATGTCACTTCCACACGGTTTGAGGTAAAAAGAAGTTCACGGCGGCCCCTCCAATGCCCACCAGTGTCATAAAGTTCTCCACTGGCTCTGGTTGTGAGGCTATTTTCTGTGCTTGAAGGTCTCTCCCTCTGTTGGCATTGTCTTTGTTTAATATCGTGCTTCCTGCCTTAGTTGGAAACCCACCATGTGTAGTACCTGTTTCCCTACACTCTGCGTTTCACAATGAGACAAAGCCTGATACTTAACTGTGCACAGATGTCAGCGAAACATTTCCTAACTTAGCCTGCATCACATCAGCTGTGGTCAATATGAGGCAGCAGCAGTCAAACAACTGATGTAACAAAACATGAAGAGGCTGCATGACACATTTGCATTTATGTGCTGGAGGCCTTTGTAAGTAATGCTCTTCTCCTGAGGAGACAGCAATAAGTATCACGTTCAAAGAGACTTCTTTGTCAGCCTAACGATGTGACAGTGAGACACTTGCTATAAAAATATACATCTTAAGAAGTCATTTGTTCTGATGCTTGAAATGAAGTGGAAAATCAGCCAGTGTAATTCAGATGATACTAGAGGCATGAAAGACCTTACTTGTCTCAATAAACTGGCACTTTCACAATTCTGGCAAATAGTGAATCAAGTGCTGTTATTCCCCACTACGAAAATACGATTTAGATAAGATTAAATGAGCCCTTGTGCTGAACTTTTCCGCAACGCAGAAAAGTGGAACACAAGTCACAGAACGTTGCGGTGGTGGGTGGGAAGATTAGGTGTGTATTTGCATGATTCAGTGTGGATGTGTGATGATAATAATGCGCCCTATGAGTGTGCGTCTGGTCTCACATCCGTCCCAGCAGCGCTCCCTGGGGTGTTCGTCGTCTGGCAGGGTGCTGTCGCAGTCGGCCCCGTCCGCCAGGCTGCCTTCCTCCTCCGCGATGTGCAGCTTGTCCTCGTCATCGGAGTCTGAGCCGGCCTCCACCACATTATTGTAGTTAGTCACTGTGCAAGGAGACATGGGGGCAGAGGTTAGAATGGCTGGTCAGATTATGTCAATTTTCTTTAATTAGTCTTTGAAGGAGTGTGAACAGGTTATGCACATTTAGTATTTTTATCCTCGATAAAAATAACGTGAGGTGGACTGTGTGTGCTTCTTGATTATGAGCACTGAATGTGAAAGGCCATGAATTGGAGAGGTTAAATATATGTACTATGTCATTTAAATGTCAAAACTATTAAAGGGAATGGTTGAAGGAGGAGGGGGTAGGGAGCTGGAAACACCAATTACATAGACCATGGCCTAACTTCAATAGATGAGATGAAACTTAAAATGATCCCCTCAGGAAAGAGGGTTGTTAAAGCAGGAGAGAATAAAACAGATAGGGCACTAACAACGGAGTGAATGGAGGGCTAGTAAATATACTGCAACTGATGATTTCGATGCCTCAATGTAGTAAAAGTATGCAAATGAAAATTTGAGAAAGATATGAATCCACAGTGAAAACAAACTCCAGAACAACAGGCTCCACATTGCAGAGAAACAGAGAAAATTCACACTTGCAGACACACATACAGTACCAGTGTGTGAGATCATTAGATTTCAGGCTGAAGTAGTGTGTGCTGTGTGGGAGTCGGTGTGACCTGGTCGGTTGTGTTATGGGCTGAAGGAGCCAGGAGACACAGAGACAGCCAGCCTACAGAGTCGGTTATTACGGGGAGTAAATTTTCCTGACCGACTGTCTGCTTCAGATGTGTGTGAGTGTGTGTTACTGTGTCTTCTTTTAATTTCCACCCAGTTCCTCCATCTCTCAATTCCACCTGTGTTACTTCCACCCACTCTGCCCCCCCCCCCAATCCCTCTGTTCCACTGAGAGAGCTACAGATCCTCTCGGAGGCCAAATCAATTCTCCAGTGAGAGCAGCCCAGTCAGCAGAGGGCCCGGGATGCAGCACTGAAACTAGCTCTCCAGCTACTTTATCTCACATCATACACACTGCACTCAGCGCTTGCACACACACCACCTGCATTCACTCTCTGAATATGCACTGCCAGTACAAAGCACCTGAACATTTTTTTCTTCACTCACCCCAACCCCACTCGCCCACCTCTTTCTGAAGTGGCTGCTTATGTTTTTTTGTCGGGAGGAGGCGTATCTGGGAGAATCATGATCCTTTCAATCAATGAGAATTGTTTTGGTGAGGTCTCTCCCTTTCTCTGCATTGTGCAGGTCATTACAACCGGTTGGTATTCACACAAACTCGGTAGACGTGCAGGGTTCAGGCTGAGGGGGAGGTGGGAGGAAGGAGGTGTGGGGGCGGCGGGATGAAAGGTGGAGGAGGAGGAGGAGGAGGGAGAAGCACTGTTATTTGGCGAGTCGTTCGCAGGGTCAACACCGCTGTGCCGCAGCTGCGAAATCCTATCGGGGTTTATCAGGAGAGCTATCTCATTCTCAGCCTCTTTCCTCTCTTCACACTATTCCTCACTCCACAATATTATCTTTTTTTTCTTTACTATGATGTGACCACCTACATATTGTAGTTTTCAAGAGATACATTCAGCTCAGTCAGGGGTGACGCACATCCTTTGTACCTGGATTGCTATCCAGGCTACGTGCTATGGTCTATTTAAGGTTCTTAACAGGCAAGCCAATAGAACAATTGAAGACCTGGGAGCCACAAAGCTGGGATCCCATTCAAATAAACTCACAATTAACTGGATTTATATAGCATTTGAGACTGTATAAACTAGTCTGTCCTTGTTCCTCTCTCCCCTCTCCCTTGTCTGCCTAACACCACCTCTCTCTCCCTATCCCTACCTCTCTTTTCTGTCAAAGTGACTCTGCCAGGTGATGTATTGTCTGTTCAGCAGCCCAAACAGGGAGCAACACTTCATTCTGAAACAGTGAGTGCTTTAGGATGAGTCTGAGAGGCTGTTTAGGGCCACAGCCACTCAGGTGTGGAGCTGAGGTCAGCGATTACAAAGGCAACGCTCTCCGCCGGCAGTATCAAGAGAAAATGATCAAATATAAAGCTGTAGAGAGAAAATCAATGTGCTGGTGTGTGCAGATGGGAGGTGGCAACGGCCAGTGGGACAATAAAAGTGGGAGCTGGGAAGTACAGCAAGGGTTGCTGAGAGAAAAAGTAAAGGATTGGTGGTGTTGGCGCTGTGGGGGGGTGAACAGAGATGGTCTTCCTGTGCCAAATGGTTGGCGGTGTTGAAACAAAAATGTGTGTTCCAACAGGAGATGTAACACCTAGCATCAACAAAGGCTGCAGTCCCTTCTGGCTGACCGGCTGAGCGTTTGGACAGCTGGCCTCATTAGTGCTAGCATGCTAGCACACAACAGGAGGACACAACTCCTACGCAGCTGAGAGAAAAAGCTTTGGTAGGTGGAGGAGGTGAACGGGTTACTTCTGAAAGTTTGTTCTCCTCCATAGGTTACAGTGTGTTGAACACCTGAGAAAATAATAGCCTGTAACCATGGCTTTGGCTTTTAGTTAGTCCGGAACCCCTGGCCATAGATCACACTTTTACAATACACGTTGACACAGTAACCTTCTATGGATCTGGGTAATAGGACACAATCAATGAAAGCTCAATAGCCTCAACATAACATGATTACAACTATACACATCACATGATAAGCCAGGCCTTTACCCGGGAAGACCTAATGCATCCAGGTCCCAGTTCCAACTGTTACTGATAGCAGACAAGCTGATGTGAAATGAAAGCCTCTCAGTATGTTGTTTACTCTTCACCTACACATCTTTGCAACATGCTACATATATGTGCTGTAGCTGGCAATGGCTGGAGTTCCCCAGTAGTACCTTAGTAAATGACTGAAGCCGAAGTTGCTTGAATTTCTCCACCCTCACCATCACTCATCACCCTTTTTCACCCTTGCAAAGTTCCCAGAGTCTATTGAAAGACAGTGCCAGACAGTCCATGTCAGCCACACTTAAGCATGCCTGCTGGAGAGAAGGCTGTGTTGTTATGACACCTGCCAGGCTATATCAATTACTGGCAAAGGAATGGGTGACTGGGTGGGTTACTCCCAAAACAGGCCCAGCATTACCCCATTGGAGGGGATCACCTTGGCAGACGTATCATCACTGATCTGTCAGCACAGAACATGAAGCGTCATATGTCCCTTGACACAAGATCATTTTGTAGATCCAGTCCTGTAGTTGTGTAAACTTGCTGGCACTTATTTTGGGCTCATGCTATTCGATCCTGGCCTGATTGATGAAAAAGACACATTTCAGGAACTTAAAATCACCATAGAGAGTAGTACTTGTACAACAGCAGATGGCTTGGTTTGTGCTTTCATACACTACACACCAGATTGGAATGGCAGTATCTTAACCTCTGTGGGAGTGAGCTATCTCTGTGCTTTGAGCCCCTCAAGGTGTGAGTGACTTGGTTAATAGCTGAGCTTTAGATGAGGACACAGAAACATATAACAAACACATTACCGTCTGAAGTAAGCTTTTATCTTGATTCATTACCTATACGGACATCTGTAAGGAACCCAAACCTATACGTCTTATGTGCAGGCCAACAGCCCCATACCAGAACGTGTAGGAGGCATGTCTGGAATGTCCAACCAAAACACTTTTCCCTGAGTTTGGCTCTTAAAGGGACAAATCAAAGGGTGTGGTCTCTCCCTGCTACTAATTTCAGTGAACTGACTGACACATATTATGAGGTCTGCTGTTGTTCCACTTGTGATTAGACAGATTGACTCATCATGAACGGCAGCAACTATTTGTCTGCCCTTCTACCTCTCTTATGTCTCTATATTTAGCCTTGGTACAGGCTCCCTCATTGAGGTACGCCACTTATCTCATTCAGAGCTCAGGGTCAGGCAGGCAGCAGTGGAACTACCACAGGCATCCTCAAAGAGTACAGACCCTGCCGTCACAGAGTCTGCCCTTGCGGCTCTGCAATGCCATTTTCTCAGGGAAGCCAACCACTACAAAAAACCCCAGCTTGAACCGAAGTAAAACAAAGCCGTGCCATTCAAAACCTCAAGTATGCCGTCTCAAGGTGAGGCGCCTCATTCAGCACTGAGGTAAACGCTGCTGGTTTTGTTAAAACAACAGCCTTCCTCCCACAGAGTCAGGAAGGTCAACTCAAGTGCCGATAACAAAACAAAAGAATTGGGAATTTTTCATGGTTAGCTTGCTCGCAGGCTGCCTCAAACTTGCGAGGCCATTTAGGTCAGGCAATGGCTGTTTGGTGCCAGTAGTTAAGAGATATAACTGTGGACACAAAGCATATCCCTTCACACAGTCAGTTAGCTGTAGAGGGCACTAGGGGTCCCAAGAGACTGTTTCCTAGCAAGTTTAGCCTTGCCTAGCAGCTAATGTCAAGTCTCTCCACCACAAGTGTCTGCCAACCATACCAGAGGAGGCCAGTCACATCTATGTCCAGTCATATCCTGGACAGCTTCTCCATAGATACACAGCATAACATTTCAGCTCCAAAACATCCCAAAACACAACCAAATGACTCTTACTCATTCTTCTAGATTAGGCTGGGAGCATAAAAAAGCAGAACCACTAGTATGGACTAGAGGTAAAAATAGCATCAAGTAGTCCTGAGAATTAGTCACTTTTGATGCAGTTCTGTATTTACTTGTGAGAGATGTCAAATGTTGCTCTGATAGATTCAAGCAGAAATTTTAACTAGGCAAATAATACACGGGTTATACAGAAAAATTGGTTAAGATTGTTCTGTCAAAGTCAAAGCACTTCAACAACCTGTGGAGCAGAGCTCTTCATAGGAATCATTTCAGAGGTGAGCTAGAAGACAATGGGCTCTTGACTTCCTAATGATGCTGATCAAGGTTTTAGCACGTGAGCTAATGGGCCTCCGCAGGTCACTCATCTCACATCTGATGAGCACTTTCCATGATAACACTAATGCTAATGTGGAGACTATTGTTCTCTTAATCTGCATGATGACACTTCGACGTGTAAAGGAAGTCAGTGGGTGTTAATGAGTGTTGGAAAAGCAAAAAATACTTAACTGCGCCTCAGAGATTGTGGAATGCTTTTCAAAAAAGACAATTACTAAACCTTGCCTATTATGTGCTTTGCTTATTAGGCCATGTGCTTTAATTACTCAGTGTTAGTCCTAATACTGCTGCTGCACCTAAATGACACCCAGAAAATAGACTGTATTTCTACTGAGGGGAAGTCACAGGCTGTACGAATCATAGAGGCAGGCGATGGTATTTCTCTCCGGGGCTAATGAGCACGGTGATGAGCCACACACATTCTATTACACTGGGTGTCCTCTGAGAGGAGCTGCTTCTGGCTCCTCTCAGCTCTTCTAAATAAGGCCAGGTGGGCTGGTAGGGACCGGAGGGTTCGATCTCACCACACACACGCTCACCCACACACAATCCAAAGGAATGCCCTGGCCACCAAGTTTACACTTGTCTCCCAACCTATGTTTACTGGAGGTGAGACAGCCCCATCCACAGTAATAGCAGTGGTACACCTAAGTGAGAGTGAAGAGTGTGTGTGTGTGTGTGTGTGTTCTGTATGTTAAGCCGTTAAAAGGCCTGCTTGGCATGTAGAGGGCTTTCAATCATTATGGGTGGTCACATGACCTTGGCTGCATATACTTCACAGAAGGCCGTGGTGAACTATTAAACGATTACCACGTTCACCTTACACAGAATAAAGTCTTCACAACTGACGCCACCCTACAAAACTCCCACAAACACATGCACCTAAAGCCTATGCTACCCACTTGTAGTATCTCTGGACCCTCCATCCATCACTGAAGAGGCCTGCATCAGTTCTCCAACACTCAGCAGGTCTGTGGTGACAGAATGCCCGCCAAGTCAACCAGTAGAGCTATACACAGTATAGGCAGGTGACTGAGAAAGCAGTGATGTAGAAGGTGGGTAAGAGGTGGGTAAGCAGGGGGGAGGAAAAAAAAGAGAGGTGAAGAGAGGAAACATCTGCTATAGATTCTGGTAAGCCCAGAAAACCTGCAGTCACGCTTCTGACAACCACCTTCCTTCTGCTCTCTCTTTAACCTCTCTGCTCCTTTTTTTAAATGCTTTTTACGGTTGATCTGTCACTGTTTTTTCCCTTTTGTCTCAGTTACTGCTATCAGTTACTGGACCTATATACAAAGTGATAACAGAAATTTGGCTTGATTGCACTGGAAATCACCTTGAACACAGAAACAACACCAAAACAGCAACACAAATATTTAGCCGGCACAGGAAACCATCAGCACACACCTGGGTAAACAGTTGTTTCCCTTCTGTAAGCGGCTGTTTCACGTTAAGCGCAAAACCTCTGTAATATCAGGCAGGCAACCAAACACAAACCTGACTAATGTTGCGTTAGCCTCCGTCAAACCTCATTGGAGTGTCGCAGGCAAAATGAAATGTCCCTGTCACCTCTGCTGTCAGACTCCATTCAGGCTGCATTTACAGACTGATAGGTTTTGAAAGCTGCGCAGCGGTATAATGGTCTTCTTCCCATTTGATTTTGCCAGTTTGTGTCTAGGGCTGACATTTTGAGTGGAGGCTCTGTGAGGATATTATTAGAGCAACTGCCTAAAGGTATTCAGCCCATTTAAATGTAGTCAGTTACATCAGTAGCATGAAACTTCATTACATAGCTTGTTTCCTTTTCCCCAACCGCTTCAGCACTAATAACATCAACATGACTGGGTCAGCAGATACTGTTAGAGCCCACATGTGTGAAAATCATCCACTCATGCATTAAAGCTGGACAATGGGCAAATGTATCCAGAGGTGTGATAATCATTTGTCATCAACAAGTGGCAGGCCAAACTGTTGAGCCTGTTCTATGTGTTGTCAGACAACAGAATCCAATTTCACAGGCTGGTCCAAGCTCTGTCATAGATACACATGGGTCAGATGGCTGAGCACCTCAAAGCTATGGCTAACACACTACAAATACCAGTCTTTCTTTATGCCTATTAGCACTGCACGTTTTTTTTTTTTTTTTTTTTTTTTTACTGTACAGGGTCATGATTTCATTTAAAATTAAATTTAGGGATCTTAAATACATATTTGTACTAATGTGTACATTCTTTATGAACAAACATTGGTACAACAAAAATCAAATCCATCGATTTTTGTTATTTTGACATATTTTCAAAAATCATATATGATTGCATGGCATGATTTTGGTTTCCACACTGCATGTGGCCTAACAGCTGAGCTGGGGCATGTTGAGGTGTGTGTTTAAATATATGCAATGAGCAACAACAGTGTTATCCAACCTGCTTGTGTAGTGCAGGTCTATATTAGGTTAGTGTAGCACAGGGCTGTTGCATTTTAGGAGCAGGTGACTGGACATTCCTGCCTGTATTAGGCTTGACAGTTTACTGTGGGGGAGTACAGAGCAGGGAGAATTACACTCGCCTATGAAGAGGGAGGGAGGTACACTGCCAAACAATTCTCCAACTGGAAAATCTCATTAAATCTTGCTTACCTGTAAGTATACCTTACTAGCATCAGTAAATTCAACCCAACACCTCAGTTCATTAAGGAGACAGAACATCACTGTCATTGGCACTGTCACATATTTACACTCGTCTATTCTTCACTCTAGTCGAGGCCGTGTTTGTTATGTAGATTAATACAAAGATTGCCAGTCAGCAGCGAGAGATGTGCGCACACAAACACAAAAGAGGGCAGAAAAGGTAAATGGAGGGAAACGATGGCAAGGTGGGAGGAGAGGAACTGCTAATGGCTTAAAAAGACAAAGCTGGCCTGTCACATACGATGCTCATCTGAACTGATGGCTGCCCTAGGGAGGCAGTGTCACAAACTGTCAGAGAGACTGAGAGAATGAAAGACGGAGAGAACACAGAGGAGAGACAGAGGCTGGAAAAAGGAGACATAAAAGGTTGAAACGAGGGTGGCAGTTGAACGAGGAAAATCAAGTGAAAAATAAAATGAAGTTAAGAGACAACAAGGAAGTGGCAGGAGGAAAGAGAGTTAGAAACTAAAAGAGTGAAGGCAATGGACAACATTTGGTGTGTGCATTCTCTGGTTGCCTGCGCCTCAGTAAAGGTCAGTCGTTGACGCTGTGGCTCTGCCTGACAGATGTCTCAATGAGGGGACAGGCCGTAGGGCAACAAGCAGTGCACACACACACACACACACACACATTTGTACACACTTGTACACACATTCACAGACAGGTGGAAGTGCAGAAATAACCCAGAAGGGCCTTTTTGTTTATTGGTTATATCTAATTTTACAACCGTTGCAAGTTCCCCATTTATAGTAATCAGCAGGTCGGCACACCTCACTGAAGCCACGGCCAAGATCCATGTTGACAACCTACTGTGGCTTCACTAATTCTGACACTAACACGCAAAAGTGCAGCGAGAGCTCTTCCTTTTTGTAGAAAATCCTCCTCTTTGTGGCATTTTGACAACAGCTGACTACTCACTCATTTCTCCAGAATGTCAGCTCTGTCACAAGACACCCAAGGCCAAACGTCCTGGACAACCCCTGACACACACACAACGCATAATCAAACACACTGCCTGGGGCTATTGCTCAGTTGCCACAGTAGTTTCTTGTTATTTGTGTGAAGCAGGGAGAGAAAGGGGTTAACGCCATAAACTTACATCCACAAAAGCTCTTTTGTCACCTCAGTCCTCCACCAACAACCCACCCCCCCACCCCCTTACATCCTTTCCTTTCTCCCAAGGCAGTGTGGCTTTTCCCCGTGTGATCAGGAAGGGTTAGCCCCCTCTCCCCACAACACCAGCCTTAAGGGCGACTGAAGCTGAAGAGCAGTCAACCAGTACCGCTCACACCATTACCCTGCTGTTAAATGACCACGAGGGTGGACTACTAGTCAGCATGTCAGATGCACAGCTATAAAAATCTGTCTTGTTAACCAGGCAAGAAAGAGTGGATACATGTGTGTGTATGTTACAAAACCTCACCTAAAGTGTGTATAAGGGGGTCATATTAGTCCACTGTGCCCCTCTCCCAGCTCAACACCTTCTCCCTTCACTATGACTGTACTTGCTATGACTAACACATAAACTATGATTTGGAGAACAGGGGCGGACAGATGAAAAATCCCAGGCTGAGTGAGCAGCGCCGTTGTTAATGCACCCTCTCAACGCGGTGCTGATTGGTGAAATGGCTGAGGCAGCAGGTAAATGCGGGCTGGCGTGTATTGATATATTGATGGGCCCTCTTTTGTCCATTACACCCAGAGCTGCTGTGATGGTGCGTGGGCGTGTGTCTGGTTGCCACCGGCCCAGGAGACCATTAGTTTCGCTGTGTCAGAATTCGAAGGGGAGTATCGACAGTCCAGCTGGGACAATCCATAGGCGCAGATCTCTCACTCCCCTCTGCCATCTATGGTAATGGGTCTACAGTGAGTCAAACACTACTGCTGTGGGACTCTTGTGTACTCCGTTATATCACCTCGCCTAGTGTATTCCAGCATTGTAAACAGGAGAAAAATGAACTGTTGCTTTTGAGCGTGGATGAGGAACACAATTGAGTCAGCCAGACTCCAATCTAAATTGATTGATTATGTTAGATAGTTGGACTAATACAACTGCCAACCAAATAGTGATGTTACTTGCTGACTTTATGCGAGTTACATACAGCTGTCTTGTCCTTCATTCAGCCTAGTCATGTTCTTTTCTGTTCCGGTCAGATGCTGGTTGCTGCTCCCTGAGGCTGAGAGATGGAGGCCAGACCAGGGTTTCTCGTATGCGGCAGCCAACAGGGTGGGACCACGATTACCCAAGCACACTGCAGTCGTTGGACCAAACTCTCGGGACTATCCCATGTGATGTCACCCATAATGTGAAGTCATTCAGCAGGGAACAGCCAGATGTTTTCTGGGATAGAACCTCCTCTTTTTTTCATGTCAAGTATCCCCAAGTAGAAACACTTAAGATGCCTATCTGATAACAGTTTTGTCCTTGGGGCAAAACCTACATCTATAAAGATTATGGCTGTCTATCTCTACATTTGGTAACTGTGAGGAGAGTGAAACACAACCTTTCCCTTTCTATTCTACTAATATTTGATGTATTATATTATATGCTACTCCCTGTGGGCAAATGTTCCTTTTGGTTGTATTCTTCCAGGAAGGGCAGATTCACAGGGATTCAGTGACTTGCTCAAGGGCACACACTTAGACTAGGCTACGTAATTATGTGATGTTATTGACGTGTTCTGCCATGGTCACTTTAAATGTAGCTGCTACAAGGAATTGTGGGATGGCATTATTTCCTTTCCTTTTGTAAAGGATGCTCCAGTGTACCCAATGCTAAAGGAGATATGAAAGGAAGCACTGAAGCACCTTTCCTTAGCATTTTGAGAATTCCACCAGCTCTTATCATGGCTGCCACTTAGATACTTTGAGGTAATTTCACTCAGTTAGGAACCTTCCTAAGCAAAAAAGACTATTCGACCACAGCCACAGTTTCACCAAGGACACCCAGTAGCCCCAACCCCTGCTTTAGGGCAGCATACATCAGTGCTGACACCACATTCCTGTTGTTAGCGGTTCTTGGTGCATTTCCCGACCTGCATCCGACTCATCACAGCTGCACAGTTATAGGGGTAGGACTCTACTAGACCTAAGACAGTTTGGAATAAAACCAGCGTGGATAGAAGAGGATCTTGCTCTTTGTTTCTCTGACACTACAGTGGCTGAACTGGGCCAAACAGCGCTATGGTTTGCCCATGTGAGCTCCCTGTAGTTCAAGGGGAATTCCACTGGGCAGTGCGTGACCCTGAACACTGGCCTTCCTGTTCAACTGTGGTAATATGCTCTGTAGCCGAGAGGAAGAGGAAAGAAAGACAGATCTGTGCAAGGACTAGCTCTTCTTGTCACACCACCACACCAACATGAGTGTGACTTGTGTTGATGGTTGTGTTGACTGTATGTATATATGTGTGTGTGTGTTTGTGTGCACCGGTGTGCAGCTGTTGTCAGACAGATCAGTGATAACACTCTGGCTTTTAATAAACTCAGCAGGAGTGTGTATGTGTTAGTGTCATAGTGTGTGTGTGTGTGTGTGTGTGTAGCTTGCTGAAAGGTCCTGGGCGTGTGATTGATGGGAGCTTTAATCCAGTAAACACATGCACACACAATTATACACACACACACACACACACACACACACACACACACACTGGAGGTGGGTGGAGAGAGGGGTGGTCATATGCAGCAAAGCTCCGCTAACATTATTCATCCTGTGTTCATCTGTGTGAGTCCACCGTTCCCCATATTGATGAGCCAGGCGGTGTGTATCAGTCACTTTATGTACACACATACACACAAACACACACATAGGAACACACAGAGCAGAAAAGGGAGGCAATTTGGAGCATTTAGCTCTTTTTCTTTTGTCTTTTTTCTTTTTTTTTTACTTCTTATACCCTGGAACTTCTTAACATTTGTTGTTTGGATGATGGGGTGATTCAGAGAAAAGAAGGCTGGGAGAGGGCGGCTGAGAAGGACAGAATGTAGGGAGAGAGCAGGCAGGGAGGAGGAGAGGTTATTTTGGAGTCTCTGAACTGTAATCACCACCTACAGCTGCTTCCTCCCAGGTGCTCCAACTGGACATCAACAGAGAGAGGGAGGTAAGAGTTAGTAGAGAAGGGAGAACAGAGAGAGAAGCTGGCTCTCCAGAGGAACAAGAAATACTTATGTAGTAGAGGTACTGTTTGTCTTTTGTATAATTAGCCTCAGTTTCCATTTATCACTACATAACTAACCTTAACCACATTCTAATATCTCCCTGTTTTCCACCGCAGACAGATTGCAGTGTGTTTCCACTGATCTCCCCCTAGTGAGCGCCTGCAGGCAAGGGGAAGTTTTATCTTAGGAGTAGAAGGAAGTTGAAGGGGCTATCACAGAGCTGACACAACACTTCCAGTACCTGACAGAGGAGACAGGATGGTGACTACTTTCAGAGGAAGCTAGTCTGGCTGTGACTTATGCCAGACAGTGTGTGACTTGCACAAAAACAGCAAATGATCTACAGGTGAGACCAAATAACCAGCTGCTTTTGGTCTATGTGGTAACCTGGTCT
This sequence comes from Macquaria ambigua, assembly GCA_008360985.2. Classification (NCBI taxonomy): domain Eukaryota; kingdom Metazoa; phylum Chordata; class Actinopteri; order Centrarchiformes; family Percichthyidae; genus Macquaria; species Macquaria ambigua. Next base: position 210,173 of record VMKM01000121.1, on the reverse strand, counting down.
ACCTTAGCCATTTATTCTCATTACATTGAAAAATGAAAGAATACATGAATTACCATTAGCTGATGTATAAATGTATGTAGAGTATGTCACATACAGTGTAACAGTGTACAGTGTACTTAACTCCACAGTGCAGTAATGTCATAGAGGTGCGTGTCTAGGTTAATCTGATAACCTAACTCTGTTAACTCATTAGCTGGCTCACTTCATCCCAAGACCATGTAATGCGCTGATGAGTCCTGATTTCTTCAATGGCCACCTTAATGTCATATTGAAATGGGTTCAACATGCAGGACACAGCAATAACCTGAAATCCTGTCCCAATATGGTCAAGCTAACATCTTAGGCTACATCCACACTAATTATATGAGAACTGGGACTTCCTGAAGGCTTACAGGGCATGACTCACAAGCACACAAATGCGAAGACACTCATAAACACAAGTGTATGTACATGAAAGCATAAAAAGTAACCACAAATGTATTACCGCTAATGTTCCACAGTGCTTCACCTATGATGTGTATGTTTTAAAAATCTTCCACTATGAGGCACAAACACAGTCAATCATACACCCAACAGCCGCACCCACTCACAGTTCATAGGTGTTGCTGTGTGAAGCCTTAGAGGCCAGAAAATACATCATACAGTGGTTCACATGCGTTATAGCAAAACCTTCCCCAGTCGCGCACCAAGCGTCTTGTGCTCAAGTAAAACCCCTCCATATGGAAGGTTGCGGGTGCGTCCCTGTAAGTCATCCATGGCAGCCTCCCATTATTGTCCAATAAAAGCAGCTGGCGCCATGTGAGCTGCACGTCACCACCAACAGCCTCAGTGTCTGCTGCATTTCCAGCCTGCACATAGTAACATGGTGGATCCACCACCAAATGTGGATTAATAACACCACTATAGTGAATACACAAACATCCAGCACAGACTAGATTACAGTGAGAGATAAATAGAGATGGGGGATGGAAGAATACCTGAAAGACAAATGAAATCAACAATGCATTCTCATGTATAATGTATAGGAGGCAGCCTGCCACAGTGTTTAACTCTGAATTACCAGCACAAACTGAGTACCCTGTACTAAAGACAAACCAAACAGCACAGGAAAAGACTCAAAATCCTAAGATACCCAGATTTTAAGCTTTAAATCGAGCCTGAGTCATCACAATGTTTTTTTTTTTGCAGCGTGACAACATTTTACCTATCAATAGAGGAAAACCCAAACTCACACACTGGAATGCCTGTGCACAGACACACACCCCATAAAACCATCACCCCATTCATGCATAAATAAAAACAGTGGCAATGATATAAAGAGTAGCGTTGAAAAACCACCAAAGGTTAATCGTGCAACATTTTCATCCAGTTAAAACCAATGCTCCGAGCCTGGCCAAACAAGCCTGGCTGATAAGCACGGCAGTGGCATCAAAGCCTTACAGATTATAGATTACCATCAAATCAGCCCGTGCACTGCTGCGATGGACAGGCACCTGCTACTTTACAGTAATGCCTCTTATCCATGAGGTTGGTGATTAGGGCAGGAAATGTGTGTGTGTGTATGTGCCTCTGGGGATGATCTGGACCTCTATACACAATAGCTTTTCATTAGTGAGAGAGGTCTCCATGAAACAATGGGATGGTGGGTGATATCTGAAAATGCTGGACTGGTTGTTTTAAGCTCTCTGATGTTTGCGTGGCTGTGTGTGAGTGTGTGCCAACATGTTTCTGCATATGCCAGAGGGTTAATATACATCTGGCCTGTAGTTATCTATGTGCATGTGTTTATATTTGTGCAGCTATGTATACCATGTAACACTCATGTCATGCTAACTGACTATAATTAGTGTCCAGTGTTTTTTTTTAATATTCAGTGTTACAGTGGCATAGTGCCAACCTCACCCCTCCCAAAACATACTGTCACAGTGGTGCAGTTTGCTGGCTCTCTGCCCCCGTCACTCTCCTCTTCCAGCAGCAGTGTGAGGATTAAAGGAAAATCCTGACCTCCTCATCAACCTCTCTTTAATGCCTCTGCTCATTTTAAATGGCTCCTCCAAAACTAACTGGCTGGATTACTGCTCAGGTGCTCACCCAATCCCACCAACCCTGCCACTTCTGCTGAACATTAAAGAACATCACATTTTGTGTACACACACACACACACCGATGCGCCCAATGACACACATTCTCCACACTTAAACACAAGTAAAAATGCAGACACACGCAAAGATGCACTAACATGCCAAGGAATCTCTCAGTTTCAGGCATCAATAATCTTTGTTCCCACAGGTCTCCCACAACCAATTGTACCATTTACGTTAATTGATTGAGATGCAGCAAGTACAGTCCAGTGAGGGTTAAGAGAGAAAGAGAGAGGGTGAGGATGACAGTCCACAGGATATGCTGATATTCAATTTACCTGACCCGCACAACACACACACACACACACACACACACACCTCCCTACACCCTCAAAATTCCACCAGCGGGGCAGAAATGCTCAATCCTGTCTGTCTCCCTGCTGGAGTCGCTGGCGTAGCACTTTTCTCCATTTTCATCGTCATTCTTAACCTTTATCTCACTCCTCTCCTCCCATCGTCTGCTGTCCTCCTCTCTTTATCTCTCCTTTTTTTCAAACAGGCTCCTCACAGGGAAACAAGGTTGTAAAGGTGGGAGATGCTGATATTGTTTGGCCTGTGTGTGTATGTGTGTGTGTACTCTACATCAAGTACTATATAAGTGAGCCTAGAGGCTTATATCCTTGGCAAGATTTTGGCATACTGCCAGCTAAATGGCACTGCTGGAGGCATTTGTGTGCATGCATGTGTGTATGTGAGTGTGCATGGCATTGTTTTTGTGCCTCTGTTTTACAGTACAAATATTTCAAGATGATTGCAATGTTTTTACTTCCTTTTTATGCCACTTGAAAGTAGCATGAGACCAAATTTAATAAACAAGAAAACAATTACATCTGTAGACCTATCGGAACATGCATCTGAACGGAATACAGAGTGGGTTTAATTCTCACTGGTCTACCAAGAAACATTTTTAAGACTGAAATAAATTAAGACATCAGAAAAAGACTACTCAGGACTTAGACCTTTTTATGCAACAGCACCTATACACCTGTATTGTATTTGTGTCTTCATACAGCCTCACCATATGGTCTGTCTTGTCCCAAACTGGACTCACAGGTATCAGGAGAGACCCAGCATGCATATTTCATTCACGCCCACCTATTAGTTATTACACTTGCACTGCGGCCATTTGTCTTTCTAATGGAGGGGGAACAGCAGCGACTACAGGCAGAGAACAACTCTCATGCTCCTTTAATGGGAATGAATAAAGGATGAGTCGAGGCTCAGACACCAGGTTAAGACGCTGTTTAGCACCTCTGGCCCAGTGCCCAGTGTTGGAGGCAGGGACGAGAGGAGGGAGGGATGGTAGCGGGAGGACAAAGAGAGGGATGAGAAGAAGACATCAGGTAGAGTATCAGGATGCTCTGATGGTGAATGATAGAATAGATGTATTGCTGGCTCAAGTGTAACATGGTGTAAGAAGAGGACATTGTGGCAAAAAGGGGATTTTTTTCCACAGTAAACTGTAGCAGGGAAGCAGTTAAAGCAGAGAAAGCTTCTTGTTGACACTGAGTCTGGTTCCATACGCCTCCACAAACCTCTTCTCTTTGATCCACCTTGGGAGAAAATGAAAGGCATTGAAAAAGAAAAAAAACAGGAAAGAACAGGGACCTGGGAAGAGGGATCTAAAGCAGTGCCTTTAAGAAAGCGCTGGTTTTGGGGAGAAGGTAGGAAGGTGGTATTGGGACACTGTGCCATGGCAGCGCAGCTTACTCAGCTATGTCAACAGTCATCCATCAGAAGCCATTGTGGGCTGAGAGAGCAGAGCAGGCTGTGCGATGGTGATGGCTGAACCTTCCAGTCTGCTACCTCAGACAGAGTCATAATGGCTGCCACCTGACCTGGGTTACAGCGAGTAGAAAGACCTCATGGCAGCAGCTGGCGGCACCTGTGCTTAACAGTCAGATCACCACACCAAAACAACCCTGAAGGATTAAACTAATACTGAGGGTGGAGTCTAAGGGTGCCTGAAGAAGCCACAGACCCTTTTCAAGATGCTTTTCTCCCTGCACTGGGTCCAGTGGAAAGAAAACTGTAGCTGCTGTGAAGGCCAAACCATTCCATACATGTGTACCATCACAGCTTTTCAAGAGCTTCATACAACACCTGACAGTACAATATGAAGATAGGTAGCAGTACAATAGTCGACTTACTCCTCATATCATAAAAAAAAGTATTGTTTGTTGATAATGTCAGCTACCCCAACTGTATGGCACTTTTTCCACAAAAAATGCATACCAGTGTGAATGCAGCCTCCTGCACTTTCAAGCTTTCAAAGTCCGGGAGTATTTGAGGAGCTGTGGGTGATGGCTGGTGCCATGTGACATGGTGTGAGTGCATCTTATTTTAGAGTGAGAGGTTGAGATAAGGTGTTAAAAGTAGGGGAGGGAGAGGAATGCTGAGCTGTCCTTGTAAGCCTCGATGCACGGTGGATGTCATCTCCCTTCCCAGGTTTAATTCTTTGATTACAACCGCTAAAAGATCTCCACTGTAATAGTCTGTCCTTTTCTTTGAGTGATCCTGACCCCTGCAAGTGCTCTCTCTCTATCTCTCTCCTCCCTCTCTGTTTTCTTCTCTCTCTCTCCATGTCCCACACAGCAGTTTATTTAGCTTCCATGTTTACATTCCTGTTCAGTCAGCCTCTCCCAGGGGAGGATGACTGGATCTGAGTACTGTGGCTGAGTCCCTCTCTCTCTCTCTCTCTCTCTCTCTCTCTCTCTCTCTCTCTCTCTCTCTCTCTCTCTCTCTCTCTCTCACTCTCTCTCTCTCTCTCTCTCTCTCTCTCTCTCTCTCTCTCTCTCTCTCATGGCTTGATAGTGGCTATGATAGTTACTACAGATAGCGGTGGCCGACACATACAAGCACACAGTCAAGACTTTGGGTATTTTGCTCTGGCTAACAAAGGAATATCTGTATACAAACATGAAGAAATCAGGTTTTAAGGAAATGCAAGCATGCAATATGAGGAACTTATGAAATCAACAGTACAACATCAATCAGAAACTTGTCGCTTGGACATGGCAAAGAGAAGCACTCAGTAGATCTCTTTCAACAATCAGGAGACCTAAATGGGATGTCCGTCTCTCAGCTATCCTGCATGGTCAGAGACTATGGGCGGGGCAGGGGGAGGCTAATTGGAGCGCTCAGGTCCCTGGCACTTCACTGGCCTCATCATTAGACTGACTGGCTCCTGTGGCCTCCGGCAGAGTGCTGTCTGCATGCCCTAATGACCGCTGACTCACTCAGCACGCAGCACCTCCACCACATTAGTCCAGCCCAGAATAGTCCCAAATTAAGAGAGTTGAGGAGTTGGGATGTTAGGCGCCCCTACTGTCTTGTTATGTTCAGTTCAGTTCTATTCTATTCTCACCTGTTTATGTGTTCAATTCAAGTCTTATTGTGTCTATTCTGCACAATTTAATTCATGTTAATATGAACTCACTGTTCTAATAACCTCGTTGGTTACCTCACCAAGTCCTCCTGTAGAATTGTTATGACTTATAAGTAGGGCTGTGCGATGATAATATATATCATGTGATGATAGAAAAATGTCTATCGTTTCATATTATGCTCTATCGTTTCATTCTTTGTGTCGCAAATCACACTCTTTACGGCAATATTTTTCGTCATTTGGACGACGCTTTGCATTCTTTCGCATGGCACGGATGCAGGTAGGAAATTTGCATGAAGGCAACACAAAAAAACATGGAGGATAGTGAATGTGACACAGAACGGGGTAATTCCGAACAGGAGAAGACAAGCCAAGACAAAACGAGGAGCTCGTACCTAAAAGATAATTCTGTTACATGGACGTGGTTTGGGCATAAAAGCTCTGACACGGACCAGAAAACCGTAACGTTACTTTGCAAATTATGCCCCACAACAGACTCAAACACCACTAACCTCTTTTACCACCTACGCAAGAATCATGTCAAACAGTACGGAGAGAGCCTACGGATGACAGCCACAAAAGTACAGTCGAGTGCTCAAAACAAACCCCAGACTCAGATGCTGCAAGAGGTTTTTGCCCGCAGCACAAAGATTCTAAACAAAAGTAGAAAAATAATCAAATATGAGTAAGTACCTTTTATTTGTCAACTATATAATTCACAATGTAATAAGAAATAGGCCTTTCCTTGTGGTCATTTCACATAAAGTATTTAATTATTGAATTTACAGAAAATGTGCTATATTGTGATGTGTATTGTTATCTGGATATGAAATGACCTATATTGGGATATGAGATGTTGGTCATATAGCACAGCCCTACTTGATGTTAGACACTACTGGAACAAATATTTAAGTGTCCACATAGATAAATCAATAGCCACTGAAATGTTCAAAGCTGGCATGTCTTTGTACGACATTTTTTGGTAGACATTTTGGGAAATACGTTTATTACTTTCTTGCCAAGAGTTAAATGAGAATATTAATACCACTCTTATGTCTGTACAACAAATATGGAGCTATGACCAGCAGCCGGTTAGCTTAGCCTAGCATAAAGACTAGAAATGGGGAAACAGCCAGCTTGGTTCTGTATGAAGGTTACAAAAGGTCCGCCTGCCAGCACCTCTAAAGCTCACTAATGAACACGTTATTGGCCAGGCGCAGCGACTTCCTGGAGTCTTGTGTCCTGAAGTCGTAACTGTGAGTTAGCCAGGCAACTAGTGGAGACACCAGGAAATCACTCCACCCAGCCAAGAAATAGTCCTGCACATAACCCCCCTGTAAAACTGCAAATTCTTGTTTTTACACTTCGGTTTTTATGCAGATTAAACAAATCTGTTTATTAGTGAGTTTCAGAGGTACTAGACAGATTTAATTACATTTGGACAGAGCCAGGCTAGGTGTTTCCCCCTGCTTACAGTCTTTATGCTAAGCTACGAAAACTGGCTGCTAGTTGTAGGCTAATATTTAGCTTACAGACATGAGAGTGGTATCAATCTTGTCATCTAACTCTGCAAGAAAATCTCCCCAAAAATCTAACTATTCCTTTAAGTGCCAGAGCAAAAATGAGTTAGTGAGCACACTAAATGAAACACTTTGTGAAACAATATAGAGCCTGGCTCAGCAGATAGCTATGGGTTAACCATGCTGTAAAACCCACATGATGGAAGGACAGAGGACTGCTCTGTGTTCAACTGACCATGGGGGGTAGGAGGAAGCGAATGAGAGGGAGGGAGGGATGGAGACAGGGAGAGTTTTGTACTGTTGTCCTCCCAATAAGAAGACAGCAGTAAATGTCCTCCAGCAACACAGCTTCCCAATCTAACAAGTGTTTAGTTCATACTGTAGGTGGGAAAATACATTTCGTTTGGACAGAAAGAATAAAATAAAATAAAAAAGGCAATTGATAAAAAAAGAGAAAAAAAAGTTGTGTTTTAAATTTTCTTACACCTGTGGGTGAATGTGTGTGTATGGTAGAGGTCTGCTAGGGATTTGGGATTTCACCTTCTGTCAGGAGAGAGAAAGAAAGAAAGAAAGAAAGACAGGGGGAGTGAGTGTGAAAGAGACATGGCCTGAGCGCAGTATCAGCCAAAAATACTCCTCCTAACAAGTCAATACTGCTTATTGATTACTTCTGCGCAGGGCTTATGCAACATCACCACCTCAGTGTACAATTATGGTGAAATCACTTTGTGCAGGCAGGGGTTTGCACAGCAACCTGCTTGCCCTGTAGAGACAGAAAAGCAAACTCTTAATGTGTGCCACAGGGTCCTTAAATCAAACGGCACAATGTGAACTAATGGCTTGGAAAAACTGAGAGAACTGTGCTTGCACAGAGCCATATTTAGAGACAGACGCAGGGAGAGAGTACAAAGGAGGAAGGAGGTGACGGAGGGACACAAGTGTGTTAAATGCTTGCAGGGCTCTGAGAAGGCCTCAACCATGGAAATGACTCCGTTATGAGAAATATTCTGCATTCATAAATCTAGAAGAGATTTGGAGCGACATGGAGCTGAGGTAGATCTCCAGTTAAGGAGGACAGAGCAATAGAGTAGAGCCAAAGTGTTGGTGAGACACTTCTGAGCGAGATGCAATCACCTATACTCATCGGTGTCCATCCCTCCTCTCCTCACCTGCTACTCCTTTTCCTCCTGCTCTTAGTCCTACCATCAACTCCTCCCCCTCCTCCCTCTTCTCCTCTCTCTGAAACCTAACGCAGCACCATTTCCATCGGGACTCTGATGTGAGCTCGGAGACAGCCGCGCTTAATCGATAGTGCCAGGTTGCCAAGACAACCTTGATTTCCTGTCGCCGCTTTTGCCGAGCGCCGTGATTGCGCCGGGTGTCCATTGCACCTGCCGCCCTCTCCTCCTCCGCCTCCTCCTCTTCCACTGTCTCATCAAGCGCTCCTTATCCCTTGTCTCCCTCCCTCCCCGCCCTCCTGACGCCATATAGCCACCATAGACAAAAGAAGAAGACAGATATACAAAGGCAAAACGGATTAGATCCGAGAGGTTGGGTTTGATCAATCAAAACACAGTACTGAGTGTGAGGCCACATGTACGCGAACACACATGCATGCAAACACACTTAAACAAACACACACACCCTGTCATCCCTAACAAAAGTGAGCTGTGACAGCTATCATATCTACCTTGGAGGGTGATGTCATTGCACCTGGGGAGCGTTTACTATCAGCCCCCCTCACACACACACACACACACACACACACACACACACCCCCTTGCCTCTCTCTCCTACAGGAGGAGTTGGCACCTCCTGTTTTTTTTTCATTCATTAATGGAGAGCTCATTAATCGTGGCTGATAACGAGGACGTGGGACAGGGACATGATTAAGGGTCTCTCTCTCCTTTAGCTGGGCGCCCTTGGGGATACAGCCTAGGGTGTGCGTGTGTGTGTTTTTGTGTGGGCCGCATGTTAAAACAGGTAAAGGACACACACTCAGTGCTATCTCTAGGACATCTGTGGGATAGGATACTACACATGTTTTCACTTTTAAGAGATTATAGCCACAGTCAATTTAGTCACTTGCATCCCACTGAGAGTCTTTACCTATGTCTGTCATTAATCCATCTTCCCATGAAGATCTAAGTTTGTCTTTATAACGATTACCTTCAGGCTACAGTTTAATGCTGTGGGAGATGGACCGGGGACTTAGAGAGAGGAAGTTGGGACTTAAAACAAATCTCTGGAGTATTTTCCCTACTTTTGCAGCATGTGAGGATACCAACTCCTGAGCTTCCCAGCACATAGTCCCTCTCATAACTGGGAATAGAGAGAGGAGTGTCTTGAAGGAAAGGCGACATATTCTGTATAAAAGTGATTACTGTTTTAATCAAAGCCTGTGTTTTTGAAGGAGCCTTATTTTCGTGCATTATCTAGTAATTTGTCAATTCAACAGTGCGTCAGGAAGAAATGGAGTCACGTTAGTTGCAAGAGTGAACAATATGTATGCCAGACTGAGACTCATTTCTCAGTGTCACACATGCTGTAGACTATGAAATTGTTGATTGTAAGTTAAGAGAGTAATATGATTTTCTATTTGCTAGCCTGTGCGTTTGTGTGCATGTTTGCCTGCATTCCCCTGTTTCGTTTGGGTTCAAATAGATCTGGTTCAGGCTTTGATGTCACTGACACATCCATAAACAATTTCAGACTGAGAGTTGATGGTATCCTCAGCAGTAAAAGTATGTACAGGTACAGGCAAATTGGGAGAGACCACTTTGATGTTTTTTTATAAAGGCAGCAGGTACTTTTCAGAGCGGTGCATAGTACAAGAACAGGTATAGTTCAGGTTCATGACTATCTGCAAGGCTTTGGAAACACACACACACATACATGGACATTTATGAAAGTCACGCACACAGATGATCGCCACCCATCCACACAATGTGCTTTTTCAGAACAAATTGACAGGTGGCTGTGCTTACGAGTTACGTGCAGTTTGATGACAAATGTCATTTTGATAATACTATTTGTGATGATCATTTGGCTATCAAAACTGTTTTTTAGAGGAATATTATATATTATACTACATATACTGTATTACTGTAACCCGGGTCATCACAACACACAAAATATCAGTACACAAATGAGGCCATCAAATTTGTTATTGCATACCTGCATGTTTGGTCAAGCAAACAAGTGTTATATAATACTGAACATAAGGTTAGTACAGGCAGGCAAGCACAAAAATGTAGCATTGCAGATGACTAACTAGGTGGTATGGTGCATCAAAATAAAGGATAAAATATTAAACAGATGTTTCTTTCTTAAAAGGTCAGAACTGACCCACAAATGTAATGGGTGTAACTGAGCCATAAACACAACAGGATGTTATGACGTCTCAGCCAGAGAGCAGAGATCAGTCTGTACATGCATAAGGGCTTTGTAGTACAGCAATCGTTTAGTCTTACACACACATTAAATCCAATCTGTCTGGACCAGGACCCTAATCCCCTCTCTGCGGCCAGGGAGACAAGCAGACAGTAATCCGCCATATTTGTATATTAATAGCCAGAGTCTCAGAGGGGGCCTCTCTATATATCGTGATGTATCTTTTATTAGTTGGTTAATCTGCTTGTCGATCAGACAACCTGGTCCATTTAAACCTGGGTTTTAATAAAAACACGGCCAGCCCTGCCCGAGGGATAAGCTCCCCAAGGACAAGGGAAAGAGCATGCCTGGGTTCAATAGACTCATCATCAACAATAAACAGCTTTACATCAATGTTATCTGTCATGGGGCAATATAATTATTAGGTGGAATTCAGCCCTGGGCCTCTGCACTTTCCTAAGAAGAGGGCTAGATAAAGCCTGACCCAAATATAAGCCTGCTACCTTGTTACCATAATGCATGCTTCAATCAACTCTAATGCTATTTCTGAGGGTGTACTTTAGAATCGTTGTGTGTCCATAATAATCCACATTGCCGGAGAAATTCTCCCTGTCCTCCTAAGGAGTTGACCCTCAGACTCTCAGGTGGAACAGATTTTGGTCAAAATGCCACTCCACGTCAGCAGGCACAACCAACGGAGTACAGAAAAGCGCAGGGGTGAGATTCCTTAGGATCTGAATCACGTTGGAGTCGTCTGCTCACCTCTCAGCCCGTCTAGACGCTGTGTCACTGACACACCCCCCTGGACATCTGTCCTGATTCAATAGATTTATCAGACAGCCATTCGATTAGAAGGGCACTGCTTTAAATTAGCTGGTGAGTCGGGGAATGATGGAGGTGGGCAGGACAGGAGGGCCATTACAGCCTAGGGGACACCGTCCCTCTTGCTTACCAATGGTCTACAGTCGCCAGCGATGACAATGACGTCTGCAATCATTTCAACTACAAGGGCTGTGGGCAACTGCTGATGCAATTAAACTGGCCTATTCATATGATTTTCTTTCAGATATTTTACTCTAATACAGAGGTATGTGGCATCAGTGTGCATGCACAGTTTTATGGTAGGCATCAATCAAAGTGACTTCCATTGGGTAAACAAACAAACAGCTTTTAAACATCTGGTTAGGAGAGATACAGAGAGAACGAGAGAGGCACCCTAGGGAGATGTGTGGTTTTCCTCTGAGATCTGTTGATTAGGAGGAAGGATGGAGGGAAGGGCAGAAAATGAAACAAGAAAAAAAGAGGAAGAGCCTCAGAGACAGTTCACACTCAGGTCAGAATTCAGGTAGGGGCCAGGAATGCACTCATGAACCACGCTTAACACACAGAGCCACACACACAGAAAGACACAAAAAACATGGCCTTTAAATGCATTACAGCCAGACCATGTGACTCTCACGGGGTAGTCTCATGGGAGCATCCCCCACCCCTGATCTCCCTGATGGAATATAACAACAGGAAGTCAGCTTGGCCTGCAACATCACACCACACCACACCTACAGATAACTGCTCCCTCTTTCACACACAGTGCACACAGAAACATTCACACTCACACAGAAAGGCACATAGGCACCCCTTCCTCGCACCATTCTGGCCTTCCTCATCATTCCTACGTTACATTAGCGGCAGTCATTTATCAGTCATCACAGTTAAGTCGAAGTTTAATCCCTCTAAAAGTGTGCTGTGTGGTACAGAAGAATCGATGGCACGGTGCCCACTGCTGCTGGCGTCGGTGGCGAGCGAGACGCGCTGCAGCCTGGCACTGAAACAAGGAGAGACCAAGGCTGGCAGGGGGTGGGCTTTTCAGTGACTGAATAGCCCTTGTTTATCTAGGCCCCTCTGGGAAGTCAGGACACTGCAGTGAATAGGAGCCAGTTAGCAGCGATGGCATAATAAGACTAGGGGGAGGACGGGGGTCATTGAAATTCAACGCAGGCTACTGTCAAGACAAAGCACCCTTGCCAGCTGTGGCAGCAACTCAAAGGAGCAAGGGAGTGTTTTCTATGGCTGAGGTTTTGGGTTAACAACACAACATTAGGTGACCAAAAGAGTTCTGATGTGCCATTGCTTACTCATCAAAAATACCAGATGAGAGGCGGAATCTTATGTTGAAATGGAAATGATGTTTCAGAAGGTGGGGCAACTGTTTCACTAAAGCTGAACAAAAGAGGTTCACAAATGTGGTTAATTTAAGCCATGAACTTCCTCAAAAGAATGACACTGACATGACAGGCAAACAGAACAGGACTATTTTCTCTTTAGGCTAATGTGTCATACTGTGTCCGTGAACTCTGTGCTCTTTATGGGCAAGTCAGAAGTGACTAGAAGCTCTGGGTGGACACAGTCATAGAGTTCTTCAGCCCTATTTCCAAGTCTCAACAGGATAGCAAGGTGCTCTGCAGAAAAGAAAACTGACCTTTCGTTCCCAGGCTCACCCTTCAATTTACAGAGCCAAATCTTTTTAATGTGCCTGAAAAGAGATGCTGTTTTTCTTTGCCCTCTGTGTGGTGTGAAACAGACGGGGCTACAGCTTAGCAATAGCGTTGATTCTTTTTCCAGGCTTTCAAGTTTTCTGCCCCGGTTTGTGGTCTCCGCAGCCCCTGATGAGGAGCCTTAAATAGGCTGCCACAGGTGCTGGGGGCCGGGTAGGTGAAGGAGGGGGAGGTGGCCTGGATGGGGAGCAGGGCCGCAGGAAGCCTCTTGTTTTCACAGAGATAAAGGGCTTTCAGGTTGCATCCTGGGCCGTAATCTCTCACACACTTCCTGGTTTTGTTCACAGTGAGGTGAGAGAAAATGACAAACTAACCTTCGCCCTAAGAAGCTGATCGATAGCTTCTGATGAGACAGGATGTCGCTGGATTTGAAGAGCATAAAATGACAAAGAGACAGCCCAGGTTTGATTTTGAGCTGTGTTCGTTAATAGTCCTTGATCAGGGCTGATTTATGGGTTCATTTATTCCGAGTGCTGGTTCATTACTGATGATGATTATGAAAGTGTGCATATAATTTCTTTCCTGACCTCTTCATTTGCTTTTAGAGCACAATTAACATTGTTCCAAGCTCTTACATCCTAATTACAGAAAGGATAACACTCCCTTCCTTCAAATTCAAGTTCCTCCTTAACCAGTCACTTAGTGCTGGCCTTGTGTTTAAAAAGATCCATTTACTAGAAATTTGCATGAAAGGGGTTTATTGAAAAGTATGTGTTGAGGAGAAGCGCAAACTTAAGAAGAACAGGCAACACATTCACACATTCAGAGAAAAACAACGCTCACATTCCTCCTCTTTTCAGTGCTCTCACATTTTCTCTCTCTATTCTGAACATGTCCTTCTTGAGAGGGCCAACATTTGACCGTGAGCCACACCCTATTCTCCTGCCAGAGGAAACTTTCAATCTCTGCCTCCCTCCCTCACTCTGGCTGTAGCGCTCTCATACTTTTGTCAGGTGTTATTTATGAGAGCTGTATAGCTGAGTTGCTGCATGCCTACAGCACCTGCTGGTGTTGGAGAATCAGAGCCAAGGCAGCTGCCAGAGAGAGGAATGGGGGAAAGAGAGACAGCAAAAAGGAAAGAATACATAGGACTCCAGCAGGAGCCAAAGACTGAGACACTTGTGAGAAAAAGAGAATCAGAGGGTCACAGAAGGAAAGTGGAGGCAAGTACCTGATGGTGGGGCAATGGTATGTTGATGTTGTAAGCGCACTGGCATGCAGCTAACAGATCATACAACTAATGATGGGTGTTATGATGGGAACAGTAACACAAAACAAGTGATGAGCAAACACTAATTAATAGTGTCGTACAACTCCAAACGCGATCAATTAAAGGCCATGCTTCATTGACTCACAGGCAAAAGTGCCGGCGCCAGTGTAACGAGAGAGGGGAGCGCCCGTCCGCATGAGTAAAAAGACAGATGTGCAATCGCCTGGCTATGGAGATCCGAGGGTATCTGCTCCCTTCTCTCCACTACCTACTACACACACATTACACCCACACATGTATTTATGGAAAGTGCTCAGTTAGGCCCCAGTATGTTTTGGCTGTAAACACCTGAACGCTGGCAGTGGTGAACTGAGCCAGGACAGGTGGCCTGAGACGGGTCAAAGGTCACTGGCTTGATTCCACTTCCCAGAGTCATAGAGACCCAATGTAAAAAAAAAACCTGTACTATGTACTTTGCTCTAGAAGGCCGTTGATCGTGTATCACAGGTGCTTGTGGGGTAGACAGTCTAAATGTACAGGTTGATCAACAAGAGCAAGAACAACCCTAACTCTACTGTACAGAACATTAAATCCAAATTGTTAAATGTAACACTAACTATTTAAGCAATACTTTGGAATAGAAAGAATAGAGACACTGGTAGTAGAAGTGAGAAACATATTGAGTGATGTAACAAGGGAAAAACTGTTTGTAGATGATGAGATTATGCAGATGAATTCATCAGGTATTTCTCAAACAGGGGCCAGCCCTGTTGAATCTCTTTAAGGAGGAACTTGATGAAATCTTCAAGAAAGACACAACTGTATGAAAACAAAACACTAACATTGTTAGGAAATACAGTACATTTCTATTGTTAACCTAAGTATAGAATGAAAAAAACTTTGATCTGTCTTTGTTTACTGCTCTAAAGATACAGTAAACAAAGATGCATATAACATACACTGTTTTGTATTTTTCATTCACAATGGCATACTGTAGCTCATTCCTTAAACCAGTCGATGAGTGTGTCTAGGCTTGGCTGCCTTCTTCGGTCAAGTCACACTAGCGGGGTCATGGGGAGCTCAACAAAACGCTCAT
This sequence comes from Macquaria ambigua, assembly GCA_008360985.2. Classification (NCBI taxonomy): domain Eukaryota; kingdom Metazoa; phylum Chordata; class Actinopteri; order Centrarchiformes; family Percichthyidae; genus Macquaria; species Macquaria ambigua. The sequence goes on along the minus strand of VMKM01000121.1, from coordinate 194,873 downwards.
GAGTTAAATGGGGCGATGTGGATGCTCCATGGCTCCCTCTGTTCTGCCCTCCCTTCTGTTTTCAGGCTGGCCATTCTCCTCTCATTAATCCTGTGTGGATGTTTATCCATGTTGACATTCAACATAGCAGCCGGCCTTCTCTCTGACAAACACGATGACTAAGGTTTTTTTTTTTTTTTTTGCCAGAGTTGTCACAAGGCTAGCCTAGCCTAGCTAGTTCAATGCATGGGCTTTGGGGACAGAGGGACACTCGATTTATTAGTCACATCACAGCCAGGCTGTGCAACTGGAATCAGTATGTGAATATGAATGCGTACCCCCTCAGGAGGGCCATTATCAGTTCTGTGCGCTACGAAGAGGAAAATCAATATGGTCATCATAACGGGCTGGCAAAAAGCCAGCCACTAGGCTGTGTTCAAAGCACAATACATGGCAGCGGATTACTCCTCATCTGATGTCATCTAATTTCATCCCTGTAGACAGAGACACTGTGGGACTAATAAGGTCAAGCACATCTAAAAGGGACTAGACATCCAACATCTGTGTCAAAAAAGACAACAAGACAATAGAAAAAATACACAAACTGACAGTCAGGTGGTCTGAAGTAAAGCTACAGCAGAGGTTTGCCCTGATGAATTTTTGCCACAAACACAAGCTGGCGTAAGAGCCCCTTACCGGGCCCGCCTTCTGCCTATTGTGTCAGTCCAGTCTTTTTCATTAACCGCTCCACTGAGGACCACAAGGAGGGGAGGGGATAGATGGGTGGGAAGGGAAAGAAGGAGGTGGTGGTGATGATGGGGGGACAAGGAGGGGTCTGCAGACAGACCCAAAGGGACCTGAAGAGCAGCCACCGAATACATGATTAAAAACACACATCAACAGGCAGCGCTGGGCACACCATACACAATATTTACCTCCACCAGGACGGCAATTTAGAGGTAATCTCTCCCTCAAGTATGCACACTACTAGAGAATATTATCTCTCACCCCCATACTTGTGGGGAGGGGATGAGAAGGAGGGAAAAACCAAGAGAGAGCAAGGGACTGTTAGGATGATAGAAAAGATAAGAGGAACATAGAGAGTTTGTAAGGTTGAACTCATCTTGCAAACACACCTGTCTGCCCATGACTCACTGCTTTGGAGTCAGGAGGGCAGAGGAGGCTTTTCTGCTCAGTTAGCTTACATGATACACTTAACTGAGCTCTCCTCCCTACACTGCACTGCAACAAATACTTGCCTACACCACTTTTTGTGTCAGTGTTTAGGGTCAGAGCTGTCAGAGCTGTTGCAGACTAATACAGCTCACTCAACAACAACAAGCATGTCAGTATTTATGCTGCTCCACATGTTGTGTCGCATCAAGCAGTTCTGGTTACTACAGTACCTAAATGATCTTTCACACTGGCGCGAAGCAGCCCTGGCTGCTGTTCTGCGGGGCCATATTTTGTTCCAGAGCAACGGTCATGCTTTGGTTCAGTTCACTGAGCTGACGCATCGCTACAAGCTCCTACCGCCTCATCCTTGTATTTCCCCCTACCCCCAATATTTCTGTCCTTTCAGACAGTGTGTTGGCGATCTGTGGATGGCTGCGTCATCGTCAGTTAGGGAGCCTCCAAGGCGCACGGCCCCCATCACATTGTCCTGTCATGCAGATGGACCCCTCATGGCCCATGCTGGGGATTTGGGGAAACTCCTGCCTGCTGTGCCAAATTAAGCCCTCACCCTGACATTAAAAACAGCACACTGGGTAGCACACATTGCCACTTTAAAATACACGGGACATAAATGCCACAGGGATGCGTCGGCGTTAACGTTGAGACGAGCAAGCATGACGCAGACATAAGCTACATTTCCAAGACAAAAATGTCAAACGGAGTGCTGCAAAGCAGGCCCTTGAAGGCCCGAGGGCTGCGTGAGAGAGGGATTTGATGAATTCTGCGAACGTTCCACGGATTCCTCCCTCGCAGGGACCTTTGGGAAAAGAATGGGTCATATGCAAATGGCATGCACAGTATGGTGGAGAAGTTTCCCACAAGCCGAGTGTGAAAAGGGCTCTCCCTCCCCATGCCGGGCCCGCTGAATGGGCCTTTTCTTCTGCCACTGAAAGTGTATGAGGTAGAGCAGGCAAACTGCAAAGGTAACTAGGCTCTTTCTCCTCAGGCTTTCTCACTACAGCCTGAACACACAATGGTTCATTTAAGCATTCAGCCACACAAACCCCAATAAAGCACATCCAAGCGCAGTTAAGGGGGTTACTGAAACTGACTCTGAGTTTAAAACTCCTTCTTTACGAAGGGAGAGCACCTTTTTATAGGCTAATGCTCTCAGCCTCCATGGGAGCAGCTAATCATTAAGCTGCCTTAACAGAGGTGGGAGTGTGGTCGTACATCACATCATTTTAATTCAGCTGAATGGTCAGATGAGGACAGGCCTTTTCCCACCCTGATGGACATGTTGAGGGATGAAGCTTTTTTCAACATGATTAACAAAAAAGAAGCAAGTAAAATGTTGTGATCTTTACCTGTATGGGGTGTAAAATCACTTTTAGGTTAATTTTGCTGATGTATGTTCCAAGCATAACATACACCTAGTTTTGACCCTAGAATCCATACAGGGGTGGGAGATAGCTGCCATGTGTGTCGTGCTTTTCATCTGCCAGCAGCAGTCCCTCAGTTGTCACCTGTTGTAAAAGTCTTTAGTCACCTCAGCCACTTCTCACCAACTCTTCATCCCCCCTTGTGACTCCACAGGGAGCGTGGAGCCCACAGTTTAAGGGGTCAGAGAGGAATGGATGAAGAGAAGGAGGGAGCGGAGAAAAAGCTGCAGCTCCGAACATCCCCCCACCCCCCACCCCCTCCTCCTCCTCCTCCTCCTCTCTTTGCCTTTCATTGAACAGACTTAAACACAAACACAATTGGACATGCTGGAAGCCTCACAATGGCACAGGGGGGGGAAAGTGAAGTCATACTCTAAGCACGCATGGGTGCCTAGGTCAGGGGGCAATCAACAGCACCCCTGGCTACTGTGTCTTAACCCCCTCGAAATAAAAGACAAGCTCAGGAAGGAGGAGTGAGAGGGAAGAGACAGACAGAGAGCGGAGGCAGGGGGATTTTCTTCTGACTTGGCACTCTCAAATGAAGCTGCTGAGGAAGTTGGTGAAAAGCAGTGAGATAAATGAAAAGTTTCCTCCTCTGCTAAACTCTTCACACAACAGGGGTGGACCTTTAAATGTAAACAGATGTCTTTTAAAACACTGAAGTGGCATGTGGAGCTACAGAGCCAATCCCCACCTCCTCTGAAGCCTTCACTATATAGCCCAAAACATTGCTTGTTTCGCCAAACAAACTGTAGCTATAGCTAAACCATTGTTTTTTATTGTTCTCCCCCACACTTACAGCATGTGGTTGTATTCAATAGTTTCTAGACAGGGTGAGTGGGTCCAGGGCACTAAGTATAGTTTAAGTATAGTTTTACCAGGCCAATAAACATGCTCTTCAACATTACATGAGTTGTTGCCAAGTGCCAAGCCCACAACCTCATTTTCCTCATTTGATGGATGATTCATCAAGGTGCAAGTGTGTGCCAGAGTATGCCTCAGAACGTGAGAGAGAGGGAGGGAGAGAGAAGAGAGAAAGACAGATTAGGGGATGAGACAAATGACCCTTCTGATTTTGACAAATAAATAGAAATCCTAGCTACCTGTGTGCACACTCATTTCAAGGTGTCTCCAAAACAGTGTTCCGAAAACATCAGCCCCAGCTCCTGAGCATGGGTACAAAGCTGTCCCAGCACAGCCCTGTTTATTTTTGCAAAGAATGTTAACACCGGGCGCATTCCTCTATTCCCAAATTGCTGTGTTAAATTACCGTTGCAGGGGACGGCTGCTGTTCCTCAGGGGAGCTGACTGGGGAGAAGCGACAAAGGAAGCTGTAGTACCCCGCCGATTGCAAACACCTGTCGTCCTGCAGGCTCTTAACACCTCTCTGTTTACAGCAGGGAATGGAGCTCACCTTGATCTCAGCTAGCCCTGCTAACCAGGGACCTGGCAAAGCCGCTGACCATAACAAGCTGGGCAGAACTTGAGGGCTTGCTTAATTATAAGAGCCCAAGCAATGGATATTGAAATATTTTATCACCATAAAAAAGTAGCCATTAGGCTGGAGTTGGTTCCTGCAAATGCAGCAGCCCATATTAAAATGCCAGCTTGATATAAACATGTAACAAAGCCAAGGCTATGACTACATAACAGCACCAGCCTTCACTCTAACTTTACTGAGGAATTCCCTTCAAAAGCAGAGATGTTGATTTACATGACAGACACATGCCTTGTCAGAAGGTGGTAGGAAGTGAGGACTTAAAAGCAGACCTTGATGCTCTTTGAAGCAGATGCAAATGAGGCAAAGTAACAGGGAACACATCTGTTTGGTTAAGGATGTGACTTTAAATATCAATAAGGCTGTCATTATTCAGAAACATTTTAAGTTAAAGGGAAAAAAGCAACAAATGAAGTCTCTCCAGAGTAAATAAGACTCCCATTCTCCCATAAGGCAGATAAATATCCACACCTTGACAGCAGGGACGTTATCTGAGGTGTGTCCACACCTTGCACATATTTAACTGCATACAAGCTCCAGAGATGAAATGCATAGCTGAGTACACCCCATAAAAAACCGAGAGGACTCTTCACATCACTCATCAGGTATCCACACGACAGCAGACCAGCACACAGAAAACACCGTTGGGTCGCCTTTCAGCCCATGAATGACTGTTTTTAGCACCGCAGAAAGTAGCGGCTCTTCGTCCGTCCCAAAGCCTATCTGACGGTCTGTTTTGACAAAATAACGCCGAAATCCCTGCATTAAACCAGTTCCTTTAATCTACACTGGGTGGCACAACACATGAGCATGACTAGTTGATAGACAACACATGTTGTCAGACCCGCGACAAAAAAGGCTCGCTTTCACAATAAAATAGTAATTATAGCCTGAATGGTAAAGGCTGTGGTAAATTGTCGCATTACGGATTCACAACAGCCCACCACGACGTAAATACACGGAAAGATGTAGCAGGAAAACAGACGTTGACAACTCGCAAAAGTCCTATACATTTACGTTACAATTAAGCAACATTAACATTTACGTGTGTTATAAAAACAGAAGATTAACCTAGTAACAAAGTATCCTTAAAGAGAGCCCTATAGGCTACTTTATAACAATATATTCACACCACAATAAAGTCGGTGAAACCCGTTGAGCTTCGCATACCGAAACGCAGATTATGTATCAACTTGTAGGCTATTACTATTAGTATACAGGCTGTATTAAAATAAGCAATAACAGAATAGACAAGAAAAACGGAGCGTTTAAAGGCTCGCTCGCGTCCACGGTCGTGCAAGAATCAAGATTCCCAGCGCGCGACTGGAGAGGATCCGCTGTCCTTATATGGGCTGCGCTCGCCCTGCTCGCACAAACAGCGCGTGAGATATTCCTCGTTCTCTGGAACCTCTGTTACCCCATCCATGTTTCTACTGAGCCTTCTGTCATTACTTTACTTTACCCCTTGTTAAAACATTTAACGTGAACGGTATGAGCAGTACAGAACAAAAATCACTGTAATAAGTTGGAGGATGAAGGAAAGAGAACTGCTCAAAACGTGCTTCAACACAACAACACGTATTTCTTATTATTTCTGCCTTAAGAAAATACAATGATGTCGTCGGTAATATAAACCTAATTTAAAGCACATAGCAGGCAGGATGAAATCAGGCAAAATGCGTTTTGTCAGCCCATGTAGTGCAGCAACAGTGTCCTATCGCTACCTGCTCCGAGTGAGCGAAAGAAAGAAAGAACAAACCAAACAGTTGTGTTCCCTCTCTTTGAGAAACATAAATGATGTCCACGACGTTTTCGACAAAAGCACAGCTATGTCTCATGTTTTTTCAACCCAAATCGTTAAAGACAACCAGTCTGTCGAGGTCCGCAATAACAATCAGGTAGCCTGTTTCCCACAGAAACAGGTCTGAGTTTGGTGGTGGAATCAAAAACTCGACAGAATGTAACTAAATCAATGAATAAAGAGTCTATAAAGAGGGGAAAAGTGTATTAAAATGTATAAAGAGGTATAAAGTGGAGACAAAACCCGGTCCACTCATAACAGGGTGAGGTGCGTATAACGGTCTCCGGTGCAGCGGACCGCTAGGCGGAGGGAGAGACGCGACCCAGGTATAACGGTACACCACATAGGGCTGTAATACAGCGCTCACTTGCTACTTCCCAGCACTTTCAGTTACTAAAAACCAGACTTATGGGTTGCCAAACTTTTCGGTGAAATTACCGGGAGACAGAACAGCCTCTAGAACGTTTCCCCGAAAGAAAAGCTCCGCGTCGGAAGTACTTTAACTCACCGTTGTTCCTCCTCGGGTTCGCCTGCTTTCTGCGCTTACACCTGGGGCCATCCGCCATGATCCTTTCGTTGTGTCTAAATGCTGCCGGAGAGTCACCTCCTCTCTCACCCCCTCTCCCCCTCCTCCTCCTCCTCCCTCCCCTTCACCTCCCCTTCTCCGCACCTGGTTTACGACACTCAGCTTTACGACATCACCTTCCCGCACCTCCCCGACCCACGCTGCCAGTACAATTCATAGTAAGTAGCCTACTGGAAGTGAGAGGGATGACTGCATAATACACTGTACCTGCCCAGCCATTTACTAATATGTCATGTATTTAAAACACAAGATGCAGCTATTTCTTTGTGTATTTTTATAGTAGTAAAAGGTATAGGCCTAGGTGATAGTGGTTAGTGGTTGTGTTATTTTGCAGTTTATAACATCACAAACTACCTACTGTACCTCATGCAGTTTGTTTACCTGAACACAATGCAGGTTGAACATTTATTTATTTTTTGTTTGTTAGCTTTTTGTTTTAAGTTGTCACTTTTGAGAAGTTGTCACTTTTGAGAAGGTAATATTGTGCTGTATTTGGCAATTTACCACTTGCCTTCTCACACACATATACAAGTAATTGGTTGAAGATTAATTATTCTGTGACATAATCCCTGTACATTCTGTTATGATAAGAACCTTAAAATTTGACATTTTGCTACCCAACTTTGACCTACTGACCTGTAGTTTACGTGTCATGCACGAGTCTGTGTATGTTAGCCTCTGTGTGTGTAGCACAGTAGGATATCAATGCAGCAGAGTGTGTGTGTGTGTTAGAGAGAGGAAGAGGTCATGAGACTGTCATCAGTGAATCAATCCTCCACCTAAAGAAAGACCCTGCTGTTCTCCTGAGCTGAGCTCACCGCAGCGTTGATGAAGAGGACGCAGACAAACCTCCATGCACAAACACACACCACTTATCACACTATGCTCCGTGTTTGAGGTGAAGGAAAGACAGGAAAGAAGATAGTGACAGGAAAGATGAAGTTTATAAACTCATCACAGAATGAAATGATGCAAGAGGTCCGATGACATGCAATTATAGGTCAGAGGAGCAGCAGTTGCTGTGAGGCTGTGGCTATTCTTGAAGAAGATGACTATAAGGTTTCTGGTGCCTGGACCACTGGTATGTGAGATGTTGTCATCATTCAGTCTATTGTGGCAGCTAGACTGTGTAACCCAGTTTTGCCTCAAGTTGGGTGTCCTGTATTGTCAAGACAGACTGTTTAATGAGGCCATGACATTTTGTAATCACTGGAAGTGATTTAAGGAGAGAGCAGAAGTTATCACTTTGACTTCAGTCTGCCTACAGGATATATTTGGATTACAATTCCAAGATTTGATCATATAACCATATACTAGATATTATGTCACAAGCATATCACCTTGATATTAATCTTCCTATCAAGTATTTAGACTTAAGGTAACACACTCCTCATTGCTGGACAATCAGCTTATCATTCAGCTACATGTGACAGCTTGTATACATTGGATGGCAGATCTCTGGGCTGAATAATTCAGTAGCAGCAGAGCAGTCCAGCTCTCAGGGCAGGCTGCCCAGACAGAAAGTAATAGCTTTAGCATAAACAACACCTCCACACTTGCTCCAGGTGGCCTCTTCCACCAATAGACAGCCTGCCTTAGAGGGACATAGTGAGGGGAGGGTGCCCAGACTCTCTCTCTCTCTCTCTCTCTCTGCCTTCCCTGATGAAAAAGGCCCCAGAAACAGTCTACATCAGCAAAGATCAATGATGAGACGCTCAGCTAACAGTGCAGTCGTAGCGGTGTTCCCTGCACACCGAGCCTGGAAAAATAGGATGCTTGTTATCCAATGGAAAGTCCGATCTTTCCCATTTTCCTTGGATCATGCCGCTATTAGCATGAAGTCATTTTTCAGCGTCTGTGGAAAACAAAGAATAACAATTATACGACCACTACTAATATGAAATAGCCTGGAGACATCTCTCATGTGTTTCAGAGGAACTGGAGTAAAACGGGGTGATTTATTTTCTCTGGCAAATCTCTGTGTATTTTGTACTGGAGCAAATTCATACACCAGCAAATGAGAAATACATGGAGCTGCTTATGTTGTTAGATACACAGGCTTCCTGATGACCCCTAATATGATCTGGATGAAGGCAGGGTCAGAGAAGTCAATTACAAGACATTGATCTAATTTAATAAAAACAGCCACACTAAAACTAATACCTCAGCTAATAAAGACAGAGGCAGTTTTTATCATATCCCCAAAGAGGACACACAGGTGCTATTCACCTGAATAATGACATCAGCAATAAAACCGAGATACTGTCTTAACTAAAGTGGGCCATGAAATACAATCAAAGGCTGACTCCTGCTCTTCCTATGGGGAGCTGAAACTGAGGCGAGGAGGGGGGAGAGAATGAGGGATAAGCAGCCATCCTCCACTACATTAAGGGATCGTGCTGCTCCCTGAAAATGAGTATTGATCCTCTTAGGTCCAGGATCGTTTAGGAGATTAATGTGAGTAGTGGTTGAGCTCCATGGTGCTCCACGCAGGACCAGGGGATCAGCTCAGTGGGACTGCCGAGCCAAAGCAGCCTTTCGGTGCGTGGGGACAGAGGGGCTGGTGTGCAGTTGGGGTTGGTGGGGGTGGTGGTGGGGGCAGCTCTGTCCCGTACATCCAGCCACAACCCCACTAGCTCTGTGCCATCTGGACTGTCAGCTAAGAGAATCAGCTGGATGTCTAGGGGTCAGAGGGGTGGGTAAGAGAAAGGGGAGAGGGTGTAAAATAGACACAGTCTGGGGGGAGAGCAAAAGAGCTCAGAGTGTCAGATGCAGGCAGGACGGATGGAAAGAAAGCAAGTGAGCAAAGGAACAGAGGAAATGAGAGTAGAAGAGAGGAACAGAAAGTGCAAAAGGAGGACGACGGGAAAGGTACACCCTGCCCTGCTCCAAATAGAGAGTAGAAGCAGGAGGCAGTGGCAGTGATAGAGAGAGACACACAGCAAAGACTAAACTGCTTAATCTCTCCCAAGAGATGGCAGCTAAATGTGAGGTCCTCCTCCTCCCCTTTCCACAGACCAGCAACCCCCACACAACACTATCACTGCCATGGAACTCTGCTCAGCTGCAGTCAAGGCACTTATCCAGCTAAAAGATACACACACACACACACACACACACACACACACACACACACACATACATACATACATACACACTTGAAAAGTGCTCAGGTGGAGCCTACATTGCAACTGATACTGTAGAGAAGAGAAAAGATCAATTTCGGCTTGGAAGTGAAGCGCCACACGGCACAAAAAGAACTGTGAGAATGAGCAGAGTTTGAAGGGAAACACAGTTTTTGATTTATAAATTCTGCTGCTTTTAACAATCTGGCTCACAGCAAATAAACAGATCTTATTGCGAGCCTGTGAATTTTCTCATGTCTCTGTCTTGAGGTCAAGTCGGCTCCTTGGGGAGTCTCCTGAAACAAATATCAGCTAAATATTCAACAGTAGCTGAATGCATGATGTCAGAGTCTGAAACCCAACAATACAATGTTTTGAGGACTAGATGTCAATCTCTCGGTTTTCCTCTGCCGAACTGGAGTATTCTCAACTCACTTCCGTCTTCTTCTATGGATTCTTCTCAAGACAGGATGTAGCTGACACACTTGTTGGAGTGAGCCACTCCCCAAACATCTTAGTTAGGGGGAAAGGTGAATAGGACAGAACCGAAACACTAGTCAGACATCCCAAAGTATTCTAATACGCTTCCTCTATTAAAGGGGCCCTCCACTGATTTTAAACAGTTTTGTTTACTTGTCATGAGGAGTAGTAATCAGCTGATAAAAGCAGTTGAATAATGTCTTGTGGCTCTGGAGGTAGTGCTCTAAAGTCTGAAAAAATGACCCTCTTGATGTTATCAGGCTTGGAAATAGCGACTAAAAGTTTTTAACAGAAAACCTGCATTTCATATTGCAAGCATGTGCCATGTAGTGGTGGAATGCAATTACTTTTCTTGAATATTTCCATTTCATGCCACTTTATATGTATACTTCACTATAATTCAGAGGGAAATATTGTACTTTTTACTGCACCACATTGATTTAATGGTTGTAGTTAGTAGTCACTTTACAGATGAAGATTTTATACACAAAACACATAATGAGCGTGTAATATATGATGCATAGCAATAGCTTAAACTACCCAACAGTATATAAAATAGTTAAAAATTAGCTCCACATCGAGTTTACCTGTAATAAAATGCGAAATAAAATTGCTTTGCCTTGCCTTAACCAACCACAACAGTAAAATGCTGCTTACACATTAATACATGAGAATAATCCAATGATATACTGTAATATATGATAATATAACAGTCACAGCGGCCATTTTTGTACTTCCCCACTTCCACTTTTTAGTACTTTTACAGTTGATACTTTTACTTATAATGGAGTAATTTTACAGTGTGGTGTTGCTGCTTTTACTTGAGTAAAGGATCTGACCACTCCATTTACCACACAGGGAGGGTCTAATTAAAGATGCTATTAAATTTGATTGTGGGAAGTATAGGATTTTTGGTTCTTGACCTGTAGGGAGTATTTCGGCCTCTGCTGCTTTGATTTTGACCAAATGTCTCTTGTGAGTCCCCTAACTTTATGGAAGTACAATACTATTTTGATGCAGTACCCCTTGAAGGAGACAGGAGAGGATGTGATTGGCTTGGGGGTACCACAGACGAACAAGCCAGTCATTAACAAGGAGTTGTCATGGCAGCGGACAACAGTCTTTCAAAGTTTGAGACGCACGTGAAATTACATAATCTCATCTGGCTCGTGGACCCAGCAGGCCTTAGCATCTCCCTAGTAAACACCCATTTCTTTTAAACTTCAGCTTGTAATGTTGTAAGGCTTTTTGATCATCATAAAAAGTCTCAAGACCAACCCAAAATAAGATACCCTAATGACATCATCAGGGTCATTTTCTCAGATTTTACACAGAAGATATTATAGAACTGTTTTCACGCGCTGAGCAGGACTCCCCATGACAAATATATAATAATAATTTTAATTTGTAAAATCAGTGTAGTGCACCTTTAATCTAAGGCAAAACTGGAGGGAACAAAATGTTCCTTTATTTTATGTCCTTTCTGACTCTCTTTCTTCACTTCATGAGTCAAAACTCAAGATTAGATAATAACTCTCAGGGAAGATTGTTGTACAACAGGGTTGAAGAAGCCCCCTCTGATGCTTAGAGTTACACAAACAAACACAAACTCCCCCACTCCCATGATTCCACAGGGGTGGGTGGCCACGGGGCTGAGAGCTCCTGACCTGCGGGTGAACGTAACGCTGCCTGTCTTCACGGCAGGCCAAGATATATACTTGTTTTGGCTAGCCAGACGTGTGTGTGAAGTTATCCTAACACATGCATGCACATACACATGAATACACAGACACAACCTCAGTGCTCCAGACAGGCTTGCCCCCGTCTTCTCCCTCCTCTTGTGACTGTCAAAAGGAGACAGCCATCCTCTGGAAAGCCCAGTGTAAATTTATACTGTATTTATTGGAGCGCCTGTTGCATTTTACTGTTCATTTGTCCTTGTGGCTGAAACAGTATTTGTGCGCACTGCAAAGACGTCAAGTTCAGTCTATCAAGGCGTTATTTTTGGAGGCATCTTCTCACAGTTGAAACCAGTGTGTGGTGAAATAATACGTGTGAACTGAGGTGTACTGCACTGTCAAGATGATGTTATTAATCAGGTGATGCAGCAAAGATATGTTTTCCTGCTTCTATTTTGAAAACGTTTGCCCAGTTCCTACCTGTATGGAATTTAAATTGGACATGGAAGTTATGCTTTGTATATTATGCATTGTTTAAGGGTTGTGTCACCCAATTTAAAATTTGCATATTTTTGACTTGTGACGTCTACCCATGCAGATAGTTTCTGTTTTGTATACCCAAGTTTAGAGATATCTATCTTTGAGGTGAAGGTGAATGGAATTTCATGTTTGGTGCTAAAGACGTAACAAAATGACCTCACTGTGAACAGTTCAGTGGAACTACTTTCTATCAAAGACATAAAAATTGGTCACAGCATGCACTGTGTATTGTAATACACTCTTCTGTAAAGAGTTATTGCTGTTGACTTTTTTAAAGCTGCAACAATTGATATTTTTAGCCACTTGGGGGCAGTAGAACTAGGTGAAAACACCACACTGACATATTATCACCTTTAAAGTTGTTATGCTAAATGCGCTAACAACCACTTGTATGTGTAAGTCCAATATTCACTCTCTTTTTAGCTCTGTTTTTGATCTCTACCAACTCTGGAGGGAAATATCTGTCTCTTTATTTGCTATATACTCCACCATTTTCATCAGCCAATTGCTAACTTTGTCTGTCTGCTGTTTGGTGCTGGGGAGCTTCTTCTCTGAAAACAGCTGCCTGCTGGGGCTGTAAACAAGGTTGATGAGATTGGTGAGACTGAACCAAAACAGTAAAGTTGTGGGCAACAATGAGCTAAAAGACGCAAGAAAGCTCAGTAGAACTGAGGACTACAGCAGAGTTGGGCAATAATTCTCTGTGGGTTTGTCACCTCAAGCCACCCCTTTCACATTACATATATTTATTTGAGCCATTGTTAAAACAAAAAGAATGATTAGTGCAGCTTTAAATGTATTGTTGCTGTGGGCAGCAAAAACAAAATTCTATTCACCTAAACTGTGGAAGCAGAAATCTCAGATTAAATCAGCAATCTCACACTCTAACTTTTTTCACGTCAAAATTACATGTGGCAGCTCACTTTTCATTGATGAATAATGTGACCTTTTAATAGACATTAATGGCTTGCATCCCCCTATATGAGTATATTTGTGTATACATCACATTTCCATTACAAGGAAACACATCTGAGACTGTGTGGTTACATATATACAATGTTGTGGCTCTATGAGTGAGTAGTGTGTGGGTGGTTTATGTTTGTGTATGTGCTTATGTTTCAATCTGTGATAGGCCACTGCTGTTTTCACAGGATGAATATGAATGCCACACACCTACTCTTTTCCCACACACACTCACAGAACATCAGAACATTTTTCTCTGTACATGAATAGCGGCGGAGCACTATAAATGAACATCCAAAATGCCAGCCAATTACTATGGTGTCCCTTTACTCAACCTCTCCATATTAAGCCCTGGTTGTCAAACAGATTGTCTCCGGTGCTCCGAGCAGCCTGCGCTGTGAAACAGTTTTCATTAAGGGAGGATTGCCATGGGCCTTAGGCTGGCGGCTTAATGTAATTTCACAGCTCAGCGTCTGTGCGGCCACTTCAGGGTCCAACCATGGCCACCCACACCTTTACAAGAGCCAGCGAGAGGTGCTGAAAGGGTGACAGGCTGCTAGTAAGTTTTAGGAGCGAAAAGGGAGCCCCAAAATGAAATTCCAGCACAGGAAATTACTGCAATAATAACATAACAGCCAGTAAGGCTTTGGAAATAAACATGTACAGAGATAGTTCTCATTTAGTGTTTGTAATGAAGTGTTCAGGAAGAGGAAACTCATTCAGCAGTGGATATGTTCAGTAATCTGATGTGGAAAGGTTTAAAGAAATCAAATCCCCGGATTCTTGGAGTTATAGTATGGAAATTATCAGTGATGCATTGCAAGATTTGGTTTGAACACTGAATTCTTCTAAAGCTTTTCCTGGCTGTATTTAAAAGGACAGTATTGTGTATAGAATATGGCATAAAACTCATACTGTAGGCCTAAAAAAATGATATACATATGATTAGATTAGAAAGATTAGAAGATTAGATTAGAAAGATGTTCATGAGGACAGACATTTACTAACATTACCAAATCACTGTAAGTATGATCTAACTTATCGGGTATAATAGATGCTTATGTGTGGGTGTTTTCTTGTCTCAGGTGTGTATACATGTGCAGATTTGTACAAGTGTATTTCAGCTGTTCAACCCTGATCACCTCTTGAGTATTCACCCCAAAGGTGTAAGCCAAGCATGCACCAAAAGTCCCTATTAGAAACATGTGGAGAGCATCACACATCAATGTGACATCTGGACAAAACTGAAAGTGAGATAGACTAGTGTTTCATTTTCATGTTTTACAACTTTGGAAAGAGCTTAGAGGGCCTTGACTTCATGGCTTGGAAGGGAGAAGAGGTCCAAAGAGCAACAAAGCCAGGCTGTTGGAAACCTCACATACAGATACACTGGCACAAATGCTAGGTCACACTGAACACAGCCAGGTAATCCAATGAGGAGAAAGAAAATATTAAATGTAATTTGTACCTTCCTTCATTATATAGATATTTCAGCTGATTCTCTTTTTCTATATTTCTCTTTCTCTTTCTCTTCCCCATGTGCCCTGGGATTAGATGTTAAAGGAATCTTTTTTCTTTCTGAGAGTGAGATGAGAAGATTGATATGAATCTCATGTTTGAGCGTTTAATGACTAGATTGACATGTTGGGAAATATTCTTATTCTCTTTCTTGCCGAGAGTTAGATGAGAAGATACCATTGTCATGTCTTGTACTGTAAATATGAAGCTACAGACAGGAGATGGTTAACTTTAGTTTTAAGATGGGTTATGTGTTGGACTATTTCTTGGCGGGGAGCAGTGACTATATACCTGGAATATATTTAGTTAGTTAGCCTAGCTTAACATAAATAGTGGAAACAGGGAACAGCTAGCCTGCCAGCTAGTTAGTTCAAAAACACGCCTACCAGCCTCCAAAGATCACTGATTAACACATTTTATTTTGTTTGTTTAATCCCTACAAAAACAGAAATGTGAAAGTGATAGTTTGTTATTTTAGTGGGAGTTGCGTGCTGTAGCTATATCTTGACGAACAACTGTTTAATTATTTAAGACTCCAGGATTCTGCGCATTGCCCTGCTGTTGTTCGCCAATAAGTAGCTTCTGCACATAGCTCCCTCCAAAACCACTTACCGTTTTGACATTTCTCTTTGTGCATGGATTATATTAATGAGATACAACATGAGCTAGTGAGCTTTAGCAGGGTGGTAGGCCCTTTTTTCACTTTGGACAGAGCCACTCTAGCTGTTCCCCCTGCCTCCAATTTTTATGCTAATCGAGGCTAAAAACGTCCACCTCCATACTTGAAGGAATAGTATAGCATTTTTGGAAACATGCTTATTGGTGTTTTCACCAAGACTTAGATGAAAAGATCAATACCACTCTCATATCTGTCCGTTTTATATTCAGCTACAGTGAGCAGGTGGTTAGCTTAGCTTATCATAAAGACTGGAAACAGGGGTAAAGAGTTATCCTGGATCTGTACTAGGGTAAAAAAACAAATGCCTACAAGCACCTCTAAAGCTCACTAATTAACATGTAATATCTTGTTTGTTTAATCCGTACAAAAACGGCAGGTTGTGGTTTTAGCTGTTTCCCCGTTTCCATTCTTAATGCTAAGCTAAGCTAACTGGCTGCTAGCTGTAGCCTCATATTTACTGTACAGACATGAGTGTTGTATCGATCTTCTCATCTCTCTCTCATTTTGAGTATTTTCCAAGATGTTGAACTATTCCTTTGACATGGCACCTTTGAAAATACCCCCAGCATTACATGATTCCTCACATAACCATAAAGCTACACACACAGGGATGTGACTTTCATGATGTCAGACAAATTACACCCAAGGCTCTTCTACCATCTGCTCATAATCCAGAGCACTAACTCATTATATCACTGTTGGAATAAGGTTATTTAAAATAAAAGAGGGACATTCTTTGTCTATATGACGAGAACAAAGTCTTAGCTAAAACAACGGATGACGCAGTAAATGAGTCAAAAACGACAATCAGCCCAACCTTCACATTATGAGTCACGAACAAGAGACGCTCATGCTTATTCAGTGTGTCCACTGAGGTGTGCAGCCTCTTCATTTAATATTTCCATAAGGTTGCATATGAGTGTACGCCAGGCAATCCCTGTAATAAGGAGGTAATGTATTCTGCGCCAATGGCAAAAAGGTACGCTTGAAACATCCCTCACAGGAGCAGCAGTTTTCAACTTGACAGTGGACACATACATAATTAAGCCAACTAAAAAAATGAATATTTCATCTCAAAGCATTTTCATCTCCAAACATCAAAACACCTCAACGTCTCACATAATGAGCAAGGTAAATTACTTTTATTCACAGAGGGAATACACAACAAGGAATGCTCACTCAAAGGACCTTGTATATATATATATATCAGCTTGAAAAGAAGAGGGAGAACTTACGCCACTTATTTTTGTATTTTGCCAGAATTCTTCGTGTCCTCAGAGGAACTGGTTGTTTTAACATGCGAAAAGAGCTAATTCTTTCCTATGATTGTTTGCCTAACCCCTTTTTTCTAAGCTGTAATTGTGTTATTATGTTATATTACAGTGTCAGCCTTAATGCTTTGTAGCCTGATCTGGCTATAACTCATACTGACCTGTAATTCATGACATGTCATCCATGAGTTGCCTGAGGACTTTTGGGTTTACAGATATGTAGGCACATGCCAATGGAGAGAATACATTATTCCATAACCAGTAGTTGAATTTTACTAGTGTGGTCTATGAAAGTGTAGCTTTTTGCCAAAATTTCTCCATTTCTTTGATGGCATAGAGGCTCTCAAATGTCTCAGTTTCCAAAGAATAGGTTGTAAATTATATTGCAGTAGCTTAAATTGGCTGTGTGGTAGCACCTACTTTCCCCCCCTACCACACAGCTTGCAAATTACTTTGACCGTCAAACCTGACTCAGACTGACTCCCTGTACACCTTCATAGATGGGAATTAACCTGCCACAGCTTGAAACGCTTTACTGAGCGCTGGTCGATATTGTCATTATCCTAAAGCAATTCTTAATTCTATTTGGCTCTGAGCTAAAGATCCTTGTATTGATCACAAAGTCGGGATGCCACAACTACTTTTTTCCATAGTTAAGACCTCTATGTGTTGTTAAAAAAAGCTCTTAGCTCATATAGTCCAGAGCTCAATATACAGCCACACACGCTACTGAAGAATAGAATATCATTTTGAATGTTTAAACATATGTTTCAGAATGATACCTGAGAGTTTAATCAAGTTTTACAGTCATACGGCACAAATGCTAGTCAGTGATACCTCAGTGTTTCATCAAGGGTTACAGAAAAAGGCAACTCTCTTTCATATCCTGTTTTGGGAGATGAGAAATATTGATATTACTCGCCGAGCATTATCAGCGCGAAACAGAGCCTGTCAGAAAAGCAGCAGTGACAACACCTGTACTGAAGTTCCTGATTACGTGTCTTTGTTCTCAAGGCTTCTGTCACTGCTGCTGCCTCTCAGTATGTGTGTGAAAGACACAAACAGAGAGACGGAAAAAGACACAGAGAAATCCTAAGTAGCATGAAACTGAATACATCTTTCTGTTTCTGTCTGTCTGTCATCCACACATACACACACACACACAAACAAACAGTCACAGGCAGAAAGCATCGCCACCTGCCACAGACTATACACGGAGGCCTGTGACAGTGGTTAACTGAACAGGACATGTGTTGCCCAAGGTGACTCAAATTGCAAAACTAACAACACCATGCTTCATTGCACCCAGAATGCGGTGTGAAATACCAGCAGAAAGGGCGTGTGTGTAAATGTGTGTGTCAATTTACATACATGTCTAAATGTGTGCATTTATGGGTATGCATTTGTGTCATAACGGATTCATCCTGTAATGTACTGCAATACTTAATATGGACTTCATCAGCATTATAAAAGCTGACTGAAGCATAAACAAAAACAAACAAGAAATATCATTAGCACTCTGAATGTAATTATTATTCTTTCTTTTATTATTGCAGTAAAAATAAAATATTAGTGGGAACATTGCACCAGGAACGCAGTTTTAGTGGGAACAGTTGGCTGTAGTAGCAGTAGCATTCATAGCAGTAACAGAAGTAATGGTAACCATAGCTGTAGTAGCAGTGGTAGCATTTCCTGAGCCTGGAAGAGGTTTGTTTCATATATACTGTGACCAGGGTTTTACTTCATTTATTGGACTTGTTCTGGTGGAAAGTACCTAAGTTTACCCAAGTACTGCTCACATACTGTACTTAAGTACAATTCTAAGGGAATCTACTTGAGTATTTCCATTGTCATGCTACTTTTACTTTACTGCATTGCTGAGGGAAATGTTGTACTTTTTATCCCACTAACACTACTTGACAACTATAGTTTCTAGTCACTTTGCAGATGTTTTGTTTTTTGTTTAAGCTGTTTGGAGGCCCCAGGGCAAAAAAATTGCTGTTGCCCTATTTGCAATATATATGCAGTCTACTATACTAATACTATGTGTGCATACATAATAAAGTAATAAAGTTCTTAAAGCTAGTTTTTGACACAGGGTTTCTCTACTAGACAAGGCCATGCCATTAGGAGGAGTTGGCAGGAGTTTTGTCTCTTCTGCCATAGCAGCATTAAATAAATGCAGGTGTATGTACCTGTGTGGGGATACATGTAGGGCCATGAATCTACAGTATAATGTATGTGTATATATGACCATATTTCCAATGTACGTCTTGTGTCTATCTGCATGCTTTTCATGCAAGACGTGTGCAGGCTTTGAAAACAGATTTCCCTCATCTATCTAGGTAATAATGCAAATCCTGCCTGAGTTTATATTGTACTTTAGTGGTGCAAATTCCCTAAACAAATTTGCATTAAATTAAATTATTATAACCAGACCTGGGCAGTTGCCTGTTTTGCTGCTTGGTGATCCAGCCTTGATTGTTAAAAAGGATATTAAATTAGCCACGAGTAAATAAAATACTTAAAATTATGAATGCACAGATCTAATGCACTGGATTAGTATCAACATCGACCTTATTAAAGGGGATTGGGTATCGGCAGGGACATAATCCGTTTACATTAAATACTGTGTTTCCTCTATTCAGTCACGCTGGTCACCAACTCAATCCTTACATAAAAATTATGCCAAAGATTTCCATGTAGTGAGGCACACAGATTTTAAATTTGTGAAAAACAGAGAGCACTGGTAATGGAATCAGTACTTGGTATGGCAGATAGGCCATACACAAAGAATAACATTACACTGACATTTTGCCTGCATAATGAATACTTTTACTTTTGATACTTACATTCTGTACTCTTTTAAAGGGGTACTCCAGCAATTTAGTATTGAACTTCCATAAAGTTGGGGGACTTGCAGGAGACTGATAAATAAAACGTGAAAAATCAGATACATTTTTGATTTAAATTAATTATTTTTACCTTGTATTTGTACATTGTGCTATTGCTACTTATTGCTACTTTTATTTAAATAATTGAAATGAATACATCTTCCACCATTGCTTGTTGTTTTTGCAATCAAAATTTTCATTGAAATTCGAGTTATGAATGAATAATAACAAAAATTACATTAAAGTAACATAAAATTAAAGACACACACACACACACACACACACACACAAAACCCCCAAACAAAACAGAACTAATGGCGACTCCCACTCCCCATATAGATCTCCATATAATCCATTGGGGAATGTGTATTCATATGACAAAGAGAAAAAAGAAAAAAGGGGGAAAAGGTCAAAAAGTCACATGTGTAGGAGCAGTTATGATACAATAAAGTTACATAAATTCTTGGATTTCACTTAAGGCTCTTGTATCTTGGATACGATAGTTTTCTCTTTAGCACCATGCATCCTAGCCACTGAAAGTTCCATACTAACAACATCGAGATAAACACATAACCACTGAGATTTTGTGAGACTATGTGCCACCATTTGTATTATTCTGGCGTTATCACCGGCGCGGATAATAGTAAGTGTGTATGCGTGTGTGTGTAGCCTATGTGTGTGCCCGCAATGTTACGACAACGTTACATTACAATGTCCTAAAACAACCATTTTCCAAAACGCGTTTGATATTTTTGACATCCTCTCAGCTATCTGACTGTGATAGCACTGTGTTGTATTGCTACAGGTTACTACTCAGCCGCTCATTGACTGCATTGACCGAGCAGAGCAAAGTAGGTCCCCGGAATTTTACGAGCCGTACCATTTCTCCCTACACGGGGGTGTACAGGAAATTAGTGACTGCAGGATATTGCTTACTCGCCCGTCTGAAACATTTATTGCTCACTGAAACACAAACTTCTCTTGCACTTGACTCTGTTTAATTATTTTCGTACACTTAAGCCGAGAAATGTGATTGATTAATAACTCGTTTATATTTGTGCCACCCGCCGCATCAAGTTGACGGTTTGGTTCAAAATGGCTGGAGAGAAACAGTTATGAGGATCGACGGCTTTTCCAGGTATTTACGAAAAATGAACCTGCCTGTAGCCTGAAGGCGCGTCCTCCACATAACTGGGGATCCAGGTGAGACATATTACAGTTAATCCAACATTTTCACCCACCCCGCTGCATTTAGAAAGAGAAAATGAAGCCAAACAGGGCTCGTTTGCAATGTTATCACGGTAGCATTTACATGCAGCAGTACGGATCTCTGCCTTTTGGTCTGTATAGTATGAAGAACAGCTTCAAACTCAGATAACAGTCTTGACAAAATGTAGCTTATTGCGTGAAAGTGCACATGCAACAAACAGCGGGCACATGCACGTATCTAAGATGTCATACAGTGTATGTGTAGCTAATGCAGAGCAGGCCTGTGGCTAACCCTGCAGCTGTGCATCGCAGACATACGTCATCAGGCTAGGATTCCCCGCAGTCAGATCTGTACACAGACATAAATACGACCTGAGAGTTGTGCAAACAGACATTGGACTGCTAATGTTCTGTGTGCAACCTCACTTAAGTCCTCAGCTCGCCTCCTGGATGTCAGCAGTGCTGGGTGTGCATGCACCTGTGCAAGTGTGTGTTGCATAGACCTGAGCCTCAGAGGAGGGAGAGTGTCAAGTTGGGGGGGGGTTTGGTTTGTGTCCTTTTAGTAGGCATCGTGTAGTGCAGAACAGTGAATTAGGTGCACTTGGATGGATCACCTGTCTTTACCTTAAACATAGTTTGAAGTAATATTAGGTTAACCTGTAGTTGCTATGGATATAATAACAAACCTGTTGCCCAGTTAGGTCAAAAATGTAGCTTTTGGATGGATGAGTAAACACATGATTCTACTAATATAGAAGACGTAGTCCAGTTAGTATTAATTGACTCTTATCTTATTGCACTTTGTATAATTCAATTTACAGTTTAGTTTATGCAGATGGAACCACGGTTTGGGCAATTTGATGACTTATACTGTAAGATTAAAGAAATTTGTCAACTGTAAGAGATGTTGCTATAGTAAATGTTTACACTGTGCTGTATTTAACAGGTCTGGCTGTGTCAGGCCATTGCAAGAAATGTTGCAAACTATTCAGCAGTACTGGATTTACAGGATTGCTTGCATCAATGTGATGAAGTGCCTTGATTTTTTAAGTGTGTAGCAAACTGGATAAGCCAAACACTGACATTCCCATTTGGCC
This sequence comes from Macquaria ambigua, assembly GCA_008360985.2. Lineage (NCBI taxonomy): Eukaryota > Metazoa > Chordata > Actinopteri > Centrarchiformes > Percichthyidae > Macquaria > Macquaria ambigua. The sequence continues at coordinate 172,936 of VMKM01000121.1, read as the reverse complement.
ATTTTATTAATATATGGCTTCTAAATTGAGATTTCAGAATATTTACTATATTATAAAATTACATATACTGTGATAGGTTTTATTCATATCACCTGCTACTAAAAGGCCCTGATCACTTTAATAACTGTACTTAGAGTTGTGTTCACTGAGCCTGTCATGATCAATTTCCGAAGTGTTGTTATATAATATGGAGCACTGTATGTTTTTTTTGGTAGATTACAAAAGATGTGCTGCAGTTGTAGCCCAGACATGCAGGTGGTTATGTTTTATGCTTTTGACACAGTTACAGATAACTGTATCATTAGTGATGTCTGACGTAGCGCTAATGAGCCTATTAAGATGACGTGTTTTCGGCTAGACCTGATATTACTTATTTACTGTTACTTACTGCACTGTTTCTTAGTCACTGGCAACCTAAAATTGTAATGTTGCAGTTTTACATTTCTGTACAGTGAGATATACAAATTGTAAATCAAAAAGAAATAAACATACTGGTATTAGATCAGTACTCAGATTTACATTAAATGCCTCTAAGATGTTAAAAATGAGGAATATGATCTGCTGTGGTGAAAGGAAGATGGATTCTGGTGAAGGAGAAAATTCCCCTCCAGTTATATCTGTATTATTGGAACTTGAAATCTCTCTCATTGTGGTGTACAGTATGTTCCAGAGAATGTTCTTGGTTTTCCCTTCCAGATACAACAATTTATTATTTTCACTATCTGAAGCAGCCCAGTTTTTGTCCCATAAAAGACGCCGTAAAGGTCAGCAAACCCCACACATCTTAAGGCTGTGTCAGACTACAGGAGGTTTAAAATCCTAACCGACTTTGAAATCGGGTTGCATCACACACATGAGGAGAAACTTCACAGATGTTCTTCTCTCTAATCTCAAACATGCACACACTACAAGATTTGGAAACAATGGCACATCACACACTACAGGATATTATTAAGATTATCGTGCCAGAGGGAGCCATGCACCACCTCATGTGATCTCATGGGGAAGCAGATGTAAACAAAATGGAGACTGAAGTGGTGCAACAACTTGCTGTAGTAATGCTTTGCAGTGACAAAAAACAAAAGCAGAAGGCTGAAGGAGTCTGGATGAGAACATGGTTAGGGAGACGTGCTCTACACGGGTTGTCTATTCTGCAGCAAGAACTGGAGGTGAGATTTTAACGGTCAGTTTTAATATCTGTCAACAGTAGTATGCTAGGTAACGTTAGCCTCAAAAGCTAGAAAATGTTTACCGTTGCTTGGCGACGTCGTCAGCTGCTCCGGGACTAACGCTAGCTTGTAACGCTTATTGGCTATTGTGGTCTCGCTCGGAAAGTACTGACGTAATCGTCCAGATTTTAACTCCTAAATATAAAACATGTTTGAAATGATTGGGTCAGCCCCGATGAGTCTGCAAGCAGTTCGGGAGGTTTAAGACTGGATCTGTAAACTCACATTACCAGATAATCTGGGCTGAACATGGGTACCAACCAAGATCCCAGACCAGGTTTCTCCTCCGTTTATTGGGAGGGGTGAATCGGGGAATAATCAGCCCAAAACTAGCCTGAACCAGGCTTTAGGTCTTTATGCCAGAATAGTTGACTGAAAACAGTGTGTTCTTTTCAGCAATGGCTTCCTAGTACAAAGAAAACACTTTTTTTTTCTTTTTTTATTGCTGTCTCAGCAATAATTTGTGCTGATGATGGAAAGCAGGTCACACCACACAAATCAGCAAGCACTTTTTGCATTTGGTACAACTTTCACACTCATAACAGAAACTCCTACGACACAGCCAACACATGCTCCACACTGGTTTTCGATTATCACAGTTAACAAATACCACTTACTTTTTCTGCCTCCATACTCTCCAGTGTGATTGTGGTGGTTGTCATCACTGGAAAACCCTGCTTTCTGTTTGCTGCGATTGGTTGGCTCACTCTATACTAAAGACGTATGTAATAATTCCTGCACTTAGCCTTACTTTTAATATTTGGACATTCTTTCTAATGTTTCAACAGCTTCTTATTTTATTCTAGTTAATGTGATTATATTGTATATATGTCACCTTGCTGAATATCACTTTCTGCTGTTGCTATAAACACATTTCCTCGCTTGGGGAAAAAAATCACCACTTTATCTCATATCATATTAATAATAATAAAATTATTATAATAATGTAATAATAAACTTTATTTATATAGCACCTTTTCAAAATAAGGTTTACAAGGTGCTTTAAAAACAACAAACAAGAGAATCTATATTATATATATATATATATATATATATATAATATTGTGTGGTGGTGAAAGAGAACTCAAGTTGATTCCCAACTCAAAAGAATTAAACATTATGGCCATTCCAACACAGTTCTCCAGTAATGTATTTTGTATGTAGCTACATACTTCTGACACGTTATACCTGGCCCTAACAAAAACAAACTAAAACTAAAACTAAATATATAAAAACTAAAACTAAACCTTTCTGAGAAACTAAAACTAGCAAACGCACTCTGAAAACTAAGTAAACCTAAACTAAAATGAAATCTAAAAGTCAAAACTAACATAAAATAAAACCTAATTGAAAATTTACTACAAACTATTATAACCTTACTGCTTAGTGGGTTTTGTGGTCATAATTCTTTAAAGAAAGCAAATCTAAGGGATCCATATCAAGATTGTCTGTTTCTGTTTGAAAAAAGACAATCGGACGATATATCGTTATCATTAAACTCCAAAATATAGATATTGGTATTGGTTTAAAAAATCTAGTATTGGTCAGGCTATAGTTTGTGGTCAAACTTTTGTGAGGGTGGATGGACTGTGTTTAGTGGACTCATGACCTTAGCATTTCTAAAATCCTGGCTACGGCCCTGGTTACTGTAGGAAATGCACAGAACATGCTGTCAACAGTTTTCACTGGAACTACTTTCTACCACAGAAATAAAAAAACTAAAGCTGCAGTGAGTAGTCGATTAATCGATAAATTGATGGAAATCGGCAACTATTTTGATAATCGATAAATTGTAAAAGTCATTTGCTAAGCAGAAAAAATCTCAGTGAGCATTTGCTGCTTTTCTTGGTCTTACATTATAGTAAATTAAATATTTTGGGATGTTGGACTGTTAGTTTGACAAAATAAGACATTTTAAGATGTCACCTTGTGCTCTAGAATATTGTCATTGGTTTTCTGATGTTTAACATACCAAGCGATTATTCGATTAATTGACAAAAATGTATCGATAATGAAATGAATTGTTAATTGTAGCTCTAATGCAAACTGTTTGTGTTCTGTGGATTATCAAAGATGTAAGTTGTGGTGGTGGCAGAAACCTCAGAAGGGGACATTTTCACATCTGGGAAATTTAAAACCAAAAATGTGGCTATTTATACCACTAGAGCTAAGTGGCAAAATATGTTTTTTTTTGTTGGTTTTTTTGGATGAAATTCCCCTTACTGCTCTCCACTTTATAAAATGCCCCACTCTGCCTTAAGTGGCTGCTTTCTGTTTGCCTTGCGAGAACTCTGTACCTTTCATGTTATCTAAGCGCAGGTCACTTCAGTTAAGCAGAATAGTGTAAACAGGCCAGTTCATTTAATGTATTTTCCAGAATATGTGACACAACCAGTTATAAAGCTAATCATATACACATAAATCAGCTTTAATTCTGGCTCCAGTTCATCTGGTAAATGACATTACATTCATTGTTCATTTCAGAGCACTTAGAAAATTGGTTAGCCTACACATTTTTTTTTTTTTGTGTGTGAAGATTTTTTGCAGACTCAGAGCAGCTCTCTGTCCTATAGATGAGTCAGTGTGAGGAACACCCCCCTTCCTACACACACACACACACACACACACACACACACACAGAGAAGAGTTTGACAACGACGGCCTCCTTTATCTCGCAGCTCACCGTGGGAAATGGCTCACACTTTAAGGTTCATCACATACAATGTTCATGAAAGAAGAAATACAGTGCGTGATATAATTTATCACCAGAATATGAGTAAGGGGTTGGCATGTAAACCTGGCATCCAGTGTAAACACATGCCATACCAACGACTGGAGAGTTTACTTTGGCCGGCGAGCAGTTCCAGTGTGGTTTCACATGTGGCTAGATGAGGAGGGTGGAAGCAGGCAGAGGAAACTTAGATGCTTGTCTAACATTTCCGCTCAATCATAACTAAGATCGTGTTGTCATAACACTCGAGAGTTTTTTACTCAGGCGTCACTCATTGCCAGGCTTTGAAGTCAGTCTAAGTAGTAGGTAATGACAAAAAAGTCCAGAGCGTTCCCAAATCTTGTTGACATTTTGCACAAAGGGTATGAAAATACAGCCAAACATTCAGCCAGTCATTCTGCATGGTGGCATTCAGGTCGGACACTGATTTTGGTTTTCTGAGTTAAACTTTGCTTTAAGGCTTGGCCTACTTTTTCAATTAAGGCTTCTCTACATTATGGGCATAATATAGGCACTACAAGACTGATTAAAAGGCAGCTCTCCCCGAAAAACGTTAATACGCGGGTTGATTCAGTAATGCATTCAAAGACAGAATCCTTTTGTGTACGCTTTGGAAGAAAACCTGAAGTTCTGATACAAAATTAGAAAGTCCATCAGCCTATTTGGCTTAATTGAATAAAACCGTTGAAGTTGTCTTTTCACATTGAAAGACATGTCACAGATTTTTTTAGTTATACCTGAATTCTAAGCAGCTGATACGTATCCCGTCTGCTAAGTGCTGCCCAAAGATGTCATGAGTGGAGAGCTGAAGAACAAGGAAAGTGCATCTCTAGTCTGAATAATGAATGGAGACCATATTGTGGATGGAAAAGGGAGGATGTGGTTCAGTAATAGTCTGGTGAACATTTCTCTCTCTGCTAAATTGTTGGTCTTGCTAGACTCGCGTTTCCAAGAAAAGTTAATGAAAATTACATGTGAAGCCTAATGACTGACTTTTACAGGATTTGTAGGCTGCAGGCAGCTAAGGCATATTATTATATTAGGCTGCTCCTTTGAGCATTAGCATAGTTCCTGGCTATGTTCCACTTCTAGCAAACCATTTTGTTCGCCGTGTGCTGTGCGTGGTAAAAATGTGTCGCCGTGTGGTAACATCATAAGAGGTTGATGAGAGTAGACTGCAGCATTGGACCCGTATGATCATTGTAACTGGCTGGTAGTTTTCAGATCTGTCATTTCGCTTAGTGTAATGATGCATTTATGATACATCATATGTCTCTTCTAAAAAAAGAAAGTTTTTAAAATAGAGTTCAGTAAAGGCCAGCTTTTGTAAATCTGGTTAGGGGAAATCTGCCTCTCCCTTCGGTGCCCTTGAACAAGGCCCTTAACCCCAAACTGCTCCAGCGGCCAATGACAGATAAGACTGTGGTTGTACAGGATAGTTTCAAGGAAGTCATAGTGTGGAGCAGGGTGTTCCTGAAAACACCATTTGTGCTCAGTGAATAAAGGCTTAAAAAAGGAAATTGTGTTCTGCCACTATCATGAAAAAGTGGCTTAGTGGCTTAGCCCTGCTATGAGAGTTATTGCAATCAGGAGTTCACCATTTTCTATTTTTGTATAGGTATTTTTGTTTTTTTGGCAGGGTATTTATTTAAAGGTCTGTTTTTCTCTACAGGGATATAGAGTGCTGCAGGGATGACGCGTTTTTGTAGGCCAACCCGGAAGTTAGCATCACCCTGGTTCCCTCAATAAAAAGCCACTGGGATTTTTCCATTGGATTTTGGATTAATGTAGAAAATAAGCTCTGTGGCAAACAAAAGTTTATGATACTTGCACGTTTTGTTCAGCAAGATAATCTCCACAAATGAACACCACTTTAATGATTTTTGAAGCGTAAATGCAATCGCCAGAAGTAAAAGCTAACGTTAGGCTATAAACAAACTACACCACGGTCGCATGACTGCAGCGTCACCACCACTAAGCTTCCAACTTGTAATCTGATTTTGCGTGCTTACCTCTTCTACAAAAGCCTTTGGGAAAGTTTGAGTTAGAATAGTTTGCAAGAGCGTGAGTATAAACACAACGAGGCTGTAAAGGCGGACCAGTAAGTAGATTGGTTTCTGTGTTCGGCATTTAAAAAAAGCAAAATTCACAAGTGGGGTATTTACTGATGTATCTTATGTCGTAGAACAAAACGTGAAAATCTCTTAAGCTTGTGTTAACCGCAGACCTTATTTCAGGCATCTAACCAAAAACCCATTGAAGAAACTCACTGACTTCCAGACGAGGGAACCGGAAGTGCAAACATGCTAACTAATTTCCGGGTTTTAGGACTCATTCCTGCAGCACTCTGTTTGCTATGTGTAATGCATGTTACAAAGAGTAATGGTTGCTAAAAGAAAAAATTTGAAATGATAGAATGATTTCAATTTAGTATCAGTATATAAAAGCAAAAATGTTTTGCCTATAATTCTCTCTTTTTACTAGAGCTGAAACAATTAGTCGATCAATTGATTAGTCGATCGACAGAAAACAATTTTGACAATTGATTAATCGTTTGTCATTTTTAAGGCAAAAATAAGCATGAATTCAATACTAAAACAAAGCAGTTCAGACAGATTAAAACGAACTTGTTCATGTTCATAGTTCACAATTTTGAACTAAATTTACAGTCCCAAAAAATGAACTAGTTCACGTTCATTTCTTCCGTTTTTAAAAAATGAGCTGCTTCAAACTATTTTTTTTCAGTAGAACGTTCAATGAATGTGCTCTTTTTCTTTTCTTACTTTGGAAACACATTAGGAAGTGATCTTTGAATGGCCAGTTTAAACAGGAAAAATGATTACAGAAGTGTTCAATGTTCATATGGCCATCTGACTATTGTTTTAAGAAAGACTTCAACAATTGTGAACCTTTCCTTTAGTATCTGAAAATTAGATTTTGACACAGGGACCATCTTCAAGACCTTAAGATCTTGTAGTAAAGAGGGACCCAACTTAAGGCTGTTATCATGTCAGTAATAATGTTATTTGATGGTCCATATTAACACATTTTCAATTATATTATCACTAACATGTTGGCACACAGTAAGCCTGGAGCTTGTAGAGTTTTAGTTTTGTTCCTGTTTTTTATTGAAGTTTTGAAATTGTTTTAAGTTTAGTCAACAACAGGCTTGCCACATCCTGGAACCCAAAATAGCAATAAGTGGAATAAAAACAATATTAAAAAATGAAATAAAATGTAGTCTGTAATAAATGTAAATAAAATCCGTTTGCCTATGGAGCCGTAGGACAGGTTAATTCTTGGTTAAATGTTTTGGCCTATATAAAGAGGTATACATTTATTTATGTCTACCAGCCTAATTTTCTCAATTAGCTTCAGACATGAGGGAAAATATAAGTCATTTTGGACCTACGCGTATTTATTCTGTCTGAGACAGGCTTATGAATTTGAAACCCAAGCCCACGCCTTGTCATCCCTCTGTGGCCGCTCCTACTCCAGCGGTGGGTGCTGCATGTGCATGAAAGGCAGCAGAGAGGCGTTCACTTTCATCCCCTGTCATTTGGCCGCTTCCCAAATATCCTCTAACCGCTGCTCACTTCCATGCTCGTCCCACCCACTGTCTCCTCAGCCTCTGATCCCTCTGCGTATCGTTCTCGCAAACACATTTGTGTGTCTCCCTCTCTCCATCCCACAGCTATGATTTAGGCGTCAGGGTTGCTCCCACTCCTTCCCAGCCCTGGATCAAGTTACCCTGCCATTACTCAGTTTTCCCCCTGCGAGGATGCTCCATGTCAGGCATAGCGGAGCCTGCCTGCCTGCCTGCTCGCTGCCTGCCTCTCCGGACCTGCGGACTAGCACAGTTCAACCACAGACGCCCCTGGTCAGTGGAGTCGCTCCAGCTATGGCACAGACTCCCTGGAAAATTATGCAGACGAGTGAGCGGTGGTGGAGCGGGGTTAGCTGTAGTTCTAGAGCTGTATTTTCATTTTCATGAGGGGTAGCATATAGGCTGCTTTTATCTGTAGGTTATAGTAGAAATTGTTTTTACTCTTACACCCACAAAGAGTGTTTACTGGCAGGGTTGTGAGCTGCACAACAAGCTCAGCCCCTACCTTGCGTCACAAGTCAACTGGTGATTTGTGGACCTCATCGTTTTATGGTTATGTAATGTCGGTTCCCTTGACGAGTAAAACCTCTTGTTAAACCCCACGCCGCCCTATTCCCATAAAAGTGAGTGATGCAGGCAGTGGTACGAGGGCCTGTTAAGGTTGGTCTGTCTTCCTACAGTACATGTCATGGGACTGGATGGGATTTGTCCAGTTGGCTTAGCCAAAGCATGACACTGCAGGAATTTCCTTGGCTTGGCTTTATTGCTTGATTAATGCATGCTGAGTAAAACTAATAAATCTACTGAGGAATTGTGGGATCCTATAGGTCTAATTTATGAGAGTCAGTGAGGGAAGGTGTATACCTGTGTCTCTGCCCATGCCCTTTCAGAGTGTAAAATCTTATAGAGGCTACAGCATCCTCCTCCTATTGAGCCTGTTGTGCACTCTAGTGGAGCCATAACTCCCTTTCTGCTATCGCCAAGCTTTCAGCACCTCAGTAATTTATTTAGTTCTGACATATGGCTGTCCTGTGCGATGCAAGGTAACATATCGCACAGGAAGGCCCGCTCAGGCTAGGATAATCCTTTCTAATTGAAAGGGAGGCAGCGTTGTGGGCCAGTGGCTTGTATGTCGCTCATCTCTCTCCTTGTTTTACAGTAATGAGACATCTGGGGCTGGAGAACAGAGCTGTTTGTAGAGGGAGAAACGGCTCCTGAGCCTGAGGGCCTGTAGGGCTGTCACAGACAAAACAACCGAGCTGACTGCACGTTTACTCCTGTCTGTACGTGGGCATTTTATTTTGCCCTCATACTGCCTCGCACAGTCTCATTTGCCATGCTAATGTTAGATTCGATTTATTTCATTGGAAAGTAAGTAACATATTTGGGATATTTGGGACAAGGGTAAGGCTATTTAAGGGTAAGGGAGGACAACTCTTAGCCCAGAAGAGAGTCTACTAATATTAGGACCACATTCCCTACATCTCCTGTCTTGGTCTGTAGTGTTTTTTTTTTTTTCTGGATATAAAATTGTTAGGTCACAAATGCTGTCACTGCAAGTATAGTGAGACTGTAGGCTGTTTGTATTATTATTACTAGAGGTAAAAGTTCTGCTTCAGTTTTCACAATTACAAGGATTGGTTTAACTTTTATTCAGGCTACATCCACACTAATAAGTTTTTGTTTTAAAACGCATAACTTTTGCTATGTTTAGGCCTGACATCCACACTTTTCCAGTGTTTTATAACCCCTAAAACAGAGACCTTTTTAAAACGCTGCTGACCTCGTTTTAGTTGAAAACTCCGGGATTGCGTTTAAGTGAGGACAGGCAGAAACAGAGACATTTTAAAACGATGACACAGACTCCCACGTTTGCTTCTTATCAGCCACGACGTGTCCTTCCCTGATTCGTCACGCCCCTATCACGTGACCCTTTTCCGGAAGAAAACAAACAACATCAGTCTTGATGACTAGCGGTTAATTCAACATAGATAACAAATAACAACACTTACTTTCAGTAACAGTTCCACCTGGTCGTCGGTCCAAGCAGAGAAATCTCTGCTCTTACTTTTCTCCATTGCTGTTCTTCGTTCGTAGTATTTTCTGGAACTAACTAATCAACCAACCGCAGAGTAGACAATCTGCTTCCTGTTTACACCGGCACGTACATGCCCAGTGCACGTGAATGGACATGTGCTTTCAGGCATGTAGTATGGACAGATATTATTTCTGAAATGGTCATAAAATGCTCACGTGGCCGGAGATTGTTTTCGTTTTTAAAATGAATATGTATTAGCGTGGATGTAGCCTCAGTCTAATCTGTTGTGTCTCTGTGTGGAGTGTATTGGTTGTAGTTTGTATATGCAAACAAAATAGTTTTAATCAAACTAATATATTTATAGTTTATTTTGGCACATTTATTATTTATTGAGAACTATTTCTACCAAGGTACACCTGGCTGTCAGCTGATTGTCTCTATGTAGATTGAAGAAACTGTTCACAACTGGGTCTGTGGATTGTCATGAGTGTATCGTTCTTCCTGGAGAGAATGGTGCCGCTGAGCTTTCCAGATGTAATTTCTTATGGTGATTTGAGCACACAAACCATTTGCCCATGAGCTCCATTGTACTCGAATGAGCTACAACTGGTATTTTCAAACCTTTAGTACATCACATTAAAATACTGTATCTGGAGGGATATGATAGAACCTTGGTGAAAGGAAGAACAGAGTTAAATATGTTATGGGCCCAAATTACTGAAGAAAATGTTTTCTAGAAACCACCAACCACCTTAATTGTATTAATATTATTGCTTATAATTTCTACTTTATTCCATATCTGTTGCAGTTTGGGTCTACCTTCATATTTCAAGTTGATATTATGGTTTTCGGTTCAGCCTGTTGGCCTGGCACCTCTGGAGCAGGTAGAAAGTATGTTGCTCAGTAATACTTTGGCAGATATGGGTACTGTTGGCTGTCTGGACTGTGGGATGACCCCATTAATCACAGGGCCGTTATTTTACCCCTAAATTGAGCCAGCACCTGTCCTTGAATGTGTCTTCAATGCTAGCTCTGTATGGCACAGTTCCACAGTTTTGTACAGCACCACAGCAACATTTGTTTTAATGGCAGACTGAATGAATGGAACTTTATTCAAAGGCGATCTCAGCACTGTGGCTTCCATAGATGATCAGCTGGCTTCATCTCTCTTATGAAGAATGCAGTTAAGTTAGGCTACATGGCCTGATTGGTTCAGTAGCCAATGGTAATTTAGCTACGGAACCACTATCAAATAATAGTGTATTATTTATGGCCGCACACTGACATAGATTTATAGTATTCAAGTATAGATAACTAAGTGTCTTACCTCTGGTTGTCCTGGCTGAACACAGTGCTTGAGTGGTAAAAACAGGGCAGTGGCCTTAAGTATATAGCCTACTGGATGTTTTTTTTTAGCTTTTTGCAAGTACTGCCACCTTGTTTATGTGCCCCAAGCTACAACAAGCCATACTGGCCTTGTATTGCCATTTTTGCACAGAAACGGTGACCTGGCAATGCGTTAAGGCAGGTCTGCAGCTACACTCCAGATCCAGTTGGACACGCTAAGCCCTCTACAGCTCACCAGAGACCTCTAAATTACTGCTTTTCACGAGCAGAAAAGCACCTCACATGTTTGAGGAGGATTTGAGGAGGGATTTTTCCCTGTTTGCCATTATGTGTTTTCGATCTCAGCGGCAACTACACACACACAGAAATGGTTTGTACGTTTGATATCTATGATGGTGCGAGCTGATACTCTGTTTGCTGTTAAAAGTAGAAGTAAAATCTCCCTCACATATGCTCACATGTAAGTGCCACATCAGTACTTCATGTTTTATCCTACTCAGGAAAATATACTCACACTCTGAAAGGTATGAAACTAACTAACCTTGGCAAAGATACTTCTGAGGCTTAAGGTTAACACTAAACTGCTGTAATCCATTATTTGGTTGGTTTGAGAGCAGAGATAGCAATGGTTCAGCCTGTACCTGTCAGTACTAAATGATTGCTTATTTCCTGCCAGAGTGCGGGTGAGGTAGAGTAATAGCAAGCAGCTGTCTCAGCTGGACCTTACCTTTCCTTTCGGTCGGCCTGCTTTTCTCCCAGGCTAGCCTGCACGCCAAAGACCTACTTTTGCTCAAGTTCTGCACTGCCTGTTCAAGATACCAACTGCTGTAGGTGGCGTGTAATCAGGCTGAAGTACAAAAAAAAAGCTTGATCCACCTTGATGAGTGATAACTTCCTGCGAGGCAGTGTTGGAGCAAGCATTACGAGCAAATGAAAAGCATCATTGTTTGTCCAGCGAGTTCACTTGACGCCTACTGCTTATGACAATCCTTCTTATTCTTCCTACTGTGGCTTTCTTTTGTGATTAGCTAAATGCTCCATCGATCCGCCGAGTTGAGGCACCCGGAGCGAGGGAGCCATATTTATCACATGGTGAGAGGAGCATGCAGGATGTTGCACCGGCTGTCCCTCTTTCATTGGAAAACGATAAACATAAATCTGTGGAATGCGTCCGTGTGATATAAGTCTATGGCGGACAGGGGAAGTTGGGGTGGAAAGACCTGATCTGCACTGCTTTCCTCAGGCAGTAGAATTAGAGCCGGAGCTCTATGGGGTTTGCTGACATTTGAGGAAAAAAAGCCCATCTTCAGCAAAGGCAGACTTGCAAATCAGTGTCACAAATGCAGGGTTGGTGCTCTAAAATGGGAGCGAGGATGTGAGAGCTTCTGAGGAGCCCCCTCAGCAATGCAGATGGACTTGGGATAGGGCAAGGCTTCTCCCTGTGAATCACAGCTAATTAACGAAGTAATTAAGATCAGAATCTCTGCTCAGAGAAAGACTCTAAATTGTCTATAAATTCAAATAGGCCATCAAAAGAAAGTCCCTTCCATTCATGAAAGGGATAAATTAAAGCGTTCAGACCCTTTCCTCTCTATTATCCTCGCCGTGTGTCACACAAGGGACATCTGTTGAAAAGAGCAAGCCAATGTTACGGTGAGTTAAAGCCCTCTCTGCTCCATCAGAAGTACTGTTCATAATGCATTCGCTATACATATTTCAGCTTGAGTGAATTTATTTCAATAAATAATGTCACTCCAAGGACACGATCTCTCCACGGCGGCCGTGCTGACTGTAAGCCACACCATATTGTTATCTCATTCCTCTTGTGGCAAATGATAGATTAACAAACAGTTTATAAACAAGGCACTGAGCATGTCCACAGTTTTATCATCACTGCACACTGCCAAAATAACTTCTCTTTATGATGGATGTATTTTCCAGTTTTATTGTGCTGCTACAAGCTGCAAGGATATCTATGGATATGGCCATAATGTTAGGGCTTACAGGGAATTTCATATAGTGGGTGCACAGTGGATGCGATTTATGGCTGGGATTAAGTCCAGTGAGCTTTTTCTGGTAGGCAGTATTTAGGTGATGCTGTCATCTACTGGGTTGACTTTTTAAATGCATCTTTTCCCTGAACTGCCTTTAGAGTAGAATGCTTAATGGGGCTTGGGGTAAGTGCTGCAGTAAACAGTCAGTCTCTCAGTCAGTGGTTGATTTCCACAAAGTGGACACCACAGTTTGTCTGAAACCACGGTCTTTTTAGCCAGCGGTGTGGCTCTAGGGATGGCAATGGCGGTTGGTCGGTCAGTCAGTCCATTACTTGGGTCCAGTGCTGCTCCTGTTGATGGCTATTGAATAGATTACAATGACATTTATCACAGACATTCATGGTCCCCAGAAGATTAATCTTAATGATCCCCTGATATTTCCTTTAATGCCACCAGCAGGTCAAATATTTCACTTATTGAGTGAAACATATTCACCATCGACAAAATGGATTGGCACAGGATTTTGTACAGACATTCATGGTTCCTGAGGATGAATCCTAATGACTTTGGTGATCCCCAGACTTTTCATGTAGAGTAAAATATCTCAATGAGTTCTGTAGTAACCTGGGTGCGGTAAATATGTGTGCTATGTACCATATCATGTCAGTAATCAGTTTTCTGGCATGAACAAGCCAATTGCAAACCTGGTTACCTACATAGCCAATAAAATCGGCTTTCTCCAGGAGAAATCTAAGTGGAAAATTTCTCTTATCCCCTGTCCCGATCACAGAAACCTGGTGTCACATTCACATGACATTTAAGAGGGAGAAAGCGACTGTTACCCTGTTACTTAAGTGCATGTAAACACACTAATGTTGACCTTTGTTCTTGCGCAATCCTAACTATATGATACTGCCATACACATCCCACACTTTTAAGCTGACCACATGCAAAAAACCCTTTCGATTTACATTCACCTCACCGCAACTGCTAAAGATTAAAATCAAACCTTGGACCTCAACTTTTATCTATCCTACAATGTGGTTTCCTTTACAGTGAGCGTCGCATCACATGGCCCCTAGCGCGGCTGTAGACTTTTAGTCTTGTTTGGTGCTATGTGTGTGTTACTCTTTTCACCCAGCTCGGTCACAGAACAGTGCAGGAATAGGCCTCTTACAGTGGGACTTACTGGTTGATAAGTGTTCACTGCTCAGGGTACAAAACAAACCAGTTTCCTGAGCTGTCTTGTGCAATTTGTGCGGAGCTCAGTGTAGCAGCAGAACATTTCCACTTATTTTTCACCTCAGTCTATATACTCTGACGAAAGACACACCAGGGCAAGTCAGTGATGGAGAAGTTTAAGGGGAGTCTATGTTGAGTTAGAGGCCACTACTTTTTTTTCAGTGCTTTTCTTGTATCGCATTTGAGCCCTGGGTCTTCACACATGATGTAGGAAGAGAACAGGCTCACAAAGCCAAAAAGTGTTATTTGCAAGAGAAGTGAAACTGGTTCTTTTCAGGTTCTTAAAAAGTCTCAATGTGAAATGGCTAAATTTAGCATTTGTAAAACCCTAGTATACCTATCATGCCAACAGGTGCACTTTCAGGTTACAGTAGAAATTCGTCACATAACCCAAATCACTTCCTCTTCTCTTTCCTCTCAGGCAGGAAGGGGTTACTTTCCATGTTTCCTGTCCAATTCCCAGGGCTCCAGCTATGTTCTGATTGCTTTCTTGATGTTAAACATTCCCAGGCTCCTATAACCTTTTAGTTTTCCTCCGCCGTCCAAGAGCTGTCCCAGGTGAACGAGTGGGCGAACCTCCTGTTTTTAAGGATAAAATCTGTACAAATTCTTTTTCTCAAAGGGGGTGGGAGATACAGGGACTGGAGGGGCAGGGAGCCGTGCGATGGGAAAGCATTCTTTCTTTGCATTCCGTTTAGTTAGTGTAAGGCTGTGGGAAAGCATGTTTTCCCAACCATGGTTCGAGACAGTGTTTTTTGTGAAATAAGGCTGTATTCAAGCTCGAGGTTTGATTGTGAAAAAAGCAGGGCACAGCATGTAGACACATTTAAAGTGTAATGGAATAAATAAATATGAGTCAGTCAACTTTAGGAACATGCTTCTCCAGCTCATATTTTCTGGATATCGAGGTTAACGTGTGCTTCCCTTTCAAACGTCATCCCTTCATTTTTCCTTCCACGACTCCATCCCACTCACTTCCTTCCCTCCCGAGACACCTGATCGACGGCTGAGTTATGTTATCTCGTCTGAGTCAGCGGAGCCTTCACATCAGTCATAAAACAAACGGGATCCAGATTGAACTAACATGCCTGCGTGGAGACTGTGGTGTGGATATGACCCAGGAGCAGAGCTGGGCCAAGCCGGACTATATTTAGCCCAGCGATGCTCAGGCTAATTGCCCTCCCAGGCCTAATCATTTCCAGGCTCTGCAGCTCGCAAACGACTGGAGGGGAGGCCAAACACCCACTAACCTCATGTTAAAGAGATGTCAGCATCAATGGGGCTGTCAGAGCGCTCCACAGACAAGACAAATTAGCACAATATCCTTTCTGCTTGTATGCTATTAGATGTTCTATAAGCGGATTGGATTGGGGAGTCCAGTACTGCTGTCTGCTGTAGTGTATTAATTGAATATTTTTTCCTGTTGCATCAGTAATGTGAAGAGTCTTGGCAGCATCCTCTACAGGCGACATTGGGAGGTTGTCTTCAGTTCATTCCTGCTTTGGATGCCTGCTTGAGAAATCCCTTGTGAATGATAAATCCCTCCAGTGCTGCCTCCTACAGCCAGCTTAGCTCCTCTATGTGGGCCCAACCTGGGCCGACAAGAGAAATGCACCAGTTCCTCCGCCCTCGCCTTAGCTGTAATATGGCGTTGGTGGAAAAGTTTACTTTGTGGTATTTTGTTTTCACCACCCCCCTGAGTTTCTGTTTGTGTCGAGTTATGCCTCCTGTTTCCTGTGTGGTTCCTGTCCCTGAGATTTGCCCAGGTTAAACAGCGGGCGCATGATATCCTGGGTCAGGGGGTGAGGGTTTTGTGATGAGGGGATGGTAGGATGAACAGGTTGGGTCACCTCTCTGCCTGATAATCAGCCCCAAGCTTCCTTCCTGGTCTAGTTCCCAAAGGCATGCTGGGAAAATTATTTTTCCTTTTGCGTTATGCACATCTGGAGTGAGACCAGGTGGACTGTCAATGATGAAAATGATCATATCAATCACTTCAATAGGCTATTACTGAAAAGGAGCACATTTATAGCATGCAGACAGTTGACAAATTAAAGGAACACCTGATCAAAGTGGACTCTTCCAGGATGACAATGCCCCCATCCACAGCCCCTACACGGGCTAACTAAATGCTTTGAAATGAGCATAGAAATGGTGTGAATCATATGCTATGTCCTTCATTGCAGTCACCACATCTCAGCCAAACTGAACACCTGTGGGAGATTTTGGAGTGACATATTAGACAACTCTCTCCACCACCGTCATTAAAACACCCAATGAGGGAATATCTTTGAAAAACCTGTTCATCCCTCCAGTGGAGTTGAGAGACTTGACTAGACTCATAGAGTCCGACCTCCCAACACCTTTGTTGGTTGTTCCTTTAATTTGTTAACCATGTGGAGATACCCCATACTTTATTCTTACAGTAATTAGCACGAGTGCTGTATAAGAGTATAGGAGGCCTATAATTAGGCCTATAGTGCTTTTGCATTGTCTACAGCATCAGCAGCAACTTAGAACTTGAAAGTGTAAAGTTTTCTTTGAGAAAAGTTGGTTCACCCATCTTCATAACGCCCACAGGGAAGTTGGAGGAACATTATTGTCCACAAGGTGGAAAATTGCCTTTGGCTTGATCTTTCACAATGATATATCAACAAACAAAATGACTTTAAAAGACGTAGATGCGGTTATTTAACAGAATGTCTTGTTAGTTTGGAAAATCCTCTAAATTGAAACATACACAAAATATACATGTGACATTTAGGAATGTGGTTAATTGTTTTCAACATGGAGTGTAGTATGCTTGTGTCTCTACTTTTTACACACATGCGCCACCCACACCTCAAAACAAGTGAGAATATCACGTTCAATACAAGTGGTTCACTACAGTCCCATTCACTTTCTGTCATATCAAGAGTCATGCATGCAGGCATGTTATTAAATTTATTTTCTTATATAGAATTTGGTAGAGGAATAGTTGCTGCTGTCCCCACCTGTATGATAGCCAGTGTTGCCATCTTTAGCATTTTAAAGATTCTCACTCCTGACAGATTGAGGGCCCTGTCTTCTCTACATGAGTACTATCTCTGATAATGTCTGTGCTGAGTGCAGCATTGAATTCCTCAAATTTGGAAACAATGTGGATCATGTCACAGAGATTTAGTGGTGATGATGATGGGCTTGCTAGGATTATCTGGATGTATGTGATTGTTTGGTTCTTCAGGGTACTTTGACCTCAAAAACCATGTATTGACTAATGCACATAGAGACAATTTACACAGTCTGTTCCAAAGAAAAACTTTTTTCTTAAATCAGAAATGAAAAATATGATATTTTTGAGAAGTTGGCCCAACTCAGATTAGAGCTACAGCTATTACCAGCCTTGGTGGTATGAGGACAACTCACAATAATTTTCAAACTGTGTCAGTGAATAGACCATAATAAGGCTAGACGAGAGTTAACGTGAAGGTTGAAATCCGAGCTTGCCTCCTCAAGAAACTCACCCCCATATCTTATAGGTCGTAGGCTGTTCAGTCAAAAGGTGAGCTGAGAGTCAGAGGCAGAGAGGGAGAGAGAGAAAGAATAAGTGAACTGTGTTTGTCAGCTTTTTAAACCCTGAAATTGATTCTTCTTCTGCGCTCTTTATTCTAATGACAAGCTAATCCCCCTCTCCTGTTTCCCTCTGTTATAAATAGAGGCTCTTATTTCCCCGCTCTGCCGTGCGCTGCTTCTGAAAATTAGCACTCATGATGAGTCTGCGCTCTCAGCAATCAATTTGCCACACTAAGTCCCTCCAAAAAGGTTACCTGTGGCAAGTGAGCCCCGGTCACGTAAATTTGCCTCTTCTGCCAATTCATATTCAGCTAGTTAAATAAATGGCTCTGTCTGGAGAGTCAGCTGAATGAAATGTCAAAATATTGATGTTGAATAGTTACGTGATTTCAGGCCATTTGTCATAGGGAGAGGAGGGTGGTTGGTGGAGGTGTTGCACAGGGATAAGGGGGTGTGTCAGCCCCAGGGCTACTTTAATGATATTAGTAGAGATCTACTTATTTATGAGGCTGTAAGTTATTCATGCTCAGCACTGGCTATCCATCACAGCTAGGTTGGTTTATTGTAGCCTGCAACAGTTAAGTAGTGCTGCTACCAGAGTATCTGATAATCAAATACTTTGTTCATCCACTAGTTCAATATCTAGGCATTCGGATCATAATGCTGGTGATTAGCCTGCCAGTCCTCTTTTTGACCAAGTGCTGCAATGCAAAAGGAATGTTTTTTTTTTTTTTTTAGTCTTTCTTCACTCACCTTGCCTCTTACTTGTCCTTAGTATCTGAGATGTGGAGGAATGCTGCCTGCTGTGTTTGGTGTAGCTGTTCCCTCTGATTTCACCTCCCACCTGCCTTCTCCTCTCGCTCCCTCTAACAGGTTCAGTATGCTTGAAACAATGTAGTGCGTAAAATGCCCGACCATGTTTAAAGGCAAAAGTGTGTAGCTGTTCTAAATGTCCAAAGTTGAATGCCGTGCAAAACGCTTGCTTGTCATAGCCTCCGCCAGACTGCATCACACTGCCTTCCCGATCTCTTTCCCAGAGCTCTGTGTCTTTTGTGTGTCTTTTTAGTCTCGACGCAATGTATTGTACAAATGGGGTTAAAGGTGCCAGTATACTCCAACAAATCTGTTGTTGGATGGTCGAACAGCGTCTGACCCCCCACCCAGTGGAACACTATGAATCCCTTCCAGGAGAGACTGAAAGTGTGAGCAGTTATCCCATATTTAAACAATTATCACGTCTCACCCCTCTGTGATGGCTGCCCCACACACACACACACACACACACCCCTTCCAGTGTGGCCATGTGAAACGGGTAGAAACACTTCTGCTTTCCAACATGGTTGGACAACACATCATACAAACTAGTTCTTTTTGAGTATGCCATGAGCTTAACGGCCCACACTTGTATGCAGTCTCTCCTCGAAGGCATTCGTGGTGTAGCAGTTGGTTGTACACAGAAAAAATGACGGCACTTCAATGCACGTCATCAGGCAACGCTCTGTTTTGGCCAATGAAATACATACAAGTGCACATTCCTGGTAGATTATTTTATAACATTCTACTTTTTTTCCTCACTACTGTTGAGACAGATTATTAAATGATTGCTGTGCCGTGACAAACCTTCAGAGTTGTAAAATCCTGTCTCATAGTTGTATAAACAAATTTACAGTGTTCTGACACCTGATAAGCCATCAAACTTATGGCTCTATGACTCAAACCAGAATCCTTTACCTGAAGCAACATGCCCCCCACTAACACTGCCCCTTGTGTTTTTTTAAATGTCATTTAGTTTTTTTTAACGCTGTGCTACTTTGTCTATGTGCCCAGTAAGGAGCTCCATCTTAACAAGACATAATGCCCTGACCTGTGAAGAGACCTCACCAGCAAGGCCTTGCAGTGACATACCTGTCAATGACTGACATGACAGGCTGAGGACAAAAAAAGGCATTGGAGCTTTGACCATGTCCCTGTGAAAAGTGTAAAACACAGTCTCTTTTTGTATTTTAATTTGTGAATTATTTTGTCATATTCTAGTTGGGAAAAATCACAATTAATATCTTAATTAATAGTTTATTAGTATCTGGGATTCTTGTTACACAGAGGTCCCTTTGCAGAAATACAAGAATGTACTTACAACATTTTCTACACATTAATTGACTTAGGTTATGTATTTCAGCTATTTTGCCTACATTTTGTTTGTCACAGCTCAACTGTAGTAGAAACTAGGCTGTTTAGGCTACCCCTTTAATATGTTTTGAAAAGACAAACATTAACAAACCAGAGCGAAATCAAATTTTTAGGTCATGGAAGTGGTTCAACTATTTGTGGCGTTTGTAATACTAAGGCTGCTGTAGGATCCCTAGTAAAAGTGAATGAAATGGAATAAATGCATTTTTTAGATGCTACTCAATGAATTAATCTAATTTGCAGATAATTGTTTTCTCATCTGGTTGCGTTCATGACATTTGACAGCACAAGAGTGAATTTGTTGTTGGATTTTCCTCTTTTGGTCACCATGGAACCCTGGTGATAATGACTTCATATTGTACTATAAAATACATCCGTGGAATTGGAGAGGACACACACGCCACATTACTGTGTGTTTGTGTGTTCCTGGGCAGGTCTGCGGTGTGTCTGGCAGGCTGCGGGGTCTCTGGGTTGCTCTGATAGCGCTTGTTCCTTTGAGGCCCCAGTATGCTGTGGATAACGACACCAGCCTCGTCCAGAGTCTGATCTCAGGCCAGCGCAAAATGATCCAATGTTTCAGCTGCCAGGACCTGGGCAGAATAAAGATACACCCGTGGTTGATTGGTTGAGCACATAATCAGACGTGTAACACGGGTTTGATAGCTGATAGCAGCAGTCCTCCCTGCTCTGGCTCTTTGCTGGCACACAACGATGCCTGGATGCACCCTCGGAGAATGAGCCCACCTCTCTTGTCTCCCTCGTCTCCCCTTGATCTGCCTCAACTGGCTCCTTTCCCCCCACAGTTCCCCTCTGTTCTTTCTGTGTCTCTCCCCCCGAAAGCGTCTTTCTTCTTCCACTTCTCCCCTCCCAGTTTCTCGTCAGATCCACAGGGCCAGATTTTTATCGCTTTTCTGTGAGTCCTGCGAGGGGAACCTTGAGGGTCTCAGTGGGATCAATTTAAAAGGGAAGCGCTTGTCTCTCCTCCTCTCCTTGGCCCTCTCGGCTGATTGGGTCCGCTCGCCAGGAACTTGCAGGCTTTTGATCTCAACCACCCCCCTCATCGCTCCCACCCACCCCTGCTCAAAGTTTTTGTCGGAGCTTGGCTCTAAAAAAAAAAAAGAGATTCTGCTCCACTTTCTGAGAAATGTGGGCCCCATCCCCTTTCTCTGCACCTGTGAGACACTGGGTAAAAGTTTTGTAAACCCACTGGGTGGTACTAACAATCTATGGCGTGATTGACTTCTTTTTGAAGATGTGAGAGCGATCCGTCTCTTCAGGTGGAAGTACATGGAAGAAGACTTGTGGTCCTCGGGCAGCTTGTTGAAAAACTGGTGAGAAGTTGCTGGGAGGTGTGATGCATAATTCACACTGTGTGGGGAACGGCTCTCTCTGTTAAAAAGAGGAGAAAGGTACGAGGTGGTGCCTGGGAGTGTTCCCATGCTGAGCTGTGTTGAAGTCGCTCTGTCCTTTGTACGACTTGAAGGAACAGTGACCCTGTGAGGGATTACATTAGACTACAATAACCAGCTAGTGAGTGCAGTGTCCAGGGTTTGTGCATGTTTTTGTTGGAAACCTAGAGCACTGTTTAAGGATAATACTGCTTAAATTACAACTTAGGTCTTATTTTAGTATATTTTGCCATCATGCTAATCGGTTATGATGACATTGTACTCGGCAAAGTAATTGCTGAAATCTGGGAACACAGTAACAAAGTCTGACAGGGCAAGAAACATAAGTGTTCAGATAATAAGACCAGTTTAGCTACAGTTATTGCTACTGGTACCAATACCAATTCGACTTCCTTACAATACTTTATACTGCTTTGTACAGCACTAAAAAAAACTCCACCTAGCTTTTAAATAATACATTTTTACAAAATAAAAATTGCATGAGGCATTTAGGCTTTATAGAGATTGTATAGAGCCATTGTTTAAGTTTTATCAGTACAACTACCCTTATCGATACTGCTTATTGGTCCAGTGATTTATTGATACTGCTTTATAGGTTTTATTTGATTTCTGTGCAAAAAAAAAAGGAAAAAACTAAGAACGGAATTTACATTAATGGGAGGGGGGATTTGCTGTTTAGCTGGTACTGCAGACAGAGAGAGGAGGGGGTGCTCGGTCTCAGACTCTAAGTCTACAAGAATTCGCCATGTTTTAAGACACATGGCTAATTAGGCTAAACTGTTATGTACAGTGGGGGTGTACTGATCCAATACGCCAGATTAGTAGAGGCCCGATACTGAACTTGTCATTGTCATTAATACATTTGTGTATCCTCCAGCAGTTACATTTATTCAGTCATGTCAGTCCGCTGAATCCCTGTCCTTTTTATTCCAAAGAGTTCTACACATTGAGGTACAGATTTTAAATTTGGGGAGAAGAGAGCAATGGTATCTGATCCGTACTCAGTATTGGCAGATATGCTGAGTAGAGGTACTGGAATCAGTATCGCCAGAGAAAAATTTGTATCAGTGCACCTCTAACATAGTTAACTTTTGTTTTTATTGCTTGGTTATAACAATACACTGTTAGCCTAACAAGCTCCATGTGGTAATGTAAAACATAGCGGCTGTAGATTAAGTTGGGACTAGGAGTTTTCTGTGGGCAGAGCAGTCGAAGACGTCTGATTTCTGCAAATTTTTGTTCCGCTTGTTCAAGACGTGTTTGATAAATTGCTCATACTGTTGTACTTATGGCAACGAGCATTATTGTCAACTCCAGCAAAGTGTAACCACACCTAAAACCGTTTTTTCTTTTTCTGTCTACTGTGGCTTCTGCTCTACTGTCCGATGTGTGTGGGGTGGAAGAATTGAGGAAAGAATAAAACGGAGAGGCAAGGCTACGTGTGAGGTGTGACCAAAAATTATACCAAAACATGTTTTCGACTATTCCTATCTCACACCCTGGTTTCCCCAGAACAGACAGATGATCTTAAAATACTGTTTTTCACTCATTTAGAATCGTTCCCCATCCGGCATCCCTACACTGACGAGACTACCTACCTAAGTATCGAATGAAACTCCTTTTTTCGATACTCTGTAGTACTGAAACATATCGGTACCCAGCTCTTATCCTCAATAGAATGATGGCCAAATTGATGAGATTATTTATAAAATAAGTTGTAATAAAAAGTGAATATTCAGACTTAGCTCAATGTCTGCAGCAATGAGTGAAATTTACTCAGCATATGATTACGTGAGTTTGTTGTGTAATATAACGAATGGGCAGTAGAAACACTCTGTCAGTGTTTGGACAGAAGCCAGGCCCATCACCCTCCTCCTCCTCGTCTTCCTCCTCTCTCTCCTGACAGGTCACTGAAGGTCAAACAGGAGTTTTTCTTGTCCTACCTTACTGACCTCTTGTCTCTTGGGAGAACTCCAGTCACGACTCAGGATTAAATTCCTGGTAAATTTAGCCGAACCAGGCCACAGGTTCTTGTGCTGTAGTTTTTTTCGGGCCCTATCAAAAGAACATCACCTTATTTCTTTTATTTCAGTTCGATGGAATAAACAACTTTTCTTAGCCGCTGAGCTGCTCAGAGAGGACCTGAAAGTTTGAGGTGGTTCTGTTGCGAGCGTCTGTCGCTGTAAAGCAAAGCACCCCTTATTTTCAGGGCTCTTGGGTCCCTCGGTGATGACATCATCGGTGGAGTTGTGCACTAATTGAGGTTTAATGCTAGAGTAGAGAGAGCAGGGCTGTAATTTTCCCGCCCCGGCCTGGAATAGAGACGACAGCTTTTCATGTGGTCCGGGCTAATTTAGGTTGCAGTGCTGCAGCTGCGGGACACCTCACGCTTTTGTCCTTCTCATTCTGCCTAGAGATAAAAAAAAATATGGAAAAAGGAGCTTGTTTATGAAGTAATGTAAAGGACTAAGACATGTAGTAGAACTGTTAGAGTGAAGCATTAATGAGACATTAGAAGACTTGGCACTTTAGGTCCAACAAAACACTGACATGGAAATTGGACTTTAAAAAGGTTTTGGTAATATCTTTCCAGTGCCTGTTGCAAAACCACCAAAGTTCTTAAGCAAGCCTCAAAAAAATAAATCCATTCTCCCCACTACCTCTGCCTAAAGCAACATATGTCAGCGCAACACAATGTGGTTTTTATAGGCCTACGTAGGTGGAGGAGGAGATGTAAGAGCGTGAGGAAGAAGCAGCTCTAATATGCAGAATGGCATTCGGGGTGTCATTATGATTGTATGTCCACAGAGCCTGGGCGTAATGACATCCATCCTCCTATCCAGACAA
This sequence comes from Macquaria ambigua, assembly GCA_008360985.2. NCBI lineage: Eukaryota > Metazoa > Chordata > Actinopteri > Centrarchiformes > Percichthyidae > Macquaria > Macquaria ambigua. The sequence goes on along the minus strand of VMKM01000121.1, from coordinate 148,753 downwards.
ACACACAAACACACACGCACACCGACACAAACACAGAGCTTTACCTGCTCTTTATCCCATCCGCTATATCAGGGCCTGTATAAACATCAGGCCCGTTTGAAGTGGAAAGCCTTAATCACGAGTGTAATCATTGACATTGCTAGGTGGTTACTGGCCTGAGAGAGGAGGGGCAGAAGAGGCCGGGGATACCATCAAGGCCTGTAGAGACACCTGATAGCAGCAGGAGACCAGACAAGCCTTTCAGAAGACTATGACAGTTGATACAATCTGTCTCTGGGGATACACTAGAAATCGCTCAGTGTTACTTTTTTATTTTTACTCCTGAAAGCAATACTATAGCATCAAGTAACTGCTAATACCGAAACCAAGCTCATACATTTTTTCTTTGTTGATATATATGAAGCTGTTAATAAACTCAAATATGTTAAGTGACTAACTAAACAGTTCAGTTTTTAACAAATGTAACAGTTCACACCTCCTCCATGTGTTTATTTGCATAGGCAGTCAAATTACACAAATGGCTACATGTTGTTGACTTATTAACGGTATCTATAATGTTTGCCCCTAGTTTTACTGTTCGCTTTCTGGTTTCACTGTGGACATATAGACATATGGAGAGCAGAATGAAAGAAATAATTGAACTCAATAAGTAAAAACAATGTTATATTCTTCCTGTATACTTCTTATTAGCTGCGTTTACATGGACCCTAATATTCCACTAATAATCGGAATAATAGCCCAATCAGAATAAAAATTCCTTATGTAACCTCCTCACTCAGAGGAGACTGACCTGATCAGGCCCGAGCGGAAGAGATTTTCAGTCTGGTTGAGAGGGGTGGTGTAAACCTTTGATAATCCGTTCAATAGGAAAATATTAGCGCCTAATAACCATGTAAACGCTTAATCCGATTCTGCGCCTGTTTGCCCCACATGGGGGGAACATTAGGTCATGTGAACGAGTTTCCAGGAGGGACAGAAACAGGGCTGGTCTGTTGCTTTTTCTTGGAGACCTTTTTAAAAGATTTAAGGATTGTTGAAGGCCTTGATGGTCAAAATACTCGAAACAAACAAGTGTTTGAAAAGATGAACGAAGAAACCTTCTGGTTTTCTGGCATATTAGACGCTTCACAGCGGGTGAAACCACTTTGCACATGTCAGAAAAGTTATATTCTGATTAAATGCTTTGGGCATGTAAACGCACATCTTATCAGGTCACTTTATTTAGCGTTAGCTATGGGAAAGTGTGTCCAAACATTTGACTGGTACTGTATGTAAACAGTTAAGTTAGAATCTCTAATCAGAATGATTTCACTTGGGTTGAAGAAATATTGTCCATGTAACCGCAGCTATTGAGTCTACTTGAAACAACAATTTTTGGCCATTAAATTTGACCTCGTCAGGAGCTGTGCTGGGTCACTTGGACAGGACAGCTTGTTCTGAGGACAGTGACGTCATGACTAGGACTGCAGCTATCGATTATTTTAGTAATCGAGTATTCTACCGATTATTCCATCGATTAATCGAGTAATCGGATAAGAGATACTTTTGCCTTATTAAAGAGCAATAGTAAATTCACAAAAGAGAAAAGAAGACAGGTCTCTTAAAAAAAAAAAACTAATTGGTTTCCTTTTTAGAGAAATTATTTTTAATCTTTAAATTGCATATAATCTGTCAAAACCAAACCCATTTAGTGCTTTAAAGTGCAAAACATTTTGCGAAATTCAAAAACAAATTAAAAAATTAAGTAATTTCAAATTACTTTAAAAAGGTAAACATATACATAAACATTGCTTTTAAGTTGGTGCAACTTAACTTTCAGAACTACAATTTTAAACTTAACTACAGTTAAGAACGTACATTAGCCAGTCTTATGAACATGACATGAATAAAGTTCAGGCTTTCACAAACTGACTGCAGCAGTTTATTTGCTGTGGTTATTTTCTTTAGCAAAACATAGCTAACTTAGGAACATAATAACTAGCCACCACGTTTACGTTCTTAACTAGCCTTCATCTCAACTAGCAATCATATTGCTAAGTTAAATGCTAACGTTAACGTTACCTTGTGTCGGGTCCGTTCTGTGGACTGGATGCGTATACAAACTTTTGACACTTTGTCTTTTTCTCTGGCCTGTCCCTTTGCCTCGCTCCTCACTATTATCTCTACCTTTCTCCATTTTCCAGTCCGCGCCATCAAATCACGTCTACTTTACGTATCCACAACGTAAGCGTTCTGTGCGGCAGTAATAATCATCCATAGAAACACAGTGACCGCTGAGCAGTATGGATTAAACGAAGCTTCGATGCAAAGAATTAGCATCGAGGAATTTTAGTAATCGAGTTACTCGAGTTTCTCGAGGAATAGTTTCAGCCCTAGTCATGAGAGAGGTCAGAGGCGGTGTGGATTGAACTTGAAGAAGCAGGCAAAGCAGCTGTAAGCTACTTCTGTAGCTTCAGTAGTAGACATGTTTTCAACTTGAGCGGTGTTAAGTTCGCGATCCGATGGAGGATACAATTATTGGTGCATGATAACTTAAGAGTGCTGTAAAATCCTGTCTTAAAGTATTATAAAAGGCTGTGCAGATAAGCCTCCAACACAGTCACTTGCGTTTTTTTTTTTGTTGTTTTTTATGCATTGCTGCTTTTGGTGTGGATCACGTTAACAGGATGCTGTGGTCAGCCCTCATATGGAGGAGTTTATGAGTGAAAATGAATATAAGTATTAGATGTCATTGTACATTGTGTATCTGTACTTCTGTAATGTACAGTGGCCTCGGGGTGTGATTTAGAAATGAAAGCGTTTTGTGATAAATTCTCAGCACATGCGCGCGCACACACACACACACACACACACACACACACACACACACACACACACACACACACAAACTGATCCCATTGTAGCAGGCGGGTCTAGCTGGCCTCTGCCTGGGCCAAAGCCTGTTAACTCCAATTCAGAGCGTAGAGGCTGGTAATGAGCACTGTCAGAGTTGACATAACAACCTCCCGCTCTGGGGCAGAACACTGGAGTCAGACAGAGAGAGAGAGAGAGAGAGAGCAGGTTCTGTCTGTGCTGGGTTGATCCTGGGACTATCTGCAAATTAACCAGTGAAAGTCCCACTCAGATTCAGCTGTGTTTTGGCCATTTGCTTGGTATTTGGAAATTTTAGCCCTGCTGGCAGTCAGTGCTCACCTAAATAAGTCTAGCCCTGGACTCTAATGTGTGGTAATAGAGAAAAGGGAGCCCAATTTCTCTTTTAGATTTAAATACCCGTTTCTACAAACTCCCTTCACTGTGATACGTGATCACAGGAGAGGTTAGAGTTCCAGGTAAATCATGTTAACTCAGACTTACAGTGACTGCTTTTGCATTTAATTTGCCTCATACCTGGAATTAATCACACTGTATTTTGAGGCTTAATACTTAGGAATCACTGGAGTATTAAGAATTAAGTTTTATTTGAATGCAGTTTGGTTTCTGACTTTGCAGGGTTGAAAATAAAGGGTCTTGCTCTCAATGTGATCTTGACTATTTAAATAAAAGTTGTGTGTATATGCATAACTTTAGAATAATTTAAGTTATTCTACACTCTAATTCACCTTGAATAAATGTTTCCTTAGTCGTGCTGTAAGTACAGTTACATTCGGGGAGCATGGAATACAAAGCAACATCACTGACATACAAACGTTAGGTGCTCTGTGCATTTGTCCTCAAGGTTAATATCCAGAACAGTTGTTTTCTTCACTATAAGCATTTTCCTCCTCGTCACCATCCTGGCTCATCAGAATCAACTTGTTTAGAATGGATGACTTGCTGTGTTGTCTGATTTGAGTTCAGGCAGCACAAAAAACAGCTCCTGCATTGCGTGTCCTGGGCTCCCATTTCTCAATAATTTATCCAGACAACTAGAATGATTATTCTATGAATATGCACTAAAAATTCCTTTCTTGTGCTCTTTCTCTCTAAGTTTGTGCATGTCGGTGTGTGCTCAAGTGTGTGTGCATGTGAGCAAATGCGTAGCTGTGTGTATGCAGCTCTTTTCCCCCTGAAACAAAGGAGGTGTCAGGGCGAATTAGCCCCCCTACGACTGAACGCCCAGAGAGCTTAGAGATGCACCACAGGTTCTGCTGAGTCGCATATGAGCCGCGGTGTCTGCCTCTTCCCCTCTGCTTCCCCTCCTTTGCCCCCGCACTCGCCCCCTCTCCACTCCTGAGTTGCTCTAACAAGGTTGTTGGAAGAGGATAAGGCGTGTTAAATGAATAATTTACACAGAAGAGCGCTTCTTATTTATTTAATACGGTTGGATCTGACTGAGTGGGCAGCCTGCGTCCCCAACTGCCGAGACACTGGCTAAACGAGCGCTCGCTCTGCTTAATGGAGGGCCAAAGCGACAGGCATTTAGAGAGAGCAAGGGGGTGCATGAGAGAGAGAGAGTTTGTAGATCGTGTGTGTATGTGTGCTTGTGAAACAGGCCATGCTGCTGTATGTACTTTGTCATCGCACCATGTTACACTTTATACCTATACATACAGAAAGATCACGAGAGACCCTTCACCTATTTCAAAATGCTTCCAGGAATTTATGTAATAATGCTCATCCTCCAATACTATAGACAGCATCTTTTTGATGCTAATTTATGGAGCCTCAAATTGGTCAATATTAGAATGATTAATAAGACATTAAGAATAAATAATTATATTTATACATTAAGTTTAATGTATAAATATATAAATAAAAAAACAATAAATTATGAAATAATTTAATCAATTATTAAAACTTTGTTATGAAACATTAATTGTGAAGTATTATTTCATCATTTTCCTCATCATATCTTCTGTTCTTTTTTATTTCAAAGTGTCATTTTTCATAAGTCTGTTTTTATTTCATGTTGGCATTTTTCACAATGACATTCTCACGTCATAATGTCACTTTTCATGATAGTGGAGTGGTCACCAGTGCCCGCCCCCTCACCTTTCAGCCAATCACATCTGCCCTCAGCCTCCCAGGAGGCTAACCAACTGCCAGCAAGCTAGCTAGATCCACTTGGCTACAACCACAGAGAAAGACGTGTGTTTTTGCTTTTCACAGAGTATTGTCCTTTTCTTAGAGCATGCTAAGAATCACAATGCTGCTGAGGTAACACTAAATTAACCAGCTAGCTGCTGCTGGCTGCTAACACTGACTCTTCACTTTAATGCTGAGTAATAATAATCAAAGCTCACAAGCCAACCCAGCTAGTTAGCTTGCTAGTTAGATAGCATGCGTAGCATCGGGATAGTTATTGTATTGTAACCGTGCACTGTATTTATTACAGCAGCTGCCTCGAGTTTGTAGGTTCAGAATTACGTTGGCATTGTTGTTGCTGTAGCTAACAGGAGCTAACTGGCAAATTTTTGGTAATGGAGGCAAAAGTTAAGGTGGTGGGCACTGGTGACAACACATTTCATAATAATGAGTTTAGTTTTTGTGATAACGATTTTGGTTAGTTTTTTTTATAATGTATTAAATTATTTCACAGTTTAATGGTTCATTTATTTATTTGACTGATTTACTCATTATTTATTTCATAATGTCTGTTATTTATTTATTTAACACTTTCGGGCTCCATACTAATTGCATAGCAAATCTGTTTGCCTTGAGATTGCTGTTGTTTTTCTCAATTTCTTTTACAATTTATGTTAATGGTAAATGTTTGTTTTTACAGGGGGAGTGTGGAGAGGGGGGGACAGGACCACAACCCGGGGACCACCCAGAAAGAGGAGGAGCGAGGGAGCAGCTGAGGAGGAAGGATCATCCAATCGGTAAGTTGGACATCAGTTGTTTAAAGATAAGATAAGATGCACTTTATGGATCCCACGTAGGGAAATGGAAGTGTCACAGCAGCAGAAGTACAAGAACAGATAACTTAAACGTACAGTATGTCATTTCTGCCGCTAGGTCTCTCGATCAAAACAATAACGAAAGACGTAGTTTGATGACATCGTGAAGTAGCATGGGATCATGGGAGTTGTTGTCTTCATTGTTAAACAACCACCATCGGCAATGAAAATCTATCTGACGTGACTCGTGAATGTATTAAAGCGTTATGTGGCGTTCAACACACTCAAAACGTTATTTTTAGTTTGTATAACAGCGCTGGGCTACCCCATGATTGAATTCGCTTAGCTTAGCTACTGTTGCGAATTCAATCATGGGGTAGCCCAGTGCTGTTATCCGTGGTCAAAACAATCATACTTAAAATAACTGTACTATATACAAAATTAACACCTAGTATATTCAAGTGAAGCATGAAAAAAATGAATGAAAGGTACTATATGCTATATAAATACTATATGCATCAACAGAAATAGTAACTAAAAAGTGCATTGAGACAAAGACAGTCACAAAAAAGTGAGGAAACAACAAAAGTTAAAAAAGAAATTGCACTTGAATAAGAAATTGCTCTTGAAGGAATGAAATTGGGTGGTGTGTCTGCAAAACATGGTAGCAGTGTTTTCTGTCGTCATGTTACAGGATTCGAGACAGTGGGAGTCATGAGAGTGGGGGAATCTGTTTGTTCCGAAACAAAGGCAAGATGAGTGAATGTCAGTCTTGTTCAATAATTAAGCATCAGTCCTCGTGTTCTAGTACTAGAGGGAGAAAATAAGACTGCTCCGACCAATCAGGTTATAACCAAAATCCTTAAAATCCTCTCTCTGACATCTGGGTTTGTCCGTTTCTCTTCTTTGTGTCTTCCTCCTCTTTTTCTTTCTCCTATGGACAGAGGCAGCCCCACTCAGCAGGAGCGATACATCGCCACAGTTCCCCTGTGTGTGTGTGTGTGTGTGTGTCTCCCAGGAGAATGAAATCCCACAGCTCACACTGACCTCATTATAAAAATAGCTCATCTATCCAGCCATCACATTTCCCTCCATATCCCCTCTCCTCCACAATCTCTTAGATATATTATGATCCTCTCTACCTTCCACTCTCCCCTCTCTGTCTCTTCATCAGTGTTTGTGCTGGACTTAACGTGAGATTAAAAGCTTATGCAAGTCCTTGTAATGGCAAGGTTTCCCCTGCGCCTGTCATTACCAATCTGGCCGTAATCTGGGATCATAAGATGTCTTTTTAATCATGAAACATCTCTGATTAACATTAAAGACATGATTACATGATCTGTTAACATTGTCTCTTGCTAAGGTAGTTGTTCCACCATTTTTTCCCCAGGCTTCCTCTCCTCTCTTGTACCTGGTCCACTGCCCCTCTTCACCTCCTCTGCTAGTGGAGCGAAATCCCCCCATTAGAGTGAACGGCGCTCATGTCTGGTTAATTTAACAGCAGCATCAGTGATCATTATGGTCCGAGGCAGGCTTTGATCCTGCCAGACAGCGTCTCCTACGGTTTTAATAAGCCAACAAAGACACCTTAGCAGATGCTCAATTTATGGACTCTACTCAAAGACAGAGACAGACAGACATGAAGGATTCACCAAATCTTCAGGAATGAGAATTGCTTTGAAAGATTTAAAAAAAACTATTTTATGAAGACTTTACTTAGGCAGAAAAACACACATAAAGCATTTTCGGACCAAACAGTTCTGGGGACACCCTGAGAGGAACTGCCCACTGGGGAGCTCCCCAGGAACTACATACCTTCAAGGGCTTTTTTTCTGTTTGCATTCATACCGCCAATAGGAACGCTGAAGTGACTGGCCGGCAGTTGGTATAGCTCACTCATAACGTCACACATAAGATTTTTTTATTTTGCCTTGACGAGTCAAAATCATGTTGTTTCCCCCGTCGCATATACGCTCAATAAAGCCTGGAGCACTGTCGGCTCACTTGGTCCATTTTTTAGAGCTACCATTATGAGCTTTTAAATAATCTGACTACTGTGCCTTAATTTGCACATTTATATATTCTCAATAAATAGATACTGGAAGTACTGATACTGGTAAAATGATATTGATAATAATGTTGCTGAATTTTGTTCAGAGTGTGTCTAAAATGATGCACTGAACTTCAAAGTCATTAAGGTGAAATGTGAGGGTAATTTCAGGCTTCATGCTGTTAAAAATATGTGAATAATAACTGTTGACAGCTAGGGTTGGGCGATATCACGATATATACCATGCGAGAAATGTGTCTACTGGTAGAGATTTGGCAATACAGTTTCCACCGCAGGAGCTATCCCTTAGTGTCTCTGCTATATATTCTGGGCAGGCTATGTAACAAATCAGGGCTGGATTCTCGCGTGATCTCGGACTCTCGTGAATCCAGCTGCCTCGCAAGGTAACGTGATTTGGGCAGAAGGACTGCTTACCGTGTTCTCATGTGATGTGAGAGCGACAGTTGGTGGTGGTAATGGACCTCTAAGCTGGTTTGCCAACTGCTGCATAAGAACAGAGTGACAAAAAAAACACAGAGGAGGAGAGTGAAATTGGAAATACAAGGAAGCGCATTGTACCGAAACCTCATACGTTTCTTAAAGATTCAGGTTATGGGAAGTCTCGGGTTACAGATTATTAAGTTCTTGCAGTGAAAAAGGGCTAAAATTTTCAAGTCCTCATATTTGTGACTTCAGTCTGACTTGAGTCAAAGTCTCAAGTCTGCAGTTCCATTGCAATGTCACATATAATGTAGCTCATGTAGAGATTTATTTCAAGAAGCGATTTAAAAGATAATACCATTAAGTCGGCCTGCTGCCTGTGTGATGAAATTATATTGTAGAGGTACAGCAAGTTAAGTGTACTTGTTTGTGTACGCCTTTCCTTTGTAACATTACCTTCTTACCTGCATATCCCGCAGCCTATTCCCCCCAGAAAGGCCATCTTATGTTAAATAAGAACAAGCTGCCTCACATTGACCTGCTTTTAGAAGCCCAGGCTCACCTCAACAAGAGAAGAACCGTTGGGATCATCTGCATATTCTTTTGATCTTGCACTGGGTCTCTAGGAGCAGCCGTCATTAAGGAAGTTTGCACAACATTCCCTTTTCCTCTCATCGTGGCTGAAGCTCCAACACATGCCCCCTTCTCTGCTAGTGCCCTTCACTCCATCGAAGCTCCTTCAAAGTCCTCTACCCTGCTACCGCCCTTCGCTTCAAAGCCGCCCTAAGTTGGGTTGAAAGCCAAAACCACTGTTGTCTGTCCTTCACCGCTAAGCTGACGTGTTTGTGTCTGTGTTGTGTTGCCCTTGGGGTGGGTTACCTCCACCCCCACTCCCACCATCTCATCTCTTCTCCTCCCCACCTTGCTGTTTATCTGTCTCTGGGCTCGTCACGTCCCTGAACCTGCTCTAATTAGCATCCCACACAACACTGTTTATTTACTCAGGTACCGACAGGAGGGGAGGGAGATGAGAATGAAAGAGAGAGTCGGAAAAAAGGAGAACGACAGAGAAAGCCGGGAAGAAGAAGAGAGAGAGAGAGGGAGGGCTGGGAACAGGAAGAGAGGGAGAAATGATTCAGAGAATCAAAGAGCTATGAGACTCTCTCATAGCGGATGCAGGGGGTAATGATAGTTAGAAAGACATGATGCAGAAAGTCAAGAAAGTGAGAGATAGAGAACTCTCCCGCCTCTCCACGCCTCCTCTCTGCCTTTTCCAGCATTTCATCTGAGATGCAGAGTGCCTAAAATTAGCAAGCTGGCAGCTTCCTTCCTTCCTTCCAGGGCCCCCATTAAAGTTCTCCCATTGCGACGAGTGATCATTAAGGTGGGACCGGGAACGCAGGTGTTTTCTTAGAGTCCCAGTCGAGGTTGCAGTGGCATCACTTTTCCTTGGCAGGGCCAACATGAACAGAAATTCTTTGCAATCCTCATCTGTGGGAGTGTTTGTGTGTCTGAACAGGTTTTCTACTTGTGAGTATATGTGTGTTACAGCGAGCACTGCACGTCTGTCAGTAGGGATAGAGGAGCAGAATAATAAATGAAGGACGAAGGGAGAGGACAGGAGGACGGAGCTTGATAGAAATGGACAGATCCTGTTGTTTGCCTCTGCAGGCAGTGCAGGTTTGAACATCTTTGTGTTCATCAGATATTACCTGATTAAATCAAGGTTATATATATCAGATTGTACAACTCTTGTGTGCAGTGTTCAGTCTGTTGTGTTGTGGTCATGCTATCTGATGCAGCTATGTCTAAAGTCTTATGCCACATGTCCTACTTTCTGTGTCCTATATCCCACGTCAAGCATCTCCTCATGACCATCTGAGATATAAGGTCTCAGTATGCTTCAAACAAAGTATCTTGTATTAAGCCTTGTCCTGACATCTGAAGGCAAAAGTATACTTGTTCCGAAAAGCCTGCTATCAGAAAACTACCACAATTACGTCATCGCGACTTGCCACAGACCTAGTGCGTGCCTCTCGAAATTTGAAACATTGTGGTCTATGGTTGTTTCTGGTCTTTGTGACCAACAGTTATAATCAGCTGGTGGTCACACAGAATTCGGATTCCACGTTCTCTTGTTCAGCAGTTCTATCTTACATCCTACATCTGACTGTGTCCTTTTTGAGTTCACCGTGTTTTTATCTGTTTCCACATTGGTACACAAGGACAACCTTGTATGTCATACATCCACTAATAACCCCTTTTCATGTGTGTGTGTGTGTGTTATCTACTTCTGTAGCAGTCTTACCAGCGTGTCGTCATTTCCTGCCTTGTTCCTGTTGGTCACTCTGCAAAATGTACTTGCAGCAACTTCCTGACATCAGTGACTCTGCACATTTATGAAACAAAATATCTGACGCTGCCAGTGCTTTTTCACAGACTTGAATTCAGCAGAGTGGCATTTTAAATTGCCCACCCTCGCGTGCAGTCACACTGAATGATGGCCTTCTGCTGTTCACAACAAAAGAACTAATGCACCATGACTAAATTTGGTCTGGGAGAGTAAAATCTTAACTGAAATGGTCCCTTCTGCATGATGTTTTAATTGTGGGAATTTGAAGAATATTGGAACTTTCAGTTATTGATGTTTATCTTTCTTACACATTCCAGAGCACATCCGTTGTCACCTCCTTGCACTGACAGCTCTCATCCCTCTCCTCTTTTATTTATTTTTTTCTCCTCCACCTTCCTTCCATTTTTTCACCACTCTTTAGTGCTGTTTGACCTATTCACAAGGGTCCAAATGTCACAGTAGAGGGAAAGGTCGGGTAAAGGTTTAGTGTTGAGCAAAGTCTGGATGGCTAACACAGTGCTGGCTGCCTGAGGGGGGAGCACGTTAACACTTGAGACCTTGAACACACACCTCTGCACACATACACGCACTCGGGCACACTGCTGTCACCTCCGTTCCACGTCGACGCCACTCAGCTCTGAGCCCGCAGCCATGTCATCTGTGTGCGTGTGACTGCGAGTGTGTGTTAGTGTGCACAGTCTTATGCTCATTTGGTTCATCTGTGAGCGTGAATGATTGAAGACATTACATCTTTCCGAGGATGACACATGGCCTTGTTGGACATCGGGTCAAAGGTCATTGGCTGTCAGGAGTTTACAGCATCCTGCCTTCAAAGGGTAGCGCCTTGTTTTTTTATTGAGGGTCCAGCTTGTCTGTAGTGACCACCAGTTCTGAAATCCTTAAACCATTTAGGGATGTTTTTTGCCTTACCTTGGAATATTTATACCTAGAAAACAGTTTAGATACAAATGAAAGTGATTATTGAATTAATTTTCTTATTTCTAAGTCAATGAAAGCAAAACATCCAGTCTCAGTTTAGCGTATTCTCTAAGAGGAATGGCAGGTTAGCGGTGCGATTTCTATATCGATTCATCTACATCCACATGCAGGGCAGTGCATGTAATTGGAATGGATTTCTCCCTTGCATTGATTTGCTCAGGTGACAGTGGATGACATATGGTTGTGCGTGTGTTTGTGCACATGCCATGAATACCATATGGTGCTGTAATGTTCTCTCTTGCAACACCTTTCACTGTTTGTTGTCCTGTGAAAAGGTAAAAGGAGCAGCTGGACTACCAAACCGGCAGTCATTGTGTGCGTGTGTGTGTGTGTGTGTGTGTGTGCACCTTCTCTCCCACTCCTTGGCCTTCTCATTGAGCAGAGCTTTGGGATGAAACAAGGACCTCTGCAAACACTGATTTCATTTTCCCCTTGACCACCTTCCCTCCAGACCCTAGCTCCCCTGCACACACATACACACATGTACACCTTAGGCTGGAGAGCAAACATGAACAGATAGCATGCATGCAGGGAGAAGCAATCGAGCACAGATAAGGCTTAAGTTCACTCAGGAGGAAGAAACGAATGGAATGATCTAATTTCCTCTTAGACTGCAAGATTCACGGAATGGTCCTTTATTGTGTTTAAATATCGGCCTGAAAAAGGCGAGAGAAATTTTACAATTTTTTAACTACCTCTCTCACTCTCACAGGTTCACTAATCCCACATGCTGTTTGTGTGTGTGTGTGTGAGAGAGAGAGAGAGGGAGGAGGTTGGTGAAAGATGGCCGCTGGACATGGCTTCTCACAGCCGGCTGGCCCCGACCCCCTGTGATCTGCCCTCTTATCTAGCCCAGATCCTGGCCTTTCATCTGGGCTAAAACCTGGGGGAGCTTGGCCTCTGCTGGGTTTTTATCCCTCCCTCCCTCCCTTATATACACACACACACACACACACACACACACACACACACACACACACACACTTCATTCCAGACCCCCTCCATCTCCCAGGCTCTATCTTTGAGTCCCAGATGAGCATTGCTCTCACCTACAAGGGAGATAACAAACCTCACACTACTGTGCTCCCTGCTCTGCTTTCCTCAAAACACTTCAGATTTGATTTTTAAAAACTCACCACAAGAGAAAAATAAACTACCCCCCTTTCCCTATTGTGTACTGTCAACAAACAATGTCTGCAGACTGACATTTTCACATGTTAATGTTTATTAATAGCCTAACTTTTTAACAGGCTAGTTTGTCTTGTATTTGGGTTCTGGCCAAAGTCTGCATAGACTGGGAGCAAAATGCTGGACTCTGCAGTTTAAACAGTAGCTGGCCAAAAGCAAAACAAAACGGAATCGGAGAATGCATCAGGGATGCTACCAAAACACAGCACTCTCCGTGTTTTGACATGTTGCAGAGCAGTGCTTTCACCTCTCACTAAATTGCATTACTGGCTAACAATAGGCAGGTTGTTGTGGCTGGTCAGCCCATCGGTCTTGGCTGGACCATCACTACATGTGACCCAGGCCCAGGTTTGAGGGTGTGAGCTGAAGTTTTTTTTTTTTTTCTGCTTGTGCAGTTCACTTCATACCATTTCATTCCATTCCAGGTGGATGCCTGGCCCATCCCCACACTGCCCTCCTGCTCAACCCTGACCTGTTTCCAGCATAAACAGCAGATCCTCACCTCTCACCCCTCTGGCTTTACCTGATAATCTGTCTCTGTGGATCACCCCCACCCTTTTTTTCTTCTCTTTCTCCCTCAGTTTCTCACATTCTCTCCAGACACCAGGTTTTTGCGTCACCCTAGCCCTGACCTCTGACCCCAGTCAGATTAGAGTGGTTGGCGTTTCAAATCCAGCGGCAGATTGAGTAGCATCTGTGACCTCCCTGTGCATTTCTCCCCTTGCCCCGCTGTGTTATGCCCCCTCAGAATCAAGACAGGGCCAGTCAGATCTCAGTTACAATTAGTTAAACAAAAGGTTTGCAGTTGAGGGCATTTTCAGGCACCGAAACAGTACCTTGGTTAATGGGCAAAGTGTCCTCTGAGCCATGTAGGCCATGTTGTATAGGTGAATTGCAGTGGCTTTGGAAAGTATTCAGATCCCTTCACTTTTTGCATGTTTTATTGTGTTTTAGATTTTTTAGATTAAATGAGCTTGTTGCCCATTAGTTACAAAGTGAAAACATGTTTTTATAAATGCTTGCAAATTCATTACAAATCAAACATAAAATCTCTCAACACATATATATTTAGTCTCTTTGCTATGGCACTCTAAATTGAGTTAGGTGTACCTTGTTTTCTTTTAATATCCTGAAGATACTGTATCTCTAGATACTGTAGAACTTGATTCGACATGATTTGGTAAGGCACACACCTGTGGCCCACAATTCACAGTGCTTGTCAGACCACAAACCAAGCCATAAAGTCCAAGGAACTCTCCGTACTGTGTTGAGGCATTTATCTAGGCAATGGTATAAAACCAATTCTGTAGCTTTTAATGTTCCAAGGAGCACATAAGTGTGGAACTACCAGGACTGTTCCTAGAGTCCAGAGAAGAGAGCTGGCTGTCAGGCAAGAGGGGCCTTGGTCAGATGTGACCAAATGGTTGGCCACTCGAACCGCGTTTCAGAAGTCCTCTGCAGAGATGGGAGAAACCTGCCAGAAGGACAACCATCTCAGAAGCACTTAAAATCAGGCCTTCATGGTCGAGTGGCTAGACAGAAGCCACTACTGAGTAAAAGTCATATAACAGCACACCCAGAGTTTGCATTTAAAGGACTGAGAGCATGAGGTAAAGGATTCGCTGGTCTGATGAGACAAACATTTTACTGACAAAAATTCTCAGCACAAGGTCCACTGTTTCCAAAGCTTTGTGGCAGCGTCATGCTATCAGGGTGCATCAAGCAACAAGTGAAGGGGCCTGAAAGCTTTCCAAAGCCATAAATGGCTGTCATTTGTGTGGCTTTGACAAATACAGAAAATGGCATAGACCTCTCTTATATTTCCTTAAAGCTGGAGTGTGTAACTTTTGTCTCCTCCCTCTGGCAGTGAGAGTAAACACTGGATGTGTGCTTATGATGTATGCCTACAGGGGAGCTCGCTCAAATTTCCACAGTTCGGAGACAATAATCCATTATTTAGGTAGAGTAAATGTAATAGCTACATAGCCTACTCCAAATATTTTACAAATACCAACAAATCCTTCCTCTGAATGCATCAGAAACTTTTCTTGGAGCTTCTTAGGTTTTTCCTCCATACTCCTAGTTAGTAGCTACTCTGTCGCTACGGTTGCTCCCCTCAGCTCTGGCAAACCAGAGCCATGTAGAGAGAACTATCTGAAGTCAACGTGAATCATGTGACCATCAAGCATTTTGAACTTTCGTTGACGTGGCGCTCTCTCTACATGGCTCTGGTTTTACTACCGGTGCTCCAGTGCAGGAATGTCACCACAGACACCAGATTTAAAAACTGCGGTATACTGCGAAGTACAGAGAGATTTACCTGGCAGTGATAGGCTTAATCAGTACTGTGTGAACTCGTCTGGCAACGGCTTGAATGTAACGGACATTAATTTATGTAAAAGTCCCACACTCTAGTTTTAACTAGGTGACAATGATAATTTTTTCAACCACTGGAGCCTGTTTTCTTTGAATTGAAACTGTCCCTATTTTGAAAATGTATTAAAAGTACCAATTCGAAGAAATGAATACAGAGTGATAACACTGTCTTGATATAATTATAGCCCTTGTTTTGTCTCTGCCTTTGACCACAGTGTCTCTGCTATTGTCCCAGCTGAGTCTAGATCATCATGATCGGGCTGGCTCTTAAGCATCTATAGCTTTCTAGCTTTTTTCCAGCCAGTTTATCTATTTCCTCTGAGTCTCACTGTGCTTGAATGCCACAAGAACCACCTCAGGAGAATAGAGAATGATGATGACAGGGCAAGTTGACCGTCACTGGTACATCAACAAGTGAATAAACCCTTCCTTTCCCTTCCTCCCTTCTCTCTTGTCTTCCCCTTTTCTCTACCCTCTCCCATGTGGCTGAACTGGAGAAGGAGAGAATTGTTAACATGCTGATTATGCAGATGGGAGGACACACTGAGAGGAGCATCCCAAAATGTGAAGCAAAGTATGAAAGGAGAGGACTCGCATATAGAGGAATAATGGAGAGGCTGGAATGAGGATGGAAGGAGGACAGAAAAGGTAGCCTTGAGTGCTTTTTCAAATAGTAATATCAGTCGGCCTAGACCAGTAAAGGAGACGTGTCATCATCACCAACACTCACCTGTTGTATCAGCGTACTCCCTGTGGTAGAGCTCAGAGTGTGTGTGTGTTACACTGTTAGCTTCAGAGCCTCTAGAGATCACTGCATACCAGCTGTTGTAGGATCAGTTACAGATACAGTTTGTCTTAACAGCTTTTTCTTGCCATTGTCCAACTGTCTCCCATACAAATTTGAAAATCTAGCCTGAAAACACAATTTTGTAGTAAATGAACAGAATGTCATTGCCATTGTTTCTGTAATGGTTTGCATGTTTCACGATAAGACACTCTAGGCCTGTTTTGGACTGTCCTATTTAATGTACAATTCTGAGGATTAATCGGCGTCTTTCATCATAATTATTAGACAAATTAGTGGGGTAGCTCTAGGAATGGCAATGTTATCCGGTCCACCACTGTGGTCCACACTGAAACTGAAATATAACAGCAAATATTGTATGGATTGCCATGAAATTTCCCCTTTTCCACCAGCAGATCAAAGTTTTCAGTTATTCAGTGAAATATCTCAACATCTACTTGGTGGATTGGCACACAATTTGATACAGACATTCATAGTTTCCAGACACTATTTGACTATTGAAATTTGGTTCAACTTTTCATCTAGTGCCGTCATCAGGTCAAAATTTTAATATGTCCAGTACTTTGGTTTATGACCAAATACCTAAAACTAATGACATTCACATCAGCTTCAGCTGTACTTTGTGTTTAGTGCTAATTATCAAATGTTAGCATACTAACATGCTAAACTAAGATGGTGAACATTGTAAACATTACCTGCTCAACATCAGCATGTTAACATTGTCATTGTGAGCATGTTAGCATGCTGACGTTAGCATTTAACTCCAAGCACTGTTGTGCCTAAGGCCACCTTCAGACCAACCTCCTGTCCGTGAGTATTGCAAACCATTTGCTGTATTTTGGCATCTGATAAGCCATTAATCTTTTACTCTAGCTGGACTTCCTGGAATGTTTGTCATTGTCTCACCGGTACCTTAAACAACATGCTCCCACCAACGCAGCCTCCTGCACTGTTTTTAAATGCAGGCCTGTTTTCAGTCTGAATCCCTGCTAAGCACAGCCTCACAGAGCTGCTAGTGTGGCTGTAAACTCTTTTCAGTGAAGCAACAAAATGGATTATCAAGAAAAGATGATTGCACAGACAAAATCCATGAAAGGTGATAGAAAAATGTGTAGATTGCGGTGGCTTTCAAATTATTTTCACTTGCCTACACAGGCTATTTTACTCTCCTCCTTGCATTTTGTGTGCAGTTGCATACTGTATATCTATGGATACATTCATTGTGCAAAAATAAGTGTGTTAATGTAGCTGTTGCTAAAATTATTTTAATATTTGCTGTCTATTTCCTCCTGTTTCTTCCTGTTCCTACTTCCTCCTGCCACATGGTTGTCATGGTGGCATCTGTCTATCTGTGCAAACACATCTTTGTACAGATGCTTTTAAACACCAACTCAAGAACTGTACATGATCAGATTAGATGTTGGATCACCTTGCTGAACAATTTTGCATGTTAATGAGAAAACTTGTGTGGACAGGCTTTGTTTTTGGTAAGTGCTACTTGCCTTATCTCCTACCTTCTTAGGATGATGATGATGAATTCAATGTGGTCTTATTGTCTAATATCAAATGCATTGATTTTCTTTAAATTGTAGAGGTCTCCAAGAAATAAAGTTCAAACACGAACCATGCTGCTCCAGTACCTTTCCTACTTTTTCAGGTGGAATGAGACAAACGGATATAGTAAAACTGAAGCTTGTTTTTGTGTGGAGTTACTTGGTGTCAGGTGACGTCTGCTGAATCATCTGTGACAAAAGGATTATAGGCCTACTGGCTGCTTCTCCAGCTGTTGATACACACCTTTTTCCCCCTCACGTCCAACTGTAAACTTTACGTGGTAGAATAAATCGCCAAGCGTTGCCTATACCCCATTCTCCCACTTTCTATAGCCACATAAAATGCCCAGAGGAACACACATCCCACGGTTTTTATTCCACTCAGTGTTCAGCCAAAGTCACAGTCAAACTGGAGTCAACTATCCACACAGAGAAGGAATATCTCCAGTTTTATGGAGTCGTAATGCGGTCGGGGTACTGTATAAATAATCTCTCTGCGCAGAAACACTTCCAGCTGTTAAACAATATGCCCTTTGCAGTTTTTCTTGTCTTCTCCTTCTTTTTGAATGTATAAAGCTTTCTTGCCCAGACTGCTTTGAAAT
Organism: Macquaria ambigua; assembly: GCA_008360985.2. NCBI lineage: Eukaryota > Metazoa > Chordata > Actinopteri > Centrarchiformes > Percichthyidae > Macquaria > Macquaria ambigua. The sequence goes on along the minus strand of VMKM01000121.1, from coordinate 130,567 downwards.
AAATACAGAGGGTTTTTTTTTGTATTGAGAAATTATGTTGTTGAATATTTGCCTTTTGTGACACCTCCAGATTGTTGCACTTTATGCTGATTAGTATTACAGAGTGGAGTTGGAACTCTGCCTGTATCAAACGCTGCTATTGAAAGTCAGGTCATAATGTGAAATTCAAACCTCAGAGTCTGTTTACAATTAGGCCCTTTGAAGCATTCCACTGTAATCTCTCCCTCCTTTTGATATAAAGATACAGTATTTATATAAATGAAGGGAATTTTGCCTTTGTTTTTAAAGCCATACCTGTGGCTTTTGATTGATGGATGGAAACTGTACAGTAGATTTAGATAATATAGACATGTTTAAAACCTTCCTCTGAGGTTAGTTTCCCCATAGATTTCAGTAGTATTTTGTATCAGCACAGTCAGAATGGTGATCCGAAGAGTGGAACAGCCTCATCCCCGTTGGATAACCATGAAACATCATTTGTAAACAAGGGATGATAAAGTAAATCCAGGGCTTTTTTCAGGGCCATCCTCGTTGCCTTCGGCCAGGTTGCAGTGCTGGTCAGTGGAGGGGGAGATGAGAGGGGAGCCCCTCTTCATCTGGTAAAGATCCTGCCGTTGGGCAGCTTTCACGCTTCACCGGCTGATCCTTCCAGGAAGTGGGGGGGTGGTATCAGGAGCCCCCCGCAGAGCCCCAGCATGTACCATGGCTGTATGCTGAGTCCAAATCAAAGGGGGCAGTCTGTCCTTAGCCTGGGGCAGAGTGAGTCTGCTGTGTGTGACCAGAGAGACATGGGTAATAGGACAGCTTGTCACACTTGTGCAGGAAGTCGTGTAGCCATCTCAGTTATTCCTATTGAGTATGTTAGCTCAAACAGATTTAAGACTGCAGTCATACGCAGTGTTGCAATGTTTGCAGTTATTGTTTTTTTTTTTTTATTGGGAACTTGAGGTAAGAGGGTAAGGGCTTAAAGGGCAGGTTAAGGCTGGAAAGACTAGCTAGTCTCAGTGCAATAACTAACATAATTCTTTTGTAATTCTGTTTCAGTTGGTAGCCAGTGAGTCCAGCCCTTCAGATGAAGAGCCTTCAGTTCCGGAGCATCGCCCCTAAGGCCCCGGCCGTGGTGCCCTGCCCCTCCCCTACGGTCCTGTCCTGCCAGCCTCCCTCTGCCCTCCCTGAGGCTACCACCACCTCCAGCCCCAAGTCCATCATTGTGCCCACCCAAAACTATGCACTGATGCAAATAGCAGGTCAGGATGGCACTTTCTCTCTGGTGGCGCTGCCCCCTTCTGTCTCCTCTCAGACACCACAGCAACAAACCCAGTCAATTCAAAAGAACCTCAAGTTGCCCATTCCCAGATACCAGCCAGTGAGGAGCAAGGGGGCCACAGATAAGGTCAAATCACCACCACTAGCTGCCAGGGTGAAAACAGCCTCCAAGGTTGCTGTGGCAACGCAGACCAAGTACACAAAGGAAACCCTAGTGCCCAAAGAGGAGCCTCCAGAGCAGGTAATTCTGATTGACCCAGCCTCCTCTGACATCTCTGTCACTGCTCTACTCCCAGACAATGCTGTCCTGTACCCGGGTTCTCAATTAGAGCGAGCGAGTGATGGCTCTGAACAATCTGCTACAACTGGCCTTATTCAGAACCTCCAGTACCCCCCTGCTGCTGTCAAAAGCTCCCCAGGCAAATCTCTGGAGGAAAGTAAGACTACAGTGAGGCTTTGCCAATCTAAGCCCAATGCAGGACAGCCCCAGAGCAGTATCACTGTCCTGTCCCCAGCCATCTTCAGTAAAGCAGTCCAGATTATCCCGTCCCCACCTAAGGGTAAACTGCCCATCATGCCCTACTCTAAAATGAAGAGCACCCTCATCCCAGCTGCCAAGCTCAGCAATATGTCCCCAGAGAAGAAGGGTTTCTCTAGCCAGGCAGGACTCACTAGCCCCTTAGATCCTACATCCAAGACCCTCGAGACAGCTGAAGCCTTGGGTCACAACCAGGTGCCAGACTCCACTTTACAGCCCCAGGCCAAGACCACACTCATGCCTGTGTTGGGAACCCTCCAAAAACCACCTGGCAAGAAGAGGGGGAGGAAAAGAAAGACGATGGAAGACATCTTGGCATTTGAGGCCAGAAAGAAGAGGTCCTTGTCTTTCTTCAGTAGAAGAATCCCAGAGAAACCACCAGCAGTTGTTCCAGGCTCCAAACAAAAGGAAGTTGATATTTCAAAGAAGTACCGCAGCATCCGACCCAAGCCCATGTTGGTTATGGAGACAGTTCCCCAACTAGTTAGTTTGCCTGCCATTACCACAGATGGCCAAGAACAGGAGCTCGTACTTGGTCATCACCTCCCCACTACTACCACTACCAAGGCCCTGGACTGTCCACCCCAACCAGCCCCAGTAACCCTCCACCTGAAAGGTGCCTCCCATCCGAGAGTGTTCATAGGCAGCCGTCCGCTCCACCGTTGCCCCACCTGCAGCCGCTGTTTCCAGTTCAAGCATCACCTCCAGAGCCACATGAACAGTCACAACAACAGTCGGCCTTACGTCTGCCCAGTCTGCCGCAAAGCATACGCTCACTCCGGCAGCCTGAGCACCCACATGAAGCTTCACCACTCTGAGGTACGCCCACGTCGGTCTCTAGGCTGTGAGTTCTGCGAGAAGGCCTTTGGATATGTGGGGGTTTATTTCAGTCATCTGAGAGAGGTCCACAAAGTGGTGCTGACTGTGGAGCCGTCCATCAGCCACCATGAGGATGACTTGTCTGTGGAGGGGTGAGATTATTACCGATTGAGATGACTCATGAACACGTGCACCTTTGTGACCTTAACGTTGTAGCAGGTTTTATGCACAGATGTCAACATATAGATTAAATGCCTAAAGATATTGATTGTTTGACTTACATTGCAACTTCTTCCAAACAGTCATAACAACAGTAAATAAGCATTATTCATTCTTTTCTTTACCAGGGCCAACTCCCCAGAGCCATCAGATGAGCAGGATCGTGAAGACCCAGTGGAGCTACAGATTAAATGCGGCCGCTGCCAGGCCATCACTCCCACCTTTGCAGACATGAAGATGCACTTGTTGTATGTGCATGGGGAGGAGGTCCAGGTTCAACTTCATGATGGCCAACCCCAGCGGGGTTGCCGAGAGGCTGAGAATGAGCTAGTGAAGCATGCTGCCCACTACTGGCGGCAGCTCAATGAGAGACGCAACCTGGTCAAGTGCGGCAGCTGTGACGAGGAGTTTTTCTCCTTTTCCAAGCTTAAGAGACACATCATGTCCCACCACCGTGGAAGGGAAGGGGAAGACAGCGGGACACTCTCATTACCAGATAGCGGTGGAAGCCTTGGGGTCCTTGCAGCAGGTGCAGCCTTTAACTGTGTGCTTTGCAGTGAGGTGTTGGACACTAAAGAGGGGGTTATGGAGCACTGGAGGAGTTGCCACCACTGTGACCAGCCCAGCCTGCTCTGGGACGCCCTGAGCTCATACTCCGGCCAGGAAGAGGTTGAGGCAGACGGGGATCTGGACACTCCTGCTCCAAGCCCACACTATCCAGCCTAGCCCTTGGATGGGCATGGAGCCTTTCACTGTGGCTCCTCCTCATACGCACTCAGTCCTAACAATCAGCAGCACAGGGATGGAGAGTTTCTCTTATGTGTTTTAGCACTAGTTTCATCTTTCACCAGTTGAGGCATTTGACTTGGTCCAAAAGAAAGAGAGAAAAAGAAAAAACAATATCAAGCCAATGGTGAAAATTGATCTTTGTGTTACAATTCATAAGGGATATTCTCTCTAGGTCAGAGAATCCAATTTTATAAACAATATTATTTTCCACTTTATTTTGATTGCACTGTTCTGTTGAATTAATTTTGATTAAAGGTATGTATTTAATATCCTGTTGGATCATTTTTTTCTACTGCTTATTTAAATGTTGAAAAGGGTCATTTATAACCTTGCTGACACAGTAAAACTGCTAAAGGGTCTTTTCACCCAAATTCTTACCTCTTCTGGTATCTAGCCGATAATTATGCAGATATTTAGGTTTTATGTGCTTGGTTTTTTAGATATTTGTGCTGACATTTCTGCCTTGATTAGATAGTGATAGCAGAGAGATGGCAAGAAACATGGGGGAGAGAGATGCAACCAAGGCCCATGGCTAGATTTGAACCAGAGACATTGCAGTTCATGGTTGGTGTCTTAACCCCTAAACCGTGGGGGCTCCACAGGTTTTCTTTTTTAAAAGACAAATTCCAGTTCAGTTTTTGGAATGTCATTTTTAAATTCTGTGAGCACCACAAACACAATTCCATTCAGCTCCATTTTATAGGGGTAGAGACAGAAATCTCACAGGTGACATCCCGATTGAAACTACCAAATCTGCATGGCTAAATATCACTATGGGAACGTAAGAAAATATGTTTTTTAATTTGGGTGGACTGACCCTTTAAAATATTGAGAAATGTTAATCACATAACAAGGGCACACTGTCTATTGTCACACTGGCTGACAATGTATCTGTTGGCCTTGGATTATTACAGGTTAAAATAAATCACTATCCATACGCAATCATTTGATGTAATATTGCTCCTTTAATGGAAAATCTATATTTTCAGCTATGACTTGAACTTTCACAGTCTGATTTAAGGGCAGTATTACGGTCCTCTGTCAACCTGGACCCATGAAGGAACACTTTCCTAACCAGCACCCAAGTGACATCCTTGTGGCCTTCTGAAAAAATCGGTGTTCATGCGTAATGTGGCTTATTGTCAGTGCGGTCCTCTGTAGACCAAGTTCTATCTCCTTGACTTGTTGGCTAATGCCTAAATGTGTATTCTGTGATATGCCAAGGGTCTTTTCACACTGGTGATTGTAGAAGTGAGTTTTGCATTTAAGCTTTTTAACCACTGACAGAATACTATTTGTTGACTTAGTAAATAGGCAAAGGATACAATTCAATTGCCTACCTGTTGTTGCCAGCTCATGTACGCACCTGTGGAATTGTGTGCACCCAGACTCTATTATTAGAGTTTATATAAACTGTTGTCAAGTCCAGAAAAATATGCTATTTTATACTCTAGATTAATACAGGGGTCTTTTAGTATATTTATGCTTGCTGTTGGTCCTTAAAGAACCAGCACTGAGACAAATGTTGTGTTTGCTTCTTCTAATTTGGGGGATGCTTAATGTCTTGTTTCTTGGTTGGGAGGCCATTACTACATGGCAAGTAGCTCTGCTAACATTTGTCTGTTTATCTTTCATATGAAGAAAAAAAAACATCACAGGGTCTAGTGAATGTACCTGAATGTTTTAAAAACCCTACCAAAAGTATATATATGCTATATAGACTTATTCTATAGATAGAATATATAGATATATTGAGAAAAAACATATATATTTACATAGAGTAACTAGTGAAACAGCTGCTTTGTTCTGTCACAGTGGAGGAGGGAAACAAGAGATGAATATATCTTTGCCAAAACTGGCAACAAAAGCCATGTAGAGCTGTCCCTATGTTTCTGACACAAAATGTAGGACTGTGAATGAAAGGCAAAGCACTGATGTGTACATGTCGCACTGAGTGGGTAAACTACAGTATACTGTTCTACTGTTCATTAAATGCCATGTTTGAGTGTTCATCAGTGAACTGTCCTTTGTTTTCAAGCCCTCAACACAAACCAGGAAGTGAGAGAATTAAGGGTCAGACTCTTCTTTCCTCAGTTAGATGAGAAACATACATCGGAAAGTAAAAAATCCCACATTTGGTGATATAATGTGTTTGGCTCACTTAATATGTTGACTGTGTCAAAAAAAAAAAAAAAAAGACTGAAAGTGTTTGTGCTCGTGACTGTTTGTGTACCTGAAGAACCTGATGTTTAAGAGAATAAATATATGCTTTGTTGAGGACATTGTGACTGCAGTGTTTTCTTAGAACAGGGGTACTCGAATACTGGTACCCAACCCAACCAGCTGAGGCAGACGACCGCCCACCCAGAGCCTGGTTCTGGTTCTGGTTCTGCTCGAGGTTTCTGCCTGTTAAAAGGAATTTTTCCTTGCCACTGTCGCCTAGTGCTGCTCATGGTGGGAATTACTGGGTCTCTGTAAATAACACTTTAAAGAGTACAGTCTAGACCTGTTCTATATGAAAAGAGCCCTGAGATAACTTCTGTTATGATTTGCCGCTATATAAATAAAATTGAATGCAAGTCTTAAAGGTCCCTTTACCAAATTTCCACAGTGTCATGTGGAGTTGAATATTTAAGTTGAGATCTGTGACAACAAAAAGCATGTGCCACTGGTAATCATTTTCAAAATGGGCATGTTTGGTGTCATGAAGTTTTACTATGCCACTCCTCACCATGGCTGCTGTTTTCTTTGCAAATCAAGCACATTGGTCTTGTGCTTCCCTTTATAAAATAAGAACAAGTTTAAGCTTGCTAAGTGCAGCTACAAGCCCCTGAAAGATGAGGTGAGGTGACATGATCCTGATGTGTCACTTGGGTTGTATTTAAACTCTATTCCTGGTCTGGATCCAGACCAGAGTCCATCTATTATAAGGCAATAGCAAAATATATCTGTCAAGCATAAATGGCAATAGTAGGGTTGTAACTAACAACTATTTAGAATTATTATTAATTGTTTGATCTATAAAATGTCAGATAAAAGCATAAAATGCCCATCATTATTTTCTAAAGCCCAAGAAGACTTCAAATTGTTTGTTTTGCCCGGACAACAGTTCAAAACCTTAAGATAGACAGTCTACAACAAAAAAGTTTACTTAATGCGAACATCAGCATGCTAACATAATGATGTTAAGCAGGTTTAATGTTTACCATGTTCACCATCTTTGTTTAGCATATTAGCATGCTAACATTTGCTATTAGTGCAGCTGAGGCTGATGGGAATGTCCTTAGTTTTAGGTATTTCTTCATAAACCAAAGTACTGGACAAATTTAAATTTTGACCTGATGATGGCACCAGATGAAAAGTCTAGGGATCAAAGTTATTACAAATCGTTCTGAGGGGGACATGAATGTGTGTACCAAATTTAATGGCAAGCCATCCAATAATTGTTGAGATATTTCACCCACAACCACAAATTTCAACCTCTTGGGAGTGCTAGAGGAAAAGTCATTAGGATACATCGTCTGGGAACCATGAATGCACCGGATTTTGTGACAGTCCATCCAGTAATGTCGAGATATTTCACAGGATAAGTGAAAACTTTGACCTGTTGGTGGCACTAGAAGAAAAGTCAGGGGGCTCATCCTCTGGGAACCACAAATGTCTGTACAAAATGTCATGGCAATTCATCCAGCAGTTGTTGAGATATTTTAGTCTGGACCAAAAAAGGTGGACAGACCGAAATAGTCATCCATAGAGCCGTCCCGCTAGCATGGCTAAGAAGAGAGAAAAGAAGCAAATCCTTACTTTTGAGAGGCTGGAAACTCACTCTCTCGACTGATTAATCGACTAATCTATTCAGCTCTTGTAAAATTCAGAAATAAGGAATAAAGCCATACAACTACAGATTAAGCGAAGGGTTGAGGCAGACAGGAGGGTCGAATCACTGTGTATTCATCAGAAGAGATTCAGAGAATGGGATTAATTGATATTTCATTCTGAAAAGGTGTGCATGTGTGCAGTATTTAAGGGTCAAGCAAAGTGGGTGAGCCAAAGGGCTTTTAATAGCCTATATGCCTTACCTCTGCTCCTCCCCTCCCAACAGACCTTCCATCTGTCTGCTTTAGCATCATAACATAATCAAACCTACAGATATGTGTACAAATGTTTTTCTACCTTTTGGTTTTAATGCACATTGCTGTGTCTCCTTTGCTAGATAGACCAGATCTGATCCACATTACAAAAACTAGCTTAAAAATGCTACATGATAGAGGGTTGCAGACAATTTTTGAAAGACTGCTGAGGTTCAGAGAAAGATGACATTTCCATGTTCTGAGAGGAGCATAAAAACAATAGCTGTATGCCTTGTGATGGCTTCATATTTATTGAATGGAGATTACATTAGTAATGATCTAAATTTCCCCTCTGCTTATCTTTTTAAGCTTTGGAAGATGCATTTAGAGTAAAAAGAAACACTAAACCAATCTTTTAAAATTCACAGACAACAGAGAGGGACAAATAAGATTTACGCTTGAGAATGCACTTTCTATTAGTTTCCATGCCGTCAGAACCAAATGCTCTCTTCTCTGCTCTGCTGCAGGCCTAGCCCTGGTAGTCATTGCCACACCAGTGTGGAATGCAGGTCCTCAGCTCTAATTGATCTGGGGGCACATGACCCTGTATCAGAGGTCAAAGGGCACTTCTGGTGTGATTTCTGCTGCTACTCAAACAAGCAACAGCCCAAGAGAGAGAGCAACTCGATACAAAACAACCTCAGCTAGGTACTGTCAGCTCCTCAACTTCTTCAAACTACTTTATAAGGACTCAAAGGTTTCAAATGAGAGTGACTTCAGGTGGCTTTCAGCTCTGGTGGAACACAGATAAAGCTGCAACATCAGTACATATCGGGGCCCAATCTAGCGTCGCCATCGCACCACATCGCAGGCGCAGATAAAAAGGAAAGCGCTATACGGTGATGCATATTTCCCTTTAATCAGAGCTAACGTGTACCACAGCCATCACACTACACACCCACCTCACTGTGGCTCTCAGGGGGACAGGGGAGATCAAAGCCACCCCCCTGCTTGTACATGATCAGTGGGAAAGAAGGAGAACTGGGGGCTGCTCTCTTTCTTTCTCTCTTTCTTTCTTTAGGTCTTTGAGCACCCTATTCAACACTACCGTGGCCCTGGAAGTGTTGAGATTGAGCAAGAAAGGTGAGGGGCAAACAGTTGCACTGCTCTCTTAATCCTGTTCTGAGAAAAATGTTGGACATGTTGATCTACTTATGCCAGAGGAAACGTACTTACTTAGTGTGTGTAGTGTGTTTAGAACGTGCTGTCTCTCTTTCTTTTGACCCTGATGCACCAATCTAGCAGGGAGGAAACAAGACCGCTAAACAACATGCAGGGAGACGTGGAATAACAAAACTGGCGTCACTGGGAGAATGCTGGGGAGATTTATAGGACAGTAAAAATGTGACCCACACTGACCACAGATGTTCTTGAGAACAAGTTAGGTGGGGTGTAACGTGAGTGCAACATGAAATCTTTTGGCTAACGAAAGCTCCGCTCCCACCTTCTCACTTCTCACTGTTGACGCTTTGTTGCCAGTCTGTCTTAATACACTAACATCCGTGAAGCTGCTGTCGGCACGTGCAGTATGTTGGTGATACGTGTGCACATTCATCAAAGTGATTCTATGGTTCCATCAAAGATTTATAAACCCTCCTGGATGTCAGGACTTAGATGTACAAATCGGTAATCCCACATCTATGAACTCTCCCTCCGTCTCTCTCTCTCTCGATCTGGAGATGTGATCCGCCCTTCCCTTCCCTGCTGCCTCTCGGTCTCAGGTTTCAAAGCGTCCCGTGTCTCCTCACCCTCCCAGATTAGTCATCTAATGAGCAGCAGGGCTGATCAGGTGAATAATTGATGACGGGCGGCTGGAGAAAGGCATCGATCCGAGCAGGGCTGTGGCTCTAAATGGAGCAGGGAAGGAGACACCTCAGGAGGATAAGCAGGCGCAGGTACGTCACTGCAACACTCTGTGCTGTGTGGGCTGATTGGAATTCAGATTCAGTACTTGTGTCAGTTTCATGAAGAGGAAAAGGATAAAGAGCCACCTCTGGAGGACATTCTCAAAAACATGCTTCAGGATCCCCATATGATGGAAGTTTGTTTCAGGTACCATATTATGGAACAATGTTTGTTGTTGTCAGTGTAGTGTTGTATCATGTTTAGATGAGCGATGTGGAGATAATAGTGTAGTGAAACCTTTGATTATCATAGTCCAGGACCTTCCTGAGGACCTACGTCTGGGAATCATTAGGCCATAATAGGCTTGTGATGTACTTCCTTTTTACCAACGCACATGCATGGACAACCACCTGTGACACCAGTGGCATTGTTCATAAAAGACTGATCCTGTGTCCGAGTGTCATGTTAAAGCAGCTATAATTGATTTTTTAATAACAATGTATCAAATGACAATGTGAAAACAATGTGATATGAAAGTGGTCGCTCATACTGCTGAACCTACAGAGAGTTATCACCTGAATCTGCAGCTCCCCTCGGCTTTATACAGAGCTTTATAGTTTGTTTCAGCTCATAGTTTAGCCATCTGGCCCACAGTATTTTCATATCAAAATCCCTCTCTTTTCTCTTCCTGTAAAATGTTATATTTTTGATGGCTCATCTTGAACTTGGGGCGTATACATAAATGTATCCAATCAGATGTGATGTGGGGCGACCAGCTAACCCCACCCATCTAATAAAACCTCTTAGGTCTTACCTAACAGAGCAATATCATATAGGCGATGTGTGTTTGGATGTCAGTTGTTAAAAACTTGATGACATTTACAAAGAATGTACTTGAGGTCTAATTTATTGATTTCTCCCTCCTCCCTCTTCTCCTCCTGATTGGACAACGTGAGTAAGGGAGGTGTGGAGGCCAACAGTCCTCTACGGCTGAATTCACACCAAATCAGGCACAGAAAATGGCAGTCCTCCCATTCATTTGAATGTGGGTAGTGAATTTAGGCTGTGCCAGTAGGGGATGACAAAAAAAACGCAGCGGCCCTGCCGCGAAAAGTTGAAACAGAATCAGCTGTTGGAGAAATGCAACCTGACGTCACGCTGCAACGGCCAATCCTGTAAGCCGGGGGTCAGACCGGAAGATGCCCACAGGAAGAAGAACCTTGTTTACCACATAGCATTGTAGCATTCTTCTGTTTACCGACTGAGACTGAGACTTACCGACAACTGAGAAGATGGACGAAAGACTGATCACTGCCGAGATGACCTTTTCAGAGCTGTACAACCCTGCCATGAGGGAGTGCAAAGACGTTAATCGTCATGTAGTCGCTTGGCGTATCTCTCTTCAAGTTGGGATTGCTGGTTAGTATTTCTACTTGTGCTACAATCAGCATGACCATGTAGTGACACTCCCATACAGCTGAACAACCCTGCGCTAATCACAGCAACACCTGATTTGGTGTGAATACAGACTACTGCTCTGTATTGCTCTGTATTTGCTAAGCCACGCCCACTTAAATCTTACCGATTTGATTTAAATAACTCTCGTAATCATACCTCACCCACATATTCCATTTCGCTCAGAAATACTGTGTCACGTTACAGAAAGTGAAGACCCCATTTGACTGTGACTTTAAAAAGCATATCCACCAGGGGCCAGATCAGGTCAAACATTCACTGGCTCACGCTGGACATCTCTATGAAATCAAATGGACCAACCACAGGATTTTATAATTGTGGACATGTGAATCCAACTGCTGATTGTGAACTCTTCAGGAAGCAATCTTATAATACGTTTATGTAATAATTTGCTAACAAATTAGTTACCTGTAAATCCATATAACTTCATGTTTAATCCTCTTGGTTCGTTCGTAAAAAATCAGTGTGAACAGGAACTGGACTAGAACTAAAATCATTTTTTCCCTTGGTCTGGACCAAATGAACCAAACTACAGGTGTGAAAGCACCCTTAGCCTAAAGTTACTGACCCCTTTGATCCAGCGATGTACAGTAGAGTTGAATCAATCAAACATATTTTCCTTGAGAAACTCCTGTAAGTCCGTCTGACAGTACTTATACCAACAATTTGCCATTACAATTAATGTCAGCCTAGATAACATCAGTGGTTGGATGGTAAATGTAAGCCCCCTTAAGACTAAAAATTCCATATGAAGATCAGATTTTGTGTGCTGAGAGCTACTCAGTAACTGGTTCACAGCAAGTACCTTAACTAAATACATATCTTTCTCTCCTGTTCTGTTCCCACTCTGGATCCAATAGTCCCATGCTCTTCAGCACTAGAGATGACTGCACAGCTAACTGAGCCAAATCAAAAATATGCTTTTGATTTGTAGGAGACATTATTTCTGCCAAAGGAGCAAGTTTAACCAACCGCTCCAACTTCATACATTCCAGCAAGTGCTCACATGGAACGATGGACAGCTCCAAGAGTATCGAAGAGATCTCCACCCTTCTTGCATCTATCCTGCAAAAAATGTTTTTCTCTCCAAGATGTTGCGCATGTTAACACTGAGAATACATGGACTTCAAGACAAGCTTTATCTGTGTGTGAAATGTCAGGAAAAGTAATCAGTTGAAGGGCGGAAAGGGTTGACGAATGCATTTTATTTCAACCTCCAACACAATGTGCCCTTCATTCATTCCTGTACAGGAAGAGCAACAGATCTGATCACTCAACCCTACAGTGTGTATGTGTGACACCTTATTCTAACATGGAGCTGATGGAGAGTATGTTGGTGACATTGCTCCAAGTGAGCCCCCCTCTCCTTTTCCATGTCGCTTCGATGGGGAATCCGCTACGGGGTGCTGCTCATTGCCTTTTGGTCCAGATGGTCAAGAGCTCCCGGTGTTCAGTGGGGTAGGCGCCGTTTGCCCAGGGGGACTCCTGCCATCTGTTCCAAACCTCTCCTCACTTCTCATATAACTCTCTGAGCCTCCATCCACTCAATGTAAAGGCTCGGATCTGTCAGGATAAAGGTCTGATTCTGTCCCATCCTGTGTTGCTCCTTGACTGATGAGTAAATAAATCAAGTATGGCTCACCAAGATAGAAATATCTACCAGGAGATGATGAAAAACTGCAGAAAAAGTTGTCTTTATTCTGTCATGATGGGCCTATTTCACCCCTGTCCTGTCCTCATTCTTTGCTCTCACATCAGCTTCTATTTCTGCTACCTGTGTGTGTGTGTGTGTGTGTGTGTGTGTGTGTGTGTGTGTGTGTGTGTGTGTGTGTGGTAGTGTACTGTATGAAAGTGTGTGTGGGTGTCCGGCAGAATTCAAACAAGACAGAGAGCATCTTTCTGGAGTCATCTTAGCTCCGGGGAATGTGGCGAGATAACCGGATGCTAATGCTGCTCTTTGCCTGTGGGGAATTACGTCTGCCTGAGCAGTAACCTACATTTACTGAGCAGTCTTACACATAAGGTTAATGAATCAGGCCTGCTGGAGGACGAATGGACCCTTCATATGAGCACAGATATAACAATCATCAATACAATCATACCAGACACACTCACTCACACACACAAACAAACAAGGAGGTTTCTGTTTGCTGCAGCGCAAAAGCTAACAAGGTTAGCAAGTAAGCAGGCATCTGAATGGGTAATTTATTTATTTAGTCTGGCTCCAAGGAGCCGTGGGCGCGGACTAATAAGAGGAAGTGTGTACTTCTGCACAGAATTGTGTGCAAGTGTGTGTGTAAGAGAAAGAGAAAGAGATTTTGATTTAAGAGCTGACGCCCATCATCCACTCATTGTTTCTTCTCACTCCCACCTGCAATTAAGACAAGAAAGAAATTCCCATCACTGATTTGATAGGTTAATTAGCTCATGCATATGTAATGTCATATGCAGTTAACTAAGGATTGAGTAGATTAAGGAGGGCAGATTGAGTGCATTTTGTTCAAAGCATTATGGGAAGGGGATGTGTTGGATTACAAGGTAAGTGAATTGAGTATGTATGTGTGTGTGTGTGTGTGTGTGTGTGTGAAACAGAGAGAGAGATATGCTCCACCGCCCCACCTCCGCCCCCTTCTCGTCCCGTCCCTTCCCCCACAACGGTGACTCTGGCTGGGATCCACTCACCGTCTCCCCCCTGGGGAAGACCGCCATCCGACTCGGGTCGTCACAATCAGTTATACTCATCCCCCTTTTTCTCCTCGGCAGCGTTTACATGAGTCACATTTTTCAGACCCTGTCTCAAGCCTCCACTTTCCGTCCTTCCTTTTCTCCTTCCTTCACAGCACACCTCCCACCCTTCCCCACCACCCTGAGGCCCCCCTGTCAGGACCCAGGAGTAATTCCCCTTCTTTTCCGACGCTTTTGGGAGGAAAACGGCGCAAGGTGATAAATCTGTGGCGATGTACTGTAGAAAAAATTAAATGGAGAAGAGAAGGGAGGCTGGGAGGCTCAGCGCTGCTGCCTGCTCAGCACAGCAGATAAAAACAGTCCAGCCCAGAAGGATGGAGATTGAGGGATTAAAAGAGGAGTGGCAGCGTGAAACGGGACAGAGAGTTACTCACCTTGGACCCTGGATGCATGATCCTGAAGGCAGCTGAGTTTGCTCACGGGATATCATACATCTGGAAGCCTTCAGCCCTCCTCCTGAGCCAGAGCTGTAAAAACATCTTTTTAACATAAATGCAGAGCAGAATCACCTTAGACCTGCGATGCTCAGCTGTTGAAATAAATGCTCGGGTATCACAGGTTTTATTGAGAAGAAAACAATAGATCTATGACCTAAGGCTGATATGTGGGAGGGTTTGTGTCCATCACGATAATCAATATCATGTTATTCGCGAGAGCAGAGCCAGAGAGGTTCTGGTGCTCCCAACATTTCTCGTATTTAATGCTTGACTGATTTTAACAGCTGTGGTTTTAACACAGGGGTTAGATACCAACTGTACCAAGCATCCACAGGCACCACAAAAATACTTAGGAAGCAAACCTGGAGTGTTTACCTGCCCCGATGAGTAACAGAAAATACAAACAATGCAGGGCATAATTGGCATTGATGCACTTTAAAAGCCCTCCTCCTCCCCTGCAAACACCTGCAGCCCATGAAGCCGGGCGTCCCCCTGGGAAATCACACATTAGCATTTAGCCGTTTCATCTGCTGCACTAATCAGAGCCAAACATTTCAATAATACAACACAAGAGCAGTTACGCAACCCAAGGAAAGGGGTGAGAGAGAGAGAAAGAGCACCGAGTGAAAAGGTATTTCCAGAGGTTGCAAAGTATTTGGCGCCTGCGTTAAATGGTTGGATGGATCTGGGTGGGGTAAAGGGTGAGCCAGTGACCCAAACTGAACTCCCAATTGTTTTCCAT
Organism: Macquaria ambigua; assembly: GCA_008360985.2. Classification (NCBI taxonomy): domain Eukaryota; kingdom Metazoa; phylum Chordata; class Actinopteri; order Centrarchiformes; family Percichthyidae; genus Macquaria; species Macquaria ambigua. Next base: position 115,561 of record VMKM01000121.1, on the reverse strand, counting down.
GTAACCACAGTGTGTTGAAATCTGTATGATTTACCAACTTCCACAGCCACTCCAAAAATGACTTTATTCTACAGTCTACAGGCATGCTATCGGCTCTGTGAGGCTGTGTAGGCAGTGGTGCTTTGAGCTAAATACTAAGATCAGCATGCTAACATGCCCACAGTGATGATGATAACATATTACTGTTTACCATGGTTAACATCTTAGTTTTGTATGTTAGCATGCTAACATTTGCTAATTAGCACTAAACACAAAGTACAGCTGAGGCTGAGTTTTGTAGGTGTTTTGGTCGTAAATCAAAGAACTGGACAAATTAAAAATTTGACCTGATGATGGAACTAGATGAAAAGTTATAGGATCACCAAAGTTATTACAATTCATCCTAAGGGGAACACGAATGTCTGAACAAATTTCACAGCAATCCATTCAATAGTTGTTGAGATATTTCACTGAACACCCTGACATATGTCAGAGGATCACCATCATTTGGATTCATCATTTGGGAACCATTAATATTTGTACAAACACTCTGTCAGTCCATCCAGAACATGTTAAGATATTTCACTGGATGAGTGAAAACGCTGACCTGTTGGTGGCGCTAGAGGAAAAGTCAGGGGATCACCTAAGTCATTAGGATTTGTCCTCTGTAACGGCAATTTATTCAGTAGTTATATAACACACATTTCAGTCTGGATCCAAGTGGTGGACTAACAGACTGACCGACTGACATTGCTATCTATAGAGCTAGCATGGCTAAAAAAATAAAACATCCAACGTGCTGTAAAGTTATGGACACGTGTTTCTGTTCAAATCATATCTGAAATACACTCCATGGCTGTTCTTGCTCACACTAACTGGCAGGTTAGTTTAGTTTGCACCCACTCTGGAACCACCTACCTAACAGTTCATCAACTTCATACAGCTCCCCCCTTTAGACGCCAACCTCTCCTGCAGTCTGTGCTCCCTTCCTGGGGCTTGGCAGCCCCTGATCAGCCTCTCTGGCCTGCAGCAAGCAGGAAATGGCCTATTGTTCTGAGATAATGTGAAATATAATGTTCCCCTGCACTCTTGGAAGCATTCTGCCCTGACAGCCTCATCGCTGTGGGCAACAGTAGGCGCCAAGTATATGAGCACCTGCCAAACAGAGACGTCCATCAGCGGTGCAGTGATGCTGGTTTACAGCAGAGAGCAGAGAGGGGAATCCCCTGAAGACTTGTGGGAAAACAAGCACCTCTCACACAGCCATTTCACGAAAACTCACCTCCGCCCACTCAATACAACCTGGGAGATTTTCTATCATCTTTTGAAGCACATGTGGAAATACACCTCTGAGTGTATTTGAGGCGATACAGAAAGTGAGGGTGAAACATAAACGCTGAAGGAGAGCTTCTTCATTGTTCCCTCTGGAAAGAACCGGAGTCAAACACTTACATCACCGAAGCGTCTAAGCTCGGCAGATTAATTTCCTTAAAATCAGTTCATCAATCCGCATGATAAAAGCTTACAGCAGACAAGCCGACGAGAATCACAGTTTGTGAATTCACACCCTCACAGACACATGTAAGAAATTAGACTGTTTCCAAATGCGACCACACGAGCCGTGCTTCGGAGGGGCCTCGCAGCACAGCTCAACATGACGAGACCCTACATTTAGTCAGAAGTTAAAACTCTCATTGATCATTACAGTACACTGCGGAGCCGCACTCTCCCTGCTGTGGAAACAGTGAGGGAGTTTGTTTATTTGAATGAATCACTAGCCAAAAACTCATAAATATCCTTGGCAACGGTACAGATTAACAAAGCAGCTTGCAGAACAAGAACGGCGGAGAGTGAGAGAGGGACCTTCCATATTTTGTAATGGAAATAGAGCAATATTTAATGCTAAATGCCTGCAGGAATAGGTTTATGAACACGACATGAGTAACCGCAATTTGTCACTCTCCCTTATTCTGCTCCTCATGAGTATAAAGTCAGTAAGGCTCATACATTAGCAGGTTATTACTGTCATCTTACCTAAACTTACAACATTAGTTCCTCTGAAGGATAATTATGGGGCTTGTATTTCAGGTCCTGATGGAATAATAACTGTATCCAAGAAACTTTATTTAGGATTGCAGCTCAACAGCTGGCAGGACCTAAAAGTTAAAAGGCCTTTGCAGTTACTTGAGGTAGCGTTTCACCTTTTTCCGCAGTCTATTCAGCTGTTGTCTGAGATAACGCGTTCTCAGAAACCATGAAGAAATGCTCCTACAACTTAAACATTTTCAAATCGGATTCTCCATGAGGTGAAATATGTAGAGGGCGGCACATTCAGGTAATAAAAGGGTGTACATCTGTCAGATTAGTGACAAAAATGAGAGTGTGTGGGATTAAGGTAAAGCATGGATGCAGCTCCTTTTGCTTTATTACTCATCTTACATTCAAGGGATCTTTTTTGGAGGAGGTACGCACCTAAATGGATTAAAGTCACAATTCACTCCATGTACAAAACAGACATTTAGGCATATATCCTCTTCACTGTATCTTTGTGAGTGTATGCTTTGATGTTCAACCAGCCGCCCACTGTGACTTTCTTACAGCTCCAGAATTGTCTGTTCAGCAGAGCTTTGGCTCAGACATTTGGAGGTGCCTAACACTGCCATCTATTGTTCTTCCTCTAAAGGCTCTTAGGTTTGTGCTTCACAGTTGGAAGTGTATTGTTTTCAAAGATTAAAGGAGGCTGTCCATGAGGCTTCACAGCACAGGGTATAAGTTTTGCAAAAGTATTTTTATGTTACATTGCGTCTCACCTGGGCCTTGTAGATTTTTTATACTTTTTCTCTTGGATTATAGGATGTTCTCCATTATTTTTTACATGTTATATTAGCTCTTTTACGCCAGAAAAAAAAGACCAGCGTCTTGTAATTGTCAGGTGAAAACTCTGAATCTCCCAAATGTAACTTTTCTAAGAAAAGCAGCTTTACTTTGAACATCCATAATGATGCATTTTTCAACCTATTCTAAAGCTGGAGTGCGAACTTTGTTGTTGTTTTGCAGTCGATGCGTGCTTATGATGTATGCCTACAGGAGTGCTCGCTCAAATTTCCACAGTTCCAAGACAATAAACCATTATTTAGCTGAGTAAATGGAACAGCTACGTAGACTACTCCAAATACTTTACAAAGACCAACCTGTCATCCTCCTCCACCATGACACTTGCGTTGTCTTTTTAGCTAGCCTAGCTCTTTAGTTTGACCACTCACCTTGTGGAAAAAGACTGCAGATTATCTCGGCCAAAAGCCATTTACAATTGAACAATTTAACATTTGCAACTGCAGATTTGATAGAACATCATACAAACCCCTTTATAAAAAACTTAACTTGCAAAACAACAGACTTGATTTAATAATGGATTATAGTGCTGTTGATTCAATAAATCAAGTTCAAACAAATTCAAACTAACTCGTAATTTGTTTTGATTAATTTAAACACAATCCACGGCCTATCTGAAAATACAGTGTAGAATTAACATTGTTCCTCTGCTGCTTCGTAACTAGCTAACGTTAGTTGCATTTTACAAAGTGAGCAAACAACAGCCTTGTGTTTTGTCATGTATTTTACATCAATGGTCTTGACTCCAAAATGCTTCAACACATTACTTTCCTGATGGTTTGGTGTCATGATTATCAGCTTATTACACCCTGCTAGTTTTCTCCATTTTGCAGTACAATAGCCTAATTTACTGATAGGGCATGCAATGAGTCTGACAGACAGCGCATTTCAATAACACTCTCTGCTTGAGCAGAAGGCACAACCTGTTAATAGCTCATAACTGATGTATAAAGCATTAGTAAATGATTTATTAACCATCAGTACAGCCATAGCTACAACATATAAACCCTTAATAAAGAGTGCCCTATTAGAAAGTGGTGCCTGTATTTCACATATTAGCAGTTATGGTGAAATAAAAAACATACTGAACCCAATCTTTTCATAATGTTCACACAACCATGATATGTCCTCTTGCATCGAAGCAGAACAATATCATAATTCTTACAAGAATGGATGCAAAAAGGCCACATGCCTGTACACGGGAGCAAGTGAAAGCGAAAACAGGCCTATAAACTTGTAAGCCGACATAAACAATAAAGCCTTGCCTGTCGTAGACAATCTCTTTCTCACACGGTTAACTCGACTATAATTACTGCGCCATGCACCAGGCTATCTGAGATTACAGGAGTGAGTTACACCTGATGCCAAGGGAAAGTACTCCATACTTTAAATATTTAATCAGTCCCTTCACCATGAAGCAAATGAGGCGAGGCAAAAGTTGTCGAGTGGCCGAGGAGAGTTGGGAGGGAGGGGGCTGCCCTGGCTGCATTTAGTGCACATGCACTCATAAACTCATGTTTATGAGTGAGCAGGCACACACACATATGAACACATATGCACACACACCAGGGAGTTAAGTATGTCATTACCTCGTGATTTTTCTGTTGATAGATCTTTTGCCGGTCTCTCATTTCAGGGGAACCTGAGATCCTCTATGAGTATGTACAGTATGTGTGTGAATAAGTGTGTGAGTGTAGAGGGAATGGAGTGGGGGTGGTCTGCACACCTGCCCAGGGTCAGAGCCAAGACTATGTAAGGCTCAGCCACATCGAGCCGCCGGCCGTGAGGACACAAAGGAGAAATTCTTCTCCACACTAAGCCGGTTAGAGCTCAACCTGCTTCACTTAAGCAACACGGAAAGTGACACAATCAGGCGCTAAATCCTGCATGCCTTGTATGTTCAAGTGACCATGAAATGAACCATCCGCAGAGGTATATTTAAAGCGACACACGATATGGTCTGGGGTGCAGATTACAGAGAGGGCTTGTCTGAGAGGTGCAACCTGATAATACAAAGAGAGGGTGTACTGTTCACCTACTCACCTTATTCAAACAGAAGCCATATTTGATTTATTTCACATTTCTTGGAAGATGCTGCTTCACGTAGTTGATACTATGGTTACCTCCAAAACAAGTAGTGTAGTTATAACTGTTTGATTTGTACTCTACAACTTGTGCAACACTATCTTTTTATTCTGTGTATTTTCATATTTTTGCTCAGAATTTGGAATGCCCACTTCTCTTGTAGTGTTTTACCAGCAGGAATCACTAGTGAAGCGACAAGGATGTGGTCAGGGCCGTTAAGGGCCCTTTGCAAAATGTTGTTTGTCAATTTTTTTTGTTGTTGAACATATAGGTGCTTTCACTCAACACACAAGGGCACTTGGCTACCAAAAGAAATACAGCAAGAAACAACCCTGGATGTGAGCCCTCACTGGTGTTTGTTGGAGCATACAACCGAGCTGAAGGTATCGTTACCAGGAATAGAACCCTAGGTCTCTGGAGTTGCACCTAGGGCACCCATTAAATTCTCTCACGTTGTTGGGATAGCAGAGGTTAGCTGCTTGGAAAATCTTCCTATTGGTTCCACTGATTTTTGGCTGGCTACCTGCCCCTTCCTCTCTGGGCTGTGTGTGTGTCACCTTGAGGAACTTTTTGAATGAGCTCTCTTAAAAGCTGTTAAAGATGCACATGCTGCATACAGTCTACCATGGAGCACTGAGATTTATAAGGCCATTCTTGGACTGCTTCCTTCCTACCTACAGGCCTACATCCTACAACAAAGTAGGGGAAGTTATTGTCTTTGCTCCCAGGACTTTTAACTTTTAACTGTCCCCAAAGTGCGTACAGAACAGGGGAAAAGGGTATTTAAGTATGCGGCTCCCTCGGCTGCAAAGTCACCTGAATCTTCAGGAGATGGTCTCTTTGGACGCATTTAAAGTGATTCTAAATGACTTGGACGCAGGTACTTCCAGCTGTAGATGTTTTGAATGTTGAAGAATAACTTGATATCTTATGATTCTGTAAATTTGTTCTTGCTGCATGTTTGTTTTATGTCTGCAATTGTGTTATTTGTGCTGCTGCCTGTCTTGGCCAGGACACTCTTGAAAAAGAGATTTTTAATCTCAATGAGTCTTTTAATCCTGGTTAAATAAAGGTTAAAAAAAAGTCATTGAAATTATTAATGGACAAATGTGCTCATTTTTCTTTTTCAGCTTAGTAGATACACATAGGCAACTGCCAGCCCTGCTCAATTTCAGACCAGTTACATTAAACCTTCATTAATCAAATTTTTTGGCCACTTGGGGGCAGTGCAAGAAGTTGTAAACACAGCAATGACATACTATCACCTCTTAAAGTTGTTGCCAAGCAGTTAACTATTTACACATCCAGCAGTCACAGACCAACGTTAGAGTTGTTTTTCTGTCCACCTGATGAAAGTAAGTCCAATATTCACTCTTCTTTTAGCTTTGATTCTTTAGATGCTAAATGCTCCACTAGCTAGTTGCTAACATTGTCTGTCAGCCGTTTGGTGTTGGGATCTGATAAACCTGTACATTACCTGTATCAGAGCTTTTTTGCTGAAAACAGCTACCTGCTCTGGCTAAAAAAAGGTTGATGTTGATTGAGGTTTGGCCATAAAACCAAAACAATAAACTGAAAGATGCTAAAACGCTCCATAGAGCTGAGGGGAACTGCAGACTTGAAAAATTAAAGGTGAAAATTATCTGCGTGTTTGTCACCATAAGTGACACCTTTTACATTACACACCATGTGGTGTCATGTGACTATTTATACCAAAATATTGATTGATGCAGCTTTAAGTCACAGTTTATCCAAATTTAATTAATTAATCCAAAGGGTCCCAGATGTCCTTTTGCACAGCTTGACCTCAAAACTGGGTACCATTCATCTAAACCAGGACAGTCATTATGTTTGGGAACAGATTGTGGAAATGACAAATAAACTGAAAAAGATTGTCGTTATTATAGTTTAATGTTAATAAAAGGCCAAAGGACATTTTTTCAATCCTTTGCTCAGCAGTCTTCTCCTTGGGTGTTTCCCACCCTGAGTAAATTAAAATGTGTGAACAAGGCAAATTGATGGTGAGAACTCACCGTGTGTCATGGACAAAAACACAAGCAAGATATTTACCATCATGTATTTCCAAGTCTCACCCCATTTTCAGTAATAGAGGGGAAATAGCTACACAGTGCTCAGTCATGCCAGGGCCGTGCTGACATCACACGCTGGAAGATGTGCCCGCATAATGATTTCATCACATGCTGACATCACCTCGCACCTCTGTCAGCTGAGAGTGATGCGTCCGTGGTCTGACGCCATCCCTGCTGTGTTTACTGGACTGCTCTGTCTGTCAAGATGACATCAACGCAGCTTCACCTCCCAGAAACGAGGGAGTCAGCAGCTCCTGTCTGCTTGACGAGAGGAGAGGGAAGAAGGCGTGGAGGGCCCATCAGAAAGGCTTGACAATGGAAAGGGTGGAGTATGAGAGCAATCAGTGGACAGTGAATCGTGTTTAGCGCACCGTGATGATCGGCATTTTCATTTTTAATTCAAGCAGTTTTTCTTTCTTCATTAATCCTTCCTTGCCTTTTTCCCTCCTTCTCCTTTTATTACTAAATGACAAGATTAAGTATAGTGCAGCTGATCAAACAGAAAGCCGATGGGTAGATTAGAAAGACTGACCCCAGGCCTGGGGGCCTCTGCATGGGACCACATCAGTACTATTCCTCCTACTATGAAGGAGGTGAAGGTGAGACATAAGAGAGGAAAAGAGTACTTTAGAATATTAATCAAAGCCATTTAAAGGTTTTAGTGAGCAGAAAGTGAAAGAAAGCATTTAGGTATTTTATTACACAGAACAAGAAAGGTTCCAATCTGGCCAGTGAGGATTGTCTGCAGGGGCTCGATACTGTCATCCGGCAGTTTTCAATCTGCACCTGTGCCTTATTTCTCCTGGCCCGTCCCTGGAGAGAGTAAGTGGAGATGGCTGGAGGAGAGTGATGCTCTTTAGACAGTGGATCAGTTATCGCTGAGCCGAGGAGGCAGAACCTGTGATAGAGGCTGCTCCCCAGGAGAGATGTGGAGCTGATCTTTGTGGAGAGGAGGGAAAGAAGGGGATGAAGGAAGGGAAGAATGAAAGGTGAAGAGTTTAAAAGAAAGAAAGATGTTCTCTGAGGAGCTTCGTCTCTTGGGACCGTCCTCCGCTGGTTGTTTCAGAAGTGGTTCTGGGTGACTGTGCACTCTTTATTAATGTGAGACAATTTACTGGTGGGAATGAAGTCGTAGGCAACATGACGTCAAGAACAGTATGATCAAACAAGAAATCAGTACCACTGAACTCAGAGGCAGTCTCTTCTCTCATGTCTTTGCCTCTTTCTCATTGTTTTCCTTAACATTCTTATTTGTGCCAGTGTGTATGTCAAAAGGAAGAAAGGCGAAGGGTTTGTTTCCGTACTGAAACTCTCTATGATTCATGTTTCCTCTGCTTTGATCTGCGAGCTGTGCACAGCCCCAGGATAAACCATTTCAGGTTGTCTAAACAATTTCCAATCACTGTTTCCATATTTAGGTTCTTATATGGAGGAGAGAGGAGAGGGCCTTGCATGCTAACACGCTACTCTCTGAGCAGCAGCGAGGAGGGGAGAACCTGATTCTATCCATTAAGAGTGAAGCCAGACATTGATTTGTGCAGACGGAACATGCATGCACAAACAAACATGCATATGAGCACACAGCACACATCTGCACAACCATATGCCCCGTGAGGTCAGCTTACCGGCAAACCGAGAGCCCCCTGAAAACACCCACCTCAATCTCTCATCTCGCTCTCCAAACACACATCTGCTCCCCAGTGTCCCTCCCCCCCAACTCTCTGTGAAATCAGCCCGGGCTCTTATTAGTAAAGCCCACCCACCTTTTCTCTGCTCACCTTCCCAATTACCCAAAATCCCATTCTGTAAAAACCCTCAAAAACTTTGAAAACTGCAGAGCAGACAAGAACAACACTTCAACTCTGAGTCCACAGCTTGATGGCGTGGACGAACAGAAAATGCTTGTGTGTGTGTGTGTGTGTGTGTGTGTGTGTGTGTGTGTGTGTGTGTGTGTGTGTGTGTGTGTGTGTGTGCTGCATGACATCATTCAGCTGTTCCTCTGGGCAGGACTCCATCCAACTAAATAATCCAGGCCAGCTCCATAAAGCAGGGAGTGCCGCCACATTCCCCCAGCCATGAAATATCAAGTGGTATTAAGTCACCGTAACTGTCAGCCTCCTTCCGTCCTCATGCTTCCTCCTGCACTCACACATGCATGCACAGTTCATTTGTTTTAATTTAATTGCCATTTGCTATGTGCAAAATGTAAAGAAATCAACAAAGAAACACTATCTGTTCACGATTTATTCTCTTTCTGTTTGTGCGGCGGTATCAGATGTGCAGTATGCATGCAGCAGGTGGCTCCACATTAACCTTCGCCCACAGTCTGAGCAGCACAGCAAAGCGCAGCGCAGGGCAGGGATCTGGTTTCGGCCCCTCACTCTTCCCTCCATCCCTCCATCCCTCCATCCCTGCGGACTCCCATTATACATGACATCAGAGCCTCTCGACAGCCTTGCACAGCTGTGGCCAGAGCAGAGCTGAGCAACACCCAGGATCCACCCCACCTTATATTCCTCAAACAACACAGCTTAGTGGAGACATTTCAACTCTAATTTTTATTTTTTGTTCATATAATTGACACATAAAAGACATTCTTATAGACGAAATGCAGATCACTTAAAATAATGACTTTAAAAACTGTGTTTTCTGAGCAATTTTTAACATGTCAAAACATCTCAATTCTGGATCCTAATTGGTCGACAACAGCAGCTCTGCTAATTCAAATGGTTTAAATCTACTGAGTCAATGCTTTCCTGCGATTGCAATGATTTATTGAGGCAAGACAATCAAGACCAAGTCTGATTGTGAGATTTCTTTTTTAAAAATGCAGTAACTTTACATTTACAGTGACCTCAATGAAAGTCACATTTGACCATAATTTTCAGTTAAGAGTTAATATGAATGCATAAAAGAAAAAACTTATTTTCTTTTAATTGAATTTGTGGAATGTCAGTATTTTTTTCTCTCCTGCATTTCTGGGTTTTTTTTTCACAACCACTGAGGAACTTTAACAGGTGCTGGCTTCACTTTCAATCCGCAAGAAGTGTAATGGGACAAAAGAACAACTGGCGAGAACACCTGTTTTCTACCAGGCTGAGAAACTGGATCCCATTACCAAATCACACTTGAGAGGCAAAAACAAAGCGCCACTATCCTCTGCCTTTTCTTTTGTCACAGCTGAAGAAAAGTACATACAGTTTTCATCCAGTTAACCGCTTCTGTTCTGTTTGATGGACAGTCTCTGAATGGGGATGGAAGCAGTTCCCTCGGCCGTGCTTTGCACCTTTCTGGGCTGCACCACAGAGACACCATGTGGTGGCAAGTCACAAACCAGATCCCAGCAGGAACAGCAAACATAATACAGGTGCTAATAGAAGTGCTTTTCTATTCATGCTTCACTTTATTGTGCCAGTTTTAATAAAGAGTTAGTCATTTCTCAAATAATGCAATTGCAAAAGTGATTTACTGCATGTGAGAAAATCATCATATCCATGTATACCTAAGAAAAGCTCCCAATGGTAATGTAAAGCCCTCCTCCCTGTCATGGTTTGGGAATGCCAAGATGTCTCTGTAGTTTAGAAAGTGATAAGCATAATTATATCACATATTTTAGACAAGAATATTCCTGTGTCCCTATTGGCCTATTTCTAAATGATGATTGATTCTTTGCTTAAATTATTGTGGTCTCAACGAAGAGTGTATCATACACGGCTGACAGCAAGTATGTAGCTTGTTACCTTGAAGAGCTCTCATATGTTATGTAAAAGACAGTGGTTACCTTCATGGTTGGATATAAGAGTCTGGATCTATGGTTGCAGGCCTCCTGCTGCCCCCATGTTCCTGCTCAACAGCAGCTGCTGCTATTATTGATATTGGTCTTATTATTATTATTATTATTATTATTATTATTATTATCATCATTACCATTACCATTACTATTACTTTGCAACTCCTTGTGGAACTTGCATTGTGCTATTGTATGTTCTCTTTCCTCCTGCTCTCTCTCTCTCTCTCTCCCAGATGATCGCCCACCCAGAGCCTGGTTCTGGTTCTGGTTCTGCTCGTGGTTTCTGCCTGTTAAAGGGAGTTTTTCCATGCCACTGTCGCCTAGTGCTGCTCATGGTGGGAACTGTTGGGTCTCTCGCAAGGGCAGCAAATGTTGAAATTTGACGTAGCATAAAAATGAAAATGTTTTACTTCATTAATTACATACTTGTGTCACTATGTGTGAATATCAGCCCTTTTCCTCTGCAGGAACTTGCATGGAATGTAACATGTGGCCATTGTTACAGGTTCTGCTTTTGTTTCCATTGTTCTCCCGCCCACTTTGAGGACAAGTTTCTGGAACAAAATTTTGGCACTGCTCAGGAGGGGTGACGCTAAATGCAAGTTCCAGGTACTTTGAGGGGGTGCAGGGCAGTGCTGTGGATCGTGAATGGCCAAGCAGATCTGTTGCCACATCACAACAATAATGGCTACAGGAAACACAAAAACAGTAACTACCACGACAGCCAATCATTTGAAAAAGAACACTTGTTGGACAAATGAAGACATTTCATTTCGGTCCCCATACTGCTCTCCTGGGTAAAAACATTCCACCACGTCAAGTTGTCCCGTCCCCTTGGTGAAGATGTCTGCGACAGGTACAGGCAGCTGCAGACCCCGATTCGACTGACAAAATTCGGAGTCAGGGACAGCCCTAATATGTACATTTTACATTTTTATTTATTGTAGTGCTGAAATTATCTTTGTAACTTAGTTTTGAAAGGTATTGTGTACATAAAGTTTATCGTTGTTATTATTGTGATGTGTCATGTCTTCTATGCTTATCAATAAAAATTGTAAAAAACAAAAATGTTAAAAAAGAAAAAGAAAGAAAAAAGTGAGATGCCGTGGTGACTTCTGTAGTAAATTGTTAGGGTGCAGGAAAACAGAAGGCTCACAGTTGGACAGTGAAATCATTTGAATCAAGTTGTAATATTGGAGGAGACCGATGACAAAAATGTGTTGACTTTGAAAAAGGAGAGAAAAAAAACTTGAGATCACCTAAGAAGCATAAGGTCAGCCATTCCCCAGAGAGCTCTGCAGGAGACAGCTGTTACAGCTAGTCTGTCCACACACACACACACACACACACACACACACACACACACACACACAGGAAGTCATGACGGCTGGTTGGATCCTCTCCAGGGCCATAGGTGCTGTGGAGCCATATGGCTGTTGTGGGTCACCACCTCCACTCAGGGTTCAGAGGTGCCTCATTTCTCATTGACATTAGATTAGACACATTTAACAGGATTTAACCAGACACAGACCACCCCCCCCACCCCGAGCCTGCTCCCGTCCCACCTTCAGTATACAGCCTGCTTTGATTTGATTTGACTATTTACTGTAACAGTCAGTGACTTCAGCACAGAAGAGTTCATGTCAAAAGGGCTTTCGTAAAGGCTCGAAAGGCCTTCGTTCCCGCCGTCCAGGAAATTTGACTTGCTGCAAAGAGGAAGGTGAAGTCTCCCAGAAGAGCGATGCAAATACGCCTCAGAAGCTAAAGCCTTTGTGTGTGTGTGTGTGTGTGTGTGTGTGCGTTTCTCCGTTTACATGTGTGAGCGCGGCTTGCATGCAGTGAGAACTGGCAGAACATGCCCCTCTGAGGTTAGACACGCTAGATGGAAAATACCCCTCAAACACCTCCAAAATAATTCAACAGTCTCTCCTTCTTCTTCCTCTCTTTTCCACACTATCTTTGATCTCTCCAACCCAAGGCTTCTCCTGTTCCTGATTCATCTCCCTGTACCTGCCTCTTTACAGCACCACCCTCGTGCTGACTCCGTCTCTTTTCACTGAAATTGGATTCAGAGGCTGCTTTATTCACAGAGGGATCAACTTCAATGCCTGTCTTTTTTTTCTCCCCTTCCCCTTCTTCTTCTTCTTTCCTCTCCTGGCAAATGCCACAGTGAGAGAGGAGAAGGGGAGATAAGTGGTAGGAGGAGGAGGAGGGAGGAGAGGAGAAGAGCCTCTTCTGGATTGTATCTTCATCAGCTCGGCCTGGTGGTGCTGCTGCGGCCCAGGGCAGCTCTGTTGGAAAGCCCTCACTGCTCTTTCCTCTTTTTTTCAGTCTGGTCTCTCTCCATTTGAGACCAGGATATATTGAAAACAAGTTTTGTAATCTTGTAATCGAAAAGGCGTGTTTCACCATGGAAACATGACATCAGATAGAAGCAGGGATACGATATGTTTCTCTGAGGCCTCTCAGGGGGGTTTTCCTGATTGGAGATGATTGAGTGGCACCCTTGGGCTAGGCTTTGCATCTCCTGAAGTGGCCCCCATCTCAATGCTCCTCACCTGAGTAAATGGCCTCTTGTCTGCTGCCAGCTCTTGATTACTACTCTTCATCCAAGCTGGTGAAGAAAATAGATGGAGGGCAAAGAAGTGTGTGTGTGTGTGTGTGTGTGTGTGTGTGTGTGTGTGTGTGTGTGTCTGGAATAATTAAAACCAGGAGGTGAAGAGAGGCGTCTGTTGCAAACACTCCGTCCTTATGACTGGCCTCCCTAAGCCAGGAGAACACCCTAATTGTATCAGCGTTACTTTAGTCAATAACAACTGTGACGGAAAATATTTGTTAGCCTTATTACCTTAATTAGAAAACAAAAACTATGACAAAATGTGTTACACTTTTCATCAACGAATAAAAACCACCTCAGGCGGCTGAAGTCCCCAATGTTGTACCCCATAACAAGGCCTACTTTACACCACATAACATATAAGCTATAGTTATTTAGGCACCATGTAATTTGCCTATTCTATTTTTGTTGTCGTTTGTACCCCTCCAGTGTAGGTAAGTAGTAGATGGTAATATTGAAATTTGAAATACAGTGAACAGTATTTTAGTGAACCAGTGAGTGAACACAGGCTCTGAAAGATCACACTGCTCTGCACTGGAGAGCACAGATAGCTGCAATAACTCAGAGAGAGCAGCTCTGTTCAAGCAGCCAGTTTGGGAATGATAACTGTACTATGTTACAAAGGAAAGATTACCGCAGAGAGTAACATGGACACTGTGTGTGTGTGTTGTGTGTGTATGTGTGTGTGTGTGTGTGTGTGTGTGTGTGTGTGTGTGTGTGTGTGTGTGTGTGTGTGTGTAAGCCTTTTCTGCTTACACCTGTAATCATGGCAACTTAACACATTAAAGATGACAACAGCTGTAGCCTCAAAAAGCTCAGAAGAAATAAAAATTAAAAACGCATGAATGAGATTAAAATTTCACTGATGACAAATAGACTAAAATGTCTTTAATTTTTGTTGACTAAAACTAACAATATCAAAAGACTAATATATACATTTTTATCAAAAAACTAAGACTAAAACTTAATCAACATGAACACTGTGTGTGATAAAGGTTATTGGGGATTCAGTCTTCTCAGTCAGTATGGCTCTTGAGCTCTCAAATACACGTTTTGGCCATCTGACAGCAACTAAAATAAACCTCCAGCTTTCATTTATCTCCACCAGCACTCACCTAGCTCCCAGCTTCCTTTCTCAGTTGTCTAATCACTCCCTGCACTTTGTTCCAAACTCCTGTAGAGATAAGTTATGCAGCAGCTGCTACATTTTAAGTCCATAGTCTGTATTCAAAACAGGAAAATAAAAAAATAAAAAAATATGTGAAAGACAGCACACACCTGGGCAGGCATCTCTGTTTGAGTACGGCTGAATAAGATCTGTGCTCTGTATAATGGATTCTTGGGCTACCTGTGTGTGCTGATAAACACCAGCACACACAGGAAACGCAGCGGCGGCGGACCGTCAACTCCAACCTGCTCACAACGCCGACCGGCCTCCATCTGTTGCCACTTTTGAAAAGAGTGGCTGAAAACACATTTGTGTAATTTGGCATGTTCTTTCAAATGGAAATAATCCGCCTGTTTCTCTTTCTGAGGGGAGGCTCCCCTCTGTCGTGGCTTTCAAGGTAAGATTAAGAGGACGTTTTTATCGCGCAGGGTTTAGCTCTCTCTTCCTCCGGTGATTTCCCTGCCTGCAATGTGGCTGTTTGAAATACACAGAAGGCTTTTCTGAGCTGCACTCTTTGTCCACTATCAACCTGTGGAGGGAACGTGAATGTAAAAACTGTTTTATCTAAAAAGAAATAAATGAATAAAATTAAATTACAAAGATGTAGCAAAGAAAAATAAGAACTCCCTCACTATTTCTGCATCCAATTTTCTCTATGATGTGAATGAATGGACAGTATCTGCCTTGAGTTTGTAGTTAGTGGTGTGGTTGAAATGAATGGAGACAATGTAGCTGCAGCATTTAGAGAATTTTGAATTTAGAGATATTGTTGCAATTTTAGAGTATATATTTGCATTAATTGGCTTTAAATCTCTTAACCTTCATTTTGAGAAACACAGAATGTTACAAGTTGCACCTTTAGAGCAAAACACGTTGACCTGGAGACATTTTTTTCACCTCCTGGCTTGAGGACGGGCTGAACAGATTGGAGCTCTGTTGCTCCGGCCAACATGACCAGCAGTGCAAACAAGTGTGACTCAGATAGGACCATATGATAAACAGTCTGATCCCACTGATGAGGAAAGTGGAGGTCAAATTCTGTGTGTGTGTGTGTGTGTGTGTGTGTGTGTGTGTGTGTGTGTGTGTGTGTGTGTGTGTGTGTGTGTGTGTGCTACGCTTGAAAAGCTGTGTAAGGAAATATTTTCACTGAACACACAGGGACAGAAAGCGTCATGTCTGCAGTAAGTGAACATGGCTCTTTTACATCCCATTAGAGGCTCTCGATGCTGACACCACGTTAGCATCCCCCCCCCCCCCCCTTACAGCAGCCTGATACAACAGCACCTTGCTTTAGTAAGAGAATCCCTTAGAGTCTAGTGTTACACTGGATTCTGTGCCCTGACTGAGCTATATTGCCACTGGAAAAGTTTTAACTATAGTCACATACTGTTTGTTTGTAGCTTTAACCAAAAATGCTGACATCCATAGTAATTAATAGGGTCATAAATGTTGATAGCTGCAATAGCAGAGACTGGTGGTCAGTGGTGTATGCAGTAAATCTATCTGTAGCGCCATAACACCTTTCCTGTCAATATTAGATCAATCCATTATTCTTTTTTCCTGTAGCTGACCCTCCAGCATCACAGAATCTGATGGCCCACAGATTTCAGTGTAACACCGGCTTTATTAACACCATGATTTATTGAACTTTTTTTGGCATTTTGTAGTCTTAATTGATTCATCTAGATTCATGGGGTAAGGGAGGGGGATGACATGCAGAATGCCCCAGAATCAAACCAGGTATGCTGTGGTCACAGTACATAGTATGTGTCCACAGTACAATTTACAAAACGTTTGATAATTAAGATAGTATTCTCTGATATAACAAGTCTAAAGCTGCCTTCAGATGATAAGAAATTTGCTCACTGTGAGAGGCAGAGGCAAAGTGCAGCGCAGGTATACGTCATCAAAAAGTGCTAACTTTAGCATTGGATTTAGCTAAACTATATGCCGCTTCACAAACCTGGCAGCCCTATCTGACTGCTGACATTTCACCATGCATTACTTTTCCTGGCGAGATAGTGGTATGTTTTTAATGTTGAGCTATAGAAACACAGAGTATGAGTTTTTCTTCCATCATCTCTACCTCACCTGCCTGCATGTGTCGCTTTTGGCTAAATCACATACAGCTGTTATCTCATTGGTTGCACTTTGAAAGGTCAGTGGCAACCGAGGTCAAAGTTGAAATAATTTGAACTTTGAGCGCAGCGCGCTGTGCTCAAGCAGTGTGCCACACTTCTGCTCCACTGCTCTCCCCATTGGAAAACAATGGCACAGCCAGCGCAGGGCGGTTTTACTGCGTGGCTCTCACCTGTTCTCCTTCTCACCTGCCTGCTTTTCTCTTTCAGCGGCTAGTCTAGGTAACGTTACATTAACCTTACAATAATGTTGGCCTGGCTCCAAAAGGGCACAAAAAGAACACAAACAGAGTCAGACGATGACACAACAGATTTTCTAAATGGTTGTTCCCTTGGTTGTTAATGATTTGCTGATGCCGGCCAATACACACGCTAACATGTGAATAAGGGGAGTACAGCCACTTATTTTTTTCCACTTCAAGCACTGGCTGTGAGTGCTGCCCAATACACGGCCAGTGTAGACCTTCCCTGCCAGGTAAATACCCACTGTTTTCAAACTTCATGTCCCCAGGTTGTAATACTGACTACAAACTGGGGTATGTTATACATTTGTGGTCTCCAAGCCCAATCTGAGATACGTGAGTATCACCTGAGTAATATTCTCAGACTTGACAAAGCTCCTCCAGAGTCACAGAAGACATTTAGTTATGCTTTTTTCAAATTCTGAAATAACCCATTACCAGGCCTTCTTACTGCTATAGTCAAGTTTGTACTACAACAGTTTAATTTCCATAGTTTCACCCTCATCTCAGCAAATCTGAACGTTTCAGAAGTCAGATGGTCAAACTAGTGGCCAACTGTATCTTTGCCAACGAAATGGTTTGGAATGCAGGAGGTGCTCACTGCCGTTCACTCACGTCCATGATCTGCCAGCTGCTGACATTTAGCGGCAAACATAACAGCTTACAATGTTCACACAAATGTAAACACACACAAGAAAGCATTCACACGTAGACAAACACTGTGTGGGAGAATGCTGACGTGTTCTACCTCTGTATCACAGCCACATCACACGCTGAACCCACGATAACACTGCAGCGAGAGTGGCGAAACGACACACACTCACGCTACACCTCTCTGAGGTTTGGACGAGAACCTGGGCTCCAGCCTAACCCAATCAGCCAGTTCTGACCACGCTGCTGGAAACGGCAACACTCTGCTGTTCAGGCTCCAATGTGAGGCTGGATGCCCAGGAAGGCCCAGTGATGAAAGGTATGCTTGTTTCTTACAGCTCCACAATGCAACTTTTCCAAATCAATCGCTGCATTGGACTGTAACAATGGCATGATGTTAGTGCAGAAATTCCCTTTCTAAGATCTTTATTTAACCAGGATTATGCCTGTGGCCTAGTGAGACACTTCCAGTCATCATTTTTGACCTGATGTGATACCAGAAGGGCCACTGAGGGGCCAGAGTGCCCCTCTGGACAGCCCAGGCTAAACACAAAACCCTTTAACCTAATTTTGAAAAGAATTTGATAGAAAGTTTTATATACAATTAATTTGCATTAAAAATACATTAAGGTATGTAGTAAATGCAATGCCACTCTAATTATGATTCATAACAACATTACAAGGAAATATCTTAATGTATAACGTACCTGAAAACTGTTCCCTGTCAATGACTTTCATTTGTTTTCCTTACAATATCCATTTCTGGCAACAACTAAAATCTGTTTAGGCAGCTCAAAGCACAAGGTCAGTGAAGGATCGTGGTCATGATTAAATACTGAAAAACTCAACGCTGACTTGAGGCACGAGACAGGATATGTTTCGTCGCAGCTGCAGTTCGGTTCCAGTGTTGTGCAGTAACATGTTACAGTAATAATATTACTTTCCCCAGTAAAGAGTAGTGTAACGATATACTAGTAAAATTTCAGTAATGATATTACAGTTACGACCCCCCCCCAAAAAAACGTATTACGATCTGTTATTGTCCCTAGATTTGTTTTCGTAATCGACGCGCGTGCACGTCACGAAGATGGAAACGCTTACATTCAGCGAAATATTCCCATTACTTTGATTTTGTCAGGAGAAAAGATGACAAGAACATGGTTGTCAAATGTAAATTGTGTGCAGGTAGTGGTGCTGCGAAAAACACGACCTCAAACCTCCTGAAACACCTCCTACGACAGCGCAACAACGTGAAGCTCGTGGAAATACACCCCACCAAAGAGGAGCCCTCTGCGGCTGCGGAGGATGGCTGTAGCCCTGCAATGGCTAAACAACCAAAACTGGATTCTAATGGACAGCAGGCTACAAGCAACAAAGAACTAATGAAGCTTGTGGCTGGATTATTGGTGGATGAAATGTTGCCTATCTCTGCAATTGATTCTCTGTCTTTCTTTACAGACCCCCAGATAAAAAATCATCACTTTGAGCTGGGTGTGCTTTCCATCTAGCCTGTAACTGGAGATTCATAAGCTTCAAAAAACTGCAAGATTGAAACCTTAGCTGTGCTTATCGGGATTACCCTGCCATTCACACAGAGGTGTCTGAATTTTGAGGGTGTAACGGAAAAGTAATATAACGAGTAGTGTAACAAATTACTGTTGGCAGGGAATAACAAGTAAAGTAATAATATTACTTTTGAAAAGAGTAACGAGTAATGAGTAATAAATTACATTTTTTGAGTAAGCCAAGAGTACCAAGACAAAAACATGATATATTGTAGTGTTTAAGTTCTGGCTTGTTTAGTATTCATACCAAATTCCAGTGACTGCAGCCTCATGCTGCACAACCAAACCGTATGTGTTTATTTATGTTCTCTTATGTTACAAAGAGCTCACAAAGAAAAAGCTGATTATGAGCATTATTGGATAAGACTGCAGCTGGACCTCATACAATCAGCCATAACATTATGACCACCTGCTTAATATTGTGTACGCCCCCCTTTTGTCGCCAAAACAGCCCTGACCTGTCGAGGCATGGACTCCACTAGACCACTAGACTCTCAGGACCAATGATAAGGATCTCAGTCTTATCAGAGTTTAATTTAAGAAGGTTTGCTGACGTCCATTTTTTAATATCTGCTAGACAATTTGTAAGACTGGAGAGGTTTTTAATCTTGGTAGGCTTTACTGGGAGATACAGCTGCGTGTCATCAGCGTAGAAGTGGAAGAGACTTTGTGTACGCTACTGGACTTAACATGTGATCAACTGTGACATTTTGTTGCATACTATTCACTGTGTTATGGTTGTGGCTGGTAAACATTAAGTATGAAAGTCAGATCAATGACAGAAACACAACTAGAATGAGACTAAACATGCAAACAAAACCTGTTCATAATCACAATGAACATCAGAATTTTCTTTTTTTTAATTGTTTTTTTTTTTTTTTGCAGATTGCCTGTGTCTTCCATCTGTTTCTTGGAAATCTATGTAGGCTTTACAAATGCTACTTCACTCAGCCTCATGTTAGATGACAGCTCATCAAGTTTAGTGACAGCAGTGGGTGTGCTTTAACAGGTGGACACATGCACCAGAATATGTAAACAAGCTGCACACACATGCATATACACACACACACACACACACGGACAATTGCATGCTCCTCACCTCTATTACTCCTACCCTTCTGGTCCCTGCAGGACAGTTGGATGTGAGCCTTCATCTTCATCTAGTAAACATACACTCTCACTGTCAGGATAACATGCTTTCCAAAATCCATGCTGAGCCTGAACGAATGCACACGGCCTCACAAGTGAACACTCACAACACCCCACAGACAGGCGTACAAGTGCACACACATGCGACCCCCACAGAGGAAGTGAGATTAGCTTTTTGCTGCTACTGTAATTCAGTTATCCTTCGCTGCCGGAGGCCAAATGGCGGGCAGGGAGTAGGATTCTGCTGTGTCTGTACTTTGTGTGGCTGGCGGCTTGCTTATCCCTCTCGTACACAGGTGAATGCCTTTTTGCCTGCCTGTCTACTCTACACCTCATCTCCCACTGTCTTCCCACAACCTCAGGACACCGTGGGTGCCCCCTCGCTGCTAAACTGCCATCTCAAATCCACTATTGTGTCCCCTCAATAATTTTACCATCGGCAGGGCGTGTTTACTCATGCCACCCCTGCTCCCAAACAAGCTTCACAAATGTTGAAACATAAGTCTAATTTGGCAGAAGGGGGGATTCTTGAACCAGTATGGTGGCGGTGACACTGTGACAAGGCCCACCAATGGTTCACAATAAAGTAATGGAGCCAGTGAGTGCTTGGCGTGCCAGAGCCCACGTCAATAATCTGCAAACCCGCACGCAAATGCACACATACCATCCATGAAGTGAGTCATACGCTCACATATGCATGCATGCACACAGTGGGAGGCAGCTTTCTGGCGCAGGTTGGCCACAATCTGGGGCTTTTCCTCCCTCCACCATGGACCCCTTGCCAGGCCAGGCTTGGAAAGAGGTCACATTCTCCAAGGTGTGTCTAAACAGAGATGACATGTGGATGTGCTGGCACGAGCACCATTCTCGGCTCCCTACCACCGCATCTCACGCCCTGCCAGAAAAGCAGCCGCGGTTGTTTTCTTTCCCCTCTTTTTTCTTCTCTTTTTCTTCTCTTTCCCCCTGAAAAGCAGCTCTCTGCCAGAGAAAACAGAATCATTGTTTGTTTTAATGGTTGTTCCATTCCTCAGCTTTATCCTGACTTAAAAATACCAATAAAGTAGAGAACGGGCTTGACAACTGGAATGATGCTTATGTTAATTTGGGTACGCTATTGCTTCTATTGCCTGAGGAGTTCTCTCTGTCATTTTTCATTAAACAGTTTTTCTACTGACTGACATGTTTGTGGAAATGTATCCCCGTGACTTATTCCCTTCATAGCATGACAGCGTAGTATTTACAGTATGTGATGTATCATCAGATCTCTCTCAGGGCAAACATCTAATTACACATTAGTGGATAGTTATAATAACAAATCCATGAATTAGGGGAATGTGTTAAGAAAACACACAAACTCTTGTGGTTTCCTTCATATAAAAGATTTTTTTAAATTATCTGTATGGTTGGATGTTGATACTGGCCAGATTCCTAGTTCCTGTGAGCAGTATGATTTGCGAGTGACACCTTCCTGTGAAACAGGATGTCTCCATTTAGACTGACTCAAAATACAAGGTGAGCAGCACACATTAAAGATCCCCTGCAGACATGTTTTAAGATATATAAAAATACTCTGCTTTTAATTATAATTTGTATGATATGGTGTTGGTTCCAAACTACACTTATATAAGTTGCATATTGGATCATGATTGGCTTCCAAACTATTTGTGATGTCACAAAATCATGCTTGTATGTGCATGTCTTACATTGGACCCTTTCACACCTACCTCATTTGGTCTGAACTTTCTTGATTCAAACCAAAATTACAGGTGTGAAACCTCCCCCGAACCACGGTCCGGACCAAATAGTCAAACCTTGGTCCGACAAAAAGAGGTGGTCTTGGTCCGGATCAAATTTAACCATGGTTCAGTTTGTTCATAGTGTGAATACATTTTTTGGATGGTTTGGACTTTCAGATCAATAACAGAAGTTCTGGCAGGCTATCGTCAGAACCGGAAAAAGGAAAAACAGTGCAACAAAACAAAATGAGCCGCGGTAGCACATGGGGACAGGGAGGAGACCAAATTATTAATTATAATTATTACTATAGCGGAAACTAAATCAATCTGTTCATTCATTTTTCTCCATTCATTCAAACTGCGATAGAAGGCTACCAGCTGAATTGACAACACACCGATGTCAGACACAAACCAATCAATTGCAAGTACAGGGAGACGCAGCTCATGTAGGTGATGACGACAGGATGTAGGTATGTCATGTATAGTTCTTTAGTGTGCTTGCATAATTGTAATGTGAAATCAAAACTAACGGATCAAATGTAAATAATGTAACAAAATGCAAACCTTGGTTTGGACTTTCAGGTGTGAAAAGGCTCTTAAACTTAGATTTGAGGTAAGAAACTTTCCCCCTCAGTGGATGAATGTGACAACAGCATTCTATGGTCAAACATCCAAGTGAAGTAATAATAAGCATAACAGTTTTATTAGGGGGACTTTAAAGCTAAGATTATTGCAGCTCCTAGAGTTTTCTAGATTCTGTTGTAATTGATTTAATCAATGACATTTTTTGCTCAGCATTAGATTGAAGTTGAATGATCTTAAAGCTGCATTAATTGATCTTTTTGCCACTTGGGGGCAATTTGTCAACACAACATTGACACAATATCACCTTAAAGGATATGGCTAACATGTTAGCAAACATTTGTGTGTTTACACATTTAGCAGTCATGGAGCAACATTAGCATTATTTATTCACTCTCCTTTTAGCTCTAATTTTGTCTCCTCCAACTCAACAACAAAATATCTGGCTATTTAGCTGCTAAATGTTCCACTGTGTTCACCAGCAGTGAGTCTGAACCAAAACAGTAAAGTTGTGGGCTAGAAAACAATGAGAACAAAAACAATGAGCTGAAAGACGCTAAAACGCTACATAGAGATGATGGGAACTGCAGAGTCGTGTGATAATTCACTGTGGGTTTGTCACTGAGAGCGACACCTCTTAAATTATACATAGTCGTTTGATCCATTGTTAATATAAAAATATTTATTGGTGCAGCTTTAAATGGTAAATACTAAAAGAGTTCCTCACACTCTAGGTAAAGGTATCCCAGCTATTTAGATTTTAATAGGCAAAAAATTACAGAAATATCAACTCATCTTACATTTTGAAAGGATTGCTAAAAGCAATCTTAAATTTCAAGGGGCAAATAAACTGCTCCCAGGGAGAACTTTTAGTACTATTAAAAAAAGTAATGAGTAACATCTTAATTTTTGTGTTTCAAGGCCAACACTGCTCCTGTGCCTCCCCAGCTGATAAGCTTTTTAAAGCTGACAGCGCAGGATCACAGCTATCTGGTAAATGGAAATGCGATGAAAGCTACCCACACTCAGCGGATTGCCTTGGCTTGCATCATTTTGCGTCCCTGGCTGAATTAGTGCTTACTAGGTGGTAATAAAACAACTCTGTGCTGTAACATTGAGTTCAGGGTGAAGACAGCACAGTACAGACCTCTGGGGAATCTATAGTCCTAAGCCCATAGGTATGTGTGCAGGTCCTGGCCAAGACCTGAGTAGGTATCAGGTTCGTCGCAGAGCTCATCAGATTCAGACCTGTCCTGGTTTTGATTTACTGCGTCCCTGGAAGAGAGTGTGGAACATCACCTGCATCTGGTTTACACTGACAAATCAAACCCAGTTGAGGTGGGAGGGCACAGAGTTAACCAAAATAGGGACTTTAATCATTTTTATGGATGGTGGGAGTTTACAGGTTTTAAATATATATGAATGTGTTCTGGCCCTCAGGTACTGAGAATAAATCACAGCAGTGATCAGGCTGTGAGAAGGCCACAGCTACAGTGAGCACAACAGGCATGCAGAGCTGAACACACAGAATAGATATGAGGTGCGGTCGAGATGAGGTCACCGAGGACAGTATGGGAGTGGACAGGATCAGGTTTAAGTAAGAGTTACTGTATATCTTTTAGAGAACTGCAGTGGGTTGATAAACTGAAAGATGAGATATCATTTGATATCTTGACAGTCAATAACATGGATGTAGTGTTTATAGACAGTCATTATGGTAACATTAAGTAGTCTGTGATTGTAATTCTAATCAGAACATGATGTAATAAACACTGGAAAGCACTTATGGACTTATTTGGCAACAGTATAGTTAGTAAATTAACATTTCAATGTAATGTTTTTATAGTAATATTTCAGCTTGTAACAGCATGTACTTGCAAAGAATAACATGTCACCCATTATGTACTATATGGACCTGACAAAGAGCAGCTTTAATTGAAGTGTTTGTGAAGCTGGGACTGTGGCTTCCAGAAAATGGTCTACTGTAGCATACTGCAACTACAGTGTACTGCACTACTGTAAAGCACAGGGGAGATAAATCTTAAATCAGTGTGAGAATATCTACAAACGAGTTGCTGTAAGGAGCATTACCAAAAAAATGAAGCTGATATGAAATATGTTCATAGGAGACCTGAGGTATGTAAGAGTGTCGCAAATTTCCTTTTAACTGCATGGAGTAACATAATGGATTTGTTAAGATGTGAGGTATTTAGGAATGTTTGGCAAAACACCCTTATAGTGGCGCTAGAGGAAATGTCAGGGGATCACCAAAGTCAGTAGGATTTATCCTCTGGGGACCATGGATGTCTGTACAAAAATTTATGGCAATCCATCCAATAGTTGTTGAGATATTTCAGTCTGAAACAAAGTGGTGGACCGATTGTTATCTCTAGAGCTACGCCGGAAGCGGGACTAAAAAGTGAGAATGAACTCAACTGTGTCTTACATTACATATGCAGCATCACAGAGCAACTCTGAACAGTGTACTCCACAGAAATTGCGTTCCACATTCTCCTTTTCTTTCTGTCAGCAATTATTTTAACAGAAAAAGTTTGCTTCCCCTGTTAAAACAGCTTTGGAGGACAGTTGTAGGTCACACATTTTATCAGTCCAATCAGCCTGCCAGACCCTGTTGATCCTCTTCTCCTCTGACTAATTTCATTTAGCTATTGACTATTGAAGGTAAGTCCTTATTAGCCTCTTTTATTAACCACTAATTATGCTTCAGACAGCAGCCAGCTGTTTGCCCACTGCAGCTTTCTCTCTAGCACGCGTCCGGGTCTGTTGATGTGTGTATATGTGTGTGGGTCGGGGTGGGGGGCATTAAATGAGCCGGTTTGTCACCTGAGGGTGAACTGAGCCGTAATAACAGTGATGTAAATGTGCCGTTAGGGGCCCCAGAGTTTTCATGTTGTCTCCTCATCAGGCTGAGCAGTTGGAGCAGGATAACACACATCCCATTTGGAGTTGAGCTAAAGAGAGAAGCCCAGTGTTTTTGTTTCCCTGGCTTTGGGTTTTGGAGAGCACAACAGCGAGTCATGAGGCTGAGTCACTCTCTCCTCTTGGTTACAGCTTTTTGTGTTTTTGTTTGGATCCCTGTACGTCTCAAATTATACACCTGACCCTCCTCTTTTCCCCTGCAAACACACACCAAAAACGTTTGATGTCAAGCTCATTTTAAGTTCTGACCGGCACATGTTTTCTAGATGACACAAGCAACCTCTTCCTTCTGTACAAATCCAAAAATCCTCTGGCCAACTAGTCTTGCAGAAAATAACTTCTACAGTGAGCTGGTGAACAGAAAACAACCGCAAGTATCACGTAAGTGAGTGGAACTGCATTGCAATTCTCTAAATCTTCTCTCAATCCCTCCACCACCACCCAGCATGCTGTCTGCTGGGTTTGCTCTCATCATCACCCACCCCCCAAAAAACCATCCACTAGTCTTCTCTCCACAGCAGGCTGCCAGGCCCGGGGCTAGGCCACAGGAGGGAGAAGTGGAGGGGAGGATGGATGGAGGTGCAGGAGGAGGGAGGGGAGTGTGTTTGTTGGTGTTGATTAGAGGATCAGAGCCTCTAATGATGCCAGGTGGCGGTGGGAGGGCAGTCTCTTGACTCCGGGCCAAAGGCTTCGATTTGGAGGTACTTGGAAGTGCACACACGCACACACATGCACACACAGAGACACACCTAATGGTGAAGTGCGTAGTAGGGGAGCTGCTCTAAAAGGTGAAGATACTTTTGACTGATGACAGTGATTGGCAGAATCTTCAATAACAGCAGTTACCCTTCTTCATCCTGGATGGAGGGAATAATGTGACCCATTCTTCTGCTTTGAACTTCCATCCAAACTTCATATTAAATATTCTTTCTAACAATGTTGAGGATGTAAATGGATGTAAATGGAATGGACTTCACTTATATAGTGAATGGTTCACAAAGCGCTTCACAGATTGGTTTCATTCACACACACATTCACACAGATGGCGACGGAGCTGCCATGCAAGGTGCTGGCCTCCATCGGGAGCAACTTAGGGTTCAGTGTCTTGCCCAAGGACACTTGTGGACATGTGGACAGGAGGAGCCGGGGATCACTGGACCTCCTAGCCAACCGTCCATAATGGATGTAGTGTGCTCACATTGGAACCACAAAGTAAGAAATGAATGCCAACATGCAGGCTGCTAAACTACTCACATTTCTATAGTAGCTACTGAGGCAGAGTAAAAGTCAACCCGTGTTGAGTGCTGAAAGAATTAGTTGATTATTCGAGAGAAGAAGTCGAACAATGATTTAAGTCAATTATCATGCAGACATGTAAAACATTCTCTGGTTCCAGCTTCTCAAGTGAGAATCTGCTGCATTTCTTTGTTTTATATCATTGTAAATTGAATATCTTTTGGACTGTTGGTTGGAAAATAGGACATCTTAGTTCTGTGACATCGGGGATTTTTCTCTATTAGCTGACATTTTATAGACAAAATGATGATGATTTATCAAAAAAAATTAAATTAGCAGATTAATGACACAAGTTTTGTTTTCATTCCAGAACAATAATGAAAATAAGTTATTAAGTAAGTCATTTATAAGATATTAGATTTATATTATTATTTCTAAGTCCCTATTTCTAAGGCTTTGTCTGGAGTCTTCATCAGCAGATACTCTGTGTATCGGTGTAATTTGGTGCTACTTATATCAAAAATGGGAACCGTGATCAGTTGGTACGCTTCCAGTTTTTAATTTGTCTAATGGAGAACATATAATTCAACAAGAATACAGTTTCCAATAATAAATGAATCATGAAGGAATATTTACTTGGGTTTCAATGAGGCATTTGTTTCAAGGAATTTCTCCTATAATTCCTAGAAAAAAAGTAGGAAATTGTTATGACATTACAGGCCTGAAAATAAAGCAGGTTGTCTCTCCTTCTGCAGTGTATCTATTTTGGGAACGTCCTAAGTTTCATCTGTCAGTATTTCAAGTGGCTGATCACTGTATGCTCAAAAGCTGCCTGTTTTCTAAGTATGTCTTTAATAATGGACATCACTATGACACCAGCAGTGTTTGTTAAAGGGGCAGTATTTTCACTGGTGGACACGGACATTTTGGAATGAAACTCCTTAATTGTTCTATTCTGTTGAAGCTATTGAGGCCATGGAAAGATGTTTATACACATACAGAAGCAACATGTGTAGAAGATTTTGTGCAAAAATAATCTGTACATTTGTCAGAAGCTGGCAAGATCGAAGACACGTCCGTCATGGTCTGAGATGCAAAAGCTACTAGTAAGTGGACCTTGAATTTAAGATTATTTTGTCAAACAATAATTCTTAGTTGCAGCCCTGCCCACAGCTTACTTTTTACTTTCATGACATTACATTTAGACATTTATTTAGCTGACACTTTCATCCAAAGCGACTTACAATAAGTGCCTTTCAACCATGTGGAGACAATCCAAAAATTACAAGAATCATGCAAGAACATAAACTTAATCAAATATGCTGAACTGGTTCAAGTGCTACATTTAGAAACAATAAGAGATAGAGAAAGAGTTTTTTTGTTTTTTATGGGCCAAGATGCAGTCTGAACAGATGAGTTTTCAGTCTGTGATGGAAGATGTGTAGAGTTTCTGCGGTCTTGATGTCGATGGAGAGCTCGGCCCCCCTCATAGCGAGGGAGTTGTGAGCAAGCCGGCAGAAACAGAGCGTATAGTGGACTGGCTGAGGTGTGTGGTTTGACCATGTCCTGGATGAGCCATTCGCAGCACGGTAGGCAAGTACAAGTGTCTTGAATCAGATTCGCGCAGCCACTGGTAGCCAGTGCATGGTGCGGAGGAGCGGTGTGGTGTGGGAGAACTTGGGTAGGTTGAAGACCAGTTGGGCTGCTGCATTCGGGATCAGCTGCAGAGGTGGGATGGCACATGCAGGCAGACCAGCCAGGAGCGAGTTGCAGTAGTCTAGACTTTCTTATTCCTTTCCATCTAGAGGTTAATTCCACCATAATCCTGTGAAATAAAATCTAAACTTCTGAAGCATTTATACTGTAGTGTGTGGTCTTCTAGAGTTGATGTGCCCCAGGTGGTGCAAAGCCTCCATCCAGCTTTAAAAGTGACCGTCCAGGTCTAAATTGGACAGGAGACAGAGGAGAGACACAGTGAGAGAGGGGACCTGAGGCACGTGGCTGCGCTCCACATTATATAAATCCACACCACTTTTATGGGCTCCATCAGGGTAGAGATCTAAATCTGGGTTAACAAGCAGAGCTTACCACTAAGAGCCCAGGGCACCAGAAAAGAGAAAAAAAAGTATTCTTTCTGAAATTCATTTCCCATAAATCATCTCGGCCTGGAGTCTTTGAAGTGGCTTTCTTAGACTTTGGACAGGAAGTGTGGGGCTTAGAGCTTTTTTCCAACCCAAAGAGGGAGAGGAGAGGAGAGGAAAAGAGAAAAGAGGAGAAGAGAAGAGAGGAGAGGAGAGGAGAGGAGAGGAGAGGGGAGGAATCAAGAGAGGAGAGGAATCAGGAGAGGAGAGGAAAAGAGAAAAGAGGAGGGGAGAGGAGAGGAGAGGAGATGAATCAGGAGAGGAGAGGAAAAGAGAAAAGAGGAGAGGAGAAGAGAGGAGAGGAGAGGGGAGGAATCAAGAGAGGAGAGGAATCAGGAGAGGAGAGGAGAGGAGAAGAATCAGGAGAGGAGAGGAAAAGAGAGAAGAGGAGAGGAGAGGAGAGGGGAGGAATCAGGAGAGGAGATGAGAGGAGAGGAGCTCCCATAGCCCCATTGTGATGATGATAGCAAGTGATAATCCACACATAAATAGAAACTCTGAACAAAAAGGAAACAGCATGCAGAAGAATACGTGCTAAGCCTTATTTGGACTCTCATTGTTCGCTGCTTGTCATCTTCTGTGGATTGAGGAGAGGAGGAGAGGGAATGAGTGCTGTTGGGCAGGCATGCCGCCAAATGCAAATATTGTGGAATAAATGGTGCTAAAGCTCAACTGTGCCACTTTGCACCTAAGCCTGTGTTGAATTAACACTGTTATCATAAACAAAACATTATGTTAGTGTGGAAGTGGGATGAGCGTCGACAGATGGTTAAGACCATTAGGGAGATACCTGCCAAAGGGCGCTTTTCACCCCCTGTTTGGGATATTAAAATTCACTGGCGAGCCATGGCTGCAAAAGCGCCCTTGGCATATGGCCCAGTAAATATTGACTGATATTTTAATTACCCTTTGCATAATCTAATAATTAATCACAAACATTACAGTTTCACCTTTTCCCAGCACTGCTTCAGAGGTGCGGAGCTCCAAAAAATCACTCTCTGTGCAGACTCAGTATGACGTGCTGTCACATACTAATCAAGGATGTGATGTTCTTTTTAATGGCATAGTTGAGGAAGTATTCAGATCCTTTACTTCAGCAAAAGGCACAATACTACAATATAAACATACAAATGAAGCCCTGGATTAATAGTCATGATGCAAAATGCCCTCATCTATAGTATTATATCATTATACATATGTATTATTTCATTATTATTACTGTGATGATGCCATCAGGGTTATCTCAGCTAGAGCTTGGAGACTAAAACATGTAACTGAAAGCCTGTGTTACAAACTGGGGGCAGGAGTTTGACAGACATGGGCATTTAGCAGGCAGGGAGGGTCAAAGTAATGATGGCATTGGTTCATTTATGGGAAATATAGGATCCAGCATTTTGGAAACTACAATCTTGGAATGGCATGAAATCTTCACCCAATTGGAAAAAAACAACAACACAGTATCCCTTAACATAGGGACTAAGTATACTAAATAAATACCACCAGCTGGGACTATAAGTCAGGATGTCTTGGCCTCTGTTGCATCAATTTTGACCATTCTTTTTAAAACTGGTCTTCATCAAGTCCCCCAACTTTATGGAAGGGCTATACTAAATCTCTGGAGTACTAGTACCACTAGTAGCACTATGGAGCAATATCTTTACGAGTGGTTCCCAGTTTTGTTTGTTCTTGACGCACATGTACGTGCACGAGCTGTGGGCAGCTCGATTCACATCCTGTCATCAGTTTCACGCTATTCCACTGATCAACAGTGACGACAACGTACCAAGAAACGCAGCATTGCCTCAACAAAGGCAGTGAAAAAGACTGCTAGCAAGCAAACATGGATGAAAACAATGCAGGTTTTAAAATATTTTAAAAATCAGCTCATCAAATGTTTTATGAGGAAGGAAATGCATTCAACACATTTGTTAGACCTCAAGAACAAACACAATACATTTTGATGAGAAACACTGAATGTAAACATAACATACAATAAAACTCCACAGGACACCAGTAAATAATATTGCATCATATTTTAGAAGCTGATCATTTATGTTGGATGTAAATGTTGATATCCAAAGTTACTAGTAACTGTGAGTCAAGAACCTCTGAGTAATTTTGGACTCTTAACTTTTAAGGGGCATGTTAGTAACATAACTAAAGTAGTTTTCTATCACTTGAAAAACAGGTTATCTTTTAAAACGGTTCTGAGAAAGTGGTTCATACTACTTATAGTTTTTAACGCACTTTCGGCTCTCCAGTATATTTCTGAGCTGCTCACTACAATCCAGTCAGACGATGTGGTCATCAGGAGGTGGTTTTCTAACTGTACCTAGAATAAGATCCAGATCTGGTGAAGATTTGCTTTTGGTTACTTTGGTCCTGGAACAAACGGATGACCTGAGATCTCTTACAACTGTGTCCACATTCAAAAGCAAACTGAAAAGTTTATTTCTCAGGATCGGTTACTGTCGGCTATGTGTAAAGGGAAGGTGTTTGCACATGCATTTGCATGCTAGAGTTAAAGGAACTCTTGGTGATTTCTCTAGTCTACCAATTTTACTAAATGTGCTTGTAAGTCCTTAAATTAACTGCAGGAGTGTTTTACTGTGCTTTACGTGACACATAAAAGTTAACAAGGGGAACCAGGTAATAAAATGTCCAATCTCACAGGAAATTGATGGCAAAATGGAAATATTTTCTACCAAAGAAATAGTCCTTTTGAAAACGTTTGACAATATGTTCTATGGATTATCCAGAATAACAAGGAAATTGTTTCTGGAAACAATGGAAAATGTACTTTTCAATGCTGTGAGCAGGACAAACTAAACTGTACTGAGGTGAAGGCAGAAATCTCAAAATCTGGGCAAATATTAAATACGATTAATTTAATTTGGCTGACCCCTCAGCACTTAAATATATGTACTTGATTACTTTCCACCACTGATGGCAACATTTTCCCCTTTTTTCAAATTTTCTTTGTAATCCTGATCACTGACCTTTACTTTGCATTCTATTTTGGTAGTGATTTCAACACATTCACTACACACTACTGTACTGTACAGGTGTGTATGTGTGTGTGTGTGTGTTGGTGTTTTGCATTCATGTCTTTGCTTCTTGTAAAAGGTTTTTATCAAAAGAAAAGCTGTTTGGAGCTCAGCACAGAAACTGGGCTCAGAGTCAAAACGGGCTCAGAGATACTACACACACCTGACAGTGTGTGCACAGCAGCATACTGTACATCCTACTGTCTGCCTGGAGAGGGGTAGTATGTTGCACTGAGTGGGTGTGGAGGACCGGGTGGGTGGATACGCACCGTGTCGCACATCAAACTCCTTGCAGGCCAGAGGAGTTCAGAGGAGGCATGTGTAACAGAATAATCCAGCACAGGCTCAGCATCCAACAACTTAGCATGCAAGAAGAGGGCGAGCAGATGAAAAACAGCGAGAACCACGCAGAGCCTTGCCAACCTTTCTGGAACAGGCAGCAGCTTCTTCTTTCTCTTGTTGCTGTTTCGGGGCAGGCTGTCAGTAAGGCTGTTAAAAATATTGAGCAACATTCGAGCAACAGTTGGATGAACAGAAACCTGCTGTGTATATTGGTTCTACTGTGATTGCATGAAATTCCTCTCTAATTGCTCTTGTTCCTCCACACAGGCCAACAGCTGATATTGAGAACATCTGAGGGCTTTCAGTGTGTGTGTGTGTAGAGTTGGAGGACAGCCTGGAAAATGGGGCCGTGAGGTTTGACAGGTTGGACGGCTGATTGTAGCTTTCACCTGTGTGTATGTGACTTCACGTAGGTAATGGGGCTTTTAACAGAATCCGTAAAGCTGCCATGTGTGAGCAATACAGACCAAATGGAGGACCCAGAGGAACAGTGGTGATCAGAGCCACTGACAGAGGTGTTAATAAGAGACTAACATGAGAACATATTGACTTTCTCAGTGTGATTACCGGTATTAATGCAGTTACTTTATTTATACAGAAAAGTCTGCCCTCAGGTTCCAAAGTCACTGGGGATTTACACAGCATAAAGCATTTGGCTTTTTTAGGGGCTAACTGCGTGGACCAGTGGTTCCAAAACTTTTACTGTCATGCCCACATGGAAACAAAAACAATATTTTTTAAGGACCTGCATCCCACTCCCCTCCCTGATATGTAACCGACTGAATTTTTATCAACAGTGGGGAAACTAGCAACAAAAGAAGCCAGGTTGAAATAACATTATCAAAAACATAAACTGCATATTTTGTCTTACATGTTTCTGCAAATGCAAAAACTTTGTCCAAGAGCTTTTAGCAGTGGTGGAAGTATTCCGATCTTTTTAGTAGCAAAACCACACTGTAAAAATACTTCATTACAAGTCAAATTCTGGCATTAAAATGTTGCTAAAGTAAGTATTGTTAGTTAAATGGACTTAAAGTATCAAAAGTAAAAGTACTCAATAAAGAAAAATAGACCCTTTGATTATTAGATTAATACTGTTGATGTATTATTGTGTAAGTAGCATTTTACCATTGTAGCTGGTTGGATGGAGCCAATTTTAACTACTTTGTATACTGTTTGGTAGTTTAATCCTTAACAGTGCATCATATTTTCTATGAAATGTTTTGCATGAAAAATCTTTGTAAGGCAACTAGTAACTATAGCTGTCAAACAAATGTAGTGGAGTAAAAAGTACAGTATTTCCCTCTGAATTATAGCGGAGTACAAATATAAAGTACCTCAAATTTGCAGTTAAGTAAAGTACTTGAGTAAACTTACTTATATTTAGTTATATTTACCATTGTTTTTTAGATGCTAAAGACACAAGGCGATTTCACTACGCTGACAGTAAACACAACTGCAAGATAGACTTCTTCATATTTTGGATTTGACTGACGTTTAATCAATGAACATCAATGTTTTTCATTTCTTTCTCAAAAATCTGCCTATTTCATGCTTTACATGCATTTTGCTTTCTGAATAAATCTTTCTAGCTTCAATCTTGATAGCCTAGCTAGCATCTGAGCTCTTTTGTTTCTTTATAGGTCTTTTTCAAAGAAGACATTTTGACATGTGGCAGTAAAAGCACAGGTGTAAATAATAAAATGAATGATAGGTGAATTCCATTTAGCTGCTTTAGTTTCAGGGTCCTGGTATTGTTCATGCTGGCTCACTGTCAGACTGTCATGGCTTACTGGGACACTTGAATAGAACAGAGCCATTGTTAATATTATTAGTAACACCTGTGTTTTTCTACTATGAGAAGTCAAAATGTCTGCTGTGAAAAAGGACTATGAACTAGATTTATTCAGCTTTTGTTCTTTTTCTTTTTTGTTCTTCACGTTTTCCCTGCCTGGTCACATGCATGTCCCTTGCAATGGCTGTTTGCCCCCCAGTATGGGAACCACCGAGCTACCTGACAGTAGTGTCTGAAGTAGTGGACAGACAAAATGTTCCCCATGCAGAATGTTCTAGTCAGGGATTCATGCTGGGAATCTTCTAGTCCTTTTAGCAACTGACATCAATAGGAGCTACCTATACTGTTTTTGACAAGAGTATTTTTTTCTGTTTCATTTGAATTAGAGACAAATACTTCATATGGGAAAAAAAAGCAAAGACAAAGAAAAAAGCTTGAAAAAAGAAACATAATTTAGTGCAGGAGAAATGTTTTTTCTGCTTTCCTATACTATTAATGTTGAGCTTTCAGATTTATATTCCGACCCCTTGTGGAGGCACCAACTCCCAGGTTGGGAACCACTCAGCTGCAGTATGTCTCGTCTTTCTGGGTAATTTTGGGAGGTAATTTTGACGAGAATTCTGGCGCAAATACAGTGTGTTCTGTGTTACTGAGAAAAATCTAACATGACTTAAATGTAACTCACCATGAATTGAACTGATCATCTGAGTTTCTGTACCAGTCATGTCTTGAGACCATGGAAATTAGTATTATACTGCCCTCTACTGGATGATAAAAGAAGTATTCATAGTGCAGTCACACAGATTTAAACCACAGGATATAATACATTATATAAATGAGTAAAGTTAATTTTGTACTTGAGTTTGACAGTGTCATGGAGACAACTCTAAACAGTATGTTAGATAAAGACAACAAAAGGCAACAAAAATGTTCTGATATACAACTTTCAGGGTTTATTTCTCTAATATTTCAATATATCACAAAAAGTCTTCAAAATGCAGACTAGGTTCTGTATATAAACTGTACACAAAAGCAAGGCACTATACACTGTGGGATTTAAAATTCAAATACATTTCATCATCACTCTATCGTTGCCTTTAATCAGGCCTGAATCCTTTCTTCTATCTGAAACAATAATGACACTAGACACATCCAAATAAAGCTGCATCATTTGATTTGTAAATGGCAAATGGTGAACTGTACAGCAAGAGAGCATTTCTGTAGGATCCACTATTTATCAACATATGACACAAACCTCCTCAACATTAATTATACAGTTTATTCAATCAGTTTTAGCTCAGTCAATATTTATGAAGGTTTTATTTAAATTCCTATATGGATTTAATATAAATATAAATTATTTGTAATGCACAAGCATAAGAATAGCAGAGTATGATGTGCAGGCTGACTGACCTGCTCCCACTCTAACAGATGGCTGAATGGCTGAAAATGCAACTGCACTGGCTGTTCTGCGTATGGTACATATGTACAAACATTAACAGAGTGTGACCTTAAAAGGAGAACTATTAAAACATCCACTCAGAGGTGCACCCACCTACATTTGTCTCCTACTTACACAACCAAAACACCAACACATAAAAGCAGATGGGAAAGAAATTTGCAGCACAAGACGCTGGCGCACCTCTCATTCACTGATCACCTCTTCCACACCTACATTACTCCCTTCGTCGACATCAACTCTCCATTACAGGGTTAACTCAGGAGAGGCAGCCCCTGAGCCTCTGTTGTGTCCAGACGTAAACAAAAGCGGAGACAAATCAACCTCCTGGTGGCTTTTTTTCTGATGTCTTCAGGTCAGCTCTCTGTTTCAACCACTTAGAAAAGTCCTTTGGCTTTCTTCAAGTTCACCTGCTTCCAGCCAGGCAGACCCCCGTACTCCTCTCTGGTCATCTCCAGGGCTTTCTGTGGGAGCACACATGCACACAATCAGCATGAAGCAGTCACAGTCACATGATAGTTTACCAAACAGATTGTTCAGAATTTCAAACTAACAAATCCTGCAGCTTGCGTGGTGAGGACTGAGCGACCGCTGAGAACACGTTCATGCATCAGTGAGATTAAGAACACAGCCATCATTCCTTAAACATCCCCAGTAAATTATGGTATGTTTCAAAGTTGACAAAGAGCTCATATCTTCAGGATTCAGTACGGTGTCCACACCAGCTTGTAGATTGTGAGTGAACAGCATGCTAAACAAATGTTAGATGTTTTATCAGAAAGAAAATATAGAAGAGTGATGAGGTAGAGTTGGAGAGAAAATGGATTATGGTTAAATTGAGTGAGGAGTGAGGATGCTGTGCAACAGGAGCACTACTCCAGGTCATCCATGCTCAAGTCAGACGACTCACCTTCCCATAGGCCCTTACACCCTGGAGGGTGGAATGAATAAAATAGATAAGTTCCCAAAAAGACAGGATGATTTAGAGAGAATGGCAGAACATGATGAAAGACAAGATTGAGAAAAGAAAAAGGAAGAGAGCAATGAACATGAGGGAAATCTGAAAGTGGAGTTCTAACAAGTATTGTGTGTCTATCCAAAGGCTGATAAATCTTATTCCTCCATGACATAAAGCTCCACTGTTGTCCAAAAAAACTATTAAAAACACATCGGTGAGGCAGACTGTTGCACTGGGTGGGACATGTTTCTTCATCACACTGTAGTTTATTTTGACTCAATCCCACATACACCGTCCTGCTGCCAGAAATACTCCCTAGAGCACTAAATGTGGATTAATCCACCGCTGAAAATAGTCCCCAACAAATGCACCATTTCCTCCTGTTTGAGTAACGTTTGATAAAAACTACAGTGGCCATCTGTTTTAGAAAATTACCAAGCCTTTTGTAAAAAGAAAACTATACATCTGTGACATTTTAAAAGATTTAAATCTTTACAGATTAATGGAGTGCGTGCAACAGGCAGGGTAGAGAGGTCAGAGAGAATTGACAGACACATTGTTCACTTTGGTCTTTCATGGGATTTATTGGCAATAAGAAACATTTAAAATAACACCAGTTTTATCATCGAAAGGGCCAACATACAATATATCATACTGTAGGCTACTTTAAAGCAGTGCTAATCTGTTTTTTGACCACTTGGGGGCAGAACAAGCTGAGGAGCCAATTTATTTTTCACATGGTCAGAAATACTCAAAAGGTGTTATAATTCTTTTCAAGAAGCAATTTAATTTTCAGTTGTGTTCCATATGCACGGATTGAGTGGGAAGATGGTTAATTTTAAACTTAATAGCCAAATTCAAAGAGAAAAGCTGTGCATTATGAACTTGTACGGAGCTTTGATAAAATATTTAATAAGCTGCAGGATATAGAGGGGAAAATTATTGTGGTAGGTGACTTTAACATTGCTTTAAATAGCACGGTAGATTGAAAAGAAAATCCTCCAATTAACTCTCACCTGCATGCCCTTATGAAGATTTATAATCTTGTGGATGCTTTAGATCTATATTTTTGGATATTTTAAAAACCCAAATTTGATTAGATACACTTGGAGAAGGCAAAATCAGGCGAGTAGAATTGATTGCTTTTTAATTTCTTTGTCTCTCATCTCTAAAGTAACTGTTGTATCAATAGAGGATAGATTACGGTCTGATCATAACTCTATTGGGTTAAAATTTTCAGTATAGGAAAATGTGCGTAGAAGTTTAAAGATGAGGAATTTTAGCAAGACTAAGATTCATTAATGATTCTTTTTGCATACAATATTGATACAGGAATTCCGTTAATAGTCTAGAAAGCGTTCAAATGTAGCTTACTCTGCTTACTCTTCTTGAAGAGAATAATTTGGTTGGAAATTCATCCTTTTAAATATATATATTTTAAAGGAAGAAATTCAGTGCTGGCTGTGTTTTCAGTTCTTCTTCCAGCAAATAATATGGTTCAACTCTATCATCTTAATTGAAGGGAGAACAATATTTTGGAAAAATGTATTTGATCATGGTGTTTGGTTTGCAGTCTGTAATCTGTGGACTGCAGGTTCTTACCTCAAAGTCCTCATCAGACAGGTAGACCTCCAGGCGAAGAGGATCAACGCCCTCAGGCAAGGGCCGGGCCAGAAGATCTGCCAGGGGGTATGTGGTCTTACACAGCCTGGCTAACACGTCCTCCACTAGGATAATCTGGTTACACACCTCTGCCTCCTGAGAGCGCGCACACACACACACACACACACACACAATCATCAACGCAAAAAGCAGCCAGTTGTATAGTAGATAATTTAATTTGATTAGGAAAATCAATGAGGGATAATGGCTAACACCTGGACTGACCTGTATTTTGTACAATAAGTGCATGTGTTTCAGTACAATATATACACTAATGGCTACAGGCAGACACTGTGAGCAATACTGGTTCATATAAGATGATGTAGCTTGGGAGTAATCAGATACTATGATTTGATCCACACACCCTCTCAGTGATCTCAGCGATGTCCTCTCTGTGCTCCCAGCTGGGGAACATGTTGGTGAAGGTGAGTGGCTCCAGACCAGCATGGATCAGATACGCTTTGGGAGGCTTCTTCGAATTCTTTTCTGTGGAAACAAAACAATAACACATCATCGGTTTTAAAGAAGCACCCTATTGATTTCCTAATTTTTTTTAATTTTGGTGTCAGGCAGCCATTGCTGTAGTGGTTTTACACTGCACTTCACATTCATCATTTTCAGTTTAACAGTGTGGCTAGTACTGTTGTCTGCCTATGTTCTCAACACCTGGTTATGAATCAATCAGTAACACAGAGTGGTGTCTAATAATAAGAAGAATGAAGTGGAATACCTCTACAGTACTGCAGCACAGTCTCCATGGCACACTTCCTGTCTGAGTCCCAGCGGATTCGGGCTGAGCCGGTGCTTTCACTGTCCTGAGGCCACCAGCCCTGCCACAGATACACCTCATGGTGGTTGTCCACCAGGAACAGGGCTGAACATCAGAGAAAGAAAACGAGACAAGGACACCATTTCTAGACTTTCAGAATTTTAGTTTCGTAAAGTGTCTCCTCATCAGTTTTTTCAGGCAGATAGTTTATGTTTAGGAGTTGGTTTTAGGTTTACAAGTTGAGGATTAATGAAAAACACAAAGTTTTGGATGACTTGCCCATGTTTTATATTGCTACATGATGCTACATACAGTTTAAAATTCCTTAAAATGTAGCTTTAGACCTGAGAGTGGTTTTGTTGCTGCTGTTTACATTCCCCCAAATTAAAAACAATGCACTACAAGAACTGTATAAGGTCATCAGCAGTCACATGACAAAACAACCAGTTGGTATTTTTTATTGTAGCTAAAATTGTAGCTACCTAAATTTCACCAGCATGTCCACACCCCCACCATGGGAAGCAATACCCTGGACCATGTTTACACTAACATTTCTGGCAGCTACAAAGCCCTCCCCCGCCTCCATTTTGGTCAATCAGATCATATTCCCCTGCTTCTCCTGCCTACTTACTCCCAGCTAATTAAAAGGGTCAAAGCACCCCCCCAAAAAAAAGTTTAATGTCGACAGATGATACTACAGCAGCTCTACAGGACTGTTTTGAGTCCACAAACTGGCACATGTTCAGAGATGCCGCCACCCAAGAGAACCACATCAATCAACCTTGAGGAATATACATCATCAGTGATACATCAACAAATGTTTTGAGGATGTGCTGATCACAAAGACAATAAAATCATTCCCCAACCAGAAAGCCTGGATGAATGGAGAGGTGAGGGCCCTGTCCAGAGCCAAACAAGCTGCCTCTCGGTCAGGTGACAAGGAAGCATACAGCACTGCCAGAGCGAGACTGAAAGCTGGCATCAAGGAGGCAAAGCAGAGACATCAGGAGAGACTGGAGAGAGAACACCAGAAACACCAAAGATATGTTGCAATCGATCCAGACCATCACAGGCCACGTCGCCAGATGAGCTTAACACTTTAATGCTCGCTTTGATCTCCTCAACAAAGAGTCAGCTGTCAATTCTACTGCGCCTCCAGAGGACTGGCCACTGTCAGTATCCACTGCAGATGTGAGAAGAATCCTGCTGACAGTGAATGTGAGTAAAGCTGCTCGGCCTGATAACATCCCTGGCCGTGTACTAAGAACATGTGCCAATCAGTTAGTTCATGTCATTACTGACATTTTCAACATATCACTGTCACAGGATGATTTCAGCTCAGCATTCAACACAATCTCCCCCATGAACCTGATTGGCAAACTTAGGACTCTGGGCTTGAGTACTACACTCTGCAACTGGATATTGGACTTTCTCACAAACAGACCCCAGACAGTTCGGATTGGGGGTCACACCTCCTCCACTCTAGTGCTCAACACCGGAGCTCCCCAGGGCTGTGTGCTCAGCCCCCCTCCTGTTCACGCTGTACAGCCATGACTGCAATCTCTGACATGGAGAGAACTCTGTTGTGAAGTTTGCGGACGACACCAACATCACATTACAAATAAGGATAAGAATTCATATCGGGAGGAAATCAACAATCTTGTGGTGTGGTGACAGAGAACAACCTACTGCTCAATGTCAGCAAAACCAAGGAACACTCCTGTCTACATCAGTGGAGCTGAGGTGGAGCAAGTGAATAGAATTAGGTTCCTGGGAATCAGCATCACAGAGAACCTGTCATGGACATCACACATACATTATTATCAGATCTTCTAACTCTCAAATATTGATATCAGAATCAGCCTAAAAAAATCCAGTAAAGCTATAGTGTGGTTTAATGGGTAAACTGACCACTGGGCCAATTTCACAAAATCTTGGGACTTTCATTCTTTTAAGATTAAAGCTGGAGTGAAGAAATGGGTGTAGTCAGCGGAAGATGTTTTGCTCTGTAAATCATCTTTGAATATGTTGAAAAGCACCATATGAATATAAATTACCATAATTATCTTCAGATGTACAGTACGGCAAATGCATGTGTGTACCTGGTTGGGAAGCTGCATAAAGGTCCTCCTGCAGGAAAGGCATAGAGTTGACCTGCTTGGGGTCTCTGGCAGGGTATAGAAACTCCACAGCTGCAAACTCCCCTGAGCTGCTGCTCAGCTGGTACAGACGTGGTGAGAAGTTAAACCTCCCTGGGTCTGAGGGTCAAAGGTTAAAAAACACACATAACCAAGGACACTATGAATGACACCATCCATATCTCTGTAAAGCAAAGAAAAAGATATTAAAAATCAGTCTTTAAGAGTTCATGCACTTTGGTTCCCCTACCTTGCAGCATGCAGTCGTATGCTTTCCTGTCCCTCCTTCCAAGGGGTTCCCAGAATCCTGTGGGCTCTGCTCCCTCATCACATTCCAGGATCGTCACCTTACTGCTGCTGTGGAGGCCTGCTTCCAGAGGACAACTGCACAAAGACAAGACAACGGCAGTATGAAATCAGAAATGGATTTATCTCAATACATTTCCAAGCTCATCAATAGAAGAAGGGGAGAAAAAGAAGTTTCCACTTACTGTTCTTTGATTTTGTTGGCAGCGGTGCGTGCCACCTCCCGTGTGTGTGTCTGAGATTTGCAGCCATGCCACAGGTATATGAGGGCCTGGCTAACACTCAGCAGCACCATCGAGACCCTGGAGCGCAGGCTGCTGCAGTGACAGGCTACCTCCAGCAGGTGGCCCTCCACCTCCACCTCCCCCCGCACACAGTACAGACGCCAGTCATCTGCGGAGAACAGGGGCAGAGCGAGAGGTTACATTTTGGGAAGAAGAAAACGTCTTAACTAAAGTTGTAGCCTAAAGAACAAACGCTCAGTTCTGTGAGGTGCGGGAAAATATTTTCCAATTCATTATTATTTCCAATCCAATTCTTCTCAGTCACTCATTATGGGCAGAAGATGAATTTATATGATTGCTACAGAAGCTATTATTGCTGTAAATGCAAGTCTAAGAAGCAAGTGTGATTCAAGTAAACTGTTTGTCTGTGCTGACTATCTTGAAGCAGTAATGTAGGCTTACTCTGTGAGTTTTCCTCCTCCTCTTCTCTCTTCCCTGAGTGGACGACCATCCCTCCTTTAAAGCACTGCAGGAAACATGGAGGCTCCTTACCCTGCTGGACCTGAACCTGGAGGAGGATGAAATGAAACAGGAGAGAAGTGAAGCTTACATAACAGAAAACTGACTTGTATTCACGGTGACATTTCACGCGCACACGCACACGCACACGCACCTGTGCTCCCCGCTCCTCGTCCAGCTCCACCGTCATCAGTGCTGATGTTCCTTTCTCGCTGACGGTGGAGTTGCGGCCCTGCCAGAAGAAGTAGCAGCACTTCTCCTTCCCGGCCCCCGCCGTCTTCAACTGCTCCGGGTTCTGTCTTCTCCCAACTGATGGCGAGAGATTGTTAGAAAGACATTAATGATTCTTACTAACATGTGACTACAGCCCTGGAAAACTACAAAATGCTGCATACACTATTACAATAAACTTTTGTTATGGTTTTGGCATTTGGAATCGAGTTCAGACACATTTTCAAGCATATAGATAGATAGATAGATAGATAGATAGATAGATAGATAGATATTATTTATTTATTTGTTTTTGAACTAATCAAAGAGCACAATCTTATAAGGCAGTAATGGATAATCTAATTTAAAATGGACAATCTAATGTTAACTAGTCAGTCATATTTCTGACCAAACACCTTGGAAGACTTCTCTAAGGAGCTTCTTTTGTGGTTAACTACTCTGATCTACAGTATAGTAGGGAATAGAAAAGTAGAGGCACTTTAACCACATTTTGAAATGTCTGTAAATAGAGAAGATTGGTGTCAAAGGTGGATGTATTCAGAGTGAGTCAGAGGTATTTCAGTGAAGGATCTGACATGCAGTTGGAGTGGCCTTCTACAGTAACCCACATAAAAACTAGGATCATCTAGTGTTGTGGCTCCTGAGGAGGAGACAAACTGCAATTGGTCTTATTAGTAGCATATTTAGTCTAAACATATTTTTAGAAGTTACAGAAGGGATGAAACTACCTGACTTGTTTTGCATGTTAGAGGAACTGTATTGTAGCAGAGCACTAGTATCAAGAAAATGAAGCACTTGAATTAAGTCATCAGTTATTTAACAAGTGATGTGATCCCACTCTTTTACATGATTGTAAACAGAGTAAGATTTAATATTATTGACTATTGAAATACAGGGATATTTTAATATATATATTTATGTAAACTCCTAATTTTCCCCTCAAATTTCCTCTTATGTTTCTTACAAATTAAAAAAAAAAACTTTTCTTATTGTCACTTTTTTGTGACAATAATACATACTATTATTAGGGCTGCGTCTAGTCTTTTCATTATCGATTAATCTGTTGATAAATAGTATATATTAATTATAAATAAATAAAATATAAATGTATAAATCGACTCATCAGTAAAATGTGGAAAGGTAGAAAATGCCCATCACTGTATCCTTGGTGCAGAAGGTGACACATTCAAATCAATGACAGTGACATATTAATTATTGTCCAACCAACAGTCCAAAACACAAAGATATTCAGTTAACCATCATACAAGACAATGAAAAGCAGAACTCTCTTACATTTGAGAAGCTGAATGCTGGAAATGTTTAGCATTCTTGCTTAAAAAATGACTCAAACAATTA
Source organism: Macquaria ambigua (assembly GCA_008360985.2). Taxonomy (NCBI): domain Eukaryota; kingdom Metazoa; phylum Chordata; class Actinopteri; order Centrarchiformes; family Percichthyidae; genus Macquaria; species Macquaria ambigua. Next base: position 71,754 of record VMKM01000121.1, on the reverse strand, counting down.
ATCAATTATCGAAATAGCTGACTTTTTAGCTAATAAGCCATTTTTTTGTCAACCGACTAATCGTTTCTGTCTATACATCATATAATGTTTATACATTAAACTCTGTATCAGCTTGTCCCAACACGTCACTGCAGCTGGATAATTTTACACTTAGTGACACATCCAAACCAAGATTTTATATGGCAGCACCATTACATCAAAAGGAAATATATATTATATTGGGATCTTCACTGTAACGTAAGTAAAGCTCTGTGGCACAATGTGTGTTTGTAAACACTGAACCACCGGTGGGCCCAGCACAGTTTAAGAGGTTGAAGTAAAGGTGCATGTGTGAAAACAGACGACACTAACCTGCAGTGCTGACCATGTACTTCCACTTCATCACGTATGTGTCGCCCTCGTGAAACTGGCCGATGGTCTGGCGCGGCAGGCGGCTGTAGTCGAACTCCAGGATGTGCCACACCTCCACCGCCAGTGTGCTGATCTCGTAGCTCCGCCACTCCTCTCCCTCCACCAGGCCGTAGCCCCGCCCCACATTGAACCCGTCCAGTCTGGTGCAGACGGGCCCCTCATGGAGAGGCAGCATCAGGGAGGCATCGTACGCATGGGGCTGATCAGAGGTGGACTGCTCCTAGGGTGAAGATTAAGATGGGCAGAAATAAGAGGGATGGCAGAGAGGGAGAGAATCTGTATATTATCCTCTGTGCCACACTGATTACATCCATAAGACTTTTAAGATACTGAAGTATTTTTTAATACCTTTTGATCAGTGATGTGATCGTTGGTGTTTTTTATGGGGCCATGTGTTTTCCTGGAGTCGCTCCAGTCCAGGAACTTCTCTTTGAATAGGGTGGTTTCATTGTGTTGAGTCAGTCTGCCGAACAGTGCCCAGTCAGGTCGGCCCTGACCTTTCCTACAGGTGAAGAGGATACAGTACGTCAGTGACACAATACCATACTTCAGTGACTGAAAATGTTCTCAATACACTGTTGTGGCAGTAGCAGTCATCTGTGGCATTCGCTCCTGAATGACAAATATTAAGAGCATTTAGGCCATCAAGCGAGATTAGAACACTACATTTAGACTAATACCATTTTTTTGGTGGTTTAGCAGTCTCTTTACCAGCTTATTCAATAGCAGGGTGAATTTTTGCATACCTAACTGCATTTAAAATAAAACCAATAAACAAAATGTGCAACAATAACAAACTCCATTGCAGGTTTCACAGACGAAGTTGTGGTCACTGACAAACCTCCATTATCTGATATTTTAAAATCCGATACAAATACATTGGAACCCGACAGATAAATGTTGCCTAAATTTGTATACAGTAGGTGGCGGACAATGTGACCAGCAACCTTTTTGCAATTGGATGGTTACAGCCTGTAGTTCTAATATAAAGAAGTTGTTCTTTCATATTGTGAGTCTGATGCTTGATGTTGCAACGTGTGGTAATTCAACACTTTCTTTTGCATGATTTTCCTATGCACCTGTCTACCAGGTGTGCATTAGGCAACATTTAATCTGCTGAGCCACAAACTCACTGTTCTGTAATGATTTTGCAAAGGGGAACATTATGTGTAAATACACATCCTGTGAATGATCTACTGCATATTTGTATCTAATCATACATTTGTACTGTAGTATATGTTTCCATACTTGGGTATGAGTGGGTTGCACTCCCCCGGGTCAAGCGGGTTGATGTCACAGTTTGTGTAGTCGAAGGTGCCGTTCCACAGGTGCTTGGCCAGCTGGAAGGCCACCTTCCTCTGTGCCAGCGTCACTTCCTTTCCATGCCATATGTACATCTCGCTGCCAAAGTCAAACACGAAGACCTGCACAGAAACACAGACAGAGACCGTTTTTATTTTTCCAACCCAACAGTACCAGCGAGCATTGCTGTCTCACACAGTGTCATTTTCTTCTAAAAAGTAAAACATCTTTAAATCCTAAACAAAGTGGCTTTAAATCCCTGTGTGAAAAACAGTCTAAAGATCTGGCTGATTTACAACTTAACATATTTAAGGTAAGTGTTTAGACATGTCTAAACCTGACCTCCTTGGGGTTGAGCAGGGAACAACGGGGCATCTTGGCCCAAAAATCATCATCTGGGACCAGTTTGTCATCCATCAGGCGGTAAATACAGTTTGTCTCCACAATGGCACCCTCGTACAGCTCGTCTTCATCAGGTGTTCCTGCAGCTACAAGAAGAAAGACAAGGGCATCAGCTTGCATTTCATTGCTTCAGGGACTGTTTCCTCGAGGTTGGGTTCATGTCGGATACAAATTCTTACACTGAAAACTCGACTGCCCTCCCAGAATCTTCCAGAAATCCTTGGCAGCATGGCTGTGTGTGCCGACGCCCTCCTCGATGACCTGGACATAGTTAGCACGGCAACCCAAATCTTTCTTGCTCTGGACGAAGTTTGCTAACTCTGAAGCCTGAAAAAAGATGACAGAGAGAAACTTTTATTGCATTATACTGATGAGGGCTGTTAATCTAATTCCAACAACACAGATGTTCTGTGCTTATAGTCAATGGCAGACATGGTCAACATAATGTTCATATTTGGCAAAAAACATGAGGAACACATCCATGCATTTTTTTAGGTTCCTTTTTTGAAACCCCTAGACCCCATTATTCAAGTTCATTACTCAGGATCTCTAAAATACAATGAAGAACTTTGGCAACACATGTCAAATGTCATGCTTACAAAGCCTATTGGATTGAATTGAGTCTGCAAACTTTAAAGTGTAACTACACCCTCAAATTCTGCTAGAACCCTCTCTCCCAGCATATGCAATGAGCGAGGGAACAACAACTGTAGGAGGCGTGGCCTCGTGGCTACACTGATTAGAGTCTACAATTTCATGACGTAGACAGGTCCCAACCAGTTGACTCTATGTCAGCATCGGCCTCGCAGGTTCAGGGCTGATTTAAAACAGTAGATGGCGTGTTGAGCCATTTTCAACCCATGAAATGCAGGTTTTTTGGTAAGAAATGTCAATATTAACACCAGCATTGATGTGTTTCATCACAGTACAGTCATATCATTTAGTTTACAGCTCAAAAAACAGGTTTAAGTGTGCAGCACCTCTTTAATGAACTAAACTCAAACAACCCCTCATAAATAATGTGGGCCATGGGTCAGAGCTTTCCTTTTTGTCAGATTGAAGTCAGCACTCTGTTCAGCCAATCAAAGGTCATCAGACCAGTCTAGGCTTTGAACAATAGCCTTGTTTTGTGTCCGTTTCCTGCAACAACCCCTGAGAGACACACACACACACACACACCCACACACACACACCTTCCTGTGCTGTGCCACTGTTGCTTCCTCCCAGGGCTGTGTTTACATCCTGCACGTGAAGCCTGCCCTACATAACGGCACCCTTACTCCACCTGTGTTGATATGACTGAAACTCAAGTCTACCCAAACCAAGCGACTTTTCTAACTTTTTGTGTTATTTGGCAGCGCTCAGAATCCAGACTCACCTTGTTCTTCTCGATGACGTTGGCAAACTCTCCGATCCAGATGAAGCAGTGGTGTGGCGTGATGAGTAGGAAACAATCGCCGCTGTTCAGGGAGGACGCTCTGGGCTCCACCAGCCTGGTCTGGATGTGCCGTCGGCCTGGTGTTACAAAACATACAACACACAGACAGGTGGCTTATCAGTGACACCTCTGATTATCACTGTCAGCATGCCTGGATTATCATACTAGGGGTGTGGGGCAACAATGTGCCAGCCTTGACCATTTGATCCTGTACATGTATGTACATGTACATGCCTTATCAAGTACCCACCCTTCCAGTTAAAAACCTCTCTTTCCAACTAATTAATGTAGCCAGGACAACATGCAATCTAGATTTAACCATAAATGTGTCTAATTACAAACTCTAGGGTTTTAGGGGCCTCAGTGACTCATGATCCCATTGGCTCTTCAGGTGATCCAAGCAGAAACCAGCTGAAGCTGTTCTAAAGCACCACTCTCAACACTATCAGGTTGGGACAGCTAACCTTCTAACAAAAGCGGTACCCCTGGTGTAGTGGATTTGCTCTGGATTACAAACAGCAGGGTTTGCAAGAGAGGATCAGCCCAGGATAGTGTGAGGTGACCTGGGGAGAATGATTTAGAGCCACAGCTGTCACCACCAGACGTGTGGATGAGGTGCAAAGACACCGAAATAGACCAACTCTCGTCTCCCATTTTAGATATCCTCTGGAAAGGACACCCTTGAAGCAGCATCCTCCAAAGCTTTGTGTAAAAACAGTAGCCATTTGTTTTTCCATCCTGTTAAAGAACTGAATGCAACTGCTGGCAAAGACGCTGCCGCATTGTCTCTATGTTTCACAGATATGTCTCCACAAAACAAAGCCAATTTAAAAGATTTGGAACATGTAGACAGATGTTTTGTATCCCTTTCTGCTTGGATGGCTTGTTTGTGAAGTATACAAGCCACATCATCAAGCCTGTCTACTCAAGGATGCTGCCCTCAATTTAACTTTTGTAAGGATTGTGCTTTCAACAGCCCTCTCAGGACAAATCCTTATTAGTTACCACCCACAAAGTAATGACATTTCCATCAACCTCAGCTGCACTTACTGCTAATTATCAAATGTTAGGATGATGATAAGATTATAATTAAGATAGTGAACATGGTAAACATACCTAAATGTAAGCATGTTAGCGTTGTCATGGTGACAATGCTAACTCAACTCAGCTAACAGGGTCAAACGTAAGTATCATGCTATTAAACTCAGCAATACACTGAACACACACAAAAAAAGAAAACTAGCCTGGCTTTTAGTTAGAAAACAACTTTTCTTCTCATCATCTGATTCAGCAAAGCAGATGTTTTTTTTTATCTTGTTCTTTTTAACTCAGCTGAATAAGCTATAACTGCTGCTGCAAATTCATACTGTTGTTTTTGCACATTCCACAAAATGTTGTTACTGTATATGTTGTTGGAATTATGGTTCAGTAAACTAAAAATAGGATGAAAAAAATAAAAAACTGAGGCTCAGGTCAACTGACCTTTGACCTGTAAGAGCATGAGTTTCTTGTAAGGCACGGCACTGTTGTTGGACATCTGCTCGGAGATGTTGACGCTGCGCAGGTTGACGTTGCTGAAGTTCTCCTTGCTGGCCAGACCAGCCAGAGCCACATCAGAGAAACCAGAGTTCTTACTCACTGCAGTGAACAGAACAGAGGACAGAGAGGGGACATGAGACAGACAGACTTAACACACAACATTCAATCATTACGTTTAGCCCATATACACAGCTAGAGTCTAAATGACCTTTCAAGCCCGCCACTAAAGCTCTCTATATGACTAACAAATATAGAACACTCCAGACAGTTTAAGTTTTTATTGCTGTCAGAGGAGATGAAGGAGGAAGTTATGGGAGTAACATGACATTGACTTTGTGAGTTCTCTAACATCACTCTCAAAACAAGCTGCAGACCACGCCCATCTGAAAAACAGCATGGAGAGACAATTTAAAGACTGTACAATATCAGCGACGCTTAAATTTGTATCTGAGATCTCTCTTATTTTGCAGTGGAAGTGGCAGCCTTTTGTTTCAAACACTGGATGTCAATAGGTGAATACATATTAATAAATATTATTAATATTATAAAGACAAGACAAAAGCAAATATTTATCGCACCTGGCGATTACAACGATTACAACTGAACTGGTTTCACATGTGATGTTTGTCACAGACGCATTTTGGTCTTTGCCCGTTGATAACACCCCTTTGAAATCGAAAATGAACTGAGAGGTTCCAGACTGATTCGCATTTGCACATGTTGTATTCCTGAGTGTTTTGGTCTCATGCATTTTCCAGCTCCTCATCCATCCTCACTCACTCTTCTCAGCCTTCATCCTCTTGCTCTCCAGCAGGCCGATGTTGAGCCTCTGCTCTGTGTACTCGTGTCTGATGTCCTCCCTGGCAGCCAGCATCTTCAGAGGGTTCCTAGATGACTGCACGTTACGCGCCGGCCGCACCGCTCGCTTGTGCTGCACCATCTCCGAGGTCAGCCTGGGGAGAGGCCAAAGGTGAAGGGGCATGGTCAACAGAGGAAAGAGTAGAGTCTCACAATAATGATTTAGTCAGGGTTCTTACTTAAAATTGACATCTGGTAGTGAGAGCTTACTTTGGCACTTGGGGACCGAAGATGGTATCAAAGTCGTCGTCTATCTCCACCTTGTTGGTGGTGGTGGTGGGGAGCTCCTCCACTTGGCGGTAGAACTTGGAAAAAGTTTCATCTTCGAGGGTCATCACTTCCTTTACCTTCTTCTCTGTAACTGTGATGGTCGCTTCTGGCAGTCCAGACACTGAGGAGGGACAAGACGAAGCTGTGTTACGAACATACAATATCCAGAATTCATTGAAGTTACTACTACAGATGATTTGCCAAAGCCTGTGCAAGCATCACTGGGCTCATGCATTGCTAATGAAAGTAATAAGATGTGTTTATTCATTTATTCATTTATGAATAAATGTCAAAATTACATTTTACAACCCCTCACAACCCCATTTTTTCAGGATTTCTTTTGCCTCTATAAATAGTAGATTTCAGTGTTACTGGCAGGTTGCATCTTTCTCTGCACATAACTGAAATTGCCTACAAACACAGAAAGGATTCACAGGAACTGATAAATGCATGTACTGGACATGATGTGGAAGACAAAAGCTGGTGCATGGGCGCATTTCATGTAATGTCCAAGACGTTTGGGAAGTGTAGTTGCTGTTGACTGTGTTTAATAAAACAACAAGACATGATGGATCCTCTTGGATTGATGGATGGATTTTGTTTGGCTGCACTGTAAACATACATGAGTTGCTCTTCTTTTGCTAATTTTCTTATCAGTATATTTATTTTATTTTTCTATTTCTTTAAGCATATATTTTTATATACGTTTATATATTTTTAATATTATACTTTTTCGAAAGTGGACAGTAGAGGTTTGACAGGAATTGAACTGGGGATGCTGCAATCATAGTATAGCATCTTAACCACTAAGTCACCACAGTGACCCACTTGTGTTGCCTTTCTGTCAGAGTAGCCAGTGAAGGCATGTTTACTACGCCCATGATTGCTACAGAAGTAATGTTTTAAATGGAACTTTATTGCTATTCCTTTTCGTTATTAAGACTTAAGTGTCTGTTACATAAATGTTCCATAAGGGCATCATTCAGACCTGACAGGACCGTAACAGAAAGTGCAACAATGACTGCATGAATAAATTGGCATAACTTGCCATAACATTCACGTAATGATGCATGTCTGAAAGGGGCTCTATTAAAAGACTCTTCCTGTTAACCACAGGTGTCACCAACTCCACCAGGACTGAAATATTATGGACTATGACGTAAAGAAGAAAATACTAAATGCATGCAATATTTACCTGGAAGAAAGCAACACAAATAGATGATCTCATCTCAAATGAATTAAAGAGAACTAGACAGAGAATACTGCATTTAATTCATTAAGTTTGGTCTAAATTACACATCAGATAGGATAGAATCTTTATAATTGATTGTACGGTTATAATGTGGGTCAGTGTGAAAGGCCTGATTCTACCCTTAGTGACTTGTAGACAGCGTGCCGAACAAGACTGACCTTTACTGTTGAGCTTGCCTAGGAATGACTCCAGTTTATCCAGCTTCATGTCCGACTCCAGGTTCAGATCTGGTACGGCCTTGATCTCTGCACACACACACACACACACAGAGACACACACACACACACACACACACAGAGACACACACACAGAGACACCCACACACACACACACACACAGCCATAAATTTACTCTGTGTTTGATTTAAGCACAGATCCCATCTCTGAACAGGCAGGCAGTTTGAGGTTCTGTTGTTCAGAGTCCCACTTGTCACCATTGATGCTGTTGTTGACTTTGAACAATGACTGAGCATGAAGAGTTGCAGTCACAATGAAGTTGATCTGAACATATTGATGGCCACAGCTGTCAGTCACAAGCATTTTAACAACAGTTAACAGCCACTAAATATGAATTCTTCTACACTTCAGACTCATGCATATTTATGGAAACACTATCTCATGGTTTATATTCTATTAGGCTTTCTTAGCCTAATAGAAGTCTCACAGCAACATCAGCCACATTAGTGTTGATGATAGTTGTGGTTTTGGTGATTATGATGAAAACTACATTCAGTGCAACACCAAAAAAAAGGGAATACACCTGCGATATCAGACATCTCTTCCATGTCTTTGGAAAGAGAAGCAAAGACAATCAATTAAACTGTGTTCAAATGAGATCTGACCCAGAATAATTTCAGAAACTGTAAATGTAGTATCAGTGGACCAACTGTCATCAGAAATCATATTACACAGGAATCCACCTAAGTTTAAGACAACATTTCAGTTAATTAACTGTATGCAGACTATGTTTTGGAAACTGTGTGTCTGGTGACAGTTGAGGATGTAACAAAGTCATGTCATTAAGTCTAATTCAGATTGGAGCAGCAGCTGAGCCCTCCAATCTTCATTAACCCAGCTAAATGAACTGAACGGCTCCACATGACAGCAGAGTGACATAACAGGGAACCAGAGGATACCAGAGTGTAGTGAAAGGCAGAAAAGAAGTACAAAAAGTTAAAAAAAAAAAAAAAAAGTAAAACTGACCTTCCTGTGGTTTGGAGATGGCAAGGCTGCTGTTCTTGGGTTTGGATGGCACTGGAGACTGAAGGGCTGAGGGGGAGGCCAAGCCTGTTGTATGAACACAGACAGGCGTGAACATCCAATGACCCAAAAAGCATGACATGGTTCTAGTTTCATTTCATAGGTTAAGACACAGATTGTGACGTTACCAGAACATTGGTTCAATTTACACAAGACAATTACACTTTGCTTATTGCCAACTAATGTAGAGGAGTAAACACAATTAAACATAAGTGGGATGGACCCCTGTATTATTAAAATGTCGGAGCTTTCATATAATGTACTACACATCACGAAGCATTGTGTGTGTAGTACACACAGTACTCGCAAGGGGAGGGGCACATGACGGGCTTGCTGAGCTAACATTACCATTACTGAGCTAATCTGCTAGCACGTATAGTGCCAGTTGGCCACTGTTGGCTTTGCAAGCTATTACAATGTCATCTAATAGATCACACTAACTGTGGGTTTGACAATGTTGTTTTATAAGTAGGACTGGATTGATTGTGCTGTTTCCGCATTATCAGATATTTCTCCAGCCAGATATTCTGTGTCATGGACCTCCTGGACTTTAGTTGCTTGTTCTGTGTAATGTTTTGGTTGGCCATCCTTTTGACAGTTCGTTATTTTATTCTTCTACTCCCTCAGTTTGGTAGACATAATCCACCTCCATCCTCATCTCTGTCAAACCCTAACACAGCATTGTCTGGAAGTTTATTATTTATTGCAATACTCATCCTTCTCAGATATTGAGCTGCATTCCAAGGTTAAAGTCCTCGTCACTCAAGCTATTGAGAGTCTACCTATCTCAAAGCGCTTTGAGCATTACCTTGATTGGAGGTCTCTCAGAAAGGCAATGGCATGCCTGTCTCACCTTGCTAAAGGATTTGCTCAATGATCGGATGAAGGCAGCTGTGCTGGATGGAAGAAAGGTCTATCCACCGCAGACCTCACTAAAGCCGAGCAAACTATGATCAGATGTGTTCAACAAGAAGCATACTCTGAGGATATCAAATACATTGAAGCAAAATGGAACCTTCCTAGAAACAGTGCTCTGTACAAGCTTCACCCGCTGATTCACTGTGAAGGCTTACTGCGAGTAGGAGGACGTCTTACTGTGTCAAAGCTTCAGAAGAGCGAAGCCAACCCTCTCATCATCCCAGGCCGGCATCATGTTGCAATACTGCTCATTTGTCACCATTATGAATGCGTGCAGCACCAAGGAAGACACTTTACTGAGGGTGCCATCCACGCTAGTGGTTTGTGCATAGTTGGAGCAAAAAGGTGCATCAGTGGAGTCCTTCATAAATGTGTGATTTGAAGGAAACTTCGCAGAAGAACAGAGTAGCAGCAAATGTCAGACTTGTCTGTGGAATGTCTACAGACAGGCCCACCATTCTGCTACATGGGCCAGAGTGTTACTAATTTTTCAAGGACAGTTGTATCATGCACTTTTTTACTGTGCCTTTTCAATGCTGGAAAAAAGGCTAGTGGTGTGTCTTGAAACAAGAGAAGTGGGTGTTTAAGCGAGTGTCATATGCTACACAAATGAGGAATGATATTCAGCAGAAGCAAAGGTCTCCTTATGTTGCAATTATGCAGCTAAGAAGTAGTAAACATCACTGGAACTAGTGCTAACAACACCAGCCTCAAAGGCGGCCAAAACTACAGAGGCAGTGTCTAAGATGCCTTTGAAGCTGGTTGAGGCAAACATTTCTGATGCTAATCCTTCCTATGCTACTCTCCATTAGCCATAATCTAGCCAAACCCACCGGCTCCCCCATAACACAAATTAAACCTTCCATCAGCTGCCCCCTTTGGACCAGTACCGGAGCTAATAGGAAACAACTCCAACCATAAAATCATTTTCTGCCTGAGCAAAGTCCTCTCAGCAGCTACTCTGGCCTGGTGTGTCTGGGCCTGATGGAGGGAAAAGGAGAGTCATTTTCCCCCAGCTGCTTATTGAGAAGAGGGCTTTGAAGGATTCAGGGCAGAGAGCTGAGACTGAACTGTGGACTTAACTCTTTGTCGTGTAATGACTGAGTGTAATTCAGCATGCGTGCATATGATTCTGAGAGGATGGAGAAAGAGGATTGTTGAGAAAGTATGTGTGTTCGGTGTCTCTGACCTTTCTTCACCATGCGTGCAGCCACAGTGAACTGGGTGGAGTCGTTGGCGGCTCCGTGGCCTTTCATCTTCCAGGCCTCCTCTTGGGCTACTATCAGCTGTTTCCTCTCCTGGATGGACATGTGAGCCTCGATCCCCTGACACTCCATCTCAGCCTCAGCTATTCTCTAAGAAAAGAGAGAAGAGAGGAGAGAGAAGTTACTGTCAGTTACAACGAACGCTAGATGGACTGAAAGTTAAAGGAATAATCCACCTTCGGGTACTTACACTGTATTATATCATCAGTTTATGATGTTTGATGCATTCCAGGAACCATTTTGTGAGTAGGTGATGTCATTTTTATCTTGTACCCACTTTTAAATCAAACTGTATCCACAACAGTACTTTTTGTTAGATTTTTCCTGGAATGACTTGGGCACTTGGACTTGGATATAATGAGTACCAAAAAAATTACTTTATTAGCTGTCAAGCTCCATCATAGCTTCTTTGGAAGTATGTGGTCACACTACAGCAAAAGGAAAATTACACCACCAAGCAACAAAATGGAACCAGGACTGCATCTTACATTGCCATCGGCTGTTTTTAAGAGTGATAAAGTGTTTGAATGTGGAATTTTCCTTTAACAGCAAGGAAACCATCAAACAGGCAAAGTAGCTGAGAAAAACCAGGACACCAAAGGAGGGTAACTAATACACAGGAAGCACATTAATCCCTGCCTCATATTGAAAACAAGCCGTTTTCCAACATCCGAAGGAAAAATATTGATTTTCTTTCTTTTCTGCTGGATGCACGTGATTTAGAAATGTTTTAGTGTCACTCATAAAGTTGAAATAAAAGAAATGTTAGTAACAAAGTGAAGACAAAGAACAATAGCAGACAAGGTCTTCTAGTGAGCAACTATAACATAACTCTTGTTGCAACTTGTGAGGCACAGGTTGCTTTGCAAGAGCACTCTATACAGTACAGGGTCACCTTCCGTCTCCAGGGGTGTCTCTCATCCACCTGCATGGGTCTGGGAGATCTGGTGGCCTTCACAACCAAAGGGATGGAAGGGAAGGTAAGAAATGATGAGGATTAAGAGATAAGGATGAAAAAATGGTAGAAAACGTCCAAGCTCTGCACAAGCACTAGAAGCTGCAGGGGCGGCCATGCTGACTGACAAAGCTTTGTGACAGGGATAAATCTTTAGTGGCATAAAACAGGAGCATGGTGGCTGTGAAGGACTGCAGAGCACTACTGATCATAATGTGCACTAGCCATAATTGTTTTGCCAGCATGGTTGCAGCTGACGGAGCAGAAAGACTTGACAGATAGTGCAGTTTGTGGGTGAAATGGTTTGTAATGTGAAAGAATGCAGAGCCTTACTCTCTGTAGGAGGTATTTAACAGATTTGTTCAAATCAAATAATGAAGTTGCACGTTAAAACAATTGGGTTTGTGATTTTTGTATGGATTTCAGAACTTAGTGAAGTAGGTGGGGATGTGGCAAAGCAATGCATGCAGCAAAGGCTGATGCAACTTCCTACCTGCCTGGCTGACTCATCAGGGGAAGAACTAAAAGGAGGCTCAGGAGGAGGAGAGAAAGTAGAGGCAAAGACCGGCTCCTAGAGAGGCATGGCCAAGGAAAGAGGAAAAACACACACACACACACACACACACACACACACGATATCATCAAGTGTGTAGCAGCTGAAAGGCTGTAGCAAGGATTTTAGAAATACTGAGGTTGTGGGGTCTAAATTCCCCCAAGGAAACCCACATCCCTAAGAAATGTACTGTACTAGTATTTAAAGGGGCACTCCAAAGATTTTACAAATGAAGATCAGTTTACTAGTCATGATTAATACTGGGCAGCCTGTGAAAACTGATAAATAATGTCCTCTAATAACCCCTGATTATGTCATGTGATGGCAGCTTGAGCTTGTAGACTACAAATAATAATATAACAGAAAGCCTGTGTAACAAACAGAAAGAGGTGGGCAGTCCCAAATGGATGGAAGTGCAATACTAAATCACCGAAGCCCTTCAAAAAATAAAAATCACACTTCATTAATCTCACTGTTCAGTTACATTTAATTTAACCTATATTGCCTTACATAATGGTTTCATTATAGTCCATATGTTGTTTGAAAGCCTTCTTTACCCTGTCAGATGAGTAACCCAATACTGATTAAATTGTCCCAATATTTACTCTTCTTTAACTCTGTTTTGGGTTCCGCCAACTCCTGAGGGAAATACTGTAAGTGGCTCTTTAGCTGCTAAATGCTCCACTATGATCACCAGCTAGTAGCTAACATTGTCTGTTGTTTAGTGCTGTGCAGGTACCATACAGTGGGTTTATCAGAGGGAAACTGCAGTCGGGTGATAATTCTCTGTGTGTTTGTCACTACGAGTGACCCCTTTCACATAATACATAGTCATTTGATCTATTCTTCATATAAAAATACAGATTCTAATCAGTCTGTAAAATATCCATCATGTGTAATATGACCTCAGTGGTAGCTACAGCCATGAACAGCTGGAATGGAGAGGAAACGGGAGGCAGAACAGAGAGGTGCCAACAACAGTTCTGGCCTTTGAGACTTTGAAAAAGGGATAAGGATTACAGTCCTACTCTAGCTTTCATACACCACTAGAGATATTTATTGGTAATGTGACCTAAGTTAAGTTGATTAGAGACAAATAAAGGCTCAATTTCAGAACCATACATACAGACACATAGAAAACACATCCACAGTATGTGAGACATTAAGAGAAATACTTGACAAAGTCATAATCCTAAAACCCAACGAGCAGAAGTGGGATGAATTAGAGAAGCACACACCATAAGTACAACACCATCAGCATGATTTTAAGGGGAAACACCCACACAGAGTACCACTACCAATAACACCAAATGTACACATACACACAAACACACAGATAGCTGAATTTGTGTTACACCCAGGATGTATTTATCACTAGTGTGTGTTAGCAGCCAGGAAATGCAGTTAAGGATGTGAAATTTAGATCCAGTTTAAATGCACTTGATAAATACCACCGCAGTGTGTGTGTGTGTGTGTGTGTGTGTGTGTGTGTGTGTGTGTGTGTGTGTGTGAGAGATTTCGGCCTTGCACACTGGCCTTACCCATAGCTGGTCGGACACAGCAAACTCATCGATCATCATCAGTGCTTCATCGTCCTACAGACAAGCAGCCGCAGGAGAGAAGGGACATGTTTTCTGAAAGCTCAGTTGTCCCAATGGCCAAATCACATGATCAACTCCCTAAAAATCCGCAACGAACATTTCTGATACACCATTTAGACTTTCTGAACAGTTATTTTCATTTTAAGGACCTTTAAGTAGCTACAGACTTACTTTTGTGGAAATTATGAAGACTACAGTATGTAAAGTATAACAAGTGTGGAACTTTCATCAAAACCATGTCCTTGGTTGGAACAATGGGAATCTGTCTGCTGATGGCATTTGCTTGACTGTGCTAAGTTTCTGCCTGATCTTTAGTGTTGCTCCTCTTTGATCTAAAATAGGAAATTGACTGAGTTGTGTCCACTGGGTACTGATGAATGGAAAGATGAAACAAGATGAACAGCTGTCCTTCCCTTTGACCTCTAGCTGTCACTTAAAACATCATTCCTTTTGTCGAAAACATTCGGAAAAGGCAGTTCAAAACAGCACATCAGATCATTCACAGTGGCATCACAGCATTAAAAGCAGGATTCTTCCTGACCTTAAATGGACTGAAAACCCAAAATCAGAATATGTACAGGCAGAGCTGAACAAACCCTGATAAGCAGCTGGAAACAAAAGCAGCCCTGCTGATGTGGATGGTAGCTGTTGTGAATATGTCTAAACAGAGAGGTACGTGCACTGTCCCACCCTAACTCTCCCTTTAAAAACAAACAGAGGATGCCAACACAGAAAAATACTCAACATGCAGAGGATGAAATGAGGTTTATTTTCTTTTAAAGGTTAAGGACATGCAAACAGAGACAAAGGCAAACAGAAGAATGAAAGTTTACACGTAACATGCAGTTCAGTGGAAAGAAAGGTTGAAGCCAGGCAAGACAAAATACAGACGCTACAGTACACAGGACAGTTAGTCATTACTGTCACTGGCTCTTGACAGTTAGTCAAACAGCTGTTGTTTCAAAAGTGCACACAAAGTAATTAACTTTCCTCTGAGTAAAAAATAGACTTTTCATATATGTTTAATTTAGGAAAAATTCGGGTTTCAAATTCGGCTTAATGAACTCTAATATTGATAATCTCTAATCAAAACAACTAACAAATATACAACAGATTTTCTATAGAAAATTAAACTGCTACATATGGAAGTATATGGCTGCTAATATTAAAATGAAATAATTTGATCAAATTGAAATTACACTTTCCATGTATGTACGGATGATGTATGACAAAAGTAACATTTTAAAATCCAATCCAATTTTCATTTTTATTATTTTATTTAAGTTGTAAATGCTATTATTACTACTATTATCAACATAAAAATGAAGATGAAAGTCCAATGACAAATCATTTTTATTGGACTTCGCATAGCACTGAAATGATAATGACAATGAAATTAAATTGAATGACAAATGGACATTTTCAAATTGAAACCTAAACTTGAAAGTGAAAATGTAAACTGGACTTTTGCATTTAAATTACGTCCTTATTTTAGCTCATCTCCTATGAAAATGGCAAAATGTCGAAAGACCAGTTCGCAATTTCATTTTCAAGGTTAGGACGCACATTGTCTGTCAATTTGAAAATGATAAGACCATTTCACATTAATTTTCGTTATCATCATGGCAATGTTATGCTTAAGAGTACACTGAATTTTAATTTTAGGCCCAAATTATATATTTTCAAACATAAAAATGAAAATTTAATTTTAGAAGTTGAACAGGTGTTAATGACACAGAACAGAGGAAGAAGACAAAGAGATCGAAAGACACAAACATGGGACAATAAACAACCTCTCTGTTTAGAGATATCCAAAATTGATACCATATGCCTTTGCAGGTTTCTAATTCAAAATTCAATATTTAATGGCTGTCATCCTTCTGACATTCCTATGACTCCGGAGTTACATGTCAGCAAAAGAAGATAAAACATCTCCAAAACTCTGTTTAATAAACAGCCTGACTTCAGAGGCTGATACAGGAAATACTTGGAGTCATAATATTCAAATTACTGAAGCCTCAGTGGCATGTCACTGTCACTGTCACAGTGCTGCATTCAAGTCTCATGGGCATAAAGTGGTGGAGTGACAGTTAAAAGCAGTTCCCTGGAGGTATTCATGTGTTTGAACTTGCTTTGAAGGTTCCTTGATTGGAATTTGAACCCCAATTTGAATGCTCCTGATAAATAGGAAGTAGTTCAAACAGGACACTCTACCATCTTTTGAACATGACGTTAATGGAGCACACAGTCATAAGTGCATGAAAAACATGATGTAACAGACATGATAGACATAACAGCCACAGGCAGACGACTGCTTGTCTCTGCCTTGTCTGTTGATGCGTTCAGTCAGCAGTGAGTGTGCACGTCAGGTGGTTACCTTCGTCTTGAAGCTCTGCTCCACCTCCCAGAGCTGAGCGTGCTGTTCACCCACAGCAACCTTCACCACATCCTGCTTCTTATTGATCCTGTTCCTCCAGTCCTGCTCGCCACTCATCTTCAACAAGGCCACTCTGAGGGGGGAGAGTAAGCAGAAGATGGGAAAAAGTTACAATAAAGTTCAGAATAGGGGAGAACATTTGGCTCAAACATACAATATGCTTAAGCAAGACAGTGTGAGACGCTGGACTTTACAGAGGCATTGTTGGACCTGACTCAAAGCCTGATTCATATGACTCAAAACCAAAAAAAACAATGAAAACAAAAATTTTGATTTAAAATAAATTATATTTAATTTCAATTTGCCAAATTATAATTAAACATTTTGAGAATTGACGTGAGTTCTACTCACAGCACTGGCAATGTTCAGTGAGTGTATTAGTGATTAAGTCAGAAAAGTGTTTGGGGTACTATCAAACATATTATTTCTGATTTAGATGAAAAAATGAATTCAATAAAGGGATAAAAAAAAACAAAAGACTTCTTGGACAATGGCATTTTCCCCCCCAATTACAACACTGTGTTGCTGATGTAACTTTACATTTGAGAACAAGGAAGAGGCACAATACAAACCGTATCTTTGCAACAACATGGTTTTACATAGAGCCAATATAATGAAATGAAGACAGACAGCCGCTTGCACAAGGTTACTGCAAAGTAAGCACTTGTTAAAACCTCAATTTTGCTTCCCCTGAGCTTTTAACTCAAGCTGTCACAACACAGACGCTAACAAAAAACAGGGACGTTGCCACGCGCACTTCAGTCTCATCTACGAGACTGTTTGCAGTGAAGGCAGCAGACACTAAGCAGAGGCAGACAGCATGCCACTTAGCAGCCACAGTTAGAAATACTGTAAAGTTCTGGATCACAGAATAAACAGACTGGTGACAGCTGAAAGACAATCAGACATAAAGATCACTTAGAGATGTCAGACTGTGTAACTGGAGCTGGGAAAGTATTTGACAGGCTTTGGTTTAAAGGATTTGAAGTAATCAAAATAGATGCTTGGATTTATTTTAGCTAAAGTAAATGTAGCCCGAACAGTGAGGGAAGAGAGCTATATGACAAATACTAACTTAAAATCACTGTTTGGACATACAGTCTTTTAAATTAGGAGTTGTGGAAAACTGGGATTACATATAAAGCACATGGAAGATTATAAGATCACAAACTGAAGTATATTGTGACAAGAACAGAGGCTCAATTATGGAGCTCTCATCTCTGAGTAGGGAGCAGACAAGACCCATAATGGAGGGATCAGGGTGTTGGCAGTGCCCTCTGCCCCTCTCACAACCACCCCTCTGTGACCCAGTGAGGGGACTTCCTGTTCTGCCCCGGGGGCTCCACAACAACGCCAGAAAACAGAATGAAAGTAACACTGAATAGACGTCGCCAGCTGTATCTGGGATACAGATCCTGCCTGCAGTAAATTC
Source organism: Macquaria ambigua (assembly GCA_008360985.2). Classification (NCBI taxonomy): domain Eukaryota; kingdom Metazoa; phylum Chordata; class Actinopteri; order Centrarchiformes; family Percichthyidae; genus Macquaria; species Macquaria ambigua. The sequence continues at coordinate 53,862 of VMKM01000121.1, read as the reverse complement.
CTTTGAAAATGGTGAAAGAGTGAGTGAGATGTGACAATAAGCAGAATGGAACAGGCAACACACACCCTTTAACACCAGTTTACATGTACTTCCATTATGTCATCAATCAATTTAGAATGTGATCGCTGCCTGGTGTGTTCACCAGTCAAACCAGCAGGCTGTGCTTGTTAACACATTGTGACATAACTAGACTTACACAATCATTTCATTTGTCTGGGAATCCAATACTGAGCTTCAGTTAAAAGTCAAAGTCACATGACGGACAAGTACATTTAAAATGCACTGCAATGATTTTACATCATACAAATGATGGACAACATGAAAGCATGGTGTGTGCTTAAGGAACAATATGCCAAAAAAAAAAGAAATCTCACAAACCTGACTGCTTTTTAGGCTGTATGATCATGCTGTGTATCATCAGTTGTATTTAAGGGATAAGTTGGGTGATATTCTATAGTTTTCTTATTGTCAACAAATTCCATTACTGTATTGTGTGTGTATCCAAAGCCTGATATATCTTAATCCTCTGTGCCATAGAGCTCCACTGTTGTCCAAAAACTATTAAAAACATCAGTGAGCCGCACTGTTGCACTGAGTGGCACGTTCCTTCATTACCATGAACACACACTGTACTTTATTTTCAGTCAATCCCACACACACCAAATGTGTATAAATCTGCAGCTGAAAATAGTCAAATGTACTACTTCTTCCTGATTGAGTGTCATTTTCTAAAAACTACTGCTGTTTTAGGAAATTACTGAGACTATTTAAAAAAAATCAAAGTATATATTTGTGACCTGTTTTTTTTCTTCAGTAGGAACCAATGGGCGTGGGCCTGAGAGCCACAGGCAGGCTAGGGAAGTAAGAAAGTATTGAGAAACAAACCAACAAATTGTTGGTTTTGGTCTTTCATGGGATTTGTGGACAATAACAAAAACATAGACTATCCCCATCCTTATCATTTAATGAGCTGCAGTAATATTGAGTAAAATCGGTAACATGACTCAGAATTCCTACTTCCTCGTGCATAAGAAATAAGGTCAGAAACAAAGAATTTGACCAAATGTGCCTATCTACAGTAAAAAAGCCTGACTTGTAATGTTAGAAAATGTATCATTGTTATGAAATGAGCTGCTTGTGCGGGCACATAGCATTGCCTGCACAATTCTTGTCTATTTCTCTCATTAAATTAGCTTTTATAACCTCATGCATTAAGTTTAGTAGCATTCAAGAGCTTCAGTATGAATGTAAATGTCCATTCTATCTATTCCATATCCAACATACTGCTGTTGTTAATATCCCACTTTATCCTGGGGAGTCCAGCAGCGGCGGCTAAAAATAAAAAACCCTAATAACACACTAACTCAAACTGTCTTGTCCTCGTGATCTCATTTTCTGTCTCCATTTAACCCACATTTCAAGCAAAGAATGAAAGGGCATCTTCTCTTCCTTCAGCCTTAGCTTTGGTAGCTTTATTTATTATTTATAACTGATCCAAATGGAGTAACATTTTAGGCCAATCTGACCTGAATGTCATTCAGATTAAATGAATAGTTTAACAGTACTTGCACATGGTCATATATGGAGTAAAACAACATTCTGGATGCACGAAAAGCAGAAACACTACCCACTCTAAGCTTAAAATCAATAACAGCTGACCACACCACCTGGCTCACCTCTGTTTGATGGACATGTGTCTGGCCATCATCATGTCGCTCAGTTCGTCTCCCTGCTCAGGTTGAACCAGGCCGGCTGTGTGTCCGCTGTAGTCTATGTGTGTATCTGCCACTGGAGGCTGACACACACTCCTGGGCGAACCAGACGCTGCTCTGGATGTTACCACAGTGGACTCCGGCAGCTCTGTGAGCACAAGCAGACAAGCACACACAGTGGAATGAGTAAAATCAATAACATGACAGCAACTACATAACATGGTTAACATGGTTTCTCATGGTGGATTAGATTTAAAATGGCACAATCTTTCTGTTTAGGAAAGGCTTAAATGAAGAAAAAAAGGTGTAAAACAGGATTTGAAATACATTCTGCAAATGTATCCATTTATCAACTCTCCGATATTCCCTGTTTAGGATACAACCTTCTAAATAACACAATATTCCAAAAATTCCATGACTACAGGTTTTTACTTAAAAGTACAGTCATCGCTCTCACAAAACAGCGTGGGAGCAAACATCTTTCATGCTTACCAAGAGGCTCTCATCCGCCTGTGAGAAGCAGCGCAGACACTTTTCACAGCTTTAAACCTTCCAGCCACAGCTGTAATCAAATAGCCCACGCTGTTTTGTAGAAACACAGAAGCTCGCTAGTCGAGGCACTAGTGCCTGCTTTTCGCCTGTGTATCCATACTGCTCTATCACTCTGTCCCCACTTCAAAAAAACGACAACAATCATCTAACGGATTTCTGTGCTCTCTGACAAGTTGTACAGAGACAAAGTGTTTGGCTTCTAGTTACTGCTGTTCAGACAAAAAGGAAGCCTGAAACCACAATCTGAATATCACATTTTCACAGACGACGCACACGTAGGAAATGTGGTTGAATGAGAAATGCTTCTTGACTGTCGAGTGAAATTGACGGCGGTGTTTATTTAGTCTTACAGTTTGCTCTTATATTTAAAGCCCACTTCACTCTCCTATCCAGCATCACTTTCTTTTTTAAATTTTGCTCTGTAAAACCCACAACCACTTACCAAAAATCCCTGTTCCCTTTAGTGTATAAAATACATACCTGATTTTAATGCTAATTGCTAACATCAGCATGCTAACATGCTCATAATGATGTGGTGATGTTTAGCAGGTATAATGCTTACCATGTTCACCATCTTAATCTAGTGTTTTAGCATGCTAAAATTTGCACACCTTAAAAAAAGATTTTTGTTCTGTTGAAGAAAGCTAACAACTTATTTACCACACAATTCTTTGTAGGCCTACTCTTTTGTGGATAAATACATAGAAAAACACATTTTTAAATGCAAACATAATTGATAACAATATTATGACAATGCTAACATTTTAATGTTTAGCAAGTATAATGTTTATCATGTTCACCATCTTAGTTTTGCGTGTTAGCATGCTAAATTAGCACAGTCTCAAATTGACAGCCGTCTTAATTTTAGTCTTAGAGTCGGCTCTATTATACTCTTTACAGCCCACTTCCTTCACCTTTCCAGCATTACTTTCTTTTAAAAAACAAAAACAAAGTTCTGTTAAAGAAAACTAATATCCAATATACACTTACAACATTTCGTCACTAGCTAACAATGGAAAACCAGAATATGACTTTTAATGCAATTTAAAATTCTCATAGAAATTCAAAGTTCACATTAAGTGTACAGTGAAGTAAACGAGAGAGAAAGATATAGGAAAAAATAAACAAAGAAGTAGATATAAAGGAAGCAGAAAGTGAAGCAGAAAGAGTTCCCTCTCTGCTGTTCTTACCTCCACTGATGGCCCTGCTCTTCTGACTGTCTGGGTAGTGTCCTTCCTCCCTCAGATACACCTCCTGCCTCTCCTGGAGCATGTGGCTCTCTGAGCTCTGCACGGCTCTGTCTCCAACCCCTCTGACTAGCCGCTGCTCCTCTTCCTCCTCCTCCTCCTCCTCCTCCCCCCTCCTCCGTCTTCCAGTCTGGGGCTGGGGCAGAGCGGCCTGCCTGACCGCTCCTTCAGGAGAGGGCAGCTTCCTCTTCCCTCCTCCCAGATCAGCTTCGTCTTCTCCCTGGGGAAAGATTCTGTACCTCTGGTGGTCCGCGGAGTCCTGGGACCTCAAGGCCGGGCCGTCTGGGTGGTGGGGGGGCAGAGACCTGTCAGAGCTGGGGGGGACGGGTTCGACTTGGACTGCTGCTCTGGTTATGTGGATGTCTCCGGCATGGTCAGTGGAGACGGTGCCTCCTGCTCTCAGAGCAGAGGAGGCTGATGAAGTAGGGAGGTGTCCGAACCGAGAGCCTGTACCGTTTTGAAGCTGTGTAACGGGGGCATAGCATAGAAAGAGACACAGACAAAGAAACAAGTGTGTCAGTTTGCTACAGAGGCTGAGAAACAGGTCGGGCAAACTAACACACACAGACAAAACTGAGAGAATCACGCTGACTAATCACCGCCTGCCTGACTCACTGCACTTCCTGAGCATCAAAGGGCAGCCTATCTCGCCGGTCAGTTGCAGCCCACATCACAAAGCCATGCCAGCAACCCCCCCCAACCACCACCACCACGCACAATGCATCCAGTTGTAGCCAAAAGACACACTTTCCAAATTCATAACCATTACTTCACATCAAAAGCATGTAAACTGACCTGACATTTTTGCTGAGTAATAAATGAGAAGCAACAGTAAACATCCATGGAAACCACAAAACTGTGGAGAAAAATCTTTTAAGTAAATAGTCCTTTAACTCCGTTTTCTTTTTGCTTCAATTTTCTCTCTCGTGCTTCCCCACCGCCACTGCGAACTGATAAATAGTGGTGAACAAGAGTTAAAGTGCTCTTGCTCCACTCCTCCACCCCAGGGGCATCGTTCAAGTCCTCAGCCTTGCCGAAATATGGCCGGCAGCATCATCCTTCCACACATCACGGCCTCCTCACTGACACGGCAGGATGATGAGAACTGAGTCAGAACTTACTCAGAAGCCGGGTTCATGCACTGTACATTCATGGTGAAATCACACAACATGGATATGGGCCAAAAGTGAGATGCCATACAGCACGTGTTGTTCTCAGAAATGTATGGTCATTTCTGAGAAGAGTGCTCCAGCTGTGTCAGCCTCCACTGTCTCAGGCAAATGCATGGTGATTGTTCAGAGGAACCTTACTTGTAGGTGCTCGACAGGGCTGTCACATAGCTCCTGTTCATCACTGAGGTCTATGTCTGAATCCTCCTGGAGCAGAAACATGCACAGGCTACAATGCTTGGTTCATGTATTCTCTATTTTGAAAGCAGGAATGGGTTATACTGTACCTGCCTGAAACTGTTTGACTCTTATACATTTTTCTTCATATTGTATCTTATGTCCTTTCTTTTTACTTAATATTTCAATTCTGTTTTCTATGTTGTAATTTGACTACTGCTACTTCTGTCTACCTATTGCATGTCTGTCCAAGAGGGATCCTCCTGGTGTTCCTTCTGAGGTTTCTCCGTCTTTTCCCATTAAAGGTTTGTTTGTGGAGTTTTTCCTTATCCAAATCAAGGATAGATGGTGTCATGTTGTACAGATTGTAAAACACTCAAATGTTGTCATTTTGAGCCATATAAAGAAGCAGTGGCAGGGCAGTATCTTTAGCACGTCACTTCCATTAAACCACAAAACAGATGTTTTTACATTTCAGTTTGTGTACAAATCAAACAAACCAACATGTCAAGCTATTCCTTTCAAACAATATATTTGTATACAACATAAAAATGACACTTTATAGCCAGAAAAATATCGTCAGAATACCTCTGTTTTCTAATACAAACTAAGGAAACAGGAATATGTTCTCATTAGTGTAAAGGTAAAGAGTTAGAATAACTTTAGTTTAAATGCAGACTTCCAGTGAAACAATAACAAGATGGTTATTCTACAGGTTAAACTGCTCCTCCCCCTACCTGCTCCATATCTCCCAGTGTGATGGGTTGTGTCTGGTAGCGAGCGTTGGCCCTGCGCTGGCGTGTGTCCCCTCTGGTGTGGGTAACTCTAGTGGGAGGCTGAGACAGTCTGTTGAACAGCGCCATCTTTTCTGCCAGGCTGAGGGTGCAGAGGTCAGGCTCCTCCTGACCCTGGCTTTGGTCTTTTCCCTCCATTGTGGACACCGGCTGCACCTGCCTTGCCTCCCGCGCCTGCTCCCGGGCGGCGGCGCTCTGCTGCGAGGATGCCTGCAGTCTGAGGGCAGGATGAAACCCAGGAGACAAACAGGCAGGAGAAAGGGAGACTTCTGGTAAGCAAGGAAGGAGCTCATGCAAGCTAGGAAGTGGCATGCTACATGGCAGGCAGCATTGTGGAGCTGTGTGCATCTAATGGCAATGACATCTAATAAAAGGTTTATCATAGAGCTAAAAAAGAGTTGTTACACACGCAGTGTGAGTCATGCCCACCACAAACAACACTATGATATTAAGTAAAATCCTTCTAGTCTTCACAGTCCTTTAATAATTCAATCATGTAGTTTCCTCCAATCACACAGGAGGGCACCAAAACTTCCATCCATTCACACCCTGTAGGGTAAAACCCACTTGTGAGAATACCATTCTAAAAAGAACACTATGCCGTGGTGTATGAGCAGCATTCAGTAAAGATCAATCATGTTAGTTACACACTGTAGGTCGGCGTGAGCATTCATATCCGGGCCATGTACCTGTACCTGTACGGCGAGACAGTGCTGCAAACTAGGGGGGGGCTAGGGACGCGTGCTACAGCAGTGTGAACAGTCACCGTTTGTGGCACATGAGTGGGAACGCTACAGTAGTCAAGGGACAAAGTCACACACACACACACACACACACACACACACAGACAGAGGTGACAGAGAAACACAGACAGGTGACAGGGGAAATGAACCAGATGATTTCCAGGTAGGTTAATTCAAGCTAAGGGAGAGGAATATAAAATTCTGAAAGGTGTTTAAAAAGATGGCTGGAGGCTTAAACCAAAATTTCATTTCAGAGTTCATGTAGAATTTCACATACAAATGAAATTTTGAATCATGTCCAGAGCAGAAAAGCTATCAGGTTGACAAAATAAGAAAATGAAGCAGCATCATAAAGTCTGAGGATAGAAGTTTAAATTATTTACAGAGTAGGTTGACCCAAATTACAAAAAAACATATGGTCTTATTTACCCCTACTGAAGTCTAGCCATGCAGATCTTATAGAGATATCCATGTCTGAGATTTCTGCCTCCACCCTCCACCCCAATACAATTGAGGTGGATTGAATTTTGTTGAGGTCTGTGGATAATCAAGAGCAATGGGAACATTGTCTCCTGAAAGAGATGTTGCTGTTGAAAATTCAATGCTGTGACCACCACAAACAAAATCCTGTTCACCTCTGCTGTATTGGGGTGGAGAAAGAAATCTCAGATCTCTGAAAATGTGGCTAGATACCATGAAGGGTGAATGAGAAATGTTTTGTAACTTAGGCTGATGCTTTAAAGCACTTCAGTTGGGCTTGATTTAAAGGAATAGTTTGCTATACCCTCCAGCCTTTATGCTAAGCTAAGATAATCCCCTCCTGGCTACAGCTCCATGCTTGTGGACAGACCTGAAGTGGTATTGATCTTCTCATCTAACTAAAAAAAAAAACAACTTTCAGCATTAAACAAAGTGACTTGCAAATACTTACGTGGTGGCGATGACTACTTCCTCACTGGTGACTGGCTGAGTTCTGGATCGGTCTTGTGTCCGTCTTAGTCTCCTGTCCACTGCTGCATTCCTGGACCGTGGTTTAGGGGTTCCACCATCAATGCTCTTCTCCAGTTCCTGGATGGAAATGTTGGGGGAAGCATGGAAAATCATTATAAATCAAGGGAATATTTCACCTTACCTTCACTCTAGTAGGATAAGCTAGGACCAGAGTTAACTATGTTGTTGTGAGGTTTGGTTAGAAGTGAAAGATATCTATTCTCAAAACTGTTTGTAAATGCAAGTACCTACTGGCTTGAGCTTAAGCAACCTATACTACAGGGCATGTTTGAGGTCAATTTCACAGATGTGGAGTGAAATGTGCTCCATTAAAATGCTTGTTCCAGCGGAATGCCTGTGATGAAACCAAATCATATATCACGAGTATTTCCAAGTTTTTAATCTCTAAATCCCCACAGCAGTGAGAGGACAGAAAAAGAAAAATCAGACAGTGTCACTGTTTGTGTCCTTGTTGGGAAGTGCATTTCACCATGCTTGGTGTCTGGAACCAGCATGTGATCTGTAGAAATGAGAGGGCAAACAGGCAATAGGTGAAGCTCACCCTGAAGAGAGAGCGCTTGGCTGCTACACTCAGCTTGGCCCGGTCATCCAGCTTCTCTTCATCAGCTACAGAGAGGGAGGCAGGAGAAGAGGACATGAAGACATTAGAAACTTTGGATGTCTTCTCCATAAAGAAATGATGGTCAGAAAGAATTATCCCCCTTAACAAGCAGCGTCACACTGGTGGGCGAGTCATTAGAAACTCATGCTGACCAACTAAACAATACTGTTCAAACTTAGACTTTATTTTAAATTCTAGCAAAGATATAGGAGTTTCTAAAGATTACAAATATGTCATCCTAAAAGGATGTACAAGATATCTAGAATATTTCAATTTGATGGAATGGTGCACCCATAAAAACAGTCTTGGTTTGAATATTTCACTCAGTGTAAACATTATATAGTTTCAGTAACAGGTTGGAACTAGCCAGTATAGAACTTATGTAATACTGTCAGACAAAGAGGGAATAAGATGATTTTTCCAAACTTGAAGCTACTTTAAGGAGGGTGAAAAGTGGACGTTAAGGTTAAAGGGGATCTCCACCGATTTTACACATGTTCACTCGCCATGAAGAGTACTAACCATAGCCTATGCAAACACGTAGATAATGTCTTGTGTGGCTCTGGAGGAGCTTTAACAAGTGTGAGAAAATAACCCTCATCAGAGTTATCTGGGCTTTGGAAACTTGAACCATGCCACTTCTTTATTTCTAACTTTTCTTTCTTCTACTTAATTAGTGTTTCCATGGACATTTAGCCTCAGTCTCTAAGCACAATATTATGTAGCCATCAAGAGCATATTTAAGAACATTTCCAGGGTACTCGCTTTAAAACAAGCCAGTTGCCGGAGACAGCGTTTTCAACCAATTCATGGTGCTAACGTTATCTTAATTAGCTGGCTAGCTACAGCTGATAAAATCTGCTAGTGACAGCAGTCATTACAGCCGACAAAATCCACAGTCACCAGTTAGAAATGAGAATCCTGCTTTCGTCTAGGTGTAGCAACACTAAGTCAGCTTAGTGAACAGTCAATTATTTGTCCTCGCTCAACAAATAACATTTTATATGCAAACTGGATTTTCAAGAAACTCAAAATGGTGGAAAGTTTTAACTGCAGCATCCTCTTTTGGGGCAACTAATATATGATAGAAAATGCACTGTTGAGGTGCAAAACTCCTTTGAGTTCAACTAAATTGCATTTGTTACGTCTCTGAAATATTCCATCTATTGTGACAGAAGAACACTCTCTTTTCTAAGCAACAAATTCCTAAGTGTAATGTACTTCAAATCCATTGATCGGCGTCATTATGTTTACCTTCATCATTACACACCACCAGCACCATCTGGCTTTATAGCTGGGAGCAGAGATGAACCACAAAACCTGTGGGTGGCGTCATTGGGGAGACTATGCAGAGCTCAGACAGGTGTGAGAGGCATGGCTGCATACCCACACAAATACACTCTCTCTGCAAGACATATGACATGACATCACCAAATAACTATTCCCTTTGATTGACGCTGCTGTGCTGAGCTCTGCTCCCTCTAATTCTCGTCAGTATAAAAAAGCGTCCCAGCTGAGTGTGTCTTTATAAGAAGCAGATGAGCTGGTTCTGCCCTCAGTGGAGCTGCTGTGCTGTTATGCTACTGTGAGCACTAGTAACGATTCTATAAACTCCACATCAAAATGTTGGGCTTTCCTGTTAAAAAAAAATAAGAACTTAAAAAGGAGATTTGAGTCATTTGGCCTCCACTTTTGTGTCTATTCTTGAAGCTTTGATATGAAGCCACTGGAAAGTCACATTTTTTTCATTTGTGGCCGGCTGCAACAGTACTCCAGCTCCAGACAATCATGTCAATCATGTTGCTTTCATTGGCAACTGTACGCACGGACTAGATATGGTTTAGTATAGTTACAGTGCCTGCCCCACACTGAAACCCTGTAAGTATGATCATAAACCTAATTGGGTGCTTTTCACATTACCATGATCTCATCAACTCAGCCCAACCAAAGACCTCCAGTTGGTTCATCGTGACATTCTTACCCTTTAAAAAACCTAAATATAGTGTGAATTTTTGCTTTTGGAAGCATTAACTCATAAGTTAAAAATTACAACATATTCCCCATATGATTCCTTAGCCACAAACAAAACTGCATCACTTTTAGTGCTGTAAATGTGCCATCGAACATTATGCAACTGGAAGTCCCAGCAAAGCAATCTCATTGGTCAAATACATACTACAGCCATGCTGATAATTCAACTAAAGCTAGCCAAGCTTAATCAATTACTTCACCAACACTTGTGCACAGAGGCTACAGTAGTTCATGAGCTTACAACTTACTTGGTGTACACACAGTACATTGTATTCTAGAAAATACATTCAGTGCAATAAATCCTATATGTCTGTAACTATGTTCATCAATACATATACTTGCATTCTAACCATTTATGACAAAATGTCTGCATCATATGTCCATTTACTGTTACTGATATATTCTGAAAATCAAGTTCTACTCTAAAACAAATAAAGACAAAGATAAATGGCTTACCTTCAGTGGAAGCAAGTTCTGAACTCACACAGGACCTTCAAAAGTGCAAAAAGACAAAGACAATTAGCAAAAACTAGTAATATGCATGTAACAATGCATAATCCAATAATATCACAGCGTGGTAAGTGGTTAGAGACAGGAAAGAGAAAGCTAGTCACAGAGGAGGTGAGGAGATGCAGTGAAAAGCAGTCGTTTCTGGTATGCTGGAAATGTGTTAGGAGAAAAAATGAAAAAGGGAAACACAGACTAAGCTGGAGAATTAGGTGGCATTACAAAAATCTTTTCAGTTCCATGGTCTCAGGGAGTGATTACCAACAAAGGCCAATTCATGCTTCCTTAATATAGTCACATGTGATGACCACTGCCAAGGCCCAATCAGAGGGACCTTTGGCCTTTTAGCTTCCCTGTTTGCTACTGTTGTTAGCGTGAGGGGCAAAATCAAGGAGAAAGTGAGTGAGTGTGTGTGTGTGTGTGTGTGTGTGTGTGTGTGTGTGTGTGTGTGTGTGTGATCCAGCTCATGGTATTAATCTGATTATGGACTTACTACATACTATAGAGTTACATATTGTACACCAAACAGCAGCTTGATGATTAATCAGTATAGTGCACCAAAACCTGATTGGAATCAACATTTCTGTGCATCAAATATTACAAAATCAACATTATGTTATGATTTCTTTAACATGCATGATCATATGGATATTTTCCAGCATTCTTCACTCTCAGCCATGCATTCTTGAGTCCAGAGCAGTACCTATCAGTCTCCTGGCGCTCAGCAGAAGTGATGGGCTGCGTCCTAAACCTCTCTGAGGTCTTTCTACTCTCCCCGGGACAGATATACTGCCGGGGCCTGCGCCCCCTGTCCCTCTCCCCTCTCCATGGGGCCTCGTAGCCTGTGAGTGCCCTGTCCCCCTCAACCTCACTGGAGGGGCCACCCAAGGACAGGGACCAACAGATAGAGTACCCAAAGGAAAGAGAAAATACAGTGTGGTGAGGGAGAGATAGAGAGGGACTGGTAGCAAAAACGCAAATGTTTAAAAGCAGAGGTGTAGGTTTGAATATTCAGTCACACCACTGGTTTGTAAATCAAGGATGCGAGCAAGACCATGCAGATTTATTAGCGATTAAAGCATGCACACGTTCATTGGCCCCAGGTAGTAACCAAACAAGTCACACTGCCAATAAAGAACAAAAAACAATCATAGGAAGCTTAGTGTAGGGTGATTAACGCATGAATACCATTTCTACAGATTAGAAAGTTTGCAACAGAATAACTATGCTTTGATGCTAACTTCACTCCAGCCTTAGTTGCTTGTTAGTCATTCAGTAGCCAGCCGATGTTAGGCAACAAGCATCAGTGTGAGTCCTAGAGAAGCCAGCCAATGAGTAGCGGCGGTGTAGCATTTTACTTTGCCACCTACAGCTCATTCCTGCGGCTGGTTGGAGGGGTGGTGGTGCTCTCCATGTAGGAATGTCTGAGCTGGGCCACAGACACCCCGGTGTCCTTGTGACTCTCTCGGTGACTGAAACAGTCACCCTCCCTGACCTCTCGGGGGTCGTGGGCCTGGTGCTGCAGATTCCTCTGACTGGGCCCTCGTGGATCCCCAGCATCTGACACTGAGTGGCTCAGGGCTGTGCTAGAGGTGGAGGTTCCTGGGCCTGCATGTGCCGGTCTGGGCTGGATGTGGGTGGCAGCCACCCCTTTGTGGATATAAATGGCATTGTCCCGCTCTCTGGGCCTGCTCTCTGATGCTTGCAGGGAGGTGTGCTCTGTTTCGTCCCACCTGGCTCTGCTTCTGTGTCCTCCTCTTGCAGGATCCTCTGCCTCAGACTCCCTTCCCTGGCTGAGACTCAGAGCCCTGGACCTCCCTAGCTCCTCCTCCCCTCTTCCTCTCCGTGGGTCTTCAGTGCTCCTCTCCCTGCGGCGGATCTCAGAGGGAAGCACTGCCTTCCTACTCTTCAGAAGACCCTCTGTCTTCACGTCCTCTGACTCCTCAGTCTCTTCCTCTTGGGGCTGTTGTTGCTGCTGCTGCCCAGCTCTGGATGTGGGACCAGAGGCCATGGACAGGTAACTGGGGTAACCGCCAACTTCTTGTCCTCCTGGTGGCCCAGGTCGGGTGAGCTGAGCCTTGGGGTGATGGTGGGGATGGGAGTAAGCTTGCTGTGGGCCTGGTGGGTCTGTGTGGTAGCGTGTAGAGGTTTGGGTCTGGGGTTGAAATTGTCTGCGGTACACCGGAGCTTCTGTAACATTTCCCAGCTCTGGACTCCTCTGGCTGCCCTCCTCTCTGGCAAGCCTCTCCCTAACTCTGATTCTTCAGGGAAACAAAGGGCTGGTTAACATTTGTACTGCATGAATAAACACCGCATATGTCTCTTAAATTCATAAAGATGACTATTGAACTTGGTTTGATAAAAGGAGCAGACAAACACAGCACTCAACTCCAACTCTAATCTAGATGATTTTTTTGTTTGTACGTACACCTTTCAGCATGAAGGGAGGAGCTGATCCTTTTTCATGTTTGATGTAAGGGCTGAACTGCATTAGTTTTCCATAAATGACGGCAATGCGTCCTTAGAATCAAGTACCAAAATTTGTCATATATCGATAGCTGACAACGAATGCTTGGTCAGATTTTTAGCCTTGATAGATAAAATGTTTCCTAAATCATAACGTTGCTAAGTTTAAACCATTTGCCCTATTTTATTTAGGACACATTCCCTGTGTTAGGGCTGCTTGTGTTAAGACAACATTAAACGCTGATCCTCTGAGACTTCGGGCATGTTTTGGTAGATTGGAAGAAAAACATGTTCATATTCCCTATTCCTTAAAGTAATGTATTGAAACTAGGGCTGGGTCCATTAATCCTTTGACTTTTTTGCTCAGTTTTACTCCCTTTATTTACAGGCTTTAAGCAGAGTTACTACGTGTCATGGTTAGGCATGCCATATATTGATATTTTCAGAATAGGTTGGGCTACTTAGAAATGCCATAAATTTGCACACAAGTTGTTTTATATATGTTCTAGGACAGTTTTTGGCCTTTATGTCCACAGGTTTTCAACACAGGGCAAATATTTGTATATGAACTCCTATTATTCTTTTTCTTACTTCTATTTGGGATAATAATGTTCCTAGTTTTGGGACTACAGTTCCCTCTGTGGGATGCGAGCAAGAAATATAATGTTGCCATGGATTCAGTGAGTTAGCTGTGGGCAAATTTGCACTATAAAAGGTTATGCTAAAATAGCTATTAGCAACATCACTACCCAATGTTTTATCCTTCATTAGTATGTTTAATATAATATGTTCCTTCAAACATTTGTTTTCACATGGGGATTAAACTGAACACAGCAACATGGGAAATGAAGTTATGGTACGAAGCAAAGGGAACAGAAGCTTGTGGCAATGAGGATGATCATGATGTGATGTCAGTTGACTCTCAAAGCAGAGGTTCTTAAACGTGTGTGTTCTAATCAGCCCAGGACCCAAACTGAGTAAATTAGGTTTAACCCTATGTGATGAGAAAAGACCAAAAAGTATAGTCTTGTATGGAACAGTATTGGGTTCGGTTTTGACCTACAGTTTAAGAAGCACTGCTCATAAGGGTTGATGGGTTTTGGTAAGTCCAGCTGAATGGCAACATGGCAGGTGATGTTGGGGTGAGACACAACCAGCCTGGGTGTACCTCGAGGGCCAGTTGATGAGGGAATGGGTGTCGCCCTCAGCATCAGTCTGGAGGAACCAATCAGTGCTCTGTTTCGCCCTCGCACTGTACCAATGGAAACCCAGTGGGAGACATGCGAGTGGGTGGGTGGGGGGGGGTGAATAAAAGTCTAGATTCAGTATTCAGCCTTTTTTCTTGGAGCACACGCAGACACGCCACTACATTACACACAACAGTGACTTCACATTGAGCTTGACCAGAGTGAGAATGGGCTTGGACACCAGCAGGATCCTGCTAAGAATACAAGTTCAACTCCCCAGTGAGACATTTCATTGTTTATACATATTTTATCAGTGCATCACTGTATCAAGAGAGAAGGCGCAGTAAAGTCAGACCTGTCTAACTGTGGTCTTATCTACTGAAGCAGATATTCAGCTGTATTGCCATCTCACTCCACCACAACCAAAAGGCAGATGAGTCATGCTGGCCCTCTGATGCTGCATAAAGACAAATAGCCTAATCAGTTTCATTAAGCCCACGCCTGAGTTCAACAAAATCAAGGAGAATATCCCTCAGTCATGAGTACAGAAAGAGAGGACTTAAGAGGGAAAAGTCTTGTTTTACTGCCACAGATCTCGGTTTGTGCGTCAATATGTCTAACACCCAAGTGGACCCGAACGGATCTGAGCATACAGAGTATTAGCTGTGATCATGTGGTACATCCTAATCACTGCAGGACAGGGCTTCCTGGTAGCTGAATGGTTAAGATGCATACCACATGACCTGTGTTGCATTTCATACCCCTCTCTCTTCTCTTTGTCCTCTCTGTCCTTGAATGGTAAATCAGAAAAGGACGGCTTTATTTTTTATTTAATGACATAGATAATCTAGATAATTACTATAAAGAATAAATGGCAACAAATGGCTTATTCTAAAGGACTGTAACTACAATGAATATATATAGACACCATCAGAAGCAATGTAAAGAAGCTGGCCAACACTGATGATTGACAGCATCTTAAAACACAATTTTAAGGAACATTATGTTCAACTGTACCTAGGTCAAGGGTGAACTTTGAAACTCAAGGCCATTACAAGGTTTTCTGAGGGCCTTTGTTCATAACATTTTACTACTATGTCCTAAAATGTAGCTATTCTTGTCAGACTTGTCAGAGATTTCTGAAGGTACTTGATATCCTGAGAAGAGATAGAGGGGACGCTCTCCTACTCGATTCTTCCCATCAGGCCCTGCTAGTCTTGATCAAGCCCAGCTGTGGGTCAGAGATCTGACCGAGGAGTCACACTGAGCCGCCCAGTAACACAACACCCTCCCCTGCACCACAGACACACATACACACACCAGCCAAGTTTTGAAACCTAAGAGAGGGATTGAGGAACAGGCGAGAGGGGGTGATGCAGACAGGAACATATATATATGGCAGCATAGTGGGGTGAAGAATTATCATCTGTTCATCAGCAACACAGACTACAGGGCCAAGACCTGGGCTGGGCCAGCTGGTTGTTACATCAGAAATGAGGAAGAGAGATATATAGAGGTGCTCATGCTGATACAATCTGTACTATCAGTAGTGGAGCCAAAACAGCCCCAAATCCATTTTGCTCCGAACCTAAAAACTGATGTGTGTTCCTATTACAATATGGTACATGGTGAATTGACTGCATTTATATGGCACTTTTCTACCTTAATGAACAAACTGCTTTACAGTTTTGCTTGGTAATCCAGACTTGGTGCAAGCACAACAACTGCAAGTATGGTACAGTATATTGAAGTTGAACCACAAAATCAGTCTGAAAACTGTGATTGATGTTAACAGCAGACAGTTGTGGTAGGTGGTAATTATTTGGGTAATAATAACTTGGGGAGTAAAATGTTGTAATAACAGATAGAAGCCATTGTCAAAACTACAAAAATATAACCCAAGTTGTCATAAACTGGAACTATCCTTTAAGGAGGCACATGGTGCTCTGATCAGCATTGGTGAACTTCTCAAAGAGGAGCAATTCTCTTTAAGAATGTTGATCAGCTACAGAGCCAGAGGTTTACTTCATCAGCCTCGCTGATAGCTCTTCCTAACAAAATAGGTACAGCTTGGCTAGTAAGAGTTCCTTTGGGAATTTAAAAAGCACAGCAATTTGCTATTCTCAACAGATGCACCTGAAAATCTCTAGACACAACACACACACATTTTGTATTAATCTGCCCATGTAGGCTATTTTGCAAGCCCAGCCTGGTATGAAACCACACTCCTGCCAACAGGACGACCTTGGACATGTGTGGATAAAAGGGACAGACAGAGATGGAGGGAGAGTCGGTCTGATGGATAACGCTGTCATAGCGATTCCATCTATTAAAGAGAATGATACAGCAGTGTTCCAGTCCACATGGAAACCATGCTTGAACCTATATGGATTTGAAAGAAAGCTGGGATCTGGACCCTAGCAAGGTAATGGTCTGATAATGAGATATCAAACACAGAGCAGGGCAGTGGCCATTTTCACAGGAAGACTTCTACTATATCTACTCTATTTCTTAAATTTAGTGAAACAAGGGAGAGACTCTACTTGGGGGAAAAAAGAAATCAAAAAAGATAAGGGCAAAAAGGAACAGTGATCAAAGACCACTCACCCCTGCCTGCTGAGGATGTTGTGGGCCTGCTGCTCGATGAAGAGGTCCCCAGGAGACACCCCATGTTTAGGTGATGAGAGGGAAGGGTGCCTGTTCAGCTTGGGTGAACTGGGTGGCATCCCTGTGACTGAATATTCCTTGGTGGGCACCCTGGCAGCTGTCACATCCATGTATGAGGAAGATGATGGTGGCTCAGGAGGAGCAGCTCGCCGTTGATTCTCCAGGTTCATCAGCCTCTCCCTCTCTGAGAACGAGTCCACCCTGGTTCGACCCATCTCGTAACCCGGGTCGGGGTGGCAGTGCTGTGGTGCGATGTGTCCTGCCCTTGGGCTAGTGGCAGAGGAACTCAGGGTGATGTCCCTCCCTTCCTCCCCCACCAACTCCCCTCTGTTTCGCCTCTCTGAGCCTTCTGACTCCTTCCGGGTGCGAGTGTAGCGGGAGGGACAGTCCAGGGCCGGCTCCTGATCCAAAGAGATGCCGTAGCGCTCAGCCAGCTGCCGGCGCCGCTCTGCCTTGTAGCGAGCGATGCGTTCAGCCTTGGACTCCAGCTCTGGGGCAGTGGTGCTGGAGCCTGAACTGTAGACAGGCTCTGTGTGAATGGAGGACTGAGGTTCAGGTCTGCATCGAGCTCGGGACTGTCGCTCCGGAGCCATCAGCTGCATTTCTCGGCTTTCGAATCCCTCCATGCCATACCGCTGGACTGTAACTACTGGACAGACAGAACACAAGTCAGTTATTCCCATAGAAGCACAAAAAAAGGAAAAAAATGTTTAGGTACTGTATTTGTCTCACCACCACAGGGCTCACAGGTGTCAGAGGCCCTGGTGTATCGTGGTGTGTCCTCCTCCAGAAGCCGGTTGGCCACCAAACTAGGCAGGAGAGATGGATGCACCTCACCTTCTATGCCCTCCAACCGTCGAGCGATACGTTCCTTTCTACACACACACCGACAGGAAGGAAGAAATAGTCAACTTCAGACATGTTATTATCCTCCACAACATTATCATTATCAAACATGCTTGCAGCCTTTTTATACACGTATCATCACCTTCTCACCTGTTCATTTCCCAGTCACTTGTGCTTGTGGTAATGCCTTCAAATCGTTTCCTCAATTCAGAGACTAAAGAAAGAATAAAAAAAAACAATACTATTATAGCTCAATAGAAGGAAAACATCTGTCTTCGCAGTGCCCTCTTAACAAAACCAAACTGTTCCTTAAGACAGTTATGAACATTTACAGATTATATCTGGATGGTAGATCTAACCTGTAAACCGGTTGGGTAGATCTACTCTAGGGTAGAACTACTCTACCCAACCGGTCGAGGCAGATGACCGCCAACCCAGAGCCTGGTTCTGCTCAAGGTTTCTGTCTGTTAAAAGGGAGTTTTTCCTTGCCACTGTCGCCTAGTGCTGCTAATGGTGGGAATTGTTGGTCTCTGTAAATATTATAAAGAGTAGGGTCCAGACCTGTTCTACATGAAAAGAGATAACTTCTGTTATGATTTGGCGCTGTATAAATAAAATTGAATTAAATTTTATTGCCTATTATTTGTAGGGTTGGGGTTCAGCAGCAGTTTATTGAGTCTAAATCCAGTATTGAATACACTTTTGAATTGAATTTTAATTCTTTTGAATACCTGTTCAAACCTAATTAGGTTTTGCTTTAAATATTTTGAAGTAAAAATGATAAGTAACTAAAACTCAAAAATAAAATTTTGATATGTAATCAGCTTCTGTTGACTGAGATGGCAGAAACACTACAATTTTGGTAGACCAATTAATGTTCACAATTTGAGAGAAAATGAGATGACCAGCAGAAAATATGTAATTTGATTAAATGTATATGACACATTGAAAAAACAGCTGTAGCCTACTTACTTTAATACACCTTCAATTTCCTTGAGCTATTTGATACAACCGTACACTATCTGGCCAGCACCAAACAGCAGACAAAGTTGGTGACTAGCTGGTGAGCACAGTGCATTTAGCAGCTAAAGAGCTAAGATATATTTCCCTCAGGAGTTGGTAGAGACCAACACAGAGCTTAAAAGGAGAGTGAATATTGGACACCAGGTGGACAGAAACACAACTCAAATGAATGATAATGTTGTCCCTTAACAGCTGGATGTATAAATAGCCAACTCTTTGCTAACATGATTGACATACCAACTTTATAAGAGGCTAATATCTAGCTGTTATGTTTACAGGTTGTTTTCGCTGCCCCCAAGTGGCCAGAAAAATAAATTATTGCAGGTTTAACATATTGATATGATACTCATAAAAGATTGCGACTCCTAAAATTGACCTGATGCAATCAGCTAAAATTTCAGTCAAGATGACTCATCAGTATGTTGTTGCCAAAACAGTCATGGAGGGATGTTAGTAATATTTAATTTCTCTCACAAACAATCTTTTAAGGAGTACATACACCAATTCGCAGAGAGTGTGTTAACTAGACAGGAGTAAAAAGTTTTTTTGTGGCCTGTGGTCAAGTTACTTATGGCATTAATGGTAATAAGCTACATCTAATCCTCTGATGTTTGTCATTTCAACCAGGGCAAGTGCTGGCCAGCAATAGCTAAAAATGAGAAGCCTGCTGACGTTACCTGAATGTTTTGTACATTTGTCTTTGCTAATAAATAGAGGAAGGAGGCAAGGAGAGATAAAGGGTTTGATGAGTGATCTGTTGGTGTCTGAGCTTAGCAAATCTGGGTATTATGCCAAAAGGGAACCAGCTATTGAAACCCATCCCCTTATTATCTTAAGTATTCCTGTAAAGTTAAAAACAAAATAAGTTTCACAATGTTTTAACATCCAAAATGGTGGAATACTGGAAGTGGAAGAAAACCTATCCATTAGTGAAGCTGCACAAGATGCAGCAGCTAGTTCGTCTGGCATTACTGCCCACAAAATAAAGACCAGTTTTACTTTCCATCTGATCCAAAGCAAATGGTCTACTTTACAATTTCACATCCATAGATTTTCTTTCTTATTGCCCAAATCACAACTTGTAAAAAGCAAATCAAAAGTGGCCTCCAACAGCTCATCAAATTATTATATTCACCATCCAGTGGGACTTGACAGCCCTATAGACCTCTGTAGGACCATCTCTCTTTATTGGACCTACTTTTTTGAGCAAATGGAGCCTGTCAAGGAAATAGAGAGTACAGCTTTTCATTTTGTACACTATGTGAGGACTCTGCTTGTAGAAAAACTGGTTTTAGACAAATCTTGACATGAATCCACCTGGCAAAGAGGCTGCTGTTGCACAACAGTGACTTTCAAAAACCCTGGGAAAGTTGACATTGTGAGGGCTATTTGCAAGCAGGCAGAAATAAATAAAAAAAAACCTTACTCACCTTTGGGGAGATTGGCCAAGAGACTAACATCTATATCCTTGGTGCTTTTGGCTGGGTCGTCTTTTTCGTCAAAGGAGAATTCTTTCTGGAAGCTGAGGGGTGCAGGAAAAATACCAACTGTTATTGAAACAAGGCTGAGCTGTGGGAAACTGGATTTGTTTATAGTGCAAGTTGTAAGGGGCTCACTGAATTAATCTGAATTTGATCAACAGTCATCCAAATCATTAAAAAATGTTGCTGGAAGCAGGATCTGTTTGAGTGATGTTCAATAATCTAGTCAATCGGCCAATGGATTGTGGACGAAGCTACAAGAACAAGCAATTAATCATCTGAACAATACATTTGGATGTCAACCTGTAAATTTCATCAAGTCTTGAATCCCTAAATATTTATCTAGAAATGATGAGAAGGTTTTACCCTCGTCACACCCTCTGCCTCACACAGATACACAGCAAATTTCTCTCTCAGTAACATACTGAAGTCATTTATGGATTTGAATCAAAACCACAAAGTTACAATACAGCTATAAAAGAGCTGGCAGCAGATTATTGATGTGAGGAAACCATCAAGAATTAGGAAAACATGACTTTTTTTTGTCCATTCCAGCAACCACAGAGTTGTGAACACACTGATATGCAAAGACATTGTAGATCCTTTTCTATCATAACAGCATCTGTTTTCGTGACTGAAATCTTCCAACATCTAATTCCAACTTGCGCAATGTTTTCAAGTCAGAGCCACACCCACACAGTTTAGCACCAACATGGTGTCACAGTGCCTGGCGTCCTCACAGCCGTAAAGGAAACTTTATAAATAGAGGCTAACATGTAGACCTGGTGGTATATTTGACACCTGGCCAACAACATGATGCTGAGCAATCCTACTAATGCTGCAGTAGGAAGGTTTTACACTGCCAAGCAGCAAAGTAAGCTTATCTTTTACTTTCTCACTGAGCTTAGACACTGGCCCTGTCTGAAGCTCCCAAGCGTTATCTGATACCCTGCTATCTGTTTGTTTCCACAGTCCGAGTACTACACTAACGATGTGTTTAATGGATATCTCCATTTCAGTCTAGGATAGGGTTTAATCTCTGTTGAGGAAATCAGCCTAATTGTGATACCTTGGTATAATTATGTCTATTACGTTTACTGGAGAGGATAAATATGTTGGATTTTTCATCCGTCTTTTACACCTTCAACTATCTGCCTTTGCAAGATTCTCTGAGGCGTGACAAGCTGGCGCCTCCCCACATGATTCTCAATGCAGAGAAGAAGGTAGTAAAAGAGAGTTTGTTTATGGTAGTTACATTAACATCTCAAAATTAAAGCACCCATGTGTAGAATATTTATGTGATTGCGGCGTCTAAAAAAATCATTCGGATGGCATACGTTTTTATTGACAAGCCCACTGGAAACTGGTACAGTCTATGTATCGCTTTATTGCTGTCAACCACAGTCTGTTTTTCAGTTCTACCACTAGCAGTGACCAAAGACAGAATTTTTCAAATGCTACACATAGGGGCTTTAATGTGATGATGATTTATTGATGTCAAAACTTTACACTTATAAAAGGACCCAGGTTTTTATTCACCAGGTCTTTAACAAAGCGGCCTAACACAATGGAAATAAAAACCTCATGAAACTGGTTAACACACCAAGTTCAGCATATCTTACCTCAAGGCTCTCTTCTGTAGCAATCTGGGATTGCTTAGTTTAATGGGGGTCTCACTCCCAAGTCCTGTGAACAGAAGAAAAGAGTGTAACATTTAGTCACGTCACAATGCTTTTGAACAGCAGAACTTTCAGTTGTAGAGCTTAATGAACAGACACATATTGCAGCGAGGCATCTTAAGGTGAACCAGCCAGTCTGTCTGCAGGTTCTTGGCACAGAACCACATTAATTAAGTGGACTTCCACAGAAAAAACAAATGATGTGGAAAACAATAATCTGCCTGCCTGACTGAATCACATCAAATAATAAGTCATCTGTGTAGTTAAAAGGCTTGCACGCCTACAACCCCCCTCTGCCCACCCCCACAAACAGCAACACACAAATCATCACTGCACTTACATCCAGAGACAGTGACTGTTCTCCATCTTAAGTATCAGTCTATGTGCTGTGCATGAGGTCATAGCTTAAAGGGTTTGATAGAGGAGTGACTGCCTCTGTGTCACCGCCTGAGACGGGCGCTGTAAAGTCTGATCACACGTCAAGGTTGCAGTGCAGCGCACCTGGGACGATGCCAGGAGGAGCCAAGCACATCATTATTGTCGCTGGGCAGCACTTTCATACCCGCCATGAATACAGATAGGGGACAGCAGGAAGAGACAGAGAAACCATGTTGTCCAATTCCCCAAACCTTACAAAACACACTATTATGAAACTATGTTGTAAAACTCAATTAAACACACAAGAGTTAACAATCTAACCTAATAAAGTCTGGTGTCAATTAGGAAAATGGCCAAAGTCAGTAAACAAGGGCAAAACATGACATAAACACCTGCCTACAGAGAAATACAGCCTCATACCAAGAAAAAGGGCATTAGTGGGTATTAAGCATCATAAACAACTTGCGAGGAATGCGAGTTCTGTGAAACATCCCTTTAAGGAATGTCAGTTACTGACTCCAAACCTCAAACGTGAGGTTTTGGCTGCCCTTGGACCTCAGAGTGGCCAGAGCCGTGCAATTTCGGGACAAACATGTGGTCCCACTTCCATCCTCTCCAAGTTCACCTCAGGGCCGAGTGACGCCCCCGACTCCCCCACTGCTCCACCCAAACCCCTAACCTCTCCCCCGAGGCCGCCCACCCCTAACCCCTCATTCCAGATCTGTTAGTCCTTATTAAAGATGTTAGAGTTGATGCTTTAAATCCCGCCTACTTAAGCAAAACATAATTTAAGAAGAAAGAAGGCTTATTTAGAGAGGGCGGTGCGCCTGGATGTGTTTGGGGATAGTTGTGTATTGTTTCAGCTGGGTGGAAAGCGGCTGGTGAAAACACGGCTCATTAATTCTGGTTATCTGAGCCGATTGTGTTTTCTTTTGACAATGAGCCAAAGATTAGGTTGACACCATTCTAGCAGATATTTCAAAGTATGAAACAATGGTTAGATAAATCCTGCGCACACGCATCCTTTACAAACTGAGACAGTAACATATTATTATGCAGCCATCTCTAAAAACTGCACTATGTGTTCACAGCGGGTGAAAATCTAAGTAGAATCTCTGTGAAGATTTGTCTCTCTAAGAATTGAATGTAGCCAATTTTCCCATTAAGACTTACACATATCTGCAACTAGAAAACTGGTGTCGAGTGAGCCTCATAAGCCCTGGGCTAACAGAACTTACACATCCATAAATTACCATGCAATTGTCACATTAACCCTTTGAACCCTTTCCTCTTTTGAGCTTATTTTACACCCTTTATTTGCAGGCTTTCGTTATAGTCACTTCATGTCTTGTCTAGGCATGCCATGTACTGCTATTTTCAGAATAAGTTGGAAATGTGCATGTAAATGGTGCTGTACATGTTCTAAGACAGGTTTTATAAAAATAAATGTTTTTACAATTTGAAATAGCTGAACATTGGTACATTTTGTGGAATTGGCACCATAAAGAGTCATGCTGCATTAGCTCCTAGCAGTTCCCTTTTGCAGTGTAACCATGAATATACAGAAAACAAATAAACGTACTTTTGATACTGAAGAAAACATTGAAACATGATGATTACCAAGCAAGATCTGAAGTTATAAGGACCGTTATTTCTAAGTGTATTATTGGATATCTATCCTAAATTGACATCTTAGATACTATCACTGGTAAGAGTGTCGCGCTGATTCTGGCAGTGTGTGTATGATGCCTGTATGTGCCTTAAATTGGGACTCTGAGAGGAAGTGGTTTCTTTCAAGAGAAATATGTCAACCTGTTTCTAATGCTCATATTTTTTTGCTGTAGCATGCATTGCATAGTGGGTCCACTTCCTTGTCAGCTTGCCAGCTGCTTTAGCTGCCGTATTCATGTGTGTACACCGGTTTGTTTATGTTGCTGTGAAACTGTGGCTCTCTATTGATTTAGCATGTGTGCATGCTAGTGAGCAAATGCAATGAGATGATTCTTGTTTTCAAAGTTGCAAATATAAAATGATCAAGTACACACAAGGTGTACTTTTTATTGAATGCTACCATATGATAAATGAAGACTCCAGTTGTTTTTACCAGAGCCTGTTTCCCAGATCTCTACAATGCAGGTGGCAAGCAAAATGTTATCAACAGTCATAAAGGTAAAAAAAAACAAATATATATATATATATATATATATATATATATATATATCTATATATATATAACTTATATATATATATATATATGTATATATATGAATAACACCCAAGTTGACAAATACCAGAATTTCCCTTTAAGTAGTGTGTGAAACAAAACCAGATGCAACAGTAAAGGTTAATAGCTACTAGTGTGAAAATAACAAAAGCATCTGTCCCTTGGGGGCAGCTGTCTGAGGCTATTGTCAGGTCTAACATATAGAGTTTCTCCACAACCCAGACCTGTATTCCTTTTACACCTCATACAGCCTATATGTAGTGGCATGTGGGCCATCAGGCATCCCCCTCAGGAAGCCCAAGTGCCTCAATACATTCGTCATTCCAGACACAGACATAAAAACCTCCACAGTGATCACAGATGTGGCAGAGCCTTTGATGCGGGCTGTAATCTACAGAAACACTATGGCTGCTATAGCTGGGAGAGAATGCGCCAGGAATTCCTCAGCACCGTGCCCCGTGTGTGTTGATGAGGCTGTAAAAGCGGCTTCACGCTGATAAAACATGAGGATAAAATGATTTCATGATTCAGTGGAGTGTCACTCAGGCTCTGAAGTGAAGAAAGCCTTTTATGTAAAGGTATCAAAGGTGTGAAGCACAAAGACTGTAAAACACTGCCTGCACACAAAGAAACCAAGTTGTCTTTGGGAACGCTCTGTTCTGACAAATCCAACTTTAACCTGAGACTCAGGTCAGACATCACAGTTATAACACATTACAAAGAAATGGGAGACCAATCACAAGAGGACTGGAGTGGATGTCAATCAAACGGCAATACTTGCTCCATGTCTTAACACACAAAAACACCCAGTGTGGTAACCAAAGAGGCATCAGGGACTGAGCATATGTCCAAGTCGAGATACAGGATTAACTTTGTTTCCTGGGATTACAGCGAGCCCAAAAGGAAACCAGTCACTCTTTAACCGTCTGCATTACATCACACTACATGTGCGTGTGTGCGTGCATGTTTAAGTCTTAACATCCCCCTAACAGTTGCCCACCTACTCTGCCTTGACCCTGCCTGCTGGGAGACTCAAGTTATAACTAAAGCCTCACTGAAGGAGACTTGAGAAGTAAAGCATTAAAAAACAGATGGAGAATCAGAAATTAGGTGAGGCCATGGCTACAAACAGTAGACTTAACAAAAAGATGTGACAATAAGCCACTTACGTCTTTAACACTAATAACATTGAGTATACAAGCAGATCAGGCCCAAATTCAATTCTGGAGGGGAAACAGAGAGCAAAGGACTACAGTTACACTGACACGTCTAAACCCTCAAACAAACTTCAATACACACCCTCCTTCCCCCAGAACCAGTCTCACTGTTCGCATAAAAGCCTGAAACTGTGGGCCACCTGTTGTGGATTCCCAGCCAGCATGGAGAAGCCAGACCTCAACACTCAGTTCTCACTCAGAAAATATTACAGAGAAGGGTGGGAATGAGAAGCACTCTGAGAAGCAGACATGGACCTGTGGCCAGTCAGCGGTGCATAATCATCCATCACATACAAAGGTTGTGCATAATAGGGCTGGTGATTTATAAACTGTCACATTTACCTAATGATGAAACCTCCAAATATTTCTAGTATAAAAGTGCATGTTATTTCCTTTCTCATGCTGACTCTCATTTATTCTGATTAATTACAGTATGATAGGGCTTCTGTATTAAGGTCTGATCAGAACAGAAAGTTGCACAGTGAAAATAATCCACATCTTCACAAAATATGTGGTTCTTGAAGCTTGGTGACGTAGTGACTACTCACAGTGCTACAGTAGTTGGCGAATTGCTAGCTAGCAATCCAGGAATATGTTAGAGCTAGTCAGTCACAATAGCTTTCGAAGATTGTTTCAAATTTCTTTGTTCTGGGCTGTTTACTCCCCCTGGCATTTTGTTCTCAGGACTGTACGTCATTTCATTCAATACAGAGTTACTGACGAGGGTAAAAAACTCTGCTAACTAGCCAGCTTGCTAACTGTCAGTCAGCTCATTAGCTTACAAAAGAATAAGTTGACAATTTATTCAAGAGACAAATTTGTACTATAAATTCTTCTCTCATTCCTGTTGAAAAGCATTCCTCTTTTGTGGAGCAGTTTATACTCTGTCAGAGGAGGTTAAATAAAAGTGGGTGGAGACACGCAGCAAATAAGCTGCAATAACTTTCTCCATTTTAGACTATCCGGCTTTCTGTTCCCTCAAAGGTCAATTGGTCAACAGCGCAAATTCAAGTGAACCAAAGTTAAACAGGAAGTGCTCCGGGCTTCGAAGCCAATTTGACGTAGTGCCCAAACCATGTAATTACAACTTCGGGGTCCGTGACGTGATGCACACTGGCTCATAAACTTACATTGTGAAAGAGTCGTCTGTAAATCAGCGGATACTTTTTTTTGAGGTGCATCAACTTCCCACTACGAACCCTTAAATAGTCCTTATTTAAATCATTATGTCCTAAAAGTTGTAAAATTCACTAATAGCCAAATCCAGAGTTATTTCACTGTCATTCATGTGGGCGAGCCCGAGACCGAGCGGTTGGGAGGTGGGGTTAAAGAAAACACTACTACGCTTGCTCTATGGGCCGCACGATGCGGAAGATCGGAGTAATTTTATACCCGGAAGTCGAACTTTTTTGGCTTCACGTGCCACTGACCAACTTTCACTGGAATGAACGAGGCCCCGCCTCTGACGCTGTATCCAGTTCTCTTTATACATCTATGGTTAAACTCAATGCAAAAAGATCCCGCAGATTTACTTCGCCCTCGCAATGGAATCCACTGATGGTAGCAATTTAATTGATATGAATTGATTTTGCTGCAAAATATAGCCTTTTTTTGTAAGATTATTTTTTCAGACATTTTGCCTTTATTGGGCAGTGACAGCTGCAGAAAGAGACAGGAAAGGCACAAGAGAAAGTGGGGATGACATGCAGCAAAGGGCCGGGGCTGGAAATGAACCCTGAGATCATTGGAGGTTTAGTTATTGAGAATTCAGACAATTTATTTGTTACATAATTATAATTAAAGTAAATTTAGGTTGATAAGAGATTCATAATGCCGGTAATCTAATGAATTTGGTTTGTTATCCAGCACCAGTGGTAAAGCCTAAGAATACATTTATAGATGCAACTACACTTTCTTAAATCCAAGAAAGTCCAAGTAGCTGTGGAGCCTAGAAATAGGTTCTTCCCTAAAACAGCCCCCTGCGCTGTTAAGAGTCCCTCATCTCTGCTACGTAGTGTCCTTGGAGGCTACAGCTGCAGTGCGAGGACAGCTGGCTAGAAAGCAGGACAGTGAGCAAAGAGGAAGGGAGTCTGGAGTTTGTTGCCTGCCAACTTCTAAGAGCTCAGATTCCCAGCTCCACAACCAGAGTAACCTGTCCCCAAGCTCTGAGTCTGAGCTTCAAATCTCAGATCTGCCACGAGCTGCAGAGCCCCAAGTCGCTGCTCTTACCTTGGCTGCAAAACTTGACATGAGTCAGGTAATTCGAGATCCACGGGTTCCGGTACATTTTGGCAACAAAGTCAGGGGAGAGGGTAAGAAAGAAAAGAGGTGAATGAGATGGAAACACTGGATAGAAAGAGGGGCAGCTGCTTAAGAGGTGATGCAGCTACAAAAAGCAGTTTGTCAGTGCTCCGGGACAAACAGAGAGGGAGAGAGAGGGGAGTCAGGTAACGTTAGAGAGAGGCAGAGGAGAAAGGGAGGGGAGAGAGTAGAGAGAGACGTCCCAGCCGCAGTGCCGGTACAAGTAGAGGTGGTCCTGGTAGGCAAACAGAGGAGTGGTGAGGCTGTGGCTGCAGCTCTGCCCCTTCTGAGAATCACACCTCCACTCTGGTTCCTCTTGCTAACCGCTATGGGCTAACCAGTGCCCACTACAACAACCTGCAGGGCTAAAAGCTGCTCAGCACGCGCTAAGCTCATTAGCCAAGATGAGCAAATTAGGCCCCATCCCTACAACAGATTGGAGCAAAGTGTCCTGCATGCTACAGAATGAGCCTCACAGGCACAGAGAAGAGCAAAACGAGTGTGTGTGAGCGAGAGAGAGAGAGCGAGAGAGCGAGAGAGAGAGAGAGAGTTAGGAGTGTCCCAGGAGAGTGCTGCCTTCCCTTGGCTCACACACACGAGCGGGATGCCAAAGAAACCGGTGCATAGCATCAGAAAAGGAGGGGAGAGAAAGCGCACATGCAGGGTGGATGGGAGTGGAAATAAAGTGAGCAGGGGAAGGGGAGAAAGTTAAAATGACCCTCTCAGCCAGATGAGAAATTCCAGTCATCTCTCAGCGGGGACAAAATAAAAGGAACAGCATGCAGAGAGAGAGGAGGTGGGAGGGACAAAGAGAGGGCAAGAAAGAGAGCAATAGTGAAGTCAGGAAGAGAAAAACAGAGAGAGCATGTTAACGGTAATGAGAGAGACAGAGAATGCGAGTTCTCCTATGTCCACTTGTGAGTAATGGCATCATTATGCTTAACGCTTCCTAGAACAGCTGAAAAGAGGCGCAAGGGGGAGAAAAATAGGTTGATTTATCGACAGCCCCGCAATTCTCCTTTTAACACACTCATCAAAAGTGTTTGCACGTCCCAAAGCACGCATAAGGCAATATCCCCTGTGAGCCGCGGTGCATATAAACCAATTTCCTAGTATGAATATGCTGTAAGTGAATACCAAGACCTAAACAAAAGCAATTGCACACATATAGACACCTCACCTATGCATCAACGTGACGATAACATGCTTATCATTGTACTGAGAGGGCATTGTAGGGAGGCTGGCGCAGAGCCCAGCGCTGCTTTTCAGATGCTGTTGGGAAAACAGTGAGCGGTATCTTATCTTTCTGCAGCATACGGGGCAAAAGCTGCCACCGGCTTCAACATAAAGCAGATCTAGTGGATGGAAGCAGTCGCAAACGTCAGTTTCTCAAGAATAGCAGTCAGAAGAAGCCTGAGAATGCTATTCCCTTGCTGCGATTTTCAGAATACATAGATCTCAGTGTACTTCTCCTAAACTTCTTGTAAATCTAAGCCAGGTTGTTGAACACAGACCAGGCTTATCACATCATAACATTTGTCAAATCACATAAATCTATCCAGCCTCACCATCCAGGGCTACACAGGTGTGTCAAAATGCAGCCTGACTGACTGTCTGACTGGGGTGTGTAAACTTCAGAGGTGGCATGTTTGGATCCTTCTCTGAGATGAGCTCATCTCATCTGAACTGCGCACGCACACGCACGCACACACACACACACACACACACCCCACAAACCTGCCAATTCACACTGGGGGTGAGTGGATGGGAAGAGCGCTACCTGCACGCAACACTTTAACTGAGTTATTTTCAGCGCCAGCACTTCAGGGGTAAAACTGTAATTCATCAAACTACTGCCAGACTGACAGCAGATGATTCATGAATATATGAAGTAACATATTAATAAAACAAAAAGCATCTATTGATGATCACTTGACCTTATCTGATGGTGAATGCAAACTGGAGTAGTCTAAATGGAACATTTAGAAGAGGCTAGCATCAAACAAAACAGAGTACTTTTACGGTTGGTGATCGTTTCATTTGAATTTCAATCATTCATCGTTTACAGTTCAACTAGCATTTCAACTTTCATCTCTTACTCTTCAAAAGAGCATTTCAACTGCTTTCAGCGCTTACATTTCAAATAAACAGACACTTCAGTTGCTTTCATTGCTTACACATTAACAGCCGTTTTAGCTGCTTTCATGTCTTACACTTGCTGACAGTTTAACTGCTTTCAGCTCTCACTATTTAAGTCAATACTTGACATGTTAGTTAATATATCAGCCTGATACCACCATTTTTATTAAAATTAACATTTTATTAGCATTTCATTTACTGTCACTGCTTACAGTACACACCAGCTGACTACTAACAGTACACATATTTCATGTATCTCTTACTGACAGTTCAACTGTTTAGGGTGCTACTTTCAGTGCTTACATACAAACTGACAACTCAACATCACACGCTTTCAAACAACTACACTAATTTCAGTTGATTTCAGCTTTGACCCTCCAACTCTTTTCAAAGCTTAAAGCAGAAGTGCTTGTCAGATGGTGGACTAGCATCAGAAACTGCCTCCTCTGTCCAACCATTTCTGTAACTTTCCGAAACTGACAATCTGCCATTCACACCCACTTCAAGCTGTGATTGGCCAGCTGTGTGAAGGTAAGCTAGGAGCCAGCTCTCTGTTTTTATTCTTTACACTATTTCCAACACCTTTCATGTGAACAGAAGAGTGCAACACTATGAATGTCTTCCAGGAGAGACTGTCTGAAACTGTGTGCAGTTATCACCATATTTCAACTGACACGTCACACTATATCAGTGGAAAAAACAAAGACATTTTAAACTGTTTGCAGCGTTTGCACCTGCATTTTTCAGCATAAGCGAGCACACCTTTCTTCCGAAAATGTAACATTTATAGTTGTGGAAGATAAACAAGACTGCAGAAAAGTATGACAAAACATTTTACTTATTTATGGCATTTTTTATTACATAGTTTGGCAATGGAGATACAGACAGGACATACAAGGAAATAGAGAGGGAAATGACGAGCAATAAAAAGTCCCAAGCCAGAATCGACGTGTGACGTGGATATGAAAGTGTAACAGGATAGTTTGAGCACTGTTTAGTTCACAGTCTTCTGATGTTGGACAAGTTAAACACTTAAAGGAACGACTCTTCTTTGTTACTTCAGTTTGCTAGAGACGTACACATACGTAATCTAATGAGCTTTTTTAATGATCTGCCTTCAAGCAGCTACCATTTTGTGGTTTTTCAAAAGAAAGCAGAGTCGATATCAGCCCGTCTTTGAACTTCTGACATCTATTCTAACTACACAAGCAATATTTCTAAATGTGTGGTGACTATTTAATAACGCCAAAATGCTCTATGAAGCACCTTTAATGGCATAAAATGCGAGCACTGATGGCGTTAATCAAATGCAAACCAAAACAGGCGTCACTCTCCAAGCTGTCTTCATCACCTATGCACCTACCTCCATCTACCATCTGGCTGCCTGACTTGTATGTAATGTTTGTTTCTTTGACTCATCTGCTACAGGGATGACATCAGACCCACAAAACCACCCGACGGTTTCTACCTTGTTATTAGCAATGATGAGTCTTTACCGCCAAGGATGGGCAAGACTCTACAGGTCGCTGCAATGATGCAACAATGCTCTTGTTCTCTAATCTTTGTGGTGGATTGTAGGATTTATTCAGACACTAATATAGGCCCCTGAGAGAAGAAGCATGCATATAAACAAAGAAGCATGTACAGGAGCAAAAAATGCACAGATGGACTTAGAAGAAATGGTATTTATTTGGCTTTCAGCCCAGTGCTACTGATAATTAGTAAGTGTGCTGCAGCAGGTATGAGGAATGTGAGCATGTGTAGTGCCGCATTAAGAGGGATTACTTTTGCTACACATCACAGCCACAGAGTCAAACTGGAAGTCGCACTTCAAACAAACTGAGGAAAACCTGCTGAGTTAGCCCTGATATTGATTATGCAATTAAAAACTTAAACGGTGTCCCTTTACATCTAATTTGGCAGAGTTTGGCTGTGAAGAAGTGTTTTAAAACTTCTATAAAACTAAACTCTATAACTATAATTCTAAACTATAATCTATTTATAATCCTTTAAATCCAATCAATCTTATTATTGATTGAACTGATTGAAGTTTGCTTCTGTTAATGCTTACACACTGACCATAAACCAGCCTAAAATGGTTAGAGGAATGACAGCACAGGGACCAGAAACTGGATCAAAGGTCAATGAGAATGAAAATTGAAGCCATCTCTGACACTACACTGCAAAACTGTAGTGGCGAAATGGATATGTCCCAGGAAACCTAGCGCATTCCAGGAAACTACACTGAGATCCATCTAGGTTTCGAAGACCATTACAGTACCCGTATTTCTGGATTAAAGCTGACAATTGACAATAATTTGTGCTGATGTTCAAAGGCTTTAGTGGTGACATTTTCATTCCAAAATATACAAGCATTCAGCGTTAGCCCCAAGCGTTTGCTCTTGTCAGACCTTAAAAGGATAACAGCAACAAATTCATGCATTCTTATGTGGGATTCAACTGAATTGATGATTTACAAAACACCTCGTGTTCAGGACTTTCCAGACAAGACAGTCATACAACTAGAAAAGGCCACATTTTCTGAAGAAAAGTGTACATGCTTACGCTGTAAAGACATTAAAATGTCTTAAAATGTTAATTGTGTGCATGTGAGATATGTAGGATTTGCAGTTTAAGTTGAAACACTTAAAGCAGTTGAAGTGTTGGTTGAAGATGAAGCATTAAAATGGTTTAAAGTGTCAATTAAGTTGAGGTGTCAGATATAGTGTTGGAGCTGAAAGCAGTGGAGTAGTGTAATTGCGTGAGAGACCTAGTGAGAGACCTCACGGCCAGAGGCTGCGTTTATTGTAGCCGGGGACTTTAACAACACCAACCTGAGGAAAGTCCTGCCGAGATATCACCAACACATCAGCTGTCCTACGCGTGGTGAGAACACACTCGATCATGTTTACACCCCTTACGCGGACACGTACAAGGCCCTCCCTCGCTCTCCTTTCGGAAAATCAGACCACGCCTCAGTTCTGCTGCTGCCTTCCTATAGGCAGAAATTGAAGCGTGACGGACCGGTGACGCGGACCATTCAGCAGTGGTCCAACCAATCAGACTCTGCTCTGCACGACTGCTTCAGCATGACGGAGTGGTGTGTGTTTAAGGACACAGACATAAACACATACACGGACTCGGTCATTGGCTATATCGGCATATGCATCGATGACGTCGTACCGAGGATTACTGTGCGGACATTCCCCAATCAGAAGCCCTGGGTTAACGGAGAAGTCCGTGCCAAACTTAAATCACGGACCGACGCCTACAACTCAGGTGATTTGGAGGAGTACAGGAAGTCCAGGTACGCACTCCGGAGAGCCATCATCAGTGCAAAGAGGAAGTACAGGGACAAAGTTGAGTCTCACTACCACGGCTCCAACACCAGGAGCATGTGGGCCGGATGAAAAACTCTTACATACTACAAAGGAAGATCAGCAGTGCTGAGGTGATGTCTGCATCTCTGCCTGACGAACTGAACACTTTTTATGCCCGCTTTGAGAGCAACTCTCCAGCTGTGGAGGTGCAAAAGGCTCAGGAGGACCACTGCCCACCTGTGATAACCAGGGCAGACGTGTGTAGATCATTTAAACGGATTAACACACGTAAGGCTCCTGGACCTGACGGCATCCCCGGCCGAGCTCTCAAGGTGTGTGCAGGCCAGCTGGCAGACGTCTTTGCAGACAATTTCAACATGTCACTGCTCCAGTCTGTAGTCCCCACATGCTTCAAGGAGACCATCATTGTCCCTGTCCCCAAGAGAACCAAAATCCTCTGCCTGAATGACTACCGCCCAGTAGAACTCACCTCCACCATCATGAAGTGCTTTGAGCGGTTAGTCAAATCTTTCATCACCTCCTCCCTCCCAGACTCACTGGACCCACTTCAGTTTGCCTACAGGCCCAACAGGTCAACTGAAGATGCCATCGCCCTCACCCTCCACACTGCCCTCTCCCACCTGGACCAGAGGGACACATATGTGAGAATGCTGTTCATTGACTACAGCTCAGCGTTCAACACCATCGTGCCCTCCAAGCTCGTCACCAAGCTCAGAGACCTCAGGCTCAACAGCACCCTCTGTGACTGGATCCTGAACTTCCTGACGGGCAGACCCCAGGCTGTGCGGATGGGCAGCACCACATCCTCCACCCTGACTCTCAACACCGGCGCTCCCCAGGGCTGTGTGCTCAGCCCTCTGCTGTACTCCCTGTTCACGCATGACTGCGTGGCCACCCACAGCTCCAACACTATCATCAAATTTGCTGACGACACGACCGTCATCGGCCTGATCACCGGCGACGATGAGACGGCCTACAGAGAGGAAGTGAGAGCCCTGACATCTTGGTGCCAGGACAACAACCTCCATCTCAACGTCAGCAAAACAAAGGAGCTGATCGTGGACTTCAGGAGGAGGCAGAGAGAGGAACACTCCCCCCTCTCCATCAACGGGACTACGGTGGAGAGAGTCAGCAGCTTCAGGTTCCTCGGAGTTCACATCAGCGAGGACCTCACCTGGACTCACCACACTGACTTTATCACAAAATCAGCCAGACAGCGGCTCTTCTTCCTCCGCAGGTTGCGGAGGCTCAACATGGACTCCAGGATCCTCTGCAGCTTCTACAGGTGCACCATAGAGAGCATCCTGACTGGCTGCATCACCGCCTGGTACAGCAGCTGCACTGCCCTCAACCGTAAGGCTCTACAGAGGGTGGTGAAAGCTGCTCAGCACATCACCAGGACGGAGCTGCCATCCATGGAGGATCTCTACACCCAACGGTGTAGGAAGAAGGCCAGCAAGATTATCAAGGACCCCAGTCACCCCAGCCACAGACTGTTCTGTCTGCTGCCATCTGGCCGATGGTTTCGCAGTATTCGAGCCCGAACCACCAGGCTCAGGGACAGCTTCATACCGCGGGCCATAAGACTCTTAAACTCTGTCCACAGTACCACCACTTCTTAAATAATACATTTCACTTCATATGGTATATATCTTTTTCTATTGTATATATTTTATTGTATATATCTGTTAGTTGTATAATACTAAGTTTATATTACAGTCGATATATTGTTGTATAACATATTTTAAGGTTTATTTATATTATTATTATTATTATTATTATTTATCTTATATTTTTATTTTATATTTTTATTTCTTAATCTTTTGTTCTTATTGAGTGTCTCTTTCTTGTTTATTTAATATATTTTTTTAGCATTGTTTGGGGAGCCTGGGATTTAAGAATTTCATTGCCAGTGATTGCTGACGTAAATTGTTGTAATGACAATAAATTCTTGAATCTTGAATTGCTGTAATTTAAAGAGATGCAAGCAGTTTAACAAGAGTTTAAAGAGTAAGAGATGAAAGTAGTAGTAAGATAGTAAATGTTTGCACTGCAAATAGTGTCAGTTTGTATTTATGTCACATCAGTTGAAATGTTAATTTGTTAAAAAAATGTTAATTATAATAACAATGTCATTATGAGGCTGATATATTGGTAAGCTAACATTTTAAACACTACGAGAAAGGCACTTCACACTCTTGAAATTAAACAGCACCCAGAGCAAGGCAGGTTATGTTTAATATCATAATAACAGTGCCACGCCTCTCCACTAATCATCCCCCCAGATGTTCAGTCAGCTACACATTTGGAGTGGATGCTATTTCAGCCTGGACAAGCTCACATGTGCAGCCAGTCAGTGGGTCATTATTAGATAAACACTTCCAGACAGTCCATGTTTGTACTTAAGATGACCTCGAGCATGCAGAGGCATCCCGACAGGTCTGTGCTTAATGGCTGCATCACCTTCACGGTCGGAAAAACTTTCAGAAGAGAGAGATCATTGAGAAAGAAGGAGAGAAATAAGCATTAGCAGGGCTTGTCTCCTGCTCTGGGCTCTTTCACAGCCATCTTAGAAATAAAGTCCAGATTTATGGCGTCCCCTAGGAAAGATATCCGTCTTGTCTGGCGAGAGAGCGGCAGAGGGATCCAGTGCACACGGCCATGCCGTCTCTGCAGACACATAACTGAGCGCGAGCCTCTGCAGCATGGCCATAAATTCAGATGGGGGGGTAGAGAATGAAAGGTAAAGATATTCATATGAACACATAAAGGGAGTTAGAGGGAGGAAAACTAAGACTAAAACTCCATTTGCAATGTTGTTTGATGTCTTTTACTATGCTTGATGAGATTTCAGTATGAAGCAAACAGATTCTTCTGTATGCCCTTTGACCTTCAAAGAGTAAAAATGGTATGTTAAGACACAAAATGTTCTTTGCAACATGTCAGTGACAGCTCTGTGGGTTTGAATATGGAGTTCCTCCTTTGAAGAAGGGTTGATATTGACATTAAATCTGAACACTGAATTTGAATCCACTTACTGAACAAGTTCTTTCAAATTCCTTATCAAATCTATTTAGGTTTAGCTTGTGACGATTTCAAGTAATAAAAGTTAAAGTTAGTTACTCTAGTGCGTTTGCCCGTTTTTATTTCAATTAAAAGAGTTTAGTTACATTTCTATTTTGGAACCGATTCCAAGTTTATAAAATATTTGTATTTGTTGTATCAAATTCTACATTTGATTTTAAGTTTTAAATAATTTGAAAAATCAAATACGTAATTTGATACAACAAATCCAGATATTTTACGAACTTGCAACCAGATTCGAAATAGAACTGTTTGTCAGAACAATCTGTCAGCCAATCCGTCCTCCTATAAATGTGAATTGTTAACAAAGTTGGCTAGCTAGCTTTAATATCATTGTGCATTATTGGCACCCTGACCCCTCTGAGGTCACTCCTGGACAAGAGCTCTAAACCTCGTTATCAACTTCCTTTCATAATTACCTGAAGTCTTTCAAACTTCACAGTCAGAAGAAGAAGAAGAACAAGAAGAAGAAGAAGAACAAGAAGAAGAAGAAGAACAAGAAGAAGAAGAAGAAGAAGAAGAAGAAGAAGAAGAACAAGAACAAAAACAAGAACAAGAAGAAGAAGAAGAAGAAGAAGAAGAAGAAGATCTACGGACTGAGCTACTGCTGCCGCCCATAGACACACCACAACAACACCGACCTTCTCTGGCCATTGTACAGTGTATTTACACCCAGACACACACACACCCCCCCCCCCACACACACACACACCTCAGCATGGCTTTCCCAAAATAAAACAGATAAGAGGTCTTAAGTAGGGGACTCAGTGACTCCAAGTAGAGTGCTCTAAGGAGGTCCAGCAATGTGTGCCTCGAGACCTATCACAGAGCTTAAATTTGGCTGTTGGGAATCAGCTATACCTCAGTTAGACCAATGGAAGGATTGAGGTGGCTCCCATGTCCAAAAACTTGCAAGAAAAACAAGAAAAACCCACAGATGGATATTCCTAAACTATTAAGTATCACCAACTTGTGATGTTCAATACTATCATGAATTTCCTACAATGCCTTTCAAACTGGAAGTGCTAGGAAGAAGTCTTGCTTTGTGATTCCACCGTGCTGACACCAAAAACCTGACATTTGCTATTACCATCATTACCATCTTCTTTCTGCGATTCACTTCACCAAGGTTTACTGTGGTAAGAGCATTTAAAGTCACGTTTGTCTACTTCTGGTGAATTATCCATGGGAGTAAAAAATACACCAAACATCAAAAACAGGACTTAAGAATACAATGCCAAAATACATTTTCACTCAGATTTTTTAAGACTGAGTGAAAATGTGAGCGGACTGCACACTTTCCAAAAACCCATAATTGCAATCATGATTAATTTGTAATTATATCAACCAATATAGCACCATCTGTTCCTCAATGATGATGTGACCCTTGAGGCACGTGATGCACCTGAAATACTGTAACGCACGTCCACACCGTCTGATTCAAACAGAGCCCTGGGAAAAGATATATACCCAAGTACGTGCATATACATACACAGTCTTCAGCTGTTACATAAACAAACGTGCGTGCTTCAGTACGATACACACAGCACATCTGGTCAGGAGAGAGAGCTACGGCACCAGAAAAATCTTCATCGACCCCACTTGCCAGGGAATTTGTTTCCATCCCCGGCCGCCGCGGACACCTTCCCAAGAACTGTCATCCTGGAGGACGGGAACACTTAAGAGGATGGAGAGACAGTGGTGGAAAGCTTGTGTCTCTCATTTCCCTCCAGAGTCGACACAGTGTGAGGTGAGCCAGCAGAGCGGAGGCTGCCATTGGTGAACTAAACCAAATGTAGCTGCCTGGCAGGATACACCTATTTCCAGAGTAAAAGTTGGGAACTCAGTGAACTATGAGCTCTGTAGTGCAAGTGTGCTATGTTTAAATAAACATATTATCAATGGCAATTGGTACTTATCCATTTTTGATCAGTTAAGAACACTTGAATTAAGGCACAACAGACCTGGTGTTGGACTTCACATGTTGCTCTATAAGAGGGATACTATGCATTTAAAGAGTATGGAAAATTGTGTCTCTTTTTTAGCCTTTCCAAAACCAAAAGCACAAGAGCAAAAGTGTAAGGAATGGATTAAATAGTGTCTTTGTTTGTTCTAACATAAGCTGCAATTGTTAGCATGTCCAGCTAACAACTGTAGCTTACTACCTATAGTAGTAGGGTAAACGAGAGTTACTTCCAAAACCAAACAGCACATCATTAACTAACTACATTACTTTGTGGGGTTACAGATTACATTAAAAGAGCCTGGTCCACGACTAGCACATGCACTGTGTAGAATTTCCCCACCATGTGGAAAGCTTTCTGTCCTTTTCTCCCAGCTATTTCTCATCTAATGCCAATACTAAAGCTCAGTGCTGCAGATAAAATCCAATGTCTGAACAGAAAATGACAAGACAGTCCAGCCAGACTTAATGCAAAATAGAGACAATTCTAAGGGAAGGTTCAAAGACCAGTCAACATGAAACATGTCACTATGCTGTGACTGTTTTCAATGCCACAGCTTGGTTTGGAAAAGGTTTATTCTAGTATTGGTATAAGTAAAATAACACATGATCAATACCAAGGGATTCTTGGTAGAAAAACACTAATCAAAGTGCAAAAGGCATATGCAGTCTCTAAAGAGACAGTGAGAAATGCTTGCAAAATATTTTTTATATACAGTATTTGTGTCACTTTTGGGGTATTTAACTATAACAAAATCATGAATGTGTATCCACAGTCTAATACATCTCATCAGCTCGTGTCAGAGCTCAAGTCTGAGGTCAACGCCAAGGGCAGAGACCCCAGCTCAAAGTCCTACATGCTATTAGTGGCTCATCATAAATCACCAATAATTAGATTTTAAACTGGGGATGGTGGTTTTACAATAAAGGAAAAGCTGTCATGGAGGAGTAAATATGCACTTAAGATCCACCACGTGAGACCACCAGGACTAAGCCTTCTGCAAGACTTTGGGTGCTACATACAGCCTGGACTGGGTCCATGTGGGTCTGTGGACAGAGACACTTTAGCCTCCTCTGGCTTTCAGACAGACTGATGGGATGGACAAAGATCCAGTTACAGTAGACAGGAAAGTCATCACCCTAACACGTGTTTAGTGACTCCACCAGTGCAGTTATAATTCTGATAATCAATTAGTTAGTTTCTGTCATTCATCACGCAAAAATATCAAAACATTTTCTGGTTACACCTTCTCCAATATGGCTATTTTCTCTGTTTTATACAGTATCACTGTGACCAACAGTCTGTGACCACTGACTGTTGGTCACCAGGGCTGGAACGACCTACCCCCAGGCCAAAAATGAGTTGTGGGTCCATACAACGTTAGCAACTAGCTGGTGAAGATAGTGGAACATTTAGCAGCTAAAGAGCCAGATATTTCCTTTGGTGGGGAGCAAAACAGAGGTAAAAGTAGGGTTGGACTTACATTTGCCAGGTGATGACTTTAAATCAGACAGGCTATTCTTTGTTAACATATTAGCCAAATTCATTTTGTCAATGTTGTGTTCACAGCTTTCTCTGCTGCCCCCAAGTGGACAAAAAAACAAACACATATTGCTTTATCACAAATGTATTAAGGGATATGCACCATGAAAGCATAATATCATCTGAAATTTGGTGCCTCAAAGGTAAAAATTAAAAGGTATTTAAATACCCCGAGGGACTGAGGGTCCGGGGTAGTTATCCACTTTACCCAGCTGATAATCCAGCATTAGTGGTTGGACAAAACATGGAATTTGAAGACGTCGCCTTGCACTCTGAAGTTATGATGCATTTTCACTATTTTCTGACATTGTACATCCAAACGTTAACATCAACAGATTAATCAATAATGAAA
This sequence comes from Macquaria ambigua, assembly GCA_008360985.2. Taxonomy (NCBI): domain Eukaryota; kingdom Metazoa; phylum Chordata; class Actinopteri; order Centrarchiformes; family Percichthyidae; genus Macquaria; species Macquaria ambigua. The sequence continues at coordinate 13,427 of VMKM01000121.1, read as the reverse complement.
ATAGTTGTTAGCTAAAGCCCTAGAGTTCACATTCAAATCTTTCTGCCACTTGATACAGGCAAAAGTCTGACAAAAAGGATTAAATTAACAGGATGTTAACACTATGCATGTCCAGCGATGGTGACAGAACAGTATACAAAACTGCCCTATTTAACTTGTCCAGCCTGTGTTTGGTCAACCCTGGCTGTTGACAAGAAGACGTCCAGGCTAAAATAAGGCTTTGAACAGCAGTATGAGATATGTTCAGTCATGGTGTGTCTATCAGTGAGACTTTAATCCACAAACAGGCTCAACCATATGTCTCTGTTGTCTGTGTTCTGTGAAGGCTGCTAACACAGTGCTGTAGGTCTCTCTCGTAGTAATGGGTCATTTGATAGAGCAGCTCCTGATAAACTGACAAGAACTAACTTGCATCTTGACGGGTGAATAAGCCATCAGAGCCTGAGCTCAACTCCCCAAAAGGAAAACAAGGCTGACTGTAGCTCTCCACATGGTTACCTGGACCCAGACACAACACAGATACATAAGTTCTCTGACACGTGAACACTTCCTCTTAACTCCAGTAAGAGGCTTGTTACTCTGGATCTGAGCCAAACAAAATCACAGCGATTCCTCCAAACGGCAGTCTGACACCATGACAAACAGCTGAGAAAAGTGACAGTGACACAGCCAGAGGCACAGTCAGCCACTGACAATGTGTAACAGAAGACAGTCACAACATCACCGCTCGGCTTCTACTCCCCCAGAGCCGGATATCGGATCAGGCCTCACCCAATTAAATAAGTGTGAACTAGGGCTCATGTATATTTGGAGCAGTTGGTAAAAATATCACTCAGGCCATCACGATTAAATGATGCATACAAGAGCATATGCATACATCTTGAGTTTAAACATGAGAATTACACTCTGTTTTGGTGTTTTTTTCCTGACAATAATCAATCACAGGTTCTAAAATTAAAAAAAAAAAAAGCTTCCACACATTAAGTGGAGGGGGAAGCTAAATTATAAACATGCATTTTGATTGTTGAGTGTTGAGCATAGTGCTAGAACTTAAGTGGATATGAGTAATGATTAAAGACAGGGCTTGTATCAATGGAAAAACTTGTGTAAAATGCTTGGTGTGTGTTGCCCTGTTAGGCAGCACTCTATTTCTGTCTATGTGTCCTGACAGAGTGAGAGCAGGTGCAGCACAACGAGCAACTGTAGTCTCCCCAGCCAGTCACTCAACTCACCACTGAATGAATCGCACATGGAGGAGCTCAGCAGCCCCAAAATCTAAATCTCACTTAGACCATTCATTTCCTCAACTCACGTACACACAGATAAATGCACTTATGAAGGTCTTACGGATATCCAGTGAATCACTTTCAGTCGAGAGATTGGAATAAACTCATTTTAACATACATATCTGACCATGTAATGAAAAACTGACACAAGGAGAGTTTGCTGTAATTGCTGATCTGCTTCTAGGTCAAAATGGATCTGAAAGCCTCATCAGAAACAGTTAAATGAACCAGACTGTATTTAAATCATTACCATAATTCAGAATAGATTTTCCTAAAAACACATTAAAAAAAAACATTTAAACCACTTTTCCTAAACATTAGGAATCTACCTATATTAGCATCAACCCTAAAACCATCACACTTTTAATCTAATTCATACAACCATACAAAAAAGGTCAATTGAAGCACAATGTCATTCAACGACTCTGACGGACAACTAATCCTGTAGTCACTTATCAGATCAAAGCCACATACCTTCTTAATGTAGATTATCTTCTCAGTGAGCCATTGAGTCTTAGAATTGGAGTGTTTCAGGTGGGCGCAGTAAGAAGTTAGGTAAAAGTCTTTCCTGTTTTGTTCAGTCTACTGGTTCCACAGTCCCTGAGAAGGTCAGAGCTCTGGAGGCTTGTGGGACAGGACTACTGGGACATAAAGATAGACTGACAGGTCCACAGGTCCTGCCAACTAACACCAGTCACCCCCCACCCACTTTCTATCTACAACCCTCCTTTAGGGGCGCATGTGTTGTGGCTAGAGTCACAGCAGGCATGAACCTGAGGGATGGGTGGTTGGGTGATAAATTTAGAATGGTGCTTTCCCACTACATCAGCACCAGGCCAGATCAATCCAATGACGAGTGGCGGTCATGAGGTCAATCACACTGGGGGCAGTGGGAAGCCAAGATGAAGGAAGATGGCCTTAAAGTCCTGTTACATTCAAAAGCTATAAATTATTATACATCCATAAAAAGCCATTGTAAAATACTGTATACAGTAGAATTGGTGAAGGTAACAGTCAGTGTTTTGGCTGTAAATCACTACAGAGCAAATCCTAAAATAAACTGGGCTAACTGGATACTTGTGACCTTATTAAAAATAATTAAATAAATTACTTAATCAAAAATATATGACACATTAATGGAAGGTAACAATGAGTTGCAGACCTACATTAGAGATGACATACATTACAAAATGCCATAATATAGCTATATGCTATAATACAAGTGTATTTCATGCAATGTAATGTATTCTCCCAAAACATTAAACAACTACAGTTTAGTAGCATTGCCGTTTGACAGACTAAAAGAATGTCCAGAATCGATGCAGCTAAGGCCGAGATGTCCTGACATTTATGGGCCAAGCTGCAGAAAGCTGGATCCTACATTTCCCAGAATGCAACCCAATAGAAAATCTTTAGTTAAACTTCCTCTGCCTGGTAAATGCCCATGATTTTCAAATGCCCAGTTTGTAATGTAGGCTTTATGTAAACAATGTTGTGATGACATCACTAGGGTTGTTTTCTCAGACATTATATACACACATAACTCCCCATGATGAGTAAACTGTGTAAAATAGGTGGAGGGCCCCTTGCATGCTTAAGCTGTACCTGGGGCCCTGAATAGGAAAGAAAAATGAAGCCAATGGGGGACCTATATATGGGCTATAGGTGCCCCATTGGCTTCATTTTTCTTTTATATTGTCATCAAGGCAATAATAATATTAATATTTGGTCCATAAACAGAAGAAGGTCTCTGGGATCACATCAGCTGTCAGGCCAATATGTCCTCCAATATACACAAACTGGCCACACAAACAAGCTGCGTACCAATTACAGACTTTGCATTAAACCTGATTCTTGATATACAACATGGGATGACTGTGTGTTTCTTTTGCACGATAAGGACCAGTCATGTTCCAGTGGTAGAAGAACTGGTTAGTAAAACCAACAAGATGCTCACTGACTTTCACAGGAGGTCTACTTCTCTTGCTCCTACCATGCTTAAAGGGGAGCCTGTGACTGCAGTCCAGCAGCACAAACAATTGGATGGTTCCCAAGACGGTTAACAACCATCACGGTTAACGGTTAACAACCATCTTGGGAAGATGATTGATTTTATTTTTAAAAAGGCAACCCAAAGATTGTTCTTCTTAAGGTAGACTAGAAGTTTCAGTGTTGACACGTCTGTGAAAGTGTTCTATATTTCTTTTATTTCTTTTATTGAGTGGTAAGGTAAATTATCTTTGCCACTTGTATCAAGTCAGAGCCATGCAGAAAGCTCAGGTCATCTTACTGGACTCCTTCCCATTGTAAACACTGAGTTTACTTTGCTTCCATCTGGATATATGAGTTTTTTTATTCCAACAGCTATTGGTGTTTTAAACAAAATGTAATTTGGCCTGTTACTAGCTCATGGGTCAAGGTCTACCAACAGGAAGAAGTAACATGGATCAGTAGAGACGCGTCATGTAAAAAACAAAGCACTGGCTCGGTCTGTGGCATGCAGGGTATAATGCTTTCTCACAGTGGACATCAAACAAAGACATCAAAGTCCATAAGTGCTAAAAAGTGACATGAAGATACTTAAACAGTCAGTTCAACAAGAAGACAAACGTCTCATTCATCATGCTGATTACACATTTGAGGTTCAAAAGCACAGTGAAGGACAACACCAGACAGATGGAGAGGAAGGAAGGGAATCGAGCACACACAAAGACCCAAAGATAAGGACAGGGCTCCGTTTCAGCTGGTCACTGAACAAAGGACACACTGGACAAAGGAGGACACACTGGGACACTGCCAGTCAGAGGAGAAGGGGATAGGGGGGCATAAAGGATGAGGCAGAGACTTTTCATTAAATGTTTTTTTTAAACAAATGGGCTACAGAATCATTAGGACTGGCATGCACTCACTATCATTAGGGACAAACACTGACTTCCACTTTGGTTTTGAGCTTCACAGCAAAGAGCACCATCTAGTGCTGACAATAATGTACAACCAAAATGTTCACTCTGGCCTCAGTGGCTTCTGGATCTGCTTTGTTGGCTTTTTAAGTCTTACCACCACCTCATTCTTCAAGATATCAAACCAACTGATTTGTTTATGGCTGTGTGAAAAGGTAAACCCTAAAATTGATTCATGATTTTTTTCAGCTGGTTGAGAAAGCAGGTCTGGGCACAAGGCCAAGCTTTGAGGTTCTTCAGCAGGGCCTTTGTACTTTGTATAAGCTTTGAAAGCGACGGGGTTCGGCCACTCAAGAGCTAATTAGCACTGGAGAAACATTAGTTCTTCCAAAGCCAGCAGAGAAATGTCGGAGCAAATGTGATTTCAATTTAGCCCCTTGTTAGGCTAGAGCTGAATGTTGATTGCTAACATGCCCCGACCACACTGAACTGTCAGCATAACACAGAAAACTGAGGGCAAAAGAACTTTCCTCCTGTTTTTCCATAAACAGTTGCAGATAGACGACCACAACAATGTCCTGGGTTGCAGAAAAACTGGAAATATGCGTACTATTAAACCTTCTCCCCTCGTTCACTGCCTTGCTTTGATGAGGGTGATCCATGCAGGCAAACACACACACACACACACTCAGCAGATTTGGTTAAAAGGAATATTCCGTAAAACATGCAGAGCCCTAACACCCATGAACTCGGGCATGGACGACTCCCGAGACAGAACAGACCAGACCAGACCAGACCAGACAAGACTGGGACTCTTCAGCCCTGAAACCATCCAGCAGCATGAGACGCCATTCACACGGAGCACTGAGCATGAACCACCAGCGCCAATTAAACAGAGGCACAATAAAAGTCTGTTTAAAGTGTTGTGAAAAGAAACAACAGATGGGGAAAGAGAACAACTACAAGAACAGGTTGGAGAGAGAAAGACAAAGAAAACTATGTGGTTGTTTAAAAACAAATCCATCTCGTTATTAACATTATGTTTTATATTATATGACTATATTTCGGAGTTTTCAGGATCAATAGCAATAGTAGATTTATGACTTTAAAAGGATAGTGATATGCTCAAAAGGTACGCTTGAGGATTCACATCTTTTAGAATGAAGAAACTCTTAAAGAAAAAAGCAAACTTCATGGAACTCAAGTGTGTAGGAGCAGCAATGTTGAAGTTGTAAGAAAGAAGCAGAAGAAAACACATCAGTTTGGACCTTTTACACAATCATTCAACAGAGGGCATCTCTAAAACAATAAATGATGGGCTGCACAACTCCAACAGGTTTTTTCCATCTCATAAAATTGCACCTTTGGTTTGCAAGAATCAATAGAAACGCAAGCATTTAACTACCTTTTTGGTTTCTCGCATTTAATTTGGACTTGGTGTGGAAGACAGAAAACACTTTTAGCACACTGTTCTGTACTTACGACTACTATCCAGCAGAGCTGCAAGGATTAATCAATTAGCCGATCAACAAAAAATGAATTGTCAACTATTTAGATAATTGAAAATTATTATAAAATAATAGATTTCTGAGTTTTTTGTTTTTGTGTGTAGCATGAAGGGACTACAGCTTGCATTTTGTTGTACAACCCTGTGTTGTATAGTGATAAATAAATTCACCTTGAACCTTGATTGATGGCTGAAGCAATTTTTCAAGTAAAAATGGCAAACATTTGATGGTTCAAGCTTTTCATATGTGAGAATTTGCTTCTTTTCCTCGTCTTACCTCATTATAGTACGTTAAACATCTTTGGTTTTGGACTGTTGGTTGGACAAACCAAACATCTGAAGACATCACCTTGAGCTCTAGGACATTGTGACAATGAAAATAATTGTCTATATAGTATTCAGACAGTGTCCTGGCACCGTATTATCCTCAAGTTTAAATTAACCTTAAACCTAGTAGTTTTCATAGAATAACAAGCACACTATGTTTTACAACCTTGAATTTGTGAGTGGCTTCCCTATAAAAGTGAAATAGGCAAGCTTGTTCTGTTCACATCTTGAGCAGAGTAGCAACTGGCACCCAAAACATAAAAACCTCACCTTGACTTTGCTGCTCCTTCACTGCCATTAGTACAGTCAATTCAACCAAGATGTGCTCTCTCAGACTGCATGGTAAGCATCCAGATGTGCCAGAGTGGTTTTGATTAAAACCTCTTCCTCTTACTAAACAATCTACAAACTCCTCTCTCCACCTCTGATGCAGTGCACATCAGGCCCACACACAAGACAAGGTTTCGGGGGAGAGTTTACCCACGAGCACCTTTTAGTACAGCACCAAACAAAAGATTTCAAGGTGTCATTCTGCAGCCACAAATAGACAGCACAAGAGCAGATAAGAGCTTCAGAGAGAGCAGATAAAAGAGGTTAGTGTGTGAAAGAAAGAAGAAAAAGGAAATGGGGAGTAGAAGAGGGTGCATAAAAGCAGAGCACCAGAAACCTAGAGAGTGACGAGAGAGAAAGATAAGACAAAAAAAAGGTATGATTTTTTTGAGAACGGAAGCTCTGTTCATATCGCTATCACCTTATCTTGACAGCACCCATCAATGACCGCACCAGGGGACGGGTGGAGGGAGCAGAGGGGCTGGAGCTATCAGCCAATCTTCTCTCCCCATTTCACCTCTACCATCCTACACTGCCATAACAGACATGTCCACTCAACGGTAGCAGAATTGCTGTTACATAAACCAGACCAAAGCCTGCCACCCAGGCTTCCGGCAGATAAATAGGCTCTCAAAGCACATTAATGAGCGGATACATCCACGTCGGAGAGCAATGAGAGCAATCATTCAGCTGAAGTGAGGCTGAGAGAACAGATGATGGACCAGAAGAGAAGCTGAAGATGAACAAGGGACTCTACCTTTCATAGCCCCGCTGTTCTTTGTAGAATAGATGATCTCCAGTAAAAATCAGTATCCACAGTCAGAACACTTGAGAAACAGCAGGAAGGAAAAAGAGAGCAAGGGCATAGTAGAGAACAACAGGACAGAGAAAGAGTGAGACTGCCAGAGGGTAGGACTGGAAGGACAGGGAGTCACATGACTCCTCACCAGTAACCACGGCCCACGAAACCACAGGGTGGGTTTGGCGTTGACACGAGTGTTGGCCTGTTTAGGCAGCGACAGGCGCAGTTAGAGAGTCAGCCTGGCATCTGGGAGTGGGTCACCAGGATCCCAGCCAACGATTTATCACAGACCGAGGCGTACACCTGGAGTGTGTCTGTCTAACAGCGCTAACGGACATTATGACAGCGATGAATAGAAATGGGAATTTGGCCTAATGAGCTCCAGCGAGGAGTGGGGATGAAGGGGTGGGAGGGGGGTTGAAGCAAGTCACCCAGCAGAGATAGGAGGGGGAGGAATTCCTTTTTATTCCTTCCAGTGGGCCTGATGAGTCAAACAGAGGGACAGTAAACCAGAAAAAGCAACAACGCAGAGGGAACAACTTTCCCACATGGCTGAAGACCAACGGCCGTAACTGACAAACGCAGACACAAACATTAGTCCGGTTCCTGCAGGAGATAAGTGTGTGAGCTGCATCGCTCCCTCTGACAGTTTGAATGGTCGTTTTCCTCCAGGTCAGAGGTTAAGTAGACTGAACTGGTGCTATGTTATATATCAGGCTTCAATGCTGACTAAAAGCAACTGAAAGCCATTTCTTTTAAAATGCCTGCAACAACTGATCTCCAAAGGCCAATATTGACACAAAATGCTGAGATGAAAGGTGATATAGCATACCAGCTGAACATTTGTACCAACAACTTCCAAGGTTCAAGGTTTTTATCAGCATAGAAAAGCCTCTAGAGGTGCCATTACACAATGAGACACTAGAGCTCTCTCTACTGAAACTAGCAGTAAATAAAAATCAAGTTTGCGACAGGGTGACCCACTGAAACTACTCAAAGGTTGGATAGAATCTGCCTTCAATTTCATGAATAATTTACAAAACACATTACAGCTGCATTATACACATATTTCAGACACGTAGCAACATTAGCATTCATCTGGTGTTGCGTTCCTGGCAACATGATAAGTCCAATATACTCTCCTTTTACTTTCTGTTTGGTCTCCATTAACTCCTGAGGAAACTTTCAGGCTCCTAAGTTGCTAGATGCTTCAGTTTGTTATCATTATCATCACTTGTTAACATTATCTGTTTGCTGTTTGGTGCTTGGCAGGTGGTGTATAGTAGGTTTACCAGAGCTTTTTTTTTTTGCTGGAAACAGCTGCAGGCTACTGCTGAAAACAGGGTTGATGAGAGCTTGCAGGCCAGAAAACCAAAACAACGATTTAAAGGAGGCTGAAAGGTTCTGTAGAGCTTAGCTTACACACAGTTATTTGACCCATTGTTAATACAAAACATATTGATTAGTGCAGCTTTTAAGGACATCCTGAAAATCAAATTTCACTGCAAGCTTTTAAAGACTTCCGGTTGCTATTGCTCTCAAGAGCTCTGATGCTAACTTATCATCAGTTTGATGCTGCAGTTATTAACATTAATAACTTATTAAGTTATTACCATTATTTGCATTCTTCACAAACAATCACTAAATAAGATTTTACTTTTCTGGCCTGGAATCTGATTATTATAAACATGAATTAAAACACATTTTTACACCCAGCTTTGCATAATAATATTTATCTTGTGGTAATATAATTTTGAATAATCAGCTTGTACCACTTTGTGACACTGTGTGACTTGACTCTGTGTGGATAAAGAAATATTGTATTAACACGTTTTGACCGGCCACTCGGAAAAACTGCGTTATGGTATATTGTTATAAACGCATAATAAAACACAAATAGTAACACATTCTGTCCAGCCACCATGACTATCACAACAGTAAGATGACCAGCTGATCCCAGAGCTGTGCGGGACAGCTGATATAATAGTGCCATTATGTAAATAGCGGTAAATGTTTGGCAGACTGCTGTAATATAAAGCCTCTAATTTTCCTTCACGCTGTACATTATATTATAAAAGTGCTCAGATATTTGCTTCAATGCAGGAAGAGGTGATCACAAGCTGAATATGTCAATTTACACACTGCAACACATCCCACTTCCAGTGTAGACAGGAAGTTAAAAGAGAGAATAACGAAGTCGGAGCACTTCCTTGTTTCTGAAGCACAAAGTCAATAGAGGAGAACAGGGAAGAACCTCAAATAGAGTGGAATAGGAGAACAGTGACTGGCTGATATCTGATACTTAAATGAGCAATATTGACCAGATGTAGCAGCAAAGAACCAAAATGAGTCCAGCACTTTTAAGAGCATTTCAGACAAGTGATTATTGTGTTGGAAAACATGCAAACAGAGCAGTTTATCGTCTCTAAGCCGACCAACAGTCCCAAGTGGAGAGAGGCCCAATGTAAGCCATTCAGGAAGAGAGTGAGTGAATGTGGGAAAAGACTGGTTAGAAAATTTTACCAAAAATACTGGGCTTTTTCAGCTGTTTGGCTGATTTATATTGTTTATAGACCTTAGGTATTGTAGCCTAATCAGGCTTTGACATGAGTCCCAGCAGCAGGAAATGCTTTAAATGAAGGAGATTAATAATAGATAAATTGGTATAGGTGATGTAATGAGAAGTATTCAGCAGCTCTAACGTGTACACACCCACAGCCATGCACTCCTACCCTGCCAGGCATTCTGTATGAATGCTTTCCTATAAAAGGCAAGCTCTTAGCTCCAGCATGGCATCAGACCAGGGACAATGATGAGCAGCACCAGTGTTCATGTACATCGTCAACTCAACACAGCTACCCAGTCAGACTTTGGCACTTCACAATGACTCCTCTTTAACTCATCACCCGCCTCTGATCAGCGCTAACTGGCTAGACATGAGGGGGGATGAGCAGCACCTGGAACCACCTGATAACATCCAACATCATGACCTCACACACTCTGCTGCATCAGGGTCTGTTATTTGAGTTAGACATGGGTTCAACAGTATGTTGCAGATATTTTTATTGGGATGATTAAACCCATGTGGAGTACCAGATGGGTGGGTTTTCCCTTCCCAGCACAGAACTAATAGCACCACGCTGTCAATCAGATGTGATTAAGTAAACTGAGTTTCAAATATTTGTACTGAAACAACTGGCACGACCTATTTGCAGCTTCGATTTGATTCAGTGCTGTCATTGGGAGTATCCTGTTACAGCATGAGTCATGTCTATTTCATTCTGAGAGCTTCATCAGGAGCCAACTATGAATCTTACATTAAACACATACAAGGAGGGATGTAGGAAAAACACACTTCAGTGTTAGATTGATGGGTTAAAGAATGTTCAGTAGACACACAGCACACATATGATGCTAATTTATAGAGAAAACAATAGGGGTGGATTTGGTGATGGAGTATTTATTTGTGTTGGAGGTGTGTCAGTGTATGTATAGAGTTTTGAGGAGCTCAGGGGGCTGAGGAGTAAATTACAGTTTGGATAAACAGCAGGAACCTATAAAGAAACTTGTCCGCAGATGTTACTTTGCTCGAATGTACATAGAGTCGGGTGTAAATTTGGGTTCAGATGTGGGGAGGGGAACACAATGAAGTAAAAAAAAAAAAACTATGGGAATGGGTTTTTCTTTCTTCTTATGTACATTTATATAAATCTAGTATATAAAACATTATGATGCAATTGGTTAAATTACTGCATTTCAATGCACTATCCCTACTGTACTTAAAATCAAATTTATTTTTACTGCTAGATAATGTCTTTGCATCTTTACTAGAAAGAGCATTGTCCTTTACTGCCTTATCTTTCACTAATCTCCAGCAATTTTCTATGAGAATATTAGCTGTAAATTCAAAATATAGATTCAACGATTTGTTGTCCTTAAAAAAAAAAAAAAACTCACTCGCATGAATGACACCGACTCTATGACTCTGGATTCGGGTATTAATAAGGGCTATTTAAGTGTTCGTGCTGGCTAGTTGAAGCACCTCAAAAAAAAAAAAAGTCTGCTAATTTACAGATGTCTCTTTCACAATTTAAGTCTATGGGAAAAAGTATTTTGGGGCCAGTGTGCATCACGAGACAGACCTGGAAGTTGTAATCACACAGTTTGGCCACAAAGCCTGGCACACTTCCTGGGGGCTTGGCCTTGATTAGTGTCTGCAGACCTTCCTGCAAGGTGATACAGCCCAAACAACCTCAACCAATCAGAAAATTAGGGCAGCCTGAATGTAGCCTGTGAGGCAAAACCCAGGACAAAAAAAAAAAAAAAAAAAAAACATACAGACCTTGATGCTGCTTATAAAGCTTGTTGCTAAGAGCACACGGTAATAATTGACGGAAACCCAGATGAGCATATGAAGATTTTCAACTCAGAGCTTTTAGGGTGGCTATAAGGGTACTGTTTACAGAGATTGAAGTGTGTAAATCATACTGAAACTGTAACAGTGGCAGGGACAAAAATAGGATTGCCAGTTGAAATGACACCCTTGCTGAGATCTGGGAACATGGTAACATTGCTAAAACGTAATCCATATAGGCAAGAAACCATCAGACAGGTTGTAAATAAGCCAGCAGTTTAGCCAAATTATCTAAACCAGTGGTACCCAAGCAATCAGAAGATGACTGAAGGGACATAAAAAGCCTTGATTGCTGTTACACAAAACTGTTTGGGAACTACTGAGCCAAACCACTTTATTTGGAGGTAAAACCGAAAGTGAGCGCACCAGAAATAAAGGTAATAATCCCTCATTTTACAAGAAAACTGTGTGCACAATTACGGTAAATACGGTAGTTGAACAAAGAATTAGTCTGTAAACTGTGATATTTACAACAGATAATTTTGGTAATGATTTTACTGTTTGCCTTAGTTTTCTCTTCCAAATATGTTTGACTAACCCAAGTTGTAATGAATTGGAATTCCCCCCAATAAAGGCCCTGCACATCCCCAGAGGTGTAATCAATAACTTTGGCTGATGATGCATCTACTCAGGTTAAAAGATGGATGAAGCTGGAATTAAGTGAGGTCACTGGACACTAAAGGTGTTATTTGTCCAGCCAAAACAGGTGCAAGAAAACTATCAGGTGATTGAAGGAGATCTCAATCAAACAAACAAACAGTCTTCACACACACACACACACACACACACACACACACACACAATCCAGCGAATAACTCTAATCAGACAAAATAAGTGAAATCACCTGTGTGCGTTTATCGTGGGTGTCCAGGGGGCCTCTAACCCACCGCTCCTTTATTTCAGAAATGCCAACACTGTTATTGTTAGGCAGACCTATACTCAGGGTGGAAAATTAACATTTTTAAAATGTGAACATCTACCAGCCACTGACATAAATGTTCAAATTCACCATCCACTCAAAAGTAAATCATTGTTTTGTGTCTGAAATCAACCAGCCACTTTCATATTGTACCAGCATTTGGCTGGTGGCTGGTGCTAATACTCAGCTGAGCACAAAAAACTATGAAAAGCATTGATGAAGAATCTGGGATAGCTTCTTGGTGTGAGAATATCAGAGTTAGTGAAGTAGGAATAAACATGTTGGTGAGTGGATCAAAGTAGTCCATCAGTGTCTCCGCTAAAGCACTCTCTAGCACTCACTCACAATTAGGCCACTCAAGCCTTTGCGCGCGTGTGCGTGTGTGTGTGTGTGTGTGTACTTGGCAATGCACTGCCTATTGTGTCAACACAACAGCTGCTGAGGTCTAATCTTTCTAGCATCTAGAAAGACCTACAACACAAACAGTGGAAAGTTTGTCCATCAGTGCCAGTGAGGGTGTTGGATTATTAATATTAGAAGACCATTTTATCAATGTGAACTGCCCACATCACTACTTCTGTTTTGGCGCAGCAGAGACAAGCACAAATTGGTCATATAGTTACACTAGTGCTCAATCTCCCCACACCAAACCTGAAACAACCCCATCCACAATGCTAGCAGCAGGATGAGATAACGCACTATAAATCTTAACTGGCTAATGTGATTTACATCACCCAGGTATCCATGTAGACAAGACTGAATGTCAGCTCTGTAGTGGGAGGGGTTCTGTGTCTCTCTCTGTGTGTGTGTGTGTGTGTGTGTGTGTGTGTGTGTGTGTGTGTGTGTGTGTGTGTGTGTGTGTGTGTGTGTGTGTGCGCGCCAAGCTCTCCTCAGCTCAGAGCAAGGTGGGGAGAGAAGAGTAGACCGGCCAATGGCCAACAA